>JAWNOY010000129.1:0-1200000 GCA_035045545.1 Drosophila gaucha
GGTGCACTGCGCGTCACTTTTTAATACTTATTTGATATTTATTAGCTGCACCTTAACCGAGAGCCAAAATTAGTTATGCATTTTAATAATGCGGTCCGAAACATAACTCCTCTCACCGCCCAAAATCAACACACACTAATTACTATGTCAGGCTATCGATATTGCATAGTAAATTATCTAACAGCAACTCTGTCAGTGTAGTAAAAAGTCAGTGCTAAACAGTTCTTTAAGCAAGCACTCAAAAGCTAAGTGGTATAGGACGCAGGTTACTTTAAAACAAATTTGCCTCCAAATATAACTGTATAACTCAAGTTACGTAAACTTTTTGATCGGAGATTATCTCATGTATATTGTCAATTAGATTATTGTAAGAAAAACGTGCTTGTACTGAACAATAACAAACTGGTATTTATTTGTGCAAATTTAGTAAATACGACACTTGGCATGCACGGTCACACTGCAAGCTTGTCTCTTTTTCACATTTCTTTTTGTGTTTTGTTTCTCGCTCTCGCTTGAACGGTACGGACGTGTACTGCCGCTGCGCGTGTGTGTTTTAACTTGGCTTAAGAAAAAAATACTTAATTATACAATACACATGTATTTTGTTCTTAAATATGCAACAAATTGCATTCAATATACAAGTGCAGTGGGTTTGACATACATACACAACGTACGGAATGGCAGGCGAATGCTATAATAAGCAAAATACATAAGTTAAATTACGTGAGTGTTTGTATGCAGCGCACGCGATAGAGCGAGTCAGCAAATCAGTGCCCAACATAGCCGCGTACCCGTGTGAAAGAAGCAGAGCATTTAAATTGCTTGTGCTTCTTGCTGTAAATGTGACGACGAAAATGGCTTAAAGAAAAAGTAAAATACTCGGTGTCGGCACGCGCGTGTGTGTGTGCTTGTGTGTTTTTGTCTGTGTTAGTGTATGCCTTTGTGTCTCGAGTTTAAAATGAAGTTTATAACAAATTGAAATATATATATTACACAAAAAGTGGCTCAAATATATGCAGTACAAATAAAATAAAAGGCTGCATCGTCTGTTGTTCAATAAGTGCAAGAAAAATAAAAAGAAGCGTTTGCCGCTTTCGACGTCGTGTACGTGAGTGCGGGCTATGTGTGTGTGCACATATGCATGTGTCATGTGAGCGTGTATACGTATACAAATGCAGCAGCAGCAACAGCAGCTGAAAAGTGTATTTATTATCGCGAAAAATATTAAAAAAAAAAAAAAATTCCTCTTGCTTATGCAAATTTGTTCAATAATGTATATTTTTTGCAGAGTTTGCTAAGTATCCATGAAACAACAACGAATCTGATATATTTAAAGTGCAAAGTGTGGGTAATAATCACCAAAACAAACTGAGGTTTCGCCGAATTGTATTTTTGTCTTCCTCACCAACAACTTGGCTTGATTAGCCCGCCTAAAATGTCACATAACAGTAACAACGAATGGAATAAGTAATAAAGACTTTGAACAAGTATATAAAAAATACTGAACGACGGAGAGAGAAGAGCGGCGAGCAGATAGGCAGTTAACGGTGATCGAGCGAGGGCGGAGAGAAATGTGAGTACTACCACCCAATAAAGAGCGTATGCGTTCTCATTCTCTATTACATACATATGTATTTGTTGTGTTTCTTTATGTATGCAACGTATCAGCAGCGGTTCTTTTTTCTTTTCATTGCCTATACATTACGACTATGTAAGTTTGTGGTCGCAATCTGTCGATCACTGTGGAGCGGAAATAAGTTTTCTGTGTATTTTGTTTTCTCTCTTCGTTATGGTTATGACTGATACAAAGTAACAGCTGATAATAAGGGGAGGCTAAGTAGACCTTGATACTAGGCTGAAAGTCGCAAAATTGCTTCAAAACGTATTTATTCTCTTTACAATGTGAGTGCATTTTATCAAATGCAAACAAAAAAAAAACAAACGTAAGATTGAAATATAAAAAAAGTTCAGTTATGTTGTCTATCAAAAAAGAAATCCAATTAAAGCAAAAACCAAAACAAGCAAGATATACCGAGACAAGTACAAAAAGACAGAAAAAACAATTATGCCAACTACTTGGACTTGATCATAGCACTCCAACACTTATACATATATATGTACATACATATGTATGTATATAAATAAGTGTAAATAAATACATATATGTATGTGTGTACATATAAATATATGCGTGCCAATTGGCCATTCCATTTATGCTGCTCGACCGTTTGCAGTCGCCTGTCAATTAAATTGCACTTCCAATTCCAATAGCTATTGTTGTTTATTGTTTCTATGATTTTTCTATGTAGACATTCGTCTCTTTGCTCTGCATACGCTGGCCCTCGCAGCAGCCAGCGGAGACTGCTTCTAAAAAGCCTTCAGTTTAATTCATTTCTCTTTCCGTTTTGGTGGCTTTTGCCTTGTTGCTGCGGCTGCATAATTTCATGCCGAAAGAGAAATCCATTTAAAAAAGCGTACAAAGCACAAAATGAACTCCAAAGAAGCAAGCAAACAAAAAAAAATAAAATACGAAAAACAACAAAAGGGAAAAAGAAGAAAAAAACGTGGCAGCTAAACAAAAATAAGTTGCTCTGTTTTCTTGTTGTTGTTGTTGTTGTTGTTGCTGTCGATGCAGCAGCGTTGGATACACACGAAAAACAGACAACGGCCTCAGTCGACGTCAACAACAGCAGAGGCAGCAACAGCAGCAACTTTACTTGCGCTCACTGCCTCCATTCTGACTCCTTCTTTGTGTGTTTCATGTGTTTGGGCTTGTGTTAGTGTGTGTGGACGTGGGTGTGTTTGTGAGATTGTGCTTGCGGCAATCGCTGTCTATGTGCATGTTGTTGCTGCTGTTGTTTGTTGTCTGTAATACTGCGTTGTTTTTGTGCTGTTGCGGTCTCTGCGCGCTTGACTGCATTTGCTGCTGCTACTCTGCATCGACAACAACAAGTAAGCTTTAGTCTTCGTTAGATGCACACATGTATGTATAAACATATGTACATGCATAATGTATAAATGTTTGTAATGTACCGTTTTTGATACCCTGTAAACTATAATCGGTTGAAACCAGTTTTATTTAGCTAGAATTTCCCCTTACAATAAATGACTAAATGTTATTTTCTTTGCATTTCGATTTGTACTTAAGAAATTGTCTTTATATATGTATATATTTAAAATAAAGAGCAAATTCGAAAATTCTTAAAGTTTCTGCACAGACTCAAACATATATTTTATCCAAAACGTAAACAATAAACAGCTGATTTTGTTCTTATCTCTTTAGTCTGTTAAAATTATAAGATTATGATATTTTCAATTTAATTTTTCATTAATGAATTTCGTGTTTCAGTAGTCCAGACACTGATCGAAACAATGTTGCAATGAGACTGCCCTTAGAAAGACTTCAATATATTTTCTCTCCTTTTACTTTTCTCTTTATTTTACTTTTTTTCTTTTTAATTTCTTAAACATTAAAAAGATATTTATTTTTATAAATGTTTATCCGCCCCAAAAATAAAAATAAAGAAATATTTGCGTCATGTGCAAACATCTCTTGTTTCTCTTGAGATACTATCTGCATATTAGTGTATCGCATATACATAAATACATATGTATGTATGGGGAACAAAAATAGTTTAGCTGTATCTCTTAAGCGTTTTGGAGGTCTGGCCTGTTGCAAGCAACAATGCCGTAAAGTAGACATGTATACCCTACAGATACACAAATATATACATATATATTCATATAGATGTATCTACATACATACATACATGCAATGAAAATAGAAACCAGAAAGTAAAAGACCAAAAACAACGAAAAACTTACACCGAATGCATTCGAAATGGTTAATGGATAGGAGGGTGGTGGGAGGTGAAATCTGCCTGCTGCAAATTGTTGACTGTTTAGAATTGAAAGTTAAATTTAGATGCGATGCACAAACGAAAAACCGACCAAAAGTAGACGGAAAAACTTTGGGGGAACGCGAGAAACAATAGTACAACAAAAATCAAAGCAATGCCATTAAAAAGGCAAAGCTCACAGATGTGTATACATATGTATGCATGTATGTATGTACACAAGTATACGTACATATGTATACGTATGTATTGTTGTTGCTATTGCCCGCAGCAGCAACTTTTAATTTTATTTCATTTTCTATGCACGGCCCGATCGCCTTTTTATGTATGTATGTATGTAGTATGTGTGAGTCTTTTTTTTTTTGTTAATTGTTTGTATTGGTTTTTTTTTGACAGTTGAATGAACTCGAAGCAAGAGCAACATGTCTGCTTTTTTATATTATATTATAAAGAAATAGAAGCATTAGGGAAAAAGCAATAGAAGAAGCTAATAACAGTATTAAAGCTAAACAGCTTGAAAGTTATTTAAGAGAGCAATAGAGATCGAGAAAGAGAGAGAGAGAGAGGAGGCAACGATAGATAGACCACGAGAAGAGACACAACAAAATAGCGACTAGACGTCAAATGAAGTTTACCTATAGTTTTCAGACGTTAACAGTCGTATACTAAAACAACAATTTATGTGATTTTCTGTATTAGATGCACAAATAAATCGGCTAAGTACCCCACAACACAAAGCGGCAATAGATGAAGACGACATTGTTTGAGGTACATGCTTGTGCCGCAGGCGGTGCAAATGTACCAAAATGAATATAAAAAAATATTGGAAGTCTTCTCTTCTTTTACGCCAGTAATTAATACTTCCTCGTTTAGACAATCAATGGGAATCAATGACAATCGCTTCTAATCACACGAATCGCTTTCGACCCACATTTTTCCCTTCGTGCCTACTATACTTCTGGAAGTGTTATGCCATTCAGATGATTAGTCATTTAATAGGCTTTGTTTAAAATCATAGCAAAGCTAATGATGTAAAATTCTGGTTCCATACTATAACGTTCTATGCTGCTCTCTATAGAGCTTAAATTGTGCGCGTTCTTCTCGTCACATGCTAATTGGATGCGTTTTGTCAGCTTTAAGTCGATCGACATTTTGGTTAGTTTCTCACGTTCCTTGTCTGACAGTTGGCAATAGATGAATAGCATTTGATATATCACACCTGCCAAAACTGGCGCTCAATTTGAAACTTTTGCAAATGTTGCGCTCCAGTTTTTCTCGCTAAAAACCACTTTTCATTTTGCCTTTGCTGCTATTTCTACTTGAGCAGCAGCTGCCACGGTAAGCAAAGAAAAATACAGAGAGTGAGTGACAGAGACAGGGACACAGAGAAGAGAAAAATTGGAAACATGTAGACATGTGCTTGAAAGGGAGCCAAGACAAACTGGCGGCGCTGTCAGTCAAAGGCACGTCTACGGGAACGGGCGGGTACAAGCGGGGGGCTGTTTGGATCTTGGCTGAAACAAACAGTAAATAGCAACAAAAATAAAAAGGAAAAACTAATAAAGTTGTCTTTTGTTGTTGCCCTTTTTGGTGTTTGGTTTTGCTACGGGTTTCCGTTCCCAATTTATGCTCTGTATTACAAAAGGGTTTCGTGAAGAAATATTGGCTATAGGTATACACATACATATGTACAATAAGTACATATTATTGTGTGTATACCACACATCTATGGGCGTATTCAAAAAACAGTCAAATGTAAATGTAAATATAAATAAAATATATAAAGTTTATTTATATAATTCATATAATTTTATATTTAGCAGCCTTTTAATTTTTATTTAAAATGGTATAAAGTTTTTAGGACTCAAGTGGTTTATTTTTCTTAGAATACATATTTATCAATATCATATACACATACATATGTATATATTGGCAACAATGTTTATTTTTCATACGTGACGATTGTATATTTTGCTTTTCTTGAATATATTCTATTTGTTTATGATTTTATGATGAAATAATCAAAGCTTTCTTTATTGAAGCACCTGACATTAAAATTGTTTATATATAAAAATTGTTTATATATAAAAACTACAGTAAAATCAACTAATTTTTCTCAGTGTAGCACTCGTTTTTGAATATCTTCCTATTTACCACTTTTTCCTCCGTCCTTTTTTTTGGTGCACCGTTAATTAGAGTACTTACACTTTTTTCGCTTGCTGTCTAGTTGTTTTTTCTATAGGTTTTTGTCAAATTTTATGCAGATTTACGATTATAGGCTAAGTAGAAAAAACTAGTCGAATTAGTGCGTAGAGCCCGCATAGAAACTAAAGCCAAGTCAAAAAGTATCCAATGGATACATAAAACTAACAGGCATATGAGATACGAATAGAGGCTAAAGTTGATAGGCTACTTAGCTAAGCAACACATGTATGGCCCAGTCAACCGTTATAACTAGCGTTAGATCTCTCTCTGTGTGTGTGTGTATGTATATCTTTCTGATACGTACCCAAACATATCTACAATCACATGTGTACATGTACAACATTCATGCATAAAATGCCGTAAACATAAACACCATGTGAACAGGCGACATGTTAGCCCCTATCCCATTCCATACTCCCCTCACCTCATCACTCGAACAGTTTAAATGGTTTTTACATGGCAACAGAACAGAAAATCGATGACAATTTACCGTGCGTCTGTCACTGTGCAAGGCAATGTGTGTGTGTGTGTGTGTGTGTTTTATACGCATTCATACATACTTACTTCATGTATTATGTATGTATTTGATGTACATGCGCAAAATTCCCACATCCCATAGAGTGCAAAGGAAAAAGATTCTGGAAGACTATTTATTTATTTTTTGTTTCCCAGACAAAAACAAAACAAAAAGCCAACCAACGATATAAAAAGAGAAAGAAACCAAGAATAACATAGGCAAGAGGAAGAAGTAGGAGAAGGAACGGAGGAGCACAGCTAAGCCACCCACAAAGCATTTGCTGCCTACGCTTTGTCGTTGTGAACCCTCTTTTTCTCTTTCCCTTAGTTCTCTCGCTCTCTATTTTTGTTGTTTTTTTTTTTCGCCACCCACTCAACACTCTCGCTCTCTGCCCCTGCCCCTTGCCGACTTTGCTGCTGCTGCATTATTTTCATTTTCAACTTTTTCTGCTTCTTGACTAATGCTGCTGCTGCTAGCTGCTCGCCTCCTCCTCCTCCTCCTCCTCCTCCCGTACACAGGCGACCTCATTCGATGAGGTACAGTGGCGCTTCTACTCTGACTCTTCTTGTGCTCCTCCCACTTGGTTCGCTTAGCACCCCATGTCGCTTAAGGCCGCAGCTGGCAACGCACATTTTGATAACATTTGTGATAAAATAATGCGGCAACAGCGCACCAACAACAAGCGGAATAGAAGGCGGCAGGGGAGAAGAACGTGCCAGGTCAGTGGGTGGGATGGAGCAGACAAGACGCTAGCCCAGGCTTTGTCTGCGTATATATGTTTCTATATATATATATATATATGTGTGTGTGTATGTGTGCGTTGTAACTAGTTTTTTTTGCGTTCGTTTTTACTTGGCATTCTTTGCTTTAGCAGCGTTGCCAATTTTCACTTCGGCTTAGCCGTTTGAAAGCTAGGCAACCATGCTATTGCCCTCTCCCTCGCACACAACGTCAATAATTTCATTCATTCAGCATGAAGATGAGCGCGTTCGACGCTCAGACCCGCCCACTCAGCCATATCTTTCGAAAGCTTTTTGCTTTAATTTAAGTTGGGCCGCTTTAATTTTACAGGATTATCAGAAAAGTTTCGACTCTGTTTATCTAATTGGGGCTCTTCTTATCCTGATATGTGTCATGTTGAATGTTTTTGGGTAATTAGACATCTGTGCAATTTATTGTTTTAGTTTGACACTTGACATTTGACATTTGACTCGTGTAAGGGGATGCTCTACAATTATTTACCTATAGCTAATTACTGATACAATGACATAGACATTTGTTTAAAGCTCACAGGCTCAAGTGATAAACCACTATTCAAAGTAAAGATACTTGAAATTTTTTGACTTTGGTAACAAACACAAATTGCTTAATGTTAGCTATATATTTTGTAAAAATATCTTACATAATAATATATTTTAGACAGTGGAAGATAATCTGTCTATGACTATGGTATCCTGAAAAAATTATTGATAAATTGTTAAACTCTTATACCGGGTCCTGTTGGAAACCTTATATATTTTATAGCTACCTATATATGTATATATTCCTATAAAAAATATAAATATCAAAATCCATGAAAACGTTGTTTCAAGTAACTAAAACGAAAGCAATAAATTACCTAGCGAACTTCGTATACCTCAGAAAATATTGATTATTTATGGAAGAGCAAGAAATTGACATAATTGAACTGATTTAAAATAAATTACACATTAAAAATTCTATAAAAAAAAGGGTTTGGAGAGTATATTCATACAGCTGTAATTAAAGTATGCCATTACCGGAACAGGGGTGTCAGTATTTGAAATTCACAACTAAGTTGAAGTATTTTAAAAAGTAAATAATTTTAAAAATATTATGTTATAATAGTTTCAGCGACACCATATTAATTCTTTAGTACATTATTTAAATCATTAAATAAGTAGTACTGAATTCTACTTTAAAGGAACCCTTAAAGGCTAAATCTTTCCCATGTATTAAATTAATTTAAAGTCTTCGCTTACAGCATTTAAAATAAGCAAGATAAAAAGGCAATATGCCACGCCCTGAACCCCTTAATGGAACCCGCATATTTATGCCCGCTCTTTGAATCTGAAGCAAACTTTTGACAATTCACATTAAATTAATGCGCTCCTGCAAGTCAAAAACTTCAAGCAGCCACAACTATAGCAACAACAACAAAATAAAAAGGACCCCAAGCTCAATTGCACAGAGGACCCGCCGACGCCCCAGTCGAGTTTTGGTTCGAGTTTCGTCCTTGCTGTTAAATTTAAGTGCAGACGCCATTTCTATTACTCCACACATTAAATTATACCACGCGCTGTTGCCAAACGCGAAATCCTGCCAATATACCCAACCCCCCATCCAAGACATCTCCTTCAACCTTCTCTACCCCATTTAAATGGCAGTCGAGCCGAACATAAAATCATGACTCGCACAAAAAGGCAACTGCGAGAAGCAAGAGCTGCGCCCAAAACGAGGCGCGGCAGCCAAGGCACATAACGGAACTCGCTGCTGCTCTTATATATTTGTTTATATACATACAAATATGTATGTATGTATATGTGTATATATATTTATATGCATGTACATACTCGTATGTACATATTAAAGACGATTTCTCCAGTTAGAATATTTTTGCCAGGCACCGCCCCAAAAGTTTCTGCAAGTAGCACATTTTAGGGCAGCCGGGGGGAGTAGGTGCATGATTATTTTTCATGCTTTCCCATTTCATTTTACTGCCTCGAACACACACACACACACACACACAGTAAAACTTTCACAATGCGGCTCTGCCTAGGGTTGCTGCTTTTAGCGACGTCAGCGCTGCGTCTCCACCCACTCCGTTAAAAAAGTGAAGTAAAAAAAAGCAGCAGCAGCAGCAGCCGCCGCCTCACGTGCGCCTAAAGTTGATGTTCGTTGTTGTTGCTGCTCACAGTTGCTTGCTTGCTCGCTCTCTCCCACCAAATGGCTGCCTGCCGCCCAACACATTGTCTGCCCTTGATTTTATCGATTTTCGCTCTCGCCGCATGCGGCGCTTTTTGCTCTCTGCATGTTTTTCTTCTTCTCTCTCGTTTCTTCTCATAGCAAAATTACACTCACATAAAAGCGCGCGCGCTTGTGTTTTATGCTAAGCTTTACTATTTGTGTGTGTGTGTGTGTGTGTGTGTTTGAGCTGGCTGTCCATTGTTGTTTTTCTTGCTGCTGCTGTTTATGTATGTATATGTACATATTCCGGCCGGTTGCTTGTACATAATGTGCTTTGGCTTTTGCACTTTTATTTTATGTGCTGGCTGCTGTCGCCGTGGCTGCGTTGTTATTTTTGGCATTTAACCCCAAGACCACCCAGCCACCTACCGCCCACCACTCATTGAAATTGCTTGTGTGTGAGTGTATATATATGTATGAATATATATACATTTACAGTTTGCATGTATCTGTGTTGCGTGTGGCGTACTTTAATCTTTTGCCGACCAATTTTGTACAATTTAAATTTTGCCGTTATGTGCATGAACCAGTGTGACTCTTATTCCATGTCCCTTGCGTCAATTTTTGTTGCATTTAAGCTTTCAATGTTCAACTCAACTCGACTCGACCCGCTTTAACTGACCCACGCCCGCACCCCTACTCCACCCACACTGAATTGTTGATGTTGTGCGAGGTCGTCTTTTGGAATTTTCAATTAAAGTTGAATTTTCTTCTGGCCACAGATTGTTAT
Source organism: Drosophila gaucha (assembly GCA_035045545.1). NCBI lineage: Eukaryota > Metazoa > Arthropoda > Insecta > Diptera > Drosophilidae > Drosophila > Drosophila gaucha. The sequence goes on from JAWNOY010000129.1 coordinate 10,295, forward strand.
GTTTTGAATAAAGGAGGTAAATTATGAAATTCTCTGGTGTTTACAAATAATTGCTGCATAAATAATATCACAAGCCTTAACTAGTTAATTATTACTTGAATACTTGTGTTTAAAATCAAGCTCCCTGATAAAATATTTGAATAATTAATAGCCCTTAATTAATAAGCTTTTCTGAAGATCAAAAAGCTTCTTACTCCAAAAAGAACCTTTCAGAATTTTCAATAAAGGCCTGAAAATATTCTAGAGACTTAATTTTAATTTGAAATTAAAGGTCTTTTTATTATTATTATTATTTAACAATAATTAGTCCTGTCAAGCAGTTTTCTTCTATATGTTATGTTAATTAATTCCGTAGGATGAGATGAATCTTCTCAATCGTTTTTCTGTGGCACTTGATTTTGATGAAAACCCTAGGATCACCTATAGATACTGCTAGCTGTCTGATAATTCCATGAGGACTACAAACGCAACGAAAAGGAGACTTGCTAGCAGGAGCATGTATTTTTTAGTCGGAAGGCTATTAACACCGTTAACTTGTAAACTGTAAACAACAAAGTCGGGAAAGCAGCACGAGTTACTTTAAAATTCGTGGGTTAACCCGTGTGTTTATATTTTTATGGTATTTCGGGGTGTGGCATTGACAGCCTTCCCCCACGCTGTGGTCGTGCGAAAAACAAAATGAAGAGTAATAAACAGTCGTCGCGTGCTCAGACGTCATGAATTTAACAACCGACAATGCTTGGCAGGCCGAGAATTGGCCGTAAATCCGCCCTATTTAAGAGGAGGAAGGGACCCTACTCTCTCACGTGAGATGTAAGCATAGCAAATGTGTCCTTAAACTTTTAGCACTCAGTTTAGCATTACCAAACAGTTTGTTTTTGTGTTGACTGGGCGGCGTCTCTGCACGCCGCTCATTCATTTATTCATTCGATTCACATTTTGCGCTGCTGACAAGCCCTTTTTTCGCGCTACGACTTTTATTTATGCGATAAAAATAAAGCGATAATAAATGGTGGGCAACAAGCGCCAAGTTATTGCACTCGTTCACCCTCTGCCGCTCTTTTACAGCTTTGTGGCTCTCCCTCTCTTGTTCGCTCTGCAACAGCTGTTCGGCTTTGGCTTAAGAAAGTTGCACTGAAAGTTCAATTGCCTTGCTGTGGCCTCGACATGGACTGCGCTGCCCACATTTGCATTATTTATGTACATATTAGCAGTAAGTGACGGCGACTGCAACTGCGACTGAGACAGCGACTGCGGCGTTGCATGTTTTTTTATACCCTGAACCCATTGAAAATGGGAAATCAGGGTATAATGGTTTTGCAAAAAGTATGTAACAGGCAGAAGGAGGCGTGGCAGACCCCACAAAGTATATATATTCGTGATCCGGGTGACGAGCTGAGTCGATTTAGCCCTGTCCGTCTGTCTGTCCGTCCGTCCGTCCGTCCGTCCGTCCGTCCGTCCGTCCGTCTGTCCGTATGTATGAACGCGTCGATCTCAGAACATATAAGAGCTAGAGAGTTCAAATTTTGCATGATGGTCTGTGTATACAGCGCGCATATCGAGTTTGTTTTAGATATTCGATAAATTTTTCCGTTTCAATGATATCGATTTAAAACGTTATCAAGATTCAGTTTTTTGACCATATCTTTTACATATTTTTAGCTACTGCTACCAAATTTTGTTTTTAGCTTTTTGTAATTAAAATACATTTTCTATTTTTTCATATTTTGGATACCAGCTCCACATTTCCCAAAAAAAAATTATTTAAAAAAAAAATTATCAAATCCACAATTTAATTTTTTTAAATTTTTAAGTGAAAACCGTATTTTCAATAAATTAATAGCACTCAATGCAGAAAATTGCATTTAAATCCGTTAAGTAATACAGAAGTTATTAAAGGAAACATTGTAAAAGCACGCGGCAGCAGCCTGTACGTGTGCACACATACATTCAAATCAACTACGCAGTAATCTGCGCGCGTTTCTGTGTGCATGGTATGTATATGTGTGCATGTGTATACAAATGTGTGCATGTGTATATGTGTGCATGTGTGTATGTGTGCATGTGTGTATGTGTGCATGCATATATGCGCGCAGAGGGTAATATATATAGATAAAAGATGTAAGCTAGGTTGTTTAAAACATCAGCTCGGACTTGGTTCAGGGGATCTCGTAGTCGGGCTGTGACTCGACTAGAGCTTTCTTACTTGTTTTCCTTCAGTTTGCTTCATTTTCATTTTGCATTTTGCATGTGCTGTTGCGTAATTAAAACTTTTAAAGCGAGTGTAAAAGAGCAAGAAAGAGAGGGAGAATTACAATTGAATGGCACAGAGGAGTGGCAAATCCGCTCATGTGTATTTTTGTTATAGGTCAGGTCCAATAGCTGAAGCTAGAAAACTGCAGTTCTCAATTCAACCGGCAGAATAAAAAAGGAAAATCAAGCAAAAAAAGAAATCCATGAGTCCTAGAAAAATAGATTTATATTTCAAATTTTGTCATTTGCAAGAGAAAACAGGGTTACAGCAATTAGTTTAAGTGGCCAATTACAGTAATTACGCATGGGTAATCAACTATTTCCAATAAATAAATAATAAAGTGAACTTAGTTGCCGTATGAAAAACACAATTCGCACAAAGGATTAAATTGTAGTTGTTACCTTTCTTAGAGAGCAATTTACTTTTTAAATTATATATCACTTTATAATTACAGCAATTAGTGGGCGCAATTTGTGAGCAACTCTGCTAAAATAGTTTTTATTGAATCCATGTAAAAATAGTTCCCATTTGAAAAGTTACAGAGCTGAGTCGACTCAACCTTATTTATTAGTTAGATGCAATCGTTAATTACTAACTTTACTATTTGTATTTGTGTAATAATTAAAAAAGAAAGATAAAAATAATAATTATATACATACATAAATATGTACATATATAATATGTAATAAAAATATAATAACAATACAACAAAAACACTCCCGGGTAATTTTTTTCTATTGATTTATGATCACAAAAGGTTTTTTTTTTCATAATAAAAATGTTATTTAAAGAGTCTATATATAAATATAAAATATAAATATTCTTTGAAAAATCGTTTAAAATTTTATTGTGTATTCCAATTTCCAAATGAATATTCGATGAGTGTTTAGTTTCAAGAAAGTTGCTGTTAGTTATAAGTTCTGATTGAAATATGATGTATGTGGAAAGCCCTCGGGCGATGTAATTAAACTGACAACTGTTTATAATAATCGGAAGATGATTGGGGATTCCCTTAACTCACAGAAATGTGTAAAACACAAAAATAAAGTTATTTGCTTGGAAAATGTTTCTAAATTAGGAAATGAGTATCCTTGCCTAAAACATTTAATTTAAAGCATGCCTAACGCTAGGTAATTTTTCATTGCCAATAAATTAAATTTAATATAAAATTTCTATAATGTTTAATCTTTCTGACTATGCACGCTTCCGTAATAGATAATTGTAATCACTTGGCACTCAATTAATGAAAATTTGATTGAAAAATCATATGTAACCATTTAGCGAAACTCCGTCAATAGCATTTTATATAGACATACATATGTATATGTAGATATGCTTAACACATCCGCATTTATAACAAAAACAAAATGGATTTAATTCTCCTAGAAGAACAAGAGCAAATAATACTGAGGCATAGTTAATAAAATCATGTACACAAATAAATATGTATGTATATGTATGTATGTATGTATGTATGCGTGTTTAAATAAAATCTGTGCCAAATAAACTTTGCATGTTTATGGTTAATTTCTGCAATGCCATTTTGTTGACATTTTCGTTATTGTTGTTGTTGTTGTTGTTGCGTTTTATGTCTCATTTTGTAGTCGAGTTGACCCGCTTTTAACGGGCCTCCGCATGATTCACAAAGCGGTACCAAGTTCAGACGAAAAGAAATGAGCAAATAAAATTGCAATAAAATGCATTAATATACATACATACATACATCAAATTACGTATATATATGCACATATATATGACTGTGTATATGTATGTATTAATATGTATGCGTGCCAACTGTATTAAATGGGCATTCTAAGAAACGTGAAATGCGAAAAGAAACAAGTGACAAGTGAAACAGCAACAGCATGAGCAACAGTTGTTTTTGTTGTTAATGTAAGTTGCTGTTGTTGGTTTATTAATACACCGGCTTGTAACGGTAAATTGTAAGCGATGATTACAACATACATACATACACATGCAAACATTCATGCATACGAAAATAGACGGCAATCTGATTATACAGGTGTGCAAGCGAGACAGCAATAAAGGAAGCGAAAATTTTAGCTTTGCACTTAATTGAAATGCTCAGGCCAGCGAAAGACAAACAAATAAAAGCAAACCAAACGAGAGAAACATGCACAAGCAATAACAAATTCAAGTAAAATAGACGTGTGTGTGCGTGTGTGTGTGTATGTGTGTGTGTTTGTCTGCCAGACAGGTTGCGTTATTTGAAAGTTCCGAAGAGTAGGCAAAGTGAGAGAAAGAGAGAGAGAGGAAAAACCACACTTAAGCCCCAACTCAAAATTATTAAATTGCAGACGGTTGCCTGCATATATGTTAGTGTGTGTGTTAGACAGAGCGGGAGTGTGTGGAAAGTGAGCGAAAGAGTCACGCACACAAACAAACGATGAAACACAACAGACAAAAGCTAAAAACGTCTGACTGAGTCCGCGCGCAGTCGTCGAACGAGTTGAAGTGGAGTTGCTGGGGGAAAGAAGACCAAAAAAAGAAGAAGAGCGCCATACAAAAACGTGAGCGCATGTATCACTGTGTTGGTATGTGTGTGTAGAGGTGTGTGTGTGTATGTGTGATAAAGGTCGTTGGCCATGCGGCGACGTTGAAGCAAAAACAACAACACGTTGGCAGAGAATAAACGCGACGGCGACGTATTTAGCCTAAGGGCATAAAATGTGTTGCAGGTTTCTGTTGGCCAACACTGGTCTTATTGTAGACTACAAGTTTATTTAAACACACAAATACATAAACATATATATGTATATATATAAATGGGTATATAAATGTATCTATACATAATGCCTGCACATGTTTCTATATATAGGCGTCCTCAACAGTTTTTAGTTGCATTTAAAAAGGCTGAAAACACGTTTTGTGCACAGCCTGCGTTAAATAAATAGACAAAACGAATAAAGTTGAGGGCAAATGTGGGCGGTTGTGTATGCAATTGTGTTTGTGTGTATGTGTGTTGTGCCGATGCTGTTGTTGTTTTGTTGCCTTTAAGGCCGTTATCATGCGCCGCCTGCTGTCAGTCAATGCGACAAGTTTAGTGGGCTTTAATATATAAAAAACGACTCAACGAGCTCTGTTGAACACCTACGAACGAACGCTCTATAAGAGAACATCAAATTGAAGTGCTAAAACCTTTTAAGATGCATACATTAAAAAAAATTGTATCTAAGATACAAGCTGAATTGGAATTTTTTAATTAATGAGAAAACTGTTCTCTGGTAATGATAATCTGTAGGTCGAAGTCATGAGAATCTCAAAGAAGAACAATATTTAAAATGGTATTCGGTTTGAAATATAACTTTCACTCTAAAAATTATTTATTTTAGAAACATACGTATGAACGTACATATTTTACATCTTTTTATACATCATTACATTAGTTGTTTAAGCATATTCGTTTATTAATACTAACACCCATTTAGATAGTATGTTTGATAGTATAATAAAACTAATTGATTTTTTGTATGCTTTGGCAAAGAAACTTGTTTAGTGGTTTTCAGTTTTTAAAGATGATCTCATGCAAAATTAATAAAATTTAACGCAATTAAGTTAATTGTAATGTGTAAAGTAATTTTAAGCTACAAGCTAAAATCAATTTCACTTATAAAGAAAATACGCATACGAAACAAATAAAATGAACAAAACTTCAATATCGTTTCAATATTTGACCTTTTGCTTGAGGTAACACGCATTATTATTCTGATGAACAGATGATCGCAGTGATTTATGTGTGTATGTATATATGCATATATTCATATAACAGTATTGTATGAACAACCTTCTATTTGTTGCTGTGTTGCATAACTAAGTAATAATCGAATACCCCTCAGACGATAACTACAGCTAGAACTCGTTATAATACATACATACATGCATACAAATATTTTGTGTTTTTCTTTGTCATCATTTCCTTATTTAACGTGACACTTAAAGAAATTGCATTGAAATTGAGAAGACAACGCTGATTGCACGCTCACTCCCTCTCTCGCTTGCTGACTACGTATCTAAGTGAAAATGAACACCTGCACATTGTTGTTGTTGGGGCGGTTGTTTCCTTTACTTTTTTTTTTTTTGTATTTTGTTTGTTGTGGCGTACGTGCCTGTGCACTTCACTCACTCAATGCAGTTATGCAGCTATTACGTCGTCTATGCTCTCACACATACACACTAATAGATACGCACTAGCGAACACCTGTCAAACGCATACACTCGCACAGCAGAGCGGCAATCGCTCTAATGCCTTTCAGCCATCTCGCTTGCACGGAGGCCACCATTAGCAGCAGCAACAGCAGCTGCTGCTTTATGTTTCATTTTTACGTTGTTCCCGTTCGTATACCTCTTCTTCTAATGTTGCTGTGTCACGTTCTTCATATAAAAATGTTTGAAATTCTGATTGGGTATTATTAACATAGTACATACATATGTATGTGAGGCTATGTATGTGTTGTTTGTTGTCTGCGGCGTTGCCAACTGTCTACAATTAGTGGCTTAAGCGTCGTTGCCATATTTCACGGGCTTACTCACGCAATAGCTTCAATTGAAACCGGTTTTCTTCTGACCCAGCTGAGAGTGTGAGCGAGAAAGAAGAGCGATCATGATCCATGATCGTCATGAGCTTTTTTTTTGGCTTTGCCTTTCATTGTTTCACTTGTTGTTGTGTCTCTGGATATTTTTTTCGCCTTGGCATTCTTTGTTAAATATGTTCACTGACCTTTGCCGAAATTTCCAGTTCTTATTTGTTTCCTTTTTAATATTAATTTTTTTACTTGAAAACATCGTTACATGTGTTCAAATATATTCCACTTTTATTGTTCCTTTTGCTGCCATATTTGTTTTTGTTTAACAATTCACAATGCAAACAACTGTGAATAAGAAAAAAGCTCGTGCGGCACGCAAATGACCTTCAACTTGATTTTTAATTAAGTTCAGTTCAATGAACTGAAACTGGAACTGTCAACGACTCGTCGCAGATATGTGTGTGCGTGTGTTTCAACTTATTTCTTTTCTTTTGTTACACACAAAATATTTTTGCGTTTACACAATTGTTTTATTGGGTTTTTTTTTTCAAAAATACATTTACCGTAAAACAAATATACATATATATAAATTCGTGTTCTTTGTGCCATGTTTGATGTATGTATCTATTTTTAGCATTTTCATGTATGTATTTATATGCATACATATATATAAATAAATGAAAAATGTTTTATTTATGAATTCGCGACGTGATGCTCATTTTAATTGGTCAATTTATTGGTCAAATTTCAATAAAAACGAGTATTTATAAGTTTGATTGAAACGTTAAAGAATTTTATTTAAAACACTAGAGGGATGGGCTAATTTCGGCAATGCCGAAGTTTGGTAATACCCTTACAATTGCAAAGGATATAGATATAGTTTTCTCCGATTTGCCACGCCCCCAAGAGGCAGATATATATAATTTTTCATAATTTTGTCGAAACGGTGAAGCTTAACGTTTTTGTTAATTTTTGGAACTCTAGGTGTAAAATTGTAGAAGAAACAGTTTTATCCGATTTGCCACGCCCCTAATGGGCGTAGATATATATCCTTTAGTTTTTTGTCTAGGGGTGGTTGATACAAATATATGTTTTAAGTTTCAAGTCTCTGCCCTTAACAGCATCTAAAATATTGGAGGATTTATGTTAACCACTATATAGACTTTCTCGATTTGCCACGCCCCAAGTAGGCGTAGATATATATATAATTTTTGATCAATCTGATGGGGAGGCCAGAAGTATATTACTTTCCAAATTTGGATGCTCTACCTTCAAAACTGTAGAAGATACAGTTTTACCCGATTTGTCACCCCCCATGGGGGTGCTATTCATGAGTATATATTCCAAATTTGAAGTCTGAGACTTCAATAGCGCCGAAGTTATCCCACTGAAACATTTCTTAAAACTGATCTGTCCTATGGGAGCTATAGGATATAGTCAGCCGATCCGGATGATTCCGAGATATACAACGCCTGCAGAAGATTCCAGCCTATGTGCAAAATTTCAGTTCTGTAGTCTCGGAGGAGATTGCGTTGATCCAGACAGACGGACAGACAGACAGACAGATGGACATGGCTATATCAACTCAGCTCGTCTTGCTGACCAAGAATATATATACTTTATATGGTCGGAGATGCTTCCTTCTCTGCGTTGCAAACTTCTGACCAAACTTAATATCTCCTTTTTGCAAGGGTATAATAAAGATATTGATTTATAACAGCTATAAAGCTTTTTTTGAAAAATTTATTTAGATTAATTTTAGTATTTTAAGTTGATTAACAAATTTCAGTATAAAGAACCAAATGAACACATACAATTGACTCAGCATTTTTTTTTTAAACATCTTTAATAAGTGTGTCTAATCTTTAAAGCCTTACAGTTGTATGTGCATATGCACGTGAGTTAAGGGCTACAAACTCAATTCAGAAAAGCTAAATTAAAAAGTTTGGCTTAGGATTAGGGATGATGTTTTTTTTTCAAGTTCCATTTATCGTTAGAAATAATTTGTTTCGGATTCGAACTAAATCTATTTACAAATAAACCAATCTTGACAAATTAAGTTTTAAAACGATGTACATATGTCTAGATATCTAGAATTCTCTAAGACTGTTCTACACTTCATACTATGTAAATACTGACATATAGCGGAATGCACTGTTGCCACATTTCATTTCTTATCAACCGTTTCTATGGCTTAAAGCTTTCATTGTTGGATTTTCGTTATGTATCATAACTCATCTCGGCTATAGCATCCAACTGGTGGACGAGTGTTTGTGCCAGCCATAATTTATGCAATTTACTCGCCTTTCTCAACCTACTCTTTAGATTTTTTTTAAGTCTTGTATTTTATCGCTGCTTTCTGCACATAAATTTTAGTGTTTGTTATTTGCTTTTCTTTCTTTCCATCTCGCAGAGACAACAAATTTTTTTCAATTTACATTTTAACCATATTTTATCCGCCCTTTTTGGTCGTCACTGTGGTATTCCAGCAAAGTGTCCAACAACTTTTGTTGTTGCCAACTGTTTCAAGTACGCGGGGCAGGCCCCATTCCTCCCTTCAGTTCCACCCACTTGGCCAACTGGCAGGCGTCCAACAGCGTTAGACAGATTTTATTACCAGCTACCATTGGCACTTACCCGGAAATGCTTGTCGCACCCTTTCCACACAAATGAACGAGTAAACACGCACACACATATTCGAGCATACACACATAAACTCCGGCAACCCTCTTGGCCGAAGCAGAATTTTTCCTTCATGGGTGTTATTATTATTCAGGTTTTTGCGCCGGCCTGGCAACCCTTGTGGCAGGTTCTTTTCGTACTCACTAAAATTGTTGCATGTCAACTCACCCGCACAGCACACACCACCACGCCCTGCCACATAGTGCAATAGTTTTTCCCATATAAATTTCAATAGCAAGTAGTTTGGGCAACCCTGGAAGGGCGAAGCAAAATCCTTTGGCAGGAAGGATGTTTCAATTTCTATTTTGTTTTATTCTTCTCTTCCTGTTTTTATCGGTCGTTTGTGCTCTATGTTAGGTCTTTGTGTGTGTGCAAATGACACAAACCTCCCCAATTCCCCAGCTCTGCTTGGTCTCACGTTTTTGCTTAGAAAAATACAGCTGTGAAAATTGGCAACGTCGCATTGCTGCTTGCTATTCTACACCATTCGGGGCTTTGCTTTTGTTATCGGTGCTTGCCTTTTGATTCTCTGTTTTTTCAGCTACCTCTTGTCCTACCTACTTTATAAGTTAGAAGGACTTTTTATTTATTTAAGGTTATTTGCTATTTCTTTTAACTGAGCTCCTAAATTGTGTGGCATCTACTATTATTATTCTTCTCTCTTATTCATTGTTGTTCTAATTCATTGTTCATTGTTGTGCAGTCTGTGTATGTGATATGGTTTCGTTTGTGTTCGACAAGCTGATTGTGTTTATTATCTGGGCGACTTACGTGACGATTGAAAACGGTCTATAAGGAATTGTACAGTAAACTCTATTACCAGAAAATTGTAGAAAAACGGTGAACCAAACAAACTAAATAGAAGATTAAGTGTAAAATATGGAACATTTTTTGAAATGATAAAGAAAAAAGTTGAATCTGATAACAAAATAATATCTGATTAGGAAAACTGACATAGAAATAAAGAGAAAAATATAATAATAGAAAAATGTAATATTTCTTTTATCTATTAAGGTCTGTAATGCATGAAACGTATTCATTCATAGATTCGAGTGGAATTCCCCAGAAAATATCTCATGTTTATATTTTGTTTTTCTGTTTAGCTTTTATTTCGATACTTTTCTATATATAAAACGTATTTAAAAGCTGCAAGCGTCGCTTTTTATTTATTGACCTATTTTCCGTGCTCTTAAACGTTTCACTCAGTGCATTGCCTTGCGGCGCTGTTGCCGCATTTCACAGGCAAAACCTTAAAGCGACAAACGCTTTAAAGAGCTTTGCAAGGGTTCTTCAATGTATATGTATGAGCTTGGTATATACCTGCTGTGGTGGAAAGTAAATATGCTTTATGTGCGCTATGTACATGCAATTATGCAAATTTACATAAACATAACCTACTAACTAAGCACGCTATTGAAACAAACGCAGCCCCAGTTAACAGTAATCGTCCCGCTCTATCTTTCTTTCTCTCTTGCACTTATACACACAAACACACACACACACAGAGCAAAAATAGTTGACCTCATTTTTTAGTGCTGTGCACAATTTTACTGCAACTTTTTTTACATTCACTAGGGCGCCGCCTGGCGGGCGTTTGTTGTCGCTGGTACTGCGCTTTGCTCTGTCTCTCGCCCCTCCGCCTACTCCTCGTCTATTTGCCAGCACATTCGAGCTGCGCTCATTTTGCATGCATGCATTTGGCAACTCTGTCGCTGTTTTGCTGACGTTGCTAACGATGGCTTGAAGGCGGGAAAGCGAGAGGTGGGCTTTGCTTGGTGGGTGGTGGCTTTTCAGGGGAGGCGGTGTCCTACATTTTGGGCTTTGTTTTGTTTTGAGCCTTCATAAAATGCAGGCAGGTGGCGCTGAAAGCATTTGCATTGCTTTTCAAAAAGCCGTCATTGAGGGAATGCACTTTCTGCTTCTTTTACTGATAGTTGTTGCTGTTGTTATTGTTGTTGTTGTTGGTGCTTGTGTTGCCACATTCCATTCACAATAACAAACAGACGATTTTTTTCATTTGACTGCTTTCTGTTGCCTTTCATATTTATTCCACGTCCTTGTGCTAAAAACAACAACGGCGACGAGTGTACAGAAAGAGGTTGAAAATGCTGCAGAAATCGATAAAGCAATTAATGCAAAAAGTGGCTGGCAACCCTCACAGCACAGCATAGCAGCAACCCTACGTACAAAAATAAACAGCCACACAACCACACACCCACCCACCCACAAGAACGCAGCCTAACCAAACCCAACCCCACTCAGCAGCGAACGCGCTTTGTATTCTTTATTTTTTTCTTATTCCATCTACCTACTATTCTGCACTTTTCTGTTTGTTTGTATTTTTTTTTGTTGATTCCGTCGTGTTTATTGCTTTCTTGTTGTTTTTGCAGCAGCAACCCTCGTTTGTCGACAGCGACGCCCGTTGCGTTGCCAAGCAGGCTAAATTTTGTTGGGTGGGCAACTGCGAGCATGAGAGTGAAAAGGAAAGCAATACTATGAGACACGCTAAAGCGCGTTCTTTACTTTAATGAAAATTCACTGAGTATATGTGTGTGTGTGTGTTTGGGATGACTTTAATGTGTTTAATTTAATATACTTTTTAGCTTGACTTTATGTCTCTCAAGTGATATTATAGGGATATTCTACGGGAAAGCTAAATTAATAAAAATTTAGATGCAAGTTTAGTAAAAGCTAGATACATATATTTTATTAGATAGAAGTTGATATTTTCACCTGCATTTACTTAGTATTTATTTAAAATAAAACTTAAAAAATTACTTTTTTTTTATTTAGAAGAGAAAAGAGCAAATGCTTATTTTGAGTGTACAATCTTTGCAATCAAAACAAATTTTTGCCAAATTTATTATTTTTTGACAAGAAGTTTTAAGTTTGATATCTAAATATTGATATAAGAATCTCTAAATATTAATATATAAACACTTCTCGTTTTGTATTACGGTCAAAAATATTCTTAGCAATTTGAGAACTTTGGTCAAAGAATGTTTACAAACTGACGTATTGCCATAATTTCACAGTTCCGAAAATAATCTCCTTGCTTCGCACAGCATAAGAATTTTGTGCAATTTTCCTTGGCTACAATCCCTTTTGCCTTGTTTCTAGTCGCTTTGGTCTTACTTGCCTGTCTTTCAACAATATTGATTAACTTTTTGCTGGATTTTAGCAACAAAATCCCTGCCAACATTCATCCAATCAAAGCTGTCAGAGGTACTCAAACTGTAAGTAGACATAAAACCCTCAGCTCTCACATATTGTTTTTGTTGCAAATACTAACAAAACATTTTCCGTGATCCGACATAAAAGCTAATATGAAATAAGTTTTTTCTTGGCCTTAGGAGAGTGTTGGCCTATTTTCCGGTACACTGGCTTCTTGCGGCCAAGCGCCAAGACGGTCAATGACAATGTTTCCAAAGTAACAAAGTTCATATAGCAATATGTAGTTACAGAGATTCTAATGAATCGAATTAACTAAGTAAGAGTATTAAACACTCGGGTTCTTGAGAATACATGAACAGAAAATGCATATAAAATAAAAATAATAAAGTAACTTATGATTATCTGAGCAGAATTCATAGTCTATCGTCTGCATATGTTTTAAAAAACATTAATCGATAATTTTGTATATCAAACCAGTATAAAAATACAATATAAGGAAGTTTTATTGTGTAAGCTGTTTCAAGAAATAGAAAACATATAAGGATCTGACGTGCGCTCCACAGGCATTCTGTTCTCTTATATATGCCCTGCATAATTTGTATCCAACGACCCTTATACATATCTGTACAGTCTGTGAAACTTGGCCCCACCTCAAGTCAGCCCATCCCTAATCACACTCACACACACGTGTACTTCGTCAACTTTTTATGCCTTTTTCTGTGCAAGTTTTCAACAACTTTTTGCATATTACGAAGCAGAACCACCCAGCCTAACCACGCACCACCCACACGCCACGCCACATTATTGTATACATATTTTATAAGTTTGACTGGGCCCAGCTTTGCCTACGTTAGAAGCCCTCTGGCATTAGTTTAGTTATTTTTCATCATCATCATCATTATCATCTGCCCCAACATTTCGCTATTCCTTTTTGACTTTGCCGTCGCGCTCGTCTTTGTTCGCATTTTCCACATTTTTCCCACGTTCGCTCAGTGTGTGTGTGTGTGTGTGGGTGGGTGTGGGGCTGGGCTTATTGTGACTCAACCCCTCAAGTAAATAAAATCTGCTTAAAACGAGCACAAAGGCTCTTCCCTTAAGAAACGCGTAAGGCCTGCTCCATTCCGCCCGTTCCATTTCACCATCTTCAGTCTTTAGCGCTTTCTTTCTCCATCTCTTGCACTTTAATATCGCATTTCAATTGGTTTCCTTAAGCCGTTTTGTAGCGCAAAGTGCAAAGTTGATTCACAACTTTTTCCTTTATTTAATGTAATTTGTGTTTCCTATTATTTACCAAGCTGCAGACATGGAACTGTTTCTCCCATTCTGTAAACTGCAAAAGTTTGCACTTCTGTGGCAATTGTTTGTTTACTTAAAAGGTCTTTAATGCGCTCTGTTTAATATAAAAGCGTTTTAATGGCGAAATACAGGAAAAAGCTTTACTGAAAATTAACTTTGACTGGAACTAAATTATATATTTTAAATTTTAATTAAATAGATCGATATTTGAATCCCAAAGACACATTTTTTTTTTTTAATACCTTTGTCTGGGCTTTTTACAGAAATGAATTACTTTAAATTTATAGCAATAAAGATGACCTCACACCAACTTAACACATGTTTATCTTTATCGACAGTATTTAGTTTTATAGCATGCCATCATAAAAATTAATAAGACAAAAACATTACTGTATGTACATAAATACATATTTCTACTTATATACATAATTACATTGTAATCTTCGACGGATGGTCGAGTCTTCTGTCATTTATTGCACATGTTGGCCGTAAATTTTGCTGTCAAAGCCTGGCCCAAATGGTTTTGGAGTCCCGTCTGTTGGCCACGTGCCCCGTTATCCAACCTGTTATCTGTTTGCAACCGTCCTGTGGTCAGTTGATGAGTTCCGGCTGCACTTTGCCAGCCAATGCAACGTGCAACGTCCAGTGTGCAACGTGCAACGGCGAGCGGCAGCTGTTTTCGGGGTAACCGCAAAACGACAAGTTCAAAGCACAACTGGGATCCTTCAGCCTCAAGAAATTATAAGTGCACAGCCACGATTAATACTGCTGCAGAATTTCGAAAGCATACGAAATTATCGACTAGCAGATTCCCTGTAAACCGATTAGATTGATAATACTAATTATGTCGAAATAATTTAAATTTTTCTTGTGTGTTTACATAAATATCAATAGTTGCATTAACGGCAAGACCTATCGATTACTACTATTAATTATCAATAACATTTAGATTGTACTATGTATCATATTAACCATAACGTAGCGCAGTGTTTCCAGCTACGGGACACAAAAAAAAACGACTGAAAAATGGGAAAAAGGGACAAGCATTTTTTAAAAAAGGACACAAAACAGGACAATAAGTTTTAGGCTTAAAATCTAAGCTTTTAATATATATACATGGATATTAAAGTGATTTCATCGCATTATCAATAACTTCGTCGTCTGTGACAGTTTATTCCATATAAACTTGATCTGTGATCACTTAAAAAAAGGGACAAATTTCCGGACAATGGGTGTTTAATATTTGTTCTGGCTATAAAAAAAGACAGATCTGTCCGGAAAAAGGTTGAAGTGCTAACACTGTCGTAGCGAGCGGGTAGAACAACGACGTCTGAGTTGATCCAAAAGTTTGCTAAATGCTGTTTACTATACGTGTCTTGCGTATAGGGTATACATTGAAGAGCCTTCCCTTTTAGCACGTACCAAACCTGACTGCCACTGCATTTTACACTCTTATACATGTGTACATGTGTATATACTCTTCCCTCGCTGTTGCTCTCTAGCGATCAGCAGCGCAGGTGTTTGACTTGCTGCAAGCTGTTCGATTTTAAGAAAATAAAAATAAATACAACTTCCATATGAGGTCACATGTTTTTATATTTCACTCATTAATTTTTGTTTGTTTGTGTACTTTTTGTGTGACATCAAGCTGTCATATATGTATGTATATACAAACATATGTACATATATGTTTGTGTGTACCAGTAACTAGGTCAAATGCTTTATCTTATCAGAGTGGGGTTTGTTCAGCAATTGTGATTAGACCATCCGCAAACATTTGCCGGCCTTAAATTCCAGCAGGTGGCGCTTGTGATAACGTGGAAGTATAACTGTTTTACTTATATATAATAAGAATGGCAATCAGTATATAACAGACAATAAGAAGTTTGCTTAGACCAAAAACTGTGCTAATTATTATTGCTCTATTTTAATTAAATGATATCGCATCTTTGTGAATTTTATTATAGGTGAAAAATAACTAATAATGAATTAAAATAGATTAAAATTGCGAAAAAGATGTATATAAATATATAGATATGTATGAGTATATTTGAAATTCTGTTGAATAAGCCTTATCAGTCTTTGTGACTTAATCACGGAATTTCATATTTTTTTTTTAAATTCCCCAACTGCGTTTTGTCGGTGTACACAACAAATGTGCACATGTATATAATATACTTATGCATACATGCATATACATATTATTGATTATCAATATTGAGCGCATGACCTCAATGATAACAAGAGCTGTCTGTCGCCACATAGCCGCAACAAGAACAACAACAAGAATAAATACCCATAACAAAAACAAAGGCAATGCGACTGACGCTTTGTTCGATTTTCTTCACATTCGTATTTCCAGGCAATAAATGCATACATACTTGTATATGCACTCACACATACATATGTGCATGTATATATGCGCATGCAAATACATACATATATAAATATATATTTTTGCAAATAAGAAAATGCATCAATAAATTGTGCTGAATCCCCGTTTAGCAGCTGTTTGAAAAATTTTTGTGTTAATTCCAATTGTTGAATATATTTTCAAAAATTTGCAATTTTAATTTAACGAGAATGAAAAACCCAATGTGAAATGCATATTGTAGAAATTTTTAGAATTCCCAAAAGGGGATAAGAGAAGAATGAGTCAGCTCTCATCATTTTTCCAAATTAGCAAGAATTGAACGGATATTATTTTCAATATTTTCTCTCCTTCAAATGCAAGTATTTATTTATTCAATGTTTGACCCCAAAAGCAAAGACCTTGCGCTAATAAACTGAACTAAAATATGTATGTGTGGATGTTACATTTTGACAGAGTTGTAGCATTTGAAATGTGGCAACAACAATTAGAAGCAGAACAACAATTAGAGCCGACAAGAAACAACAGCAATAAAAGTCATACAAATTAACGCAAAATCAAAGCGTAAACTAATTTAACCTTCAGTCATGCAATCACAGCGAACACGTGACCATGAATATTGTATGTTGTAGTTGTAGTTGTTGCTTTTCATGATGTTGTTCGCTGTAATGTGTACATATGTACATGTATGTAGAACCAATGCAACAAAAAACAAATTAAACAATGACAGCCAGAAATGAAATAATGTAATTACACTAACAACAAGTGGGAAGAGTATATAAATAGCATAGGGGGCGTGTGAACACCAGATATTTGTTGTAACGGCATTTAATAGATATTTCAGCTGACAGATGCTTGCACTCGTACGGACAGTTGTGCATTAATTGCTGCCTTGCGGCAAACAGACATTTGCGCTAATTTTAATTATTTGTCACGATGACCTTGACCCACAGCAGCTAAAAGTGAGCAATCAGAATGGCCAATCATATTAATAAAAGTGTGCTCATAAAAATAGCAAAGCGCGCACTAAAATAAAAGGCAGCAACAAAGAGAGACAGAGAGAGAGAGAGAGGTTAGTTGTTTGTAGTTGTTTTGTCAGTTTGTAGTTGTTTTTTGCTCATAATTTTTTTGCGATTTATTCTTATTGTTGTTTTAGTTGCGATATCAACAAACAGAACACAACACAGACTGCGTGGCAGGCAAAAGTCGTAAAACAAAAACAGGGCGAGAGCCGACAGCAACAACAACAATAAAACAGCGACAAGAAGAATAAAATAAGTTGCTCGCGTGGGCGTTGGCAGCGCTGCTCGCGTGTATGTCAGCCAGCAGACATATTGCATGCAAAAGTGCTCTCCCAATAGAGTTGGCATAAGAGTGGGCGAGCGAGCGTAAGAGAATGGAAGAATGGACTATGAGAGCTTTTTAAGTTGATTAAAAGCGTGGCAAACTTCCTTCGCTCTGTAATTGTGTCAACCAGCATGTGTGCGTGTGTGTGTGTGTGTGTGCGAACGAGTGGGCATGGAATGAAAATGTGTGTCACGCCTTCACAGTCATGCTAAACAATTAAGAAAGTTTGTTCGAATGTGTAGATTATACCAGGGACACATGCCGAGTTTGCATCTAAAAAACTTTTAACAGGTAAAAATAGCTGATATGATACGCTTAAAAAAAAACAAGTAAAGCCTTTTTCTCAATATTAACAACTGGGTTAGAGAGAAATCAGCTTACTGGACGGGTGTTTTTGGAAAACGGTTTCAATTGCATTGCAGCCTTGCTATAATTGTTCCTAGTACAAAGTGTATGAGGCACCAATACAGTGATACCTGAGGCTCTACATTAATTTGTGTATTTATTTATGTATATTTTATACATATACAATCATACATGTAATTTAGAATGTTTATGAATATATACATCAGTAATCTATCTAATTGATAGCTGAGAACTAAAGTTTTTAGAATTGTTCCATGTCAATGTTCTAGTTTGAATACATTTAATCGAGACTGATAAGTGTTAAATAAAACTAAAAAAACATTGCACATACTAATGAAAAAGTATGTGAGAGAGTTTCATTATGACTAATTAATACAATTATATAAAAGTGTGCTTTAACAAGCATAGCTAAAAAATGTTTTAAACCCATCAGTGAGTATGGAAAGCTGAATGGTTTCTGTTTGCTCTTTAATTATGATATGAATGCGTTTGTTGCTGCCAGCCAATGTTTGACATAAACACTTAACATAATGAAATACGTAGTAATTTAATATCAGACATGCTTGAAAATGAAAAGTAGCACATTTAATTTCTACGTGTATAGTAGAATATAGTAGAATATAGATTAGTGTAAGCAAGCATAGCTTCTCGTACACAAACAGATCCACAATTAAAAGCTAGACTTTCGGTCAGAAGTTTGACAAGAAATTTGAAAAAAATTATTTCTCATTTAACGCACAGATTTCCAATATTATTGTTATCTACAATTACTTCTGAAACATTTGGATTACAGTCGCTCATTTAGCTTCTTATTCGCAATACAAAATACTAAATGCAGTAAATGAGTTGCCTATTATTAAATGAAGGAAAATATCTAGTTGAATAGCTGTTGTGTCTGACCCGGCGTATGCTTGATTGGCTATGCTATTAAGCTCAAGTAGCACACACACAAGCACGCACACACCAGACATGTCTGGTTAGACAACGGACTCTGGTCACAGAGAGGTTAACCGCCCGAACAGGATAAGTGGTAGGTAGGATCGAAAACAGGAGGCGAAGGGAGGCCAAATGCTGCAGCGCAGTTGTTGTCTGTTGTCGGGTTGTCATGCCAACACATGCATACACACATACAGATACATTCACACAGAACTCATATGCAGATACTGCAAAACAAGCGGCACACGTGGATGCATAACGAATATTGAACAGAGCCGTACATAACGGTATTTATGTGTATGCACATGGACACACACATATATGTTAAGTATGTGTGTGTGCCAGAATAGTTGCCAGACAGGATTGGTTTGGGTTTCTGTTTAATCTATATCTACACACTTACATGTGTGCATTTATATGTATAGATATATGTATGTATTTACAATTTAATGTGGCGCTTGTGTAGCCAAATGTTTTAACGTCCACATAGAGTGCTTTAAAAATGTTTGATGTACTCAAAGCTTTAATTAGGCCCCAATCCCCTTCATCCAATGAGAACTGCTGGGGGCTGTTATCGATTTTCTGCAGCATTTTCAGACCCCTCTTCCACAAGCCATAGACACAAATTAAAATAACTTTGGCTGTCGTCGACATTTTGGCTATGCTAATGAGGCCCCATTGTCGTCCTGTGGTACCCGCCCACTTGTATAAAGGAAAAGTAGCCGATGCGTACGGGAATATAATTGTATGCAAGAATAAAAAAACTTTGAAACGTGCCTTGCATTATAATTGAACATTATAAGCACAAAGAATGTCTAAATAATAAATGCGAAATCGGCGAGAAACTTAAACACAAAATTCAATCAGGTTCTCAGACTTATGCAACCTTTATTGTGGGAATTAGTATTTTCTTTCTTTATTTCATATTACAATTGGTATTAAATAACATTATATAACATTCCGAATTCTAAGAGCACTCTAAAAAAATATATTTTTTAGAGAATAAATTATTTGTCTTTAATTTGTCAGTTCGAGCTAACCAAACCCGCCTTGATCAGCGATCCGAAACTTGGTGTTGTAAATATTTAAAATATATATAAAACAAAATCTATTTTTATACTTTCGTTTCCGCTCTACTGTAACTTGGTCTATAGCAAAAGTATAATATCTTAACCGAATTCGGATTAAGTCAGCTTATGCCTATATAAATTATATATTATTAAATATATAGTTTTTCAAATATTTATTTGCAATTATTTATAAGTTTATGATACCTGTTTACGCTTCACTAAGTATACAACATTTATGCATCGGATTATTTGCTTCGGGATCGCAAAACTTTGGTAATGCATAGCTGATGTATTGTGTATACCTTATAAGACGCTGATATTAATAACTGATTAAACTAGTTATATAGTTTTTATATAATATATAGTATTACATAGCTTAGTGCGTTAATTCTTTTCTCACATTTATGCGCACTCATTTACTAATTAAAATAAATACGTATTCTGGCATCACAACTCACAGAACTGGCATGGCGGAGCATTTTTATATCAGCTTCTTTGTTTTGACAACATTAGCTTGGAGCACGCTCATAATCAGTATCTCACTTTTTTCTTTAAACATATTTTTTAATTAGATTGGTTTTTATTAATTATGTTATGTTTAATGCATTTTTAAAGCCTTGTTTATTTATGTTCTACCATTTCTCTGTTTTTTCTCTTTCTTCTTGCAGACCCCCAAAATCAATAAAAGCACATTAAATATAGAAATATAAAGAATTTTTAAATCGTTGAAAACTCAATTCTAAACACACTTTCGCCGTTTTGCAACACTGAGCCACGCGCGCGCATCATGCGTAACGTTAGCAGGCAAAGCGCGCGTGCCGTGGAACGCAGTGAAATGAAACGCAATTGCTGGAATGCACGACGATGAAATGAAACTAATGCAACAGCGAGAGCAACAACAACATCTTTAAGAAGAAGAACACGAAGAACAGCAACATCAACACCAGCATACTGCAGGCGAAAATGTTGTCACACATTGAGGAAAATGCATCGTTTTCTTAACATACAACAAAATATTAAATTACGCAACTATCATCAGTTACTTTTGTATTTTGTTGCTGTTCCATTGGCTGCCACTGCTGCTGGAGGAAGACGACGTAGAGGAGGCAGAGAAGACGGAGCGAGACAATTTTGTGGGTGGGAGCGGCAGCAGCAGCAGCAGACATAAAGCAGCCATAACGTAACGACCGCAACGTAACACATAACGTCACGCACACAGAATCAACTAGACGATAGTTTTGTTTATTTGTTTTTTTTTCTTATTTTAATATTTAGCCCAATATACACGTACACATAGTTAACCCAACGCTGCCACTGTTCCTACAACGACAAACAAATAAACAACCAACCTATCATCGTAATCGTAATTGTAACGCAACCCCTTAAGTAACGAAAAGTAACGCGTAACGCCTCAACACTGCTCCTCTGCCAACGTTTTTGATCATTATCATCATCCTTATCATCAGCATCAAAGTAATCATTATGCATAGAACATATGATAAATGAACGCTCATGCTCATTATTCAACTGACACTGCAAGCAACTACAATAATTAGATCAGCAATATATAACAATAAAATAACAACAAGTAGAACAACAATTGCGAAGCATAAAACAACAACGTGACGTTGTTTTAGTGTTTCCAATCCCATTGACCTTTTGCCGCACAGCTGGCAAGGGAAAAATATGGCAACACCGCAAGTCAAAGACTTGGTGTTGCGCTCGCCAGCTGGCTCCTCCGATATCCTCACATTTGCCTGGCCATTGCAAATTGGACATGGACAGGATAAGCATGACAATGGCATCGATATCATCGATACAATTAAATTCGTATGCGATGAGCTGCCATCCATTTCATCCGCATTCGAGGAGATTAATCTCAACCACATTGACACTGCCTGCTATAAGACTATGACAAATCTTGTCGATCGATTCAACAAGGCTGTCGACAGTATTGTTGCATTGGTAAGTTCATACGTAATCCCAAACCCATATATACATCCGCAAATATAGATATATCTACCAATTTAAATACCGTTTTTAATCTCAAATCAATTATTAAAAATTTGGTAAAAACAAATATATATATTATTGATCATGATTTTCGATCTGCCAATTCAAATTCAATAAAAACGCGATATATAATCCTATTCAGATACCTAAATTTAATGTCATCACAATGATAACAATTTCTAGTAATTTTCATTTTCGATTTTAAAAGCTTGAAAAAACCCTTCTAGTTTATTAAAGATTCCCAAGCATAAACAAGTTATTTAATCATAAATTAATCAATTCGCAGGAAAAAGGAACTTCACTGCCCGCCGAGCGCTTGAACAAGTTCGCTCACCCTAGCCTTTTAAGACATATACTGCAATTAGTTTACAATGCTGCCGTGCTTGATCCGGACAAACTCAATCAGTACGAGCCCTTCTCGCCCGAGGTGTATGGCGAGACATCGTACGAGCTGGTACAGCAAATGCTCAAACATGTCACCGTCAGCAAGGAGGACACGTTTATTGATCTCGGTTCCGGTGTGGGACAGGTGGTACTACAAATGGCCGGATCGTTTCCACTTAAAACATGCATTGGAATCGAGAAGGCGGACACGCCCGCTCGCTATGCCGAACGCATGGATCTGATATTTCGTCAGTACATGGGATGGTTTGGTAAACGCTACTGCGAGTATAAACTGATCAAAGGCGATTTTTTGGTCGACGAACATCGCGAGAAGATCACCTCCTCTACGTTGGTGTTTGTCAACAACTTTGCCTTTGGGCCGACCGTCGATCATCAGTTGAAGGAGCGGTTTGCCGATTTGCGAGATGGCGCTCGAGTTGTTTCGTCCAAATCGTTTTGTCCACTCAACTTTCGTATCACGGATCGGTGAGTAATATGTGAAAATCTGGATGATATAAAATATAACTTAATCAAACTTGATTCCATTTTGATTACAGAAACCTCTCTGACATCGGCACTATTATGCATGTGAGCGAAATACCGCCTTTAAAGGGTTCTGTTTCATGGACCTGCAAACCGGTTTCATATTATTTACATGTGATCGATCGCACTATTTTAGAGCGCTATTTTCAGCGCCTGAAAACAAAAGGCGGCGGTGATCACGAGCATGTGGGTAAGTAAAGTAGCTGCAAACTGAATGGAGAGTCAGACGACAATGTCTACAGTACACGGTCACTTCATCACAAATCAATCCAGATATCAATCAGTCAGTCAGTCAGTCATAAATCAGAACATGATCACTCACAATCACTTACGATCAGTCATTTACGATCAGTTTGATTTTAAGTTGAAACATCTAAAATAGTTAAATTTTTAAGAACATTTTCTGATCTGTGTTCCAATCAGCTTAATTATTTTTACGCCTAAGTACTAAGGTTATATAAGGAAGAGTTTAAAAAGCTTTAGGAAAAGGAGTATAAGAACTCACAGAACTTAAAGTATTAAGAATATCACCTTGCTCTAAGTTTGCATGTTTTGTCTATTAAGTAACTGTTATGTTCCTAAGTATATTAAAAAAGAAAAACATTTTAGTTTATAATCGGTATAATATTTAAGTAAATGTTTGCTGTTTAAAAATCTAAATTTGCAGGTGTGAAATTTTCTTCAGTTAAAAAATTGAACCTTTTGTCTTATTTGACATTATTTATGAAATTGAAATTATAACTAGGTTTTTTTTATAAAGATTTTTGCTTTATGTTTATCTTTCTTGAGTTTACTTTTGTGACTGAGTCCAGCAGCTGTGGTTAAGTGCATTAAGCCACTAAAAATAATTGCAGGAGATAGACTACATTTTTTATTTTGCCTTAAACATTTTTTGTTGAAAGTCTTTAATTTTATTACACAGGGAAGATCACGTTTCTAATAGACAAACCTTCTTTCTTAATGTCTTTCAGGTACCGTTCGCACCACGCGCGATCGCGCCAAACGTGAGGCTAACATCAGCCAGCACAACAATAATCACAATAACAACCAACACAATAACAATAGCCAACAGCGGGAGCAGCGGGAACAGGCGCGCGAGCGGGAAAGGGAGCTGTGTAACGGTCCTGCTCAGCAGCGGCATCAGTCGCAATCTCCTGCGAATGTTAGCGGCGGAGGCGGCAGTGGATTAGCTGCCTCCAAGACGCGCCAACAGCTGGCAACTGCACAGCAGCAGCAGCAACAACAACAGCAGCAGCAGCAGCAACAACAACAGCTGCAGCAGCAACTGCAACAGCAACAACAACAGCAACAGATACAGCAACGCAGTCTGAACATGGACAGCAGCACGGAGAGCGACGGTGATGGGGAGGTAAACAATGTAAATTGCGGAAACACCACCACAGCCACCAACACCACATCCGCATCGAATGGTCCAATGACGCGCAAGGTGTGGTCAGATTGGTGCAGCTCCAAGGGCAAGAGCTCCCAGTCAGATGATGAGGAGAACAACAATAGCAACAGCAACAACAGCAATAGCCACCAGGGGCGTGCTCCACGAGCTATCACCACGCTGAAGAAGCGCAAGAAGCTAACACGCAAAGCGGCCATTGCCAGTAAATCGGCAGCGGCAGCGCAACGCGAAGCAGAAGAGGCAGCTGCAGTCGCTGCAGTTGCTGCATCGGCGACGTCCGCTTCGGCCAGCAAGGACTCAAGCAGCAAGGAGGATCAACCGCGTGCGGCTAGTGCCGGGCCCGGACGCAAGGGCCGCATGAAGAAGGGACAACGAGGTCGCAAATGCTTAAAGATCGTCGGCCTGGATGTGCTGCACAAGCAGACGGTGCTGAGCACCTCGTTGGATGCGATGACAAAGAAGCTGCCCGCTGCACCGGGTACAGTTGATCAGCAGCTAACGTCGCTGCTCACTGGCGACATGTCACATCGTGAATTGGACATACCCACAGCTCCTCAGGATACGCCATATGCCCTGCAAATACTGCTCGATGTGTTCCGGTCTCAGTATATGACGATTATTGAGCAGATGCGCTCGAGCGCGTATTTGCCGCAGGTGCAGAAGCAAATTGCCCAGGAGCAGGAGCGAATGGTGCGCCTAAAAAATCGGGCCAGTCAGCTGGATAAGCAGATCAAAGTGCTGATCGATGACAGTGTGACGTTGCTAAAGGTACGCATGAATGAGCTGGGCATCAATGTGAACTCGCCCAACGATCTGATTGCACAGGCCAAGGAAATTGTCGGCCGGCACAAAGATCTGCAGCATGCGGTCAGCAAGATGCGCAACGAGGTCACTGTCTACGAGAGCGAACAGAAGTTGCTGCTGAGCAAGCAGCTGAAGCATCTGCCCGAATATCAGAAACTATGCGCCGTTGCCAATGGCAGCAGCAGCAGCAAGGTGAAGCTCGAGCTGCCCCAGGAGCTGTCCGAAACAGGTGCCCAAGAGCTGGTGCTGAAGGAGATAGCTAATACGCTGAGTCAGCGCAAGAAACTCTATGCACAGGTGTCCACCATTGAGCAGGAAACGAGCTCGCTGCAAAAGACAGCTGAGGATCGCAGCACAGCTGCTGCACTGCTTGCCCAGGGCACAAACATAAGTCTGGCTAGTGGCGCCCCAACAATAGCGGCAAATGCTGTAACGCCTGCGACGCAGGCGAATTGCAGCAAACTGGCAATTGGAAAGTCGTCGCGACGCAGCCGCGAGCATCGCGCTCGGTCACAGGAGTGGCCTGAGGTGCCGGAGGTGGGCAAAATACAGGAGAGCAATCCGGAAGTGCTGGCCCAAAAGATACTCGAGACCTGTCGCCAGGTGGAGGCGGGCAAATTTCAGCCGCCACCAACCGCGGTCAGCGCCAGCAGCGCCGTCAACGCCATTAGCTTTGCCAATGGCAAGCCCAAAACGGAGCCGAAGACCTCGCCTGCCCTCTACAAGGATAGTACTCTAATGCCAGCACCCAAGCAGCAATCTCAGACGCAACAACAACCACAACAACAGCTGCCGCAACAACTACAACCACAAGCAGTATTGTTGCCCAAGTGCGAACTGCCGGGCCTGGGTCGCAAGCAGGAATCACCCAAAGTGGCCAACTTTGAAGATAGGCTGAAGAGCATCATAACATCGGCACTCAATGAGGATCAGGAGCAGCGCAGCAAGGCAATGCCCATCATGGAGACGCCTCCAGCACCGCTGCAGTCGCCCGTCTCAAAGCGCAGCAAGCCAATGGGGCAAACAACCTCCGCCAACAATTTGCACAACATCATCACCGTCTCGACGCAGAGTCTGATGCATTTGAATGCAAATACGACCATATCGCCGATCACGCCACCTTTGCCGGGTCCGCGTGCTGCAACAGCTGCCTCCACGGCACCGCCGCCGCCAGCCAATTTGCCCTATGGCAGCGCCTACATGAGTAGCAAACAACAACAGCATCAGCACCAGCAACTGCAACAGCTGTCGAGCAAATATGGCCAGACAGTTTTGCTTAAGGAGTCCAAGTACTCGCCAGCAAGGCCAGGTGCATCAGCACCACCGCCGCCGCCACCACCGCCACCTACGTCATCATCGTCGTCGTCAGCGCATATGGCAACGCTCTATGCTGGGCATGGCGTCTCATCAGCAGTACCGCCCACGTCCTCAGATCTGGGTTTCCATAGGCGACGTGCCTCTGTCAGCGCCAATAGCTACGAACACTTTATGGCGCAGCAACAGCAGCAACAGCAACATGCGCTCATGTTGGCACATGTGGCGCAACAGCGACTGCAACAGCAGCAGCAACAACAACAGCACCTGCAGCAGCAGCAGCAACAGCAATCGCATCAACATGCACATCATGCATCACTTGGACACCTACATCATCACCATCAGGCAGCGGGCACTTCGGCAGAGTTCAAGGCGCCAGCAGAGAATCTGCTGCAACGCTCTGGCAGTCGTGAACAACTTGCAGAGCAACAGCAACAGCAACAACAACAACAACTGCAGCAGCAACACCAACATCAGCAGCCGCAACAACACAGCTTAGAGCTATTGCCACGTGCCAGTTCCGCCAACTCTGACTATCCTGGGTACCGTGTGGAGCGTCTGTCTGTACGACCGCCCAGTCGACCCAGCTCCAACTCCTCGCAGCCCGACTACACGCAGGTGTCGCCTGCCAAAATGGCTTTGCGTCGGCATCTCTCGCAGGAGAAACTCAATCAGCCGCCGCAAGCGATGCCCACGCCACCGCCCATGGCACTGGCGCCGCCAGTGACCTCCGGCAAAACCATTGGTGATCTGGTCACTGGTGAAATCGAGCGCACTCTGGAAATTTCCCATCAGAGTATCATCAATGCGGCGGTCAACATGAGCACCGGCAGCGGCAATATCAGTAGCGGTGCGCACTTTATGGAACGCGCCTTCCTGGCCGAGCGCACCAATAATGAGCGTCTGCTCATCAATCTGAATGCCCAACGACCGGAGCGTGTGCACGTACGACCTCTTGGCGAAGATGCGTCGGAGCCGCAGCCGACCAACTACAGCCAGGCGGCATCCAGCACCAGCACCAACCTGGCCACCTTGGCCCAAGTCGCCTATGCCCACAAATCTCAGCCGGGAGCACGTGCACCCTCGACGGCGCGTCCTGGACGCGATTACCAATCGGTAGCATTGCCGCGTGCTGAAATGATGGGCTGCATTGAGGCATACTTTCACGAGGAGCAGCAACAACAACAGCAGCAACAACAACAACAACAGCACCAGCAGCAGCAGCAGCAACACCATCAGCAGCAACAGCAACATCAGAAATCAAAGAGCACAGCCGGTGGTGCCAGCACGTTGCGTGCACCACGTCTAAATGGAGCAAATCCTCCATTAGAAGGTAAGTGTAAATGATAATATGGAACAAGTAAGAGTGATCTGAGCTGAGCTGCTTTTCCAAGTATTATATTTGGCAGCCAATTTGAACAAACGTCAAAGCTCAAGGCTCATTTAAAAATGGCAGACTCATGCAAAAAGTGAAATTTTTGAAATTTCTTTAGCTCTTATAGTCGTCGAGCCTTGCATGAGCATACATAAGAATGGGCTAAGTTATGGAAAATAAGTAGAAAAATTGTTTAAAGTCTCGGTTGTTAATGGGTGCATCAACTCAGCTCACTGTCTAGGTCAACAATGGTTAAGGTTATAGCCACTATAATATCAATTACATTGGGAAAAATATCTAACAGATCAATATCAAAAGTAAATATAAAGAGCAATAATAAATGCATTAAATTGTGGTGCAAAACATTTATGTGGAATAATAATTTTTCAATTTATATTATTAAATTAAATAAAATTTAATAATAAATGTAAAATTTTAACTGTAATCAACAGTAGAATGAAACTATGTCAAGCTGACGGTAGGTTAAGACATCTCTCCCTTAAACCTTTTGGTGGTACTGAACGTTTTTAAAATTAACGTATTTAATATCGAAAATGCGTTAATTACATTTCATTATATTCATATATCTATACAATAAAAAATAATACAAAATACCAATTTATGTACAAATCTAAAAATGTAGAAAGAAGCTCCAAAATGATGTCATCAATATGTATAAGAAGTACTCAAGCTACATATATAGTATAAATAAAACAACTAAATGCCAAACAACGATACTGAATGGATAGATGAACACCTTTTTGTATTACATTGTTTGACAATTAAAAACATTTTATTCTGGTGCCATCTTAGGTTTTTGTAGCTGATTAAAAGTAATGGGAATTCGATATTTGTTCGAATTCGTATCTGAGATGGCGCCAATTTACTATAAGACTTTTTATATTGGCATTGCTAATAATCCTTGACAATTTATTGCAGGACTGGCCGCCTCGCTGCAAGATCATGTGCGAGCACGCAAATACAAGGAGGAGAACGAGGAGCGACAACGACGCGCTGCTGCCGCATCTTCAACATCATTGGAATTGGCGCCGCATTTTGCGCATCAGGCGCCGCCAGCTCATAGCTACCATCAGCAGCAGCCGCATAATCACCCAGGCGCTGGCAACATTAATGGCACGCCGCACAAAGTGGAGCGTAAGCTATACTAACCCTTACATTTTCTATGTAGTAGTTATTCATATGCATTTCAAATTTTACAGTGGGCGTCAAACGAAGCTCGCCTTTGGCTTCACACCAACAGCCAACGCGACCCGCCAAATTGGCGCACTTCGATCAGCAGCCGCTTGCCCATGCGCATCAGCATTTGTATGCGAATAGCAATGGCGGTTCGGCGTTACCGCCGCCAGCTCATGATGCCACCACCCCTTCACCAACGCCGTCATCCTCATCCTCATCCTGTGGCAGGCGTAGCAAAATGTTAGTGGAGCCGCCGTTGCTAATGAGTCCCGAGATTAACTCGCTGATGGGCGATGAGCGACCGCTGCAGCTATCGACAAATCATCAGCAGCTGCACCACCATCAGCAGAAGCCCCATCAGCATGCCCAGCAGCAGTTGCGTGCTTTGCATCAAAGCAGTCACAGCATCACGCCCACCATTGTGGGCGGCCAGCGCTCCAATGCCGCCGATGACGGTAAGCCATTTGTATACCAAGACATAGCCACAGTATCACACACACGCGCATTCCATGCACCACACGCACCACCAGCACATGTACAATATCATCAATTGCACCACTATCAAACTCGGCTTGCCACCCAATTGGTGGCTCAAGACCTAACCATTACGAACAGACGGTCAGACGTTTCTG
Organism: Drosophila gaucha; assembly: GCA_035045545.1. Taxonomy (NCBI): domain Eukaryota; kingdom Metazoa; phylum Arthropoda; class Insecta; order Diptera; family Drosophilidae; genus Drosophila; species Drosophila gaucha. The sequence continues at coordinate 40,008 of JAWNOY010000129.1, forward strand.
TTTCGTCGGATGATGACGACTCTGAAACTGACAGCGTCTCATCCTCGAGCTCAAATTCCAGCTCGAGCACCACTAGCTAATAAAATTCCATCGCTTGAACCACACGCATATTTTACAAATTTTATACAATTATACACTTTACATTTTTTTAAATAATTCAATTTATTGTAAATATATGTAAACAAAAACAAATATTTTCGGCCATGCTGCCATTTACGTTTGATGGATCTTATTTTTATCAATTTTGTGTGTTGTCCGTAGTTTGCTTTATGTTTCCTTCTTAAAGTATTGAACTATTTGTTATTTGCACTTTCTTTATTTTGTAGTTTGACTTAATTTTTCTTATATATCTATTTTTAATGCTTTCAATAACCATGAAAATAACAAAACAGAGATTTCTTGACTAACAGAGGCTATAAATCTTAATAACGTATATTCATGAAAAGTAAAAAAATAAAAAAATAATCAAATAAAAACTAAAAAATAAAAAAATTAAATATTTTAACTTTCGCGTTTCAGCCAAAAACTTCTACAATGATGCATAGACAAAATGCATTCTTTAACAAGAAACAAAATCTTCGTAGAATCCTGAAATAACACATGACCACATTAAGAACTCTTTTTGACGCTTTGATTCTCATTCTATTACCGCTGCTCATAAATTCTTTTCCAAATAAAATATGTTTAACATTAACTAATCAAATAATTGTATATCAAAATGACTTTAAAACTCTTTTGCTTTGATTTTTACAAAGAACTATTCAAAAATGTTTTGCTAAACTTCGAGGATTCATTCAGCAATAACAATGAATCAATGCGACAATAATAATATTAAAATATAAATAATTATAAAAAAGTCTCGCTGTAAAAAAGTGAAAAAATTGAGTGAAATAAATTTATATAATAGTTATTAATATTTTTTCGCTAAGTAAAAGATTGGTCAGTAAATTTACTTCGATCCATTGACATGATATTGTCAGTGTAAACAGTATATTAACATTGATTCACATAAAATAAAACAATATAAAAAACATAAAAGAAAAACTGCCGAACATGCAACATTTTACGCTAATTTTCATTCGATTCTTCGCGTCATGCCAAATATATCATTAAATTCATAAACAATTAATTTACACACATGATACACATACATACAACATACACAAAAAGATCTTTGTAAAAAAACATACACAATTCAACTTAAAATATTTTTTTTTTCTTGGACATTAACAATCTCCTCTGGAATGTTATTTTTGCATAATTAATTTTCAAATAATTACTAAAAAATTATATCGAACAATGGATAAAATCTAATTTAAAAACAAAAGCGCCCCGTTACTTATCCACAACTCGACTTTATATCCCTTCTATTATGCTCTACTCCCATACAGTTACCGATTCGGCAACGCATCGTTCTATAACTAATTACGATCCCAGACGTCGACTTCGCACACCGACTTCGACTTTGTCTGGCGCCACGAAACAAACAGCTACCAATTTTAATGGATTTGTTGTGGCCGATAGTAGTAGTACCAATAATAATAACAACCATTGATTACCTCCAAATTTTCAAAAGCGAACCCAAAAAAAAGAATATATATATATTAAAAAACAAAATTTATTAAAATAAATAATTAAAATCAAGACGAATATCCCTACAGAATGCCAAAACGTTAAACGTATATGTTGTTGTTGAGGAGCAGAGTACAAAATAAAACCACATCTAATATATACTTATAAAAAAGAAACGAAAAACATATAAAAAGACAAAACATAATTTATTTTACGTTCAATAATTTAATCTAACCGAAATGCAAAAGAAAATTTAAACAAATTTATCTAGTATATTATATTATATACACATATATAAAATTAAAACATGAGCATGAGGTAAGTTCTGTTGCGCCTAATTGGTTTATTTACTCTACTTTAATTTCATTGAATTTTTATTTTTATTTTTATTTTATTTATGATTTTCCTGATCTGTTGTAACATTCTAATTTAATCTTCACACACACACGCACACGTATATACACATGCCGCAATTGAAACTCATTCACAGACACCATTAAGCATTTATTTGAGTCAACTTTACCAAATGTTCAGGGTTTAAATACACGTCACTTAATCGTTATCGTTATTCTCATCGCCAATTTTATTGACCTCACACAGCCTAGCACTTCACTCCCACCCACACACACACAAGCACACGCACACGCATACGCACACACCACGAACAGCATCAACATACACAGCAGCAGTCTCGGCTGCAGTTGTTGCTGCTTTCACTTAACCGATCTTATTTCTAATCTATTGCTTTTGTTTTTCCATGACAGACGATGTCATTGCGGCCGATGAAGAATCCCACTGGCAGCATCGCGTCAGCTCCGGCTTTGATCGTCTGGTGGCCTTTGCCAGCACTGAGCTGGACAAGACTCGCCGGTCCATTGATGGTGATACGGTGCCCGCTTCTATTAGTTGCAACACCTCACCGGACTCTGGCATCACGCACAGTAGCAGCAATTCGGATGCTGTGCGCACATTTTTGTCAACCTCGTCCAGTTCGTCTCAGCTGGAGCTGCCTATTAACAACAGCAGCAGTGGCAGTAGCAGCAGCAACAACAGCAGTCTCTATGCCAGCCAGGTCCACAATCTGAGCCACCATCCGTATCAGCATGGTCATCAGCACAGTCATCAGCAGTTGCAGCAGCAGCCACTGCAACAATCACAACAGCAGCAGCCACAGCAACAACATCATCAGCAACAGCAACATTTGACGGATCATTTGAGCGACAGCAGCATAAAGTCGACAGCTTCTTCATCACTGCACGTGAGCGGCTCGGCGAAAACCGTTTCGCCAGTGGATTCGGTCGCCATCGAATCGCCGCCTCTGTCCGATGTGGGTCTGCCACGTACGCCCAGTCCCAGTGCTGCAAGCGTGGCCACACCTCCGCCTGTGCTTGCGCCGTCGCTTGTCAACGAGCTGCGCATACCGCTCAAATATCAGCGCAAATTCAAGGGCGGATCCGAGAAGCACTACAAGAAGAAGTTCTGTGAGCGCAACTGGGAGTACGATTGCGATGAATTGTTGGCCTACTCGAATTCGAGTGCGCCGCCCACTGCTGCCGACGCTGCAGGCAATGGGCCGCCGTCTGCACTGGACGCGCCCAGCATTGTGGCAGCAACGCCGCCAGCTGTGCTGAGCAAATCGGGCAAATCGCCAAAGGAGAAATCATCGCCGCATCATGGCGCCAATGCAAATGCAAATGCAATGGCAAATGCCAGCTATCATCACCATCACAAGTCATCCAAGTTTCGGCCGAAAGGCAAGGACTGGGACTGGTCGCTAGACAGCAGAAGCAACACGGGCGACCCGACGCCGAATGGAGCAGGCAGTGGCGGCACCACTTCGAGTAATTAATGTAAATTAAATTAGTTAAATTGCTGAACAGAATGAAAATACTAGTACGAGGAAAATGGGAAGCTATAGAGAGCGTAGTTCTCCACAAGGAAAATTAACCAATGGGCGGCGCAACAAATGAAAATATTGAAATGTCTATGTTTTGCTGTATGTTTAATTTTTTTGAAAAAACATTTTTCGATCGATTCGAATTGGGTTAATTTAGGTTTTTAATCTGTAACTAAATGAATTGTGTTTGTAGTTAACTTATTGTATAGCAGCGACTTTTGCCTTGTTTACTTTTTATTAAGCGTGTATGTTTATTTTCGTGAATTGTAATTAGATTAGTGTAGCATATTTTTAACTGAACATGTGTGTTAGATCTTAAGGCACCAGACGACAAGAACCGCAAAAACAACAAACCCCAAACAATAACTGATGAACAATGTTACTGATTTCATTATTACCAAGTTTAAAATAATTACCATTACTTCGATTATGATTATTAGTCTTTAAATTGATTTTATTTTGTATTGTTTAATTGATTTGTGTTCGTTTTAAGTTGTGCGTTTTGTCCTTTTACATTGGATTTGTGTGTTTTTTATGATTTTTAAATAAATTTTTAAACTAATTACAAACTACTCCATGTGTGTATGATTGCTTTTTATCTTAATCATTAACTTGAGTTGTAAAAGTGCGAAAATGTTCAGTTAAGAGCTTAGTTACAGTTTCTCATTTTGGGACCAACAAGTTTAGTAAATCGATCCGTTCCTGTTCGCAAGACAATTAATATTAATTGTCAAACGACGCTTTGAAAGTCTTATTACAAAATAAATTTACGAAATATTCATATTGGAGAGGATGCGAAAATATTGATGAAATGTACGTTCAAAAAGTTCAATTTGTATTCGAATTCATTTTTATTGCGATTTGCATAAACATATTACGAGTATATAGAATAAAACGGGGCGTGTCTGCGGCCGCCTTGCTCAAAATGAGACGACACTTAACTATAATCTAACATTAATACAGAAGAAGAACATTGGGAAGAACAATAAGCAGTAGAAAGCAGTCAGCAGAACAACAAGTAACCTTATTAATTAATGAATTTTCCACCTCAGCGAAATAACAACAATTTTATATATATATATATTATATACATACATAATTAATATATAGCAGTAGCAGCATATACAATACACACGCATGCATATATATACATATATATATATATTTGTATATACATATGCCCATTCCGTTGCGCAGTTTTGTTGGAAATTTTCAAAGTTTGGCGCTTTGGAGGTGAGAGTGAAATTGTGTGCGGAATTGGTTTGATAATAATAAATGCAAAAACAAGTCAAATATCAGGAAACCAATTGAACAGTAAACAAGCGGAATAACATAATTTACAAGCATTTAACAAGTAATAATAAATATTTAGTAACATACATATATGAAATATATACGTAAACCATATTTAACAAAGCTAATTAAGAGCAACCACAAAACCATAACATTAATTATTATATACATACATAATAAATAAATAATAACACAATAAGGCCCCTAGCAATTTAATTGAATTTTCAAAATGTGCTATTAGCGTAGTGTACACGTGACATTAATACATATATATATATATAGTATATATATATATTAACATAATGGCGCATAATTGATTTTTATACGTATATACATATATATGTATGTATTTTACTTATATTTATTGCCATACATATATACAGAGTCGAGGGGCTAGGAAACAACAACTAATTATAACAATAATTTTATAAACTATTGATGGTAGCCCCAACAACATAAACAGAACAGTTGTAGCAAATGGAATATTATTTGGCGCTATTCAAATGTAATGTAAAATGCATATAAAACAATATAGTTAAATTTACATAAAAACAAATAAACATACAAGTATTATACTGAAGAGTAAGTAAACGCAACTAATTAATAACGACAACAAATAAATGAAAATATTTAAAATAATCAAGCACACGCATATTACATTTAACGGTATTATTATGTATATTTAAAAAAATATTTATTGCATATTAATATTATTATTTTAAACTTAACAGTTTAATAAAAAAAAATTAACAAAAAGTAAAGTTTTCGCCTTTTTTTAATATCTCAAATCAATATTAAAATAGTATAATAATATATGTCAATTATATTTACATAGCTCGAAATATTTTAAAATTAATTGTATTTTAGAGCTGTTGACAATCCTGAGGCATTCAATTAAAAGCTTATCGCGCTCAATGCGGAAGTCCCGATTAGGAGATACTTCGGACTGATTTATGTAAACAACAAGTGATAACAATGAGGTCGGGCACAATTGACTGTATAATACTCGTTTCGATATTATCAGATTTGCTTCTCTTAAATATATGTATGTCAGTAGAGTAAATGATGGACCTACCCGGTGATCGCTCTATAAATGTTTTCGAAAAAGATTTTCGTGATTCGATAAGCCTACAAGGGGTATGTCATGCGACTATGTAAAGTATATAATTTTATCTAGGGTGGTATTCATGAGGATACGTGCTCCAATACTCTAGCTTCAATATTGCTGAAAATAAAGCATTTATGTTTTGCACAATATAGCTTTCCACGTTTGTGAGGGCGTACCCAAAAAATGTTAGAACTTTGTAAGACGAGGGTACACACGAGTATAACTGCAAAAATTTCAAGTCTCTTGATTCAAAAGCGTTAACATGCGTTCATACATAGTCGGTCAGACGAATGAACGTTGCTTAAAACCAATATACTCTTTTCACTTAGGTAACGACCTGAGATGGGCGTCGAGGTCGGGATTTTCGGGAATCCCGCGGGTTCCGAAAAAATTTTCGGTATCGGGCGGGATGGGAAAGATTCAGAAAAAGTACGGGACGGTCGGGATAAGTGCTTGATCCCGAAATTCTCGCGGGTCCCGATAAGAAAATTATTAATAGATAAAATTGCCTGTATTTATCAAAGAACAGTAGAATGATATTGACTAGGAAATTAATTCTCATATAAATCCGTTAAATTTATGAGAAGTTAAAATATTATATTATTTTGACAACAATGCACTGGAATTGTCTTTGTTACAAATGCTTGATAGGCAAGCACTTGATGTTCCAATATCTTCGACAAAGACTGAGAAGGTATATTGTACTTCTAGTAGAATTTTGGAAGAAAGAAAAACACATCTCAGAGAAGAAAATTTTGAGAAATATTATTTTTAAGTAAAAATTGTATCTATCATAGAGTTCTAAATGTTGAAAAAAAATTCCGGGAAAAGTCGGGACCCGCCGGAAAAATTAAAAATGATTCCTTCTGCCTGTAACATACCGTTGTACAAAACCATTATATCCTGGTTACACATTTTGCAATGGATTCAGGGTATTCAGAGAAGCTACGTTGGTTCTCGTAAGCAATTTCAAATCAATTTATCAATTTATTAATAATGCCCAATTTCACTTAAGAAAAATCATAGTTATTTGCTTGTTCCATAGGTTTTTTATTGACTTTATTTGTGTTTTGTTTTTGTATTTCATTCAAATATCTTATAAAAAGTACAGCTTGGTTCGTTTATATTTCTTGTATCTTTATGTAAATATTTTATGTAAGTATGTATATCGTTGTTGGTTTGTTTATCCAAGTGAGTTCCCGGTGAAAATACGCGTACGTACTCATTTACTCATATTCCCTACGGGAAATTTCTATTTATTTAAAGCGGTAGCAGTTGGAAAAGGAAACTTGCATATACAGTTTCTTAGCTTCGATTGTTTTGCTTTGATGCACATAGATAAATGTGCGGAATATTGATTTAGTTTAGAATTTAGCTGACAATGCTTGTGGTTGTATTTATGGGAATTTGTATATAGATATACATATATGTATATATTCTTGAATGGATTAATTGCTGACTATCTTTATTCTTTGCTGAATCTAACAAATTCAATGTTTCCCTAGTTCTAACTTTGCTTTTTGTAAATGAGTGTATATTTTCATATAAGTATATATATGTATGTATATGTACACGCAGCTAGATTTTCTCTTTTTTCTGTATATATATATATATTTATATATATATGTTATATATGCAAGTATATAATTGTTTTACAATAAAGCCTGAGGCACATTTATGAAATTATAATTGTTTTTTATTTTTATACATAATTGAAAGTTAGAGAACGCATTGTTGCTTTAGATGTGTGTATTTAAAATTTTTACTTTGTTTTACAAACAAATCAACGTTAATTTTTAGCAGAGAAAAGAATTTATGATCTAAGTGAAATCTTAAAGTCTAACTTTGTTCAAAGCCGTTAAAAACCAAAGGGTAAATGAATAAACATAGAAATCGGGTGTAGGACATTAAGCATACCAATAACACTAAATTTACAGATAATAAAACGTGAGTTACAGCGGCACGTGGAAAATTAAACCTAGAGAACTACCTATAATAGGAGTCACTGCTCCTATCATACATTATCATTCCAAACAAAACACTTTCGATAACAAACAAACACTTAACGCTAGTTAAAGACCACTTAATATGGTTTAATGATAGGATAAGAAAATATAACAATTTAATTGAATAGAAAATAGAAATTACATAGTACTTAATACATAGACTGTTAATAAAATCGAAAGAAGGTCGACCAATTTAAGACGTATGCTTAAGCTATCAACGTTAACTGATAGCTAGCTAAAATTACAAATTGATTTGATAACAATGTCCACAAAAATACGTCACGTTACGTTACGTAATTTTAGACACACAATTAGTTAGACATTTAAATTTGATAATTGTATTAAATGAAAGCTTGTCGTTTGCTCGGGCCCTTAACACTCGCTAGCTTAGAACTATTCTGTATGTTTAGTTTGGGCTCTTTTCGGGATCCGAAATCCTCCCCAACCCCTGAAGGGACCATTTAAAATGTTACAATCTTTTATCTGCTATGTGTGTATATATGTATATATTTTTAAAAACCGCTGCACGTTGAATTCATTCAGACTTTAAGTTCGTTTCATTTGTAAGGTTCTCTACTATAGTATTTTTTGTTTTCTCTTTTATCTTTTATGTTTAAAGTTTCGTTTTCAAATCAAGGGTCAAAGTTAAAAACTATGTATTCAACTATTGCAAATTGCAAACACTTTCCAGATGCCTTCCACTTTATAACAATATGCCATGATTACAGCATAGACATATATAATTACAGATACTACATACATATAAACAAATGCATGCGCACGCACATACATATAACAACGGCCTGAGGGATACTTGGTTCAGGATGGTTTCAATGACATGCAAAAACAAATACCTTCGGTGACATTCCAATTTACACAAATAAATATTTGGACATTGTTGAAACCAATTGGAGCTTAGCTTAATAAATTTCTATATAGTGTAGGCGTGTGTGTTATCATTCGCTAGAGAATCGCGAAGAGAAAGCTCGTGACAGGGAACATTAAATATGATACAATAATTATTTAAGATAAACGCAACAAAAATACGTATAAACCAGATACAGACTAAGTTAATTTTGGCCATTCAAATGTTGGTTGTAAATTTCTGGTACTAGAGAAAATAAGAGAGAATGAGAGTGCGTGAGTAAGAGACTTTTATAGCTTATCCACATGCTGTAGCAAACAGGCCATAACCAGCTCTTCCGTCTGCGTCTCGGTCGTATTTTTGGTTTGCGATTGAGCTTTCTCTTCGGGCAAATTCTACAAGCTATCGAGTATATCGGCGGCACCAATTATGGCCTCCACATCGCTGCTATTGGGTGCACCATCATCAATCAGCGTATCGGTGCTGAGCGCCAAAACTGCATCTGTGGTGCTGCTGAAGGCCGCCACAGCCGGCGACGACAGACTGTCAATTGTATTGCCGTTAATCAAGAAGTCGCGATGCAGCTCGACGGGACTATACCGAAAGCAGGGTGTCGTTATGGGCGTCGTTGGCATCGATTTGGATATATCTAGAGGATTGCGCGAACTGTATGACTGACTACCATAGGCGACATTGGTGGCGCCCCAATTGAAAGATGGAGAGATGTTAAAGAAACCACTGGCAGCATTGCCGTTGCCATTGGTGCTGCTGATGCCATTGTTGCAGCTCTGCAGCTGCGACTGCTGATGGGGCAGCGGTGTGGAAGGCACAGAGCGGGACACAATGCCGCCTGCACTGCCAGCGCTGCTATAACCACTCGAGGATCCCGCCGATGAGCTGCATGTGGTTACCGTTTGTATGCCGCCGAACTTGTTATTGAAGCTGGGAGAGATTAGCGCACTGACATCCACCTCATCATAGAGCAGGCTTGCCGACACATCTACATCGCCGCCGCCCAGCTTCAATGCACCCACCGACTGCTGGCTATTGCTGTTCTCCGAGAATAGCGCATCTTTTACTATGCCAGTGGGGACCACCTGGTTCAGCTGACGGTTGTATCCCGTTGAAGGGGAGTGGTTGCTGCTACGCTGCAGCTGGGACAACGGCACCGATTGCGAGCGTTGGGTTTCGTTTAGCTCCATATTTGCGCCGCTTAGCGCCAGGCTCGTTTCCAAATCCATGGAATTTTGATTAACCAGCAGTTCCACATTGCTGCTGTTGTTGTTGATGTTGCTGTCGGCGAACTGGTTGCTATTGCTGGTGCCGCCAATAAACGACCAATTGACACCCATGCACTGCTGCAGCAGCGAGGGACTAGGTGGCGCCGAAGCAGAACTGCTGCTGGGATAGCTGTAAACGTAGCTGCGTCTACGCCTGTGCGCACCAATCATGGGATCCCCATTGCCGTTGTTGTTGTCAAAGTCCAACGATTGCTGTTTGGTTAACAGGCTGGAACGCTGGCGCATGCATGTCAGGCCAGGACTGGCAAAGCAGTTCTGCGTGGTCACCTTTCCAGTTGTTGTAGGTGCTGCTGCTGGTGTTGTAGGTGTAGTTGCTGCTGCTGGTGCTGCTGCAGTTGCTGCCAGATTACTGTTGCTGTTTGGTGAAATGGGCAAAAATATACAGTTCTTGTTGTTGCCGTTACTCGACGCGTTGCTTAGACTAATTTTGCGCTTATTGCTGTTGCTGCTGATGACTTGCAGCTGTTGCTGGTGTTGTTGTTGATGCTTTCGTGACATTAGTGCCAGAGACGCTGAGGCAGAACCCACAACATTTGCTGCTGTCGCTGTTGTTGCTGCTGGTGTGGGCAAAGGCATTAATCGACGCATTTGCAACTGTTGTTGATGTTGCTGCTGATACTGCAACTGATGTTGCGTCGTTTTTGTTGTTGTCGCTGTTGCCGTTGCCATTCTAGCAGTTCCTATTGCCATTGCATTTGTTAATGCAGTAGCTGAGGCAGCTTGTGGATTTCTGTGTTGTTCTGCTTGAGCATCTAAGGAATTCAGTTGTTTTTCCTCAGCGTCTCCCATCTGAAAATATTGAAGCAGCTCGGTATCTGGGCCCTCAGAGTTCTCCTCCTCATCTTCGCCTGGTAGAAAGTAATCGTCAAGCTCATGCTTATCCATATTGCATATGCTAATAACGCGCTCACGTGGCAAGCCCAAATTCTCAGCCAAACCAGAGTCCTCTGCAGCAGCGGCTAGTGCAGCCGCATTCTCTGCAATCAAACGTTTGGCCCGCAGCAACATCATGTTGCGCGACGCGACCTTCGGTGTGGTACTGTTCGTGTCCAGACTGCTTGACGGGCTGACCGAGCTGGGATGATTTAATTGCGCTGGTGGGCCCATCGAAAGCGATGCGACATTTGCGGGCGAGCTGTCAGACGATGGCTGAGTGAGCGGCGGCGGTGTTGCTGCTGTTGTGGTTATCACCGGAGGTACAAGCAATGTGCCGCCAGTTGTGCTTCCGCTGCTGGGCGAGTTGGCCCAAAACCCTTTGGTCTGCTGCGCCTTAAGCACTTTTTTGCAAAATATATTTGCGGTATTATATTCTTCCGCCTCATCTTTAATAACAAGGCCACTGGGTGACAATGGCTGCTGCGCCACTACAGCCGCTTGAAGCTCCAATAGCTTAGGCGTTAGATTACGTACAGCATTACTGCGTGGCTCTGTGGCCAAATTCATAGGCAGAACCTGCTGCTGCTGCTGAAGCTGTTGGGCTGTCAGATAGCCACTGGGTGAGTCTATAATCTCCTGCTTGATCTTTAGTAACTGCTCTGTTTTGTGGTCTTCGCTGACTGCTTCCTGACTACTGCCCGCATCTTGGGCGGCACTTAGTTGATTGCAGCTCGATTCCGAGGATGTGGAACCTTTGCGTTTCTTTTTGCGACGCTTCTTCAGTGGTCCCATGTCCTGTTGGCCGTGATATTGATAACAAATTGTAAATTTATTTTAAAAATTTAAGTAAAAACTTACTGCCAGTAACCGCTTCTCTTTAGGTTCCCTGGGTGTGTATTTTTTTGGCGCGAGTGCCGCATTAATTGTTGCATTGTTGCTCTTGATTCGTGTGGCCAGCTCTGTAACGCTTTCCAGTTTGGTGTTAAGCAGCTTCTCTGCCCAGGTGCGCACCACATCCCAGCTGCAGTCGTTGTCTGCTATAGCGCCATGTGCTTCCGTTGCAGCACTTGGTGATCGCTTAATTTGTGCTGCGGTTGTTTCTGTGGCAATGGTCTCGTCGAGTGGCTCATCCTTACATAGTTGTGGCAGCTGTGGCGGCGTCAGTTTCGTGGTCTTCCGCATGGCCGCATAACAGTAGCGCGAATTGCCACGCGTGCCCAACCGTCGTGGACGTACGCCAGGGAACACCTGCTTCATGACCTTACCAAAATCGGCCGTTGATAGCGGCTTGATGCTCAGGCGCTCACAATAGGCGCTGAGAAGTGAGATGTAATTTTATAAGTTTTGATATTGAATTAATGCAATGTTTGTTTACAATTAGAAACGGAAGAATATATAATAAATTCTTTATAGGATTCAGCTATCTGAATTATCTTTGACTTACATGTAATCATTGTAAACGTCCTGTTTTGGTATAGACACCTGTGCATCGTGCTCGAGATGTGACCGCACCCAATTGATGGTGTGATTAATTTCAGAGCGAGTGCCCAGCGGGTTCTGTGGCTGTCTTAATGGATCAGTATCCGCACTCTCGCCAGGCAGGCGCAAATACAAAAACAGTTTTTCAATTGGTTTTAGCCCCGCAACACTTTCCAGAATTTGGGCGATCTGCAGCTTCGCAGTATCACTAAATACAAAGTAATTAATAATTATGAAATTGAGTCCATTGTTCAACGGCCACTCACTCCAAGCTAGCTTCGATGACCTGCTGCACTCGTCGCATGCGCTCTTCGTCGCTGGTCAGCGAATTCATCACATTTTCCGCAATTGTGGAGTTGATCGCGCCACTGGGTGCAGCCGGGGGCACAGATACTGAGCCCCCTTCATTGGGATGTGCGTGCGAAGGATGTGGAGGTTGTGGATGCCTTGGTATAGCTGCAGTTGCAAGGGTTCCTGTTGCCGAAGCAGCATTCATATTCATTGCATGCATAATCTTGCCCAGCTCCACTTGTTGGGCGCTGGTAAAGGCATTGACAAACGCAAGACCAGCGTTGCCAGTGGCTGCTGCAAAGGCATTGGGCGTAAGGACTGATGTGCTGCCACTGGCTGCTGAGCCAGGAGCATTAACGATTGGAAACGCAGGCGGTACAAAACCGCCGCTGGGAACAGGTACATTTGTGGGTGTGGGCGACACTTGGGACTGGGCGAGTGCCTGGGATGGTACCACTGTTGGCGCAATGGTCAGTGGCGATGACTTAGTCGCTTGCATATGTATGGGTGGAGCCTGGAACCGTCCAGCCGTATAGGTGGGAATGTCCGGAACCGGAACGGGCACGCCACATATACCATACGGATTTGTGGCAATTGTTGTTGCTGATTCGTATATGGAAATGGAATTTGGAGTGAGCTGCTGATGTTTCTGCAGTGTCGTCGATGCAACTGCGCTCCCCGCTGGTGCTGCTGCTGTTGCCGCCACTGCTGCCGACTTCGTCGTCCACTGCGCACCACTAAGCTGGCCATGCTTTTCGGACATGTTAGGTGGTGGGCTGGCTCTCAACACACTGACCCGCGAGCCACCAGCCAGCAGCAACTACTTTGTGTTGCTCCTGCACGCACTTTGACTTTAGTACGTTACTAGCAGTTGTTCGTTTCTTATTATTGTTTTTCCGACGCTAGCAAATTTCAATTGGTCGACGAGCTTACGCACTAAATGTATGCTGACGCGTGCTTTAGGAGATGAAGATTGCGAAGTCGATAACTGGCGCAACGAACATTTTGACGACGACGGAAGACACGGATGTTAACAACGCAAGATAATAAACCATTTTGACTGTGCCAACTGCATGGGCGAAGCGAGTGTAAGGCGAGCGCACGCCTTTAACGCCAGGTGCAGCTTATACCGCGATTGTTGCAATTCTAACACGCAAGCTAAATTCTAATAAGATTACAAAATATATTGGAATAATCCATTTTTCGCGGAGATAAGAGCTCCGTTCCTTCTGCGTCTCGAAAAATATACACGGTATGTGACCAGACTCTGCAACAGCTTAAAGTCTGATAAATACCACATGATTTCATTTGTAAACACTGTGTTGTATTTCGATAAATTTCGAATTTAAGCTGCGTAATGTGGTTTCCATCATTTTTTTTAAAAAGGCGTTAAGAGATAATTAAAAACAATGACGCAAAATATATCATTACACTGTTTATTTAAATGCCAATATTCTAAGAATTCCGAACTTTTTAGATACATGTAACGTTAACATTTCGGTATTAATTCATCGTTTTAGTATTTTTACGTGATACGTGTGCTGCGTACCAGCAAGCAAAAATATATGCAAGAAATGTGTGATTAATGTCTTGTTTGTCTTATACCATAAGATTCACTTCTTTTAATTAACCAAGCAATTGGTTTTAAAAAAGATATCAAAGCAAATAGTTATTGGTGCTTTTCGTGCTCAACAATCAAATTGTTATCTATTTTGAGCAACTCCTATCGATAACGATAGTACCATTGTAATCGCTACTCAGAAAAAATGGCGATTTCTTAAGACGACAGACGCTTTACCTTTACACAACACAGACAAAATTTTAACACTAAAATACTGTTCAATACCGCTATTAAACAAAAGATGCGCGGTGAACTTGGTCCAAACACTTGCCGTGTGTGCTTAGAGCCTAGTCAGCGCTTACAACGTATTAATGAATCCCGTGAGGAGGGTGAGGAGACTCCAAATGAAATGCTAATACAGCTTTTAGGCATTTCATTCAGTAAGGTTAGTATATTTTGTTCCAAAATTAGATGTGCAAAATAATTATTAATATACATTCCTAAATTCCTGTCCTAAAGCTAAATGGCAAAGATCAGATTCCTGATGGAATTTGCAAGCCATGCAAGGTGGAGCTGAACATGGCATTCCAGTTTCGTGAGAAGGCCCTGCGCAAGCAAGCCGAAATCGAAGGGTATTGTCGTGAGTTGGGCCTCTTGGATGATGCCGAAGATTACCTTGTCAAGGAAGAATTTGACTCACAACATCACCAAGAAGCTGACGATGACGAAATGAGTGAATTTGTGATGAACGATGCCCAAAATCCAGGCCAGGGCGACATTGATGATCACGGGCAGGGCGATATTGATAGTCACGGGCAGGGCGATGAATTTCTAGAAGTCGATGGCTCCCACGAACAGCAGGAAGTCATAACGGATGAGATTGAGTATTTGGAGGACAACTATACCATTGAAATGAATCCGGAGCATGATGTAGTGCTCGACACTAAATATGATGACACGGTAACGCACGGTGACATTAAACTGAGGCGTGGTCGCACACGCTTTGGCATGAATATAGTTAAGTCTGAACAGGAAGAACTAGTTCAATCTTATGGCCTGGAAGAAGGAGTAGTTGACATTAAACCAAGACGTGGTCGGGCAAGGCCAGGCCTCAACTCGTTGCGAACTTCGGATGGCACGGAAAAGGGTGGCTACGTCTGCGATGTATGTGGCAATTTCTATGAGAAGCGTGGACGCATGATGGAGCATCGACGGCGCCACGATGCTGTTTGCCAATATCAGTGCGAGTAAGTTTAGCAATTTATACATCTAAATAATAAACTTATGCTTTCTTATATTTGTATATGCAGACTCTGTGAAGCTAAGTTCCAGGTCCGCGAACAGCTGCGCAAACACATGTATTCCCATACAGGTAGCAAGCCTTTTAAATGCAGCTTCTGCAGTCGTCAATTCTTCTATGAGAGCGTACTGAAATCGCATGAAAAGTAAGTGTCTGCAGTACATACCTTTAAATTACTAACCGCACCTACCCATTGTCTTTGTTTGACAGCGTACATCGAGGCATCAAGCCATATGTGTGCAAGGTATGCGACAAGGCCTTCGCTTACGCACATTCTTTGACCAAGCACGAGCTGATACACACCGACATCAAACTGTATCGCTGCGACTACTGCCAAAAGGATTTCCGCCTGCTACATCACATGCGCCAGCACGAGGAGACCAAATGTCATCAGAATGCAGTTATGCTAGCCGAGACATTAAAGTACGACCGTGAGGAGCAGGACGTCGAGCTGTTGGCTGTAGATGACATAAAGGATGTCAAGCTTCGATTATCACATCAGCATATGCTCTCTTAAAAACACTTTCATTACCAGCATCGGACACCCCAGCGTATAGAAGGTATAGAAGGTCCATGTTATACATTTAAGTAGGTTCTAAATTTAATCCCACATTGAACGATGATTTCACAGAACAAATGTTTATTAAATGTAAATTATTTGATGTAGTAAATAAACATATTTGTGAAGAAGTCTAAAGGGTTGAACAAGGGCTCGTAAACGTACAAAAATTAGAGACGGTAATTATCATGCTTTACATAGATTTGGATTAGACGGGGAAAATATGTTTTCTGAATTGTTAATTTTACTTTTGTATATACAACATTTGATATTTTAGTTACTGTATTATTAAGCAACAATATTTCAGTCTTCAACATCCGTAAACTTGAATTTCAGAGGTATATTAGGCACATTTATCATTATGCTTTTGAATGCATTTTCCGTGGAATAATTAAACTCAACATTGTAGTTTCGAATGAGTCGTGCGATACCCAACTCCAATTCCATTTCGACAATGCGTTTGCCAATGCACATACGAGGACCAAATCCAAAAGGCTAGAAAATAAATGGATTGCTCGCTTTAAGGGTTTGTGGGCACTCTCCTTTTGCAGTTGTCTCATTACTTTGGCGCACCCAACGCTCGGGCAAGAATTCTGAGCTTCTGGGATAATGCTGTTCATCGGTGAGCAAACCTGAGAACAACATCATGATCTGTGTTTCGCTCGGAATCTGATATCCATTTAGCACAAGGTCCGACTTGTTTACACGACCATTGCCAAAGATCAAGGGATAGAGGCGCATCGATTCCTTGATGCAGGCCCGCAAGTACGGCACGTTCTTCATAGACGCTTCAGTAAATTCCGAGTCCTTGTCTGGTAAGATTCGACGAATTTCCTCACGAAGTTTCGCTTGCTTTTCCGGATTTTTCGCCAGACAGAGAAGTACACCAGTAAATACGCTAGTCGTCTGCATAAAATAGATATTAAATTAGGCATTTTGAGCTATACAGTATGATCGACTGCTTCGTACCGTATCTACACCGGCCATCAGCATGTCTATAGCCATAACTATGGCTATCTGTTTGTTCGTTTTTAAAAGTTTCTCCAGTACACTTTTTTCGTGTTCGGGTTTGTTGGAGGGCTCGCGATCTAATCGCTCCACAGCCTCGTTAACATAGCCTAATGTTATTTCCTGGATTTCGTCCAGGACATTGATAAACTTCTTGTATTTGGGGGTGGCAACGTAACGCCACAGCGAAGGCTTCAATTCAAGATCACCCATTAGCTCAAAGAGAAGATTGAGCTGGTCAAAGAGTTTCTTTGCCTGGGGATCATCGCGATTTGCATTTATCAGTCCCAGCTGCTTGTCCAAAGCTACCACCGATACGGATTCCAGAGTCCACCGATTGATATCCTCCTCAAAATTCCCGGGAACTTCAAATGTGTTCTTGTCACGAATATCTCGAATGCTAAGGCAGGGCAAGCAAGTATATAACAATAAATACAATATAAGAAATTAGTTGAATTCAATTACCGCTGAATGAACTCCTTGTTGACCGCTGACATTTTTTCAAAGTAGAGACGCACAGTTTTCGGTTGCATCAATACTGGATTAACAGCAGAGCGGAATTTCGCCCATTGCTCACCTTGTCTGTAGAGCAAATTAATTTTGTTATATTCACATTTCCATTTTTAACAAATTGCCATCTTTTGCTTACGTAGATATTACGCCTTCAGTCCCTTTGTAAAATTCCTTCCGAGTCACTGTTCGATAATAGTGCACTACCTCATTTCCAGGACGCTCCGGCCAAGGTCCTTCAGCGCGTAGAATTTGCTCGAAATGTTGCGGATCGTTCGAAAAAAGAAACTCCTTTTTACCAAAAGTGGGTAATCTGAAAAGAGGACCATGTTGACGACGCATGTCCAACATAATGTCCGGCAATTGCTTCTTGTGGTATTTGCCTCCGGGCATTAAATTGCGCACAAAGTAAAACAGGGAAACCTTTGGTATATCATTGTATGGGCGCGCCTGGTCCCAACCAACAGGTTTTGCTGTGGATATTTCATTTTCCGTTACGTTTAGAGCGTTAGTCGCTGCATTTGTTTGCTGTCGCTGTTTTTGAACACAATAATAGTGATAAGATAAATACACTTATAATAATAATCATCCGAAAAAAACAATTCTCTGTCTGTTAAAAATAACCTGTTGAAGTGGTATAGCTCGTATCAGCAGCTGGAGCTTGACTCTCTGTCCTAACATTTTACGGTCACGGTTAACTGCGAACTGAGCAACAAGTTTGTATTTTTCAGACTTTATACATCTGTTGGTAAGCTTTTTTGTTTAATAGATTTGCTGCTAGAGCAATAAAAATTGAAAGAGAGAGCCATTTTTCAATTGGACCTTTTTTTTGCAACTGAGCAGAACTAAAAAGCTTTCAGCACAAATAATATAAGTTGTGATAAGCTCTTTATTATTTGAATCATTTCGCAGTTCAATTCAGCACACATATATACTCATAGTGTTTCTCATCTGAATAATGTATTATTTAATATATTATTTATATATATTATTTAATATTTTTACTTAAGCAGACCTCAGCCTTCCCCTACCTGGTAAGAGTACCCCACTCAGAGCAAATTCACATAGAATTTATTAACACATTTCAATTCAGACTCTGCTAAACAATAAAAGTAAAGCATGTATCAGAACTATAAATACACTAGAAATAGAGACTTTCGCAGTTTATTTATTTGAATATTGATAGGTATACAATATTTTACGTATGAATATTTAAAACAAACACCAATGTTTTCCTTTACAAACCGAATTAGACTTTCAGCGGTTATTACGTATAAGTAAGTAATTTTTGTAAGTATGTATAAATAGTTGCATAGAATAATACCTTAGCATTACAAGTAAACTACAATTAATTCAAGTTTCTCTGCAGACAGAGTTTTTACAATTTAATTTCCGCGCGCTTTGATCGCTTGGCACGCTTGGCATAGAAGTGTTTACATAGATATGGTTATTGTCGTATCGTTTAAATCGTTTTTAACGGTAACTCATAATAAGTATTCGATATTTTATGAACTTTCACGCCCAACACATGCAAATATAAATGTAAGCTACAAATCAAAGGACTAAAAGCCTATGACAATCTTGTACAATTAATATTAGGCTATGCTAGTCGGGGTTATTCATTGGGACGCCTGCTGCTGATAGCTGCACACAATTTTGGCAGCATCGTTCATCATTTTGGCCGTTGAGCGCACAAGGAACATCAGGTGACACTCATCGTAGACGGTCAGTTCGACGCGCGTGCGCACCAAGCCGTGCAGCACTGTGGCTCGCTCCAGGTCCAGCCAGCGCTGTAGCGCGAGCTCACGTTCCTTTGTTGAGCCGGTGAGCGCCACATCGGAGGGACCCCAGAGCACGAACTCAAGCACTGCTTTGGCCTTGGACAGTGATTCGGCGCGTTCCTGTTGCAATATATCGGCCAGTATGGGTGTAATCTTCGTTGTGGGTAACATATCAGTCACCGCGCCATGGGCGCATTTGCAGAGCGTGCCCATGGGCTCCTCGTCGTCGTTGTTATTGCTGTAAGACAAGAGATTGGGTCAGAGTTAGTAGATGATAAAAGATCTGGTGTTAAGAGTTCTTTGCGTACCCCTGCAAGACACAGAGCCGCGCCTGTGCATCCTTGTTATCCATGTCTTTAGAGAGCACCACGTTCGATAGACTCAGTGGCGTCTCTTCAATGGCCTTGGCCTGCAGATTCTTCATGCCGTTGACCAGCTGCAGCATAATGAAGGCTACTTCACGCGTCATGACATCATCGAAGGCGGGCATTGCATGGGCCGTGGGAGTTGTCTCCTCACCATCGTCTAAGGCGCTGCCAGACGACGTTGATTCCTCATTCAATGTGCTGAGATTTTGCACGGAAACCACATTGCGCAGCGCATTGGCACCAGCTGCATCCTTTAGACTATTCAGATTTGGTATGGAGCCGCGGAAGTTGAAGTTGCTCTTGTCCAGAACCTGCGACTTGCCCTTCAGTATGGCTCCGATAGATTGAAGTGTTTCCAGCTGAAGCCTCGGCAGCACTGATATTGTGGCCTGCAGAAGGGTTACCTCCGTTGTGGGCATCAGTGGGAGTTGGTAACTGGGAACCAGATCGCAAAACTCGGTTATGGGATTAAGCACATCGCAGATGCCTCCAGTCAGTTGACTCAACTCGCCCCCAACGCCCGCCAGCTGGTTACAGTCCGCCGAAAGGGCCAAGGTCACGGGCGATGTGGTCCACAGGGCCGCATGAAAGGCTTTCTTGCCCACCACAAATGCCTGAGCGCCCTCCAGGATGGTGAAGTCCTCATAGCGCAAATTGATGGCATTGGCCAGCGGTCGCAGTGAGGCGGGCACTACTGGCGTTTGTTGAAGCTGTAGGAGTTATACGTTAATTGGTATCGACTGTGCAGGCAGGTGGGTGACTCACCTGATCGAGCACTTGGGCAAGTGCCTCATGATTGGCCACCACAACGGCTGTGTAGTTGTCTTCGATGGTCTTGTGCACGACACTGCGTCCCTTGCGCATGCGCAAACGATTCGTGGCCTTGCTGCGGTTTTTGTTGCCCTGCAAGGAATTGTAATTGCAATTTCAGAATCTTCACTCGTAAAAAACTTTTCAATTGATCTAACTCACCGTTGGCATGCCCCAGACGCTGTCGTTGATGTCCGTGGCCACATCTCCGCCAGCCTCGCTGCCGTAGTAGCTGTACGGCGCGTAGATGTCGAACTCGCCCACCTCGCTGCCCGCATACGAGGCCGAGATGACGCGTGGAATGTTGGCTACAAAGTAAACCAGTTCAGATAGAATTAGGCTAGAAATTTATATTTATATATATATCGTTTAACTTACCTAAGCTGCTGTTCAGGCCGTAGTTGCGTACTGGACCGTACTCGCTGCGCGTATAACTGGCTATGGAAGCCGTATCTGAATAGATATTGTTGCGCCCGCTGGATCGGCTATTGAGTCGTTGTCCGGCCACAGCGGCTAGGTCGAGGTTGCTGCTGCGTGTTGGCGGCAATGGTGGTGTTGCTGTCGCAGTCGTAGTCGTTGCTGTCGTCGAGTTGTTGTTCCCCATTTTGACAAATTCGTACATGTTCTCATAGTCGCGCTTGTCCTTGAGATAGCTATCGATGGTGCTGTTAATCTTGCGCACCGAATCCTTGAGACTGCTCCGCTGGGCACCGTCCGTCCCATCGAGTGCCCCTTGGGCGCGTTGCTCGAATATCTCTAGCTTGCTGGATATAGCCATTTTGGTCTCGGCCTTCTTCGGCTGCCGCTCGAAGGTGCTGGTGCGGCTATTGACAGTGGGTGCTCCCGTTGGGGCTGAGCTGGCTGATGGCTTGCCAGTCTCGAAAGGATTAGTGTTGCACGCCTTGGACTGATCGGCCGTTACATTCTCACCGTTTGACGAGCAAATGGAGATAGTATCGGTAAGTATACCCCGCTTACGGACCAGCTCCAGCTGCGCCTCACGCTCCCGCATGCTCGCCGTGCGCTCCGGCTTGCGTGGTGCTATCGAGGAGCGGATTTCGCCTGCGTATCGAAAAAATCAAAATCGAGAGGTATTATAATGTTTGCATGCCTGTTAATTTCCTATGCGAATCTATAGATATAATCTGTTCAAGACATGGCCTGAAGAATGCCAAATGACAAAAAAACAGCTGGCCATGTTACCTGCGACACTAATTGTGATTTTGACCCAAATTCATGCCAAATTACAATTCGCATAATGGTGCCTAGTGGCCAAGATATCTAACAAATAGCTTTTCCACAGCCAACAGTTGCGCTGATGAACTGCGCGATGGCCCCTTCACCAGTTGCCACCAGCTGGCGGCAGCAACAGGTGTAACAAGTTCTCGCCACATTTGGCCTGACCACAAAAATGACAGCCAAGAAATGGGTCTCAGATTCTAAATCTTTCTCTGTCAGCGATTCTCGTCTCACCAGTTTTCCACCACCAGTGGCATTTGGCTAGGCATTCATATGTGGTTACCTCACTGGCTTTGGGCTTTGGTTTGTTTTCATTTCGATTTTTTTGCTGTCGCTGTTGTTGTTGTTATCGTTGTGCTTGTTCATCTGTAAAACTACATAGTTTACTTCATGGCTTTGGCTCGCTCACTTAACCTACTTTAATCTGGCTACCTGCCTGGTTTATGGCTATAAGAAGAAACGTCGATGGCTTCTGCGGATTGCTGTGTGCCCGTTATATTGATTGAAATGCGTAACTCGTTTTGCTTTGGTTCTACTTTCAGCGCCACTTCAAGTTATGATCATTTTTTGTGGTTTCTACTTGGCCAAGTGGCCCAGTGGCTGAAGAAGAGGCCCTTTAGACCCACATTCTGAAGGTCGCATGACTTTATGCCATGGCATTTGGGCGCTGCCAGTAAACGTGATCTGTTTGCGCTTTCTACTGCAATTGGAATTGGATCACGATCGGAGAAACAGAGAGAGAGAGAGAGAGAGAGAGAGAGAGGGATACACCCACGCTGCTTGATTATTTATGGAATTCGGTCGTCCCAGTTACCCACTTAGCTCATCTAATTGCAAACTCACCCAAATTGGCATAGACATTGTCCGCTTTGGATTTGATGGAGCCACCGGCATTGGGATTGCCGGAAATCTTTGCGGAATCCACGCTGCTGCCGCTAAGCGTCGCGGTCAATTCCGTTTTCTGCTTGCGACGTAGTTCGGCGCTTTTGGGCGGCGGTGGGCGTGCTGGCTTATTGGCCTCATGGCCGCGCTGCCCCTCACTGGCGCGCAGCGGCGGTGCTGGTGGCTTAGCGGTGACTACAGCCACCGTCTGCGCAGAGACAGCATCATTTGTCTTCGTGATGTCCTTGACCACTTCAACGGCCGTGGGATTGATGTCAATGGGATGTATGATGACGAGACGTGGCTTGCCAGCAACGCTGCCATCATCGCCCGTACAGATCTCAGTGTAGACGCTGCTCTCCTTCTTGGACAGCGGATCACTGGACTTGCCCCCGTTGCTGCCCATGCGCAGAAACTTCTTGATAGAAAACTTTGATTTCTGCTTCTGTGGCGGCGAAGCATTCGGTGACTTTGTTGATTTGTTGGTCTGCTCCGCTAAGCCAGCGGCCGCCAGGCATTCCTCGGACATGGACAGGTGCCGCTGATTGCGCGGTGTTGGCTCCGGCGTCAAAGGCTGCTTAAGATTCAGCACCGAGCTGGCAGATTGCAACTGCAACTGTTTTGTGGCATTAGCACGTTGCATCACAAAGGTGTTGAGACTGCGAAACTTCGGATTTATGACAGCTCGCTCCCGCTTGTCCTTTTCCCGTATGACGGGTGCAGCAGCCGCCACAGGCGGCTTTCTGGTATATATATTGCTGCTGCTGCTGCTGCTGCTGGTTGCAGCTGTTGCTGCTGGTGAAATTGTTGCTGTCGTTTTTGTAGGTGTTGAGACAATGCTGTCCGTTGCTGTTGCTGTTGCCAGTATCTCGTTGGCAGTCGGGGTTTCGGCAGACGACTCCGCCTTTATTGCCTTTTCGAATTCGACTACCAAACTGTAATCACGCTCCGGCGTAGTCGGCGCGCTCGTTTTTGGCTCCGGAGGCGGATTTGGTGCTTTGCCTTTTTTAAGCTTGGCATCCTCTTTGGCTGACTCAGCCGCCGCTGCTGCCGCTGCTGATGCTGAAGCTGCTAGTAACAGATTTTCACTCGATTTGGAAATCGCCGATTGGAGCTGGCTGATGAATTGCTGCTCGGCGCTGCTGGGCAGCCGCTTGCTCATAAAGGTTTTAAGCGGCGAGCTGTTATTGTTGCTACTGCTACTGTTGCTGTTGCTGTTGCTGCTGTTGAGGTTGACAAGCGGCTTGGCTGGCAGCTCGGGCTTTTTGAGTCCGTGCAAGAAGGAGGGACGCGCATCAATTTTCATTGGGGGCGGCGGTGACTTGGGCAGCGCTGGCAGCTGCTGCGATATCGTATCAGTGGCTGAGTCCTGCTTCTGCTGCTGCTGATTTTGCTCAAGCTTGTTGTCCGGATCGGCACTGCCATCGGGCTCACCATGGAGCTCGCGACTCTTGACTGCCGCCTGGTTGCCAGACTGATCGCCAATTTGGATATCCTCGTAGTCGGAATTGTTGGTGCTGGCGCTGAGCTTCTTCTCCACCAGCGAGCGTTGCTCGTTGCTGCTCTTGACTGCACCGCCGGGAAGATTCTTGTAGTCACTGCCAATGCTAATGCCAATGCCCGAATCGGACTCGCTGCGTATCATGTTGTAGGCGTTCTCCTCGTCGGAGCTGCCATCGAAGCTGCTGCCCGTGGAGTCCAGTGCGTCGTCCGAGCTGCATTTTGTGACAATCAGACCGTCCGAGGTTATTTTGCTGGTCATGAAGTTGCCCTCGTGCAGATTGTAGCTGGCGGCACGTGTCTTCGAGCTGAGAAGCATGTCTGTTATGTACTGCGAGCTGGAGTAGTGTGCGCTGCTTGACTCCGCCTGGGCGCTAGCCACGCCCACCTGTTCACTGTACTTGCCATCGGGCAGATTCTCGTAGCTCAGCTGCGTCTCAACCACATCGTAATAAGCGGAGACGCCGTTTTCCGTATCCGAGCAATTGCTGTCCGTGTCGGAGTACTTGTGGCAGACGTTCACCTTCGGCTTCGTGTGATCCTTGGTTATGGGCGCATTACGCGCAATGGATTTCTTAAGGTCGAGAAATGGCTTCGGCGAATCACTGAGTGATCCCAGTTCGAATTTGATTTTGTTGTTGCTGCTGCTGTTTGCAACTGCTGTTGTTGTTGTGACTGATGTTGCTGCTGCTGTGCTCATTTCATTCTGTTTCTGCTTCTGCTTCTGCTGCAGTGTCTCTGAGATTTCGTCCAGTAGAGATTTCTCCATAGCCCGCTCAATGGGCGGACTGTCCTTGCCATCGCGCGACGATGCACCTGTCGCTGTAGGTTTGACAAGCGTGGGCGTGAGTGTTGTGGTCACTTTCTTGGTGGCTGTGCTCGTTATGGTGCTTTTAATTGTTGTGCCTGTTGCTGTGACAGACTTGGCCGTCACTGTGCTGGAGCATGCAGCAGCTGTTGTCGTTGTCTTAGACATTTCCGTTGACTTGCACGGCGTTGCCTTTGAGCTCGTTGTCTTGATGGGCTGTCCAAAGGGCATCACATTGATCGTTAGCGTTTGCTTCTTGCCCTCCTTGTCCACCTGTGGTGCGCCCAGCTTGAGAGCAGCAAAAGACTTCTTGATATTGTCCTCCGCATCGCCTAGCAGATTGCCATTGTTCATATTGAAGTCAGTATTGGCGCGAGTGACGCGCTTGAGTTCGACGGCTTCTTCGTCGTCTGTTTCTGTGATGGCCATGTCATCGTGCTCGTTGCCCAGATTCATGAAATCATGATCATCATCATCGTCATCGTCCTCTGACCACTCGCCGCCATAGCCAATGATCTCATGCAGCTGTTTGGGAAAGCAAACTTTGCTTGACTTGCAACTGTTGCTGCTGTTGCTGTTGCCGACGGACTTGCTGAAGGTGCTGCTGCTAGTTGTAGTAAGCCGCACTCCAAACGCCTTCTTGATAATGCTCTTTGCAGGGGTCTTGTGCTTGTTCGGGTAATCAGTCTTTATGTGGCTATCTGACTTGAGAGCGCTGAGCTTAGTGCCCTGTTGTGCGGCTGCTGCGGCAGCGGCGGCTGCTTTGTGCTCGTCCTTGGACTTGAAGCAGTTCGAGCACAGATCCTTTTTCCACGCATTTTGCGTAAAGTGGGAGCAAATCGAGGAGGACATTTTGTGTGTTGCTGCTACCTGTTGCTGTTGTGATTGTTGCTGTTGCCTTTGCCGTTGCTACTGGCCACCTTATTCCACCATATTCTGCAAATGCAAAGAAAGAAAAGTAAAATGAGTAATGCTTTATATTGTTGTTGTCATTAAAGTGTTGCGTTGTGTTATTAGCGCATCAACATAAAGCCTGATAAAAAAAAAAAACTTTCATTGCGACTGCGATTGCGCAAGCCCTACCAGCAATTGTTGCTGCTGTTGCACTGACCAGGCCAACAATCAACTTTCTCCACATAAATGCAGCTTCTGCGCCATGACTCAAAATTATTGATTGTAAATATAAGAGCGGCAACAGCAACAGCAACAGCAACAATTCGCAGTAGCCAAACTTGGCTATTTGCATTAGTCGTCGTCGACTACCCAAGCAGCCAAAACCAATTGACCAAGTGGCCATGCGGTCATTCAATGTCTTCGCCAAGCAGTCAAACATTCATTTACCATGGCGACTATCAATCAATCTTCATCTTGATAATGAAATTATTGAAATTATTGTTGCTGCTGATGTTGCTGTTGTCGACATATTTGTGGGATGTTGTTGCTGCAAGCGGGGCTCGTGGGGATTCACTGACCAGTTTTTTGCCCTCAGTCTTTGTCACATGGCCATCGACAGAGCGATGTTTGCTTAGGTCTCTCAGCACTTTGACAGTGTCTCCAATTGCTGTTGGGTAATCAGTTGTCGCTGTTAGCCATTGCTGTTGCTGTTAGTTAGTTTGTTTATGTTTGCGCTTCAACTTGGCGCATGTGTTGACGTGCATGTGACTTTCTAAAATGACGGTCTCGCTGCCTGGCTGCATGTGCAATAAATGACATTAACTTAAAAACTACGGAACTCTTAACTTGCCGAAAAGCTTTAAAACATAGAAAATTAAAAACAAAAACTCCATATGTAGTATGCTAAAAAATAAAATTGACAGGAAGGTAAACCAGTTTCCTTAACAGAAATTGTTATATCAACTTTTTTTTTGTATTTCCTCAAGAATTCTCTAAATTGTTTTAATTCAATTAAATTAAAAACTAGCTAAAAAACTTGTCTTTGGAGTGCCGAACATAAAATACTCTTTCTGTATTTGTGATTTTAGCTATAGAACTACATTTTGTATTGGTTAGTTGTTTTTTTTTGTATTCTTTATAATATATCGGTGCTTATAAACCTCGAAATTGATTGATACTACATAACATGATAGTTCATAGGTTTCTGATAATTTTAAAAAATGAACAGATATGTTAACAAAGCAATATGCATCAAGAATATAAATATGTACTATGAGCCTACTTAGAGTGCTGCACGTTTTGTGATGAAAGTGTAACACTCAAAGATCAAAAACCGGTGTTATAATTCCAGTTCTCACAATCATTTCAGAAGGCGTTGCTGCTGTAACAGTGAAGATTAGTCACACAGTCGAAAGAACAAAAATTCTGAACAATGCAGCATTTATGTCTTTAAGTCATTAGCCCTGTTTAATGTCAGCAAAGACTGCAAGTGAGTTTTGTACGTCATTTCGGCCAGCAACATCTAATTGGGAAAGTGTTGCAGCTGACAACGGCGACAACACCCACAAACAAAACAACTACAACTCAAAAGCCACCGCTACACAAAGCAGTCCAAAAGCCCTCACAACAAAGATGACAACAGCCTCAGATTGTGGATGTTTCTTGGGGCTCATTTATCAACGCCAACATGAACGAAAGTTGACCCATTGTTAAACTGTTGCCGTTGTGCAGCTTCTGCTGCTGTTGATGCTACGCTTGATTTTTGCATTTGCAGCAGCAGCAGCAGCAGTTACTGCTACTGTTTTTTTTCGCTCAGCGTTTTGGTTAAGCGTTAATATGCATAAATCTTGGCTTTGTGCAATCCGCTCGCAAATACCATTGGCATCAGCTGGCCGGCCACCGAGGGGCATTTGCTGCGGTAGGGGGAGAGGCGGAGTTCTCCGCGCACCTAATTGCATAACTGTGGCGCTGGCAACTGTTGCTGCCGTGTTTTTGCTTTTGCATATCGCATTTGTTTGCTCGTGTTACACATAAATTTGCTCGAGTTGTTTGTTTTTTGTTAATTGTTGGCATTTTTTCTTTCACTCATTTGCATTTGGTTGCGGCATCGATACTCGATTTGTTTATGGCCCCAGACGAGGCTGAAATGGTGCGCCAATTCTCAGCCAGGCGCTAACCAAGTGGATGCCAACTCTTCTCACACATTGTTTTTAGCCTGCTTGGAACAGAAAAGGGATCACAAGTCACACAAGTGCCCCAGCGACTGACCAAATTGGTACAAAAGTGAAACATTTGGTGCAGCAGAAAATTTGCAACAAATTGTGGCGCTATTTGACCATAAAAATGGACAGCAAGTCAACTATAAAAGTGAACCGCCAACATCCGATCACAACAAAACGTTGCGGCAGTCGGCAAACAACTTGAAGCTATTTTTCAAGTTTAGCCATCGCACCACTCTCGCCATCAGGAATGCGATGGCCAGCGCTTAAGATGGACCCAGGCAAAAGAGATATCTAGATGTGGCTGTTGTAGCAGCAAAATGTAACACAAATAAATCTACATAAATTTCATGGTCCAAACTTACGGATCTAGCCTGCCCAGTCAGTCCTGACTGGTGTCAGCTCGTTAGCCATAAAGTTGAATTCGACTGGCACAAAAGTCGGTCAGCTGGGTTCCGCGCCATTTAATTGATGCCCGAGAATTTGGTCGAGTACATGCAGGTATTCGTATTCGTATTTTTAGCAGTTCCAGGCACTAAACCCGTTTCGTGCCGCCAGGCCATTTCAATATTTTGCATTGGACTTTTTGTATTTGCCTTTATCTGATTGTTGGCATACAAAAGTTTTGGTGCCGCTTCCAGGCAACGAAACAGTTAACTGACCGTCTCCGACTTCCAATTGGGGCCAACAGGTTTAACTAACAGCAGAAAGTTCTCTTCTCGCCCGATTCCTTCTTTCTCTTGGCTGTTGCACTTGGCCAACTGCCGCTTGGGGGCTAATCTCCGGACTTTAAACGCATTTTACACATCAAAAATATGTGAAGAATGTGTGAAGCTGGATATACATATGTATTTCTATGTGTTAGTAAACAAGTTTTGGTGTTGTCGTAAAGAAGAGAATAAAACAGAAGTCTTTAATGTCGGAGTGAGTCTGTTGATTGAATCAAACAGCTGAGGCATAATCGAATCACATGCTCCATTAGCGCTCGAGAAGTGGGTCTACGGTCTATATTCTCAATTAGTGTGTTCCACTCGAGTCAAAAGTCAAAGCCATAGATCAAGATGCAACCTCACCCAATTCACAGATCTACAAGTTACCACAAGAAGATTCCCCTGAAGCCAAAAATCGAAAACGCGAGATGAGCGAAGATATTTAAATAAAACTTTGATCTCAGATACAAAAGATGCGCGAAGAGTTTGTTCCACATTTACACGTGAGATTTATGCGTGGCCGCGTCGACGGCTGCTGTTTGTTCTGCTGCCCATTTCCCATTTGCTCTGGTGTTTATTTATATGCTTAGCGTTATGTAAATATATGTATATACATATACATATACATATACACCTGCGATGTGCATGCCAAACTTCTGTCTTTGGAATTATGCAAAGCAGAATGAAGGGGAAACACTACAAATTTATTTTTATTCACTTCGTTATGCATTTACTCATTTACTGAGTCTTTGACTTGGGCCAAGTATTTGAAGTTTCTGGGCGATGACTGATTCAATATTTGTGCAAAAGCATTTGAAAAAATAATAATAATAATACCAAAACCAAAAATTCCTGAGCTTAAAGTGTTTATTTCGGGGTTGGGCCACTTGCCTGAGCGGATGTTGTGGGCGCTGCTTTAAATGTCAACGTCTCGGCGTTGGCCATAAATGGCAGCTGGCAATTAGAGGCGAAACAAAGCCGTCTAGAGCCATGGAAATTGAACTGGCTCTCGATTACTCCGATTAGAAATGTTCTCTCATGAATAAAGCCGACTTAATATAATGTCATGTATTTTAAATTTACCTCGATTAAGCCTTAAATGGTATTCAGCAATCAAATCACCGTTCTAGCAAAGTGCAAAGTTCTAGGTCGAAATTTTTAATTCTTTATAAAAGCCGGCATTAAGATTGTCAATGTTCATTTTGGGCTTAAATGAGCTAAATGCAAAAACATGCGTATATAGTAGATTAAACAATATATCATTTTGATGATTAATAATTTAATATTTTGGAAATCGTATGCGAAGACAGTTTGTTATAATTCTACGATGGGGGATATAAATCTTATTATGCCCTTCTCATTTACATTTCAAGAGATGCTTTTTATCTCTGCCAGGTTTTTAACTAGTTTTTAACATAATTTATAAGTTCTCACCTGCTAGGTGGCTAATGGCAATTAAAGTAGTTATGGAACAAGAGATAATTGTATTTAAGAAGCATCTGCCAATTGGAGAGTTGAAAACTGGACCTCATCGTTAGTCAAGCCCTGGCTTGAACAAATACCAATGCCAACTCCATTGTAAACGTGACACAGCAGGCGATATATGGTATAAACAGTAATAAACATAAGCCATTTAATTTCCTAGTTGAAATACCCACCAGCAGGCAGTTAAGTTTATACAATTAAACACAAGCCAAAGATGTCATTAGCCAAATGGTACTCGTTCCTCGAACTGCACATTAGTTGGCTTTAGAGAACTCGAACTGGCCGGATGTTGGGGCAGTCGGCGGGACTTTGTCAACAGGTAACTCAACAAACTTGTGCGACCACAATAACAATAACAGCAATAACTTTGCCAACAATTTAAGTGTAAAGAAGTCTGCTTATCAAGTTTTGTGGAGAGAAGTGTATTTTAAGTTAAGACGAAGGGGAAATTGTCAAAGTTTGTAAAAGAAACCAACTACCTGTTTAATGAAGCTCTTTTTAAGATGAATCTATCACGAATA
This sequence comes from Drosophila gaucha, assembly GCA_035045545.1. Classification (NCBI taxonomy): domain Eukaryota; kingdom Metazoa; phylum Arthropoda; class Insecta; order Diptera; family Drosophilidae; genus Drosophila; species Drosophila gaucha. The sequence goes on from JAWNOY010000129.1 coordinate 70,851, forward strand.
TACGCAAAGATTCACATTAAAGATTGAGTTTCGAGAAACCTTTTAATCACAGTTCAAATGAACTCCAGAGATCACGTTGATCATGTTATTAGACTTGTTGGAAGCCTTTTGTCTTCCCTGCGTTGCCACAGATTAATATCATGGTTAGCAAATTAGTTTGCGTTGTCAACATAAATAGATTTTTATTCTAAACAAATTAGTTAATTAACGTATTAATCGTACTTTGAGTGGTTTGTTCTTTAGTTTTTAAGATATAATTTAAAATATCTTTTGGGATATTCATGGTCAGTTTTGCAATCTTTTCGTATAAGCAGAAATAGTTCTCTTTCCAACAATAATAAAAATCAATACCAACTATATGCCAGTAGTCCTAAAATCGGAAATGATCAATTTATATTCACTTTACTAATACGACAGAATGTTTGGGTGTCACATGTACTTGCATAAATAAGTTTGTATGTAAGCGTATGTTCAAGTATGTGTCAAACAACACCCTGTCGGTATTTTTCTTTATATGTGATGTATTAAGAGCAGCAATATCAAAATATTTCAAGGTTAAGTTCCCATGTCGCTGTTGTGGCAAGATTGGCGTCGTCTTCGTTTTCATTTGCGTGACGCACAGGCGGAGGCGACGCCAACGTGGCGACTATTAGGGTGCAGCTGCTGCAGCAGCAACAACAGCTCAAAAGCTGGAGCAGCAACAAAAGACTGCAAATTAATAAATGAAAACGCATTCATTCATGCAACCGAATGGCGTCTGGTGCTGGAACGGGCTCAGCTTCGGGATCCAGTTGACTTTCTGACTTGCACATATGGTGCCGCAACATGTTGTTTCATTAAAAGTGCGGTAAAAGTGCTTTGTTAGGGAATTCGCGGCCAGGAAATACTCTGTACTTAGAGTCTAGTTGTTTTTTCCTTAACATTGAAATTTTCAAAATGTGCTAGGTTTTGTAATATTCAGCTTTGATCAGTCGATTTGTATCGATTAATATTTGATAAAGAATATGATGATTCAAAAGAAAAACGATTCCGATTCTTTTTAAACAGGGTATTGAAAGAGAAGAAGCGTAATGTGTCACTTGCTCGAGGCAGGCATCACATTTCAGCTTTGTGGATCGTTTCCCACAGGCATCGCATACAGAAGACGACGATCGTAACTTAAATTTATGGCCACACACACGCACACCAACTGTTTAGTTGCCCGGTCAAGTTTTTGGGCAAGACTTTTAATTTTTGCTTATTCCAAATTATGTGCAGTAAAAAATGTTTATGATGCGTACAATATACACCCAGCGACAAAAAAAAAGCCGCACCCGGCAATTTTGCAAATTGGTGCGTTCTTTGCTCAGAGATTCATCTAAATTTCAATGCATTGATTAATTTAAAATTTTTTTGGATTAATCAATCAATTCCACATACATTTTTAAAAATTTAATTTTTATACGTCTTTTATCCAATTAAAAAAAACAATTTTTCTGAAATCACACAAATTAATTGATTTTTCACTAAGTTGGTCCTCTTAAGTAAAAAAATTATTAAGTAAAAAAACAAAGAATTTTCAACAAAAACAAAATTTTTTCATATTAATTAAACTATTTGCTGTTAATATAAATTATAATATAGTCCAAAATATTTCATTCTGAATTTTTAAATTAAATTATAAAGTTATCAATATTTGGTAGTGCCACCTTTGGCCTTTATAACACATTTGACCCTATTCGGCATGGACTCGTACAAAGTCTCCAGATACTCCGCCGTTATATCCTCGAACCACACTTTTTCAATCGTTTTCATTAATTCCTGTAATGATTTTGGCTTTTCCTTTCGTATTTTGGCACTCATAAGGGCCCAGACATTTTCAATAGGATTGAGGTCAGGACTGTTCCCTGGCCAATCTAAGGACTCAATACCAAGTTCTGACTTCAAAATTGATATCTGTGGTTAGCGGATAGTTAAAGTTTATTAAAAAATGATCGGAATGACTAATTCTTGAAAATCCACTTACAGAGCGCGCCCGATGACAAGGTGCAGAATCGTCCTGGAATATGGGCTCTTTTTCTCTTTCAGTAATCGACTCAATGCTAGGCACAAGTCCACTGAGAATGATTTCTTTGTACTTCTCTGCATTCACCATCCCTTGAAGCATAATAAGTGATTCTGTTTTGTATTTGGAAATGCATCCCCATATCATAACATAAGGCGAATGCTTAACAGTGGCAACACACCAGTTTTCCGAATATCGCTCTCCGTTTCTGCGCCCAACATTCAAGCAGCCATCGGGTCCAATAAGATTAAATTTGGACTCATCAGAAAATATCATCCGTGACCATTCAAATTGACCCCAATTTTGCTTATTTTTCGCCCAGTTTAAGCGAGCTGCCTTCATTTTCTGGTTGAGAAGAGGTTTTTTGGCTGGTGTCCTTGCTATCAAACCCATCTCCTTGAGCCGACGTTGAATAGTCCGAGCCGAAATTTCTTTCGTAAATCGTTGCTGCACTTCAGATGCAATTTCGACGGCATTTTTGAAGCGATTCTGGAGGCTCGTTCTCATAATAACGCGATTCTCCCGTTCATTTGTGCAATTTTTTCTGCCTGATCCTTTCGTCCTCCCCAATTCCTCCGTCTCACGATATTTTTTCAAAAAGCGTCGAACTGAACTTTCATTAAAATTAGTTTTATTAGCTATTTCACGATTCGACACGTTTTGCTGAGCCAAAGCAATAATTTTGGCCTTTTCAGTGAGGGTCATCTGTTTTCCTTTAACCATAATGTTTAATGTTCACCAAATTGAATCTCCGCAAAATGAAATTTTAGCAACCGACAAGTCGAAAATTTAGCAAAAAGTGAAGAAAACAATCGAGGGGATTCCCCAAAATAAAAGTTAGGCGACTAGAATACAATTTGGGGAAACCCCGAGCTGGAGAAGGCAAAAGTTGCAATAACCTTAAAGTGCGGCTTTTTTTTGTCGCTGGGTGTATGTATGCTGCAAGGGTTCTGCCTGAGCTGGGACGCATAAAAAACAGCTGTGGCAGGCAATAAGAAAAAAACTAAACCAAAAAGGAAATAAAAATGAAAAACCTGTTACGTGGGATATTTAGTAGAGATATGCGAGATATTGAAGTGTCCACAAACTCCGTTTTGTAGCGTGCAACAAATTTGCATGCACCATTTGTTGGCTGTCAAGCTGCCTGCCTGGCGTAGACAATACTTTTACAATTGGGGTTGCAGTCATGACTCATGACCAGCCTGGAGCCGAGTAGTTTTGCGGTTTGTCCAGCAACCGACAACAAACTCTGTCAGCTGCAATAACGCCCAAGGAGCCTGGTCCGAATTGTGGTTTTGTTCAGCCCGAAAAGTGGGGGCTCTGGGGCGTCCGCCGTTGGCATCCAGTCATCGAGCATAGTTCACAGACTGAGAAATTGTTCGCTTTGTGCCCAGTTAGTTACTGTTTGAAAACCTTGCAACCGGTTCACATTCAAATCTTGACTATGTAGAACCCATAAATAATCAACACCCAACGGTGTTAAGAAAAAGACTAAATAACAATGGCAGTCAAGCGACGACTAAGTATGACTTCACGAATACTTAGCACTCGTTGCTTTTCAAGATTTATGAAGCTTCTTTATGGCCTTAAATTCTTGTACACAGTAAACTTTTGAGACAACTCTCTACTCTCAGCAGCATACATAAAACTAGTTTTTAAAATAAATAATAAAAATTATGGTTTTTCTTTAACTTAGCTTGTTTTATGACTTAAAAATATTAAACACTTACTAAACTAATTTCAAACGAATTTTAAAAGGCAATGTCGCAACATTAATCTGTATTCGTCTCATTTAGCTCAAATATATAAGAAATCCTAAGACCTTTAAACTTTTATTGCCTGGTTAAACAAAGTAATTTTGTACAAACAATTATTTGTGTAAATACAAAGACCAAAAATGTATTTAACAACTCAAGCTGGGAATATGGCTGACTCAAAGAATGCCACAACAAATACCACAAAAGAACAAATTGCCAATTTTTGGGCAAAAAGCAATAATAAAAATCAACAAATTATTGTCTGGCAAGCAAATTGGTTTGTATAAAGTATATGTGTGTATATATGTAGTGCTGTGCAATGTAATTGTATGTCAAAGTTCAACAATCTAAAATCTGGCAGCTTGAAGAGCAAAATAATTTGCAGATATATTGCGGTAAACAATTTGCAAATTAAAATTTAAGTTTCCAATTGACATTTGAGAAGAAGTTAGGAACTCACATAAAAACAAATATCAATTTGTGTTAATTGGAAAATATTGGTCCATGTCAATAAACTGTTGTATTTTCCTATGAATGGACACAATTCAGTTAATCCTAATGGATTTCATTTCAATTGCTTAATTATGCCAAAGCGCAAAAATAATAATATTTAATTACAACGTTTTTTCTGTGCTAATTTGAGAGTTTGCCAAATGCAATAATTGGTTTACAACATGCGCAATATTGAGCCCATAGTATTTAACACAAGGCTTGCAAAAGCACTAAAATATTACGTATACGCAGCGGTAACAAGGACAAACGCTCGAGAGCACAATGAATTTGCCATTGGACTGACTGCAGCATATGGCTGTTGTCATTGTTGCAGCTGCCAACAATAAAAGAAAGTCAGTAAGCCGCTGCGAGGCAGGCCAAGTTCAAAGTTCAATGAAAGACGCGATAAGAAACAAAAGCAGCCATTATGGTCTATGGAAGAAGCTCGCTGACAGCCAGCGGGGTTGGCCGGAAAGTATTTGGCTGCTGCCAGCAATGCAGGGAAAATAAAAAAATGCAGCTTTTGGGCAATGAACCTGCAGGCAGCAACAATAAGCTTTTGCATTAAATAATCATAAATAACTTTGTTGTGAGGTAATCGCAGTTGCAAGTTGCTGATGTTGCTGCCATCGCTATTGCTATTGCTGTTGCCCATCGACCCGCCGCCAACTTGCACTTTTCTTTTGTTTTTTCTTTTTTGCAGAGCTTGGTAGAAAGTGCATAACGCATGGGGCTAGCTGCATATGTGGGGGTGAGTGGAATCGTTGTCAGCTGCTTGCCTTCGCTTAATTGAAGCAACTGGCAACTGGCAAGAGTCTGGCAAGCCAGTCAAGTAGAAACTCACGAGCCTGTCAGCTGGCGTCGCGACTTTGGTCGTGAGAAATGAAATCAATTGAGCTGCCAGCGTCTGGCGTTGCTGTTGCCGTTAAACCAACTCGAAGTGCAACCCAGTGTGGCATAATTAATCAGTGCAACATTTGAAAGTCAAAGTTGGCGCGGTCAACGATTGAGTTGTTGTTGCTAAATCAAAAAAAAAAAAAATAAAAAAGAAAAGAAAAGACACACGCCCAGGACAGCGGCTGGGCCGCGACTTGACATTTAATTGGCATTAATTACCTGTATTTGTACTTTGCGACCAATTGGCGAATGGCCGATGGCAACTTTCACTGTCGCCTACGCCACAAATGGCGAACGCAGTGAAAGAGAAAGAAAAAGAGATAGGTAGAGTGAGCTAGAGAAACCTCAATTGACAGTTTCAATTTAGGCAATATCGCTGCTGCTGCTTATCACGCGTTTATCTATATCTAACGGCCACTGGAAACACCCGCCAGCAATTGCAGCTTGACAGCGTGCTGTCGCAACTGTTGCACTAGGCGCGCGCACGCGTTTTTGTGGCGGTTTTTATCGCGCCGCTTTTCACACGCACTGCAAAACGCTTTATTGCTGCTTCGTTTTTTTTTTTTTTCGTAATACATTTTGTGCAATTTGCTTTAATGCACTTTTAATGCAGACAACAACAATGGTGGGGCAACTGCTGTCAGCTTATGGCATAAAATGTGACTGACATTTTTCTTCATTAAAATTTAACACATTGTCAACAGCTCTCGTTTGGCAGATGCTGCGCCTGTTGTTGGCGACTTACCCCAACGTCAGCTTGTCAATCAAATGAATGCTGCCCAACTGGAGATAGCTGCAACTATGGAAGAGAAGCCATTGCATGTTGGACTGGCATCAAATCATTTCAATGGCCACCACGTTGGCTATTTAGCACTCAATAATTTGCTGCCCCACCGAAAACCAACAGCGGCATTAATTAATAGCCAGTTCCACCGACACATGCATGCTGCCACAAATTGGTTCTAGTCACTGGCAGCAACATATTGTTATTGTGCCACGTGTGTTGCATGTGGAATGAGGTGCCACACTATATATATTCATACATATATATTTTAAGGGGACTCTCGTGTGTGTTTCTTAAAAAAAAAAAAAAAATGAAAATACATTTTTACGACAAACAACAAAAATTTAATTTTCGTGGGGCCTGGCAGAAAAAAAATCGGATAACGAGATAAATTTGTCTTGCTTTGTTTGACTTGGAGTGTAATTTTGTTAGAAATGGAAAGTTTTATTGTTGATGTCATTTATTTCAAAGCAAATCTCTCAGACTAAACGTTTCGATGCAGCTGCCTTTTGCTTTTGTTGCCTGGTCTTTGTTTTTTTCTCTTTTTTCGTGTGTTTGTTTTCTAACTGAAAATCTATTCAATTGTCTCCCCACTTAAGTGTTTATTTGTGTTCACATTTGTAATGTGAGTGGGGGAGTAAGGAAATTCCAAAATATTAAAACAATTATAAAGTGGAAGGCGTGAATTTCTTATAAGATATTTTCTTATTAAAAGCCAACTTAACAATAGTTCATTACACATGAAAGAGATACACTTTTTTTAATGTAGCTGTATGTGGACGAGACTGGCATTGTTTGAAGATCCTCATATTTTATGGACATATAAATGATACTCAAAATTATGTTTGAGAATAAACTAAATCAAAGCCATAGATTTCCTATCTTAGATACATAAACTATTATAAAATTCCAACGGCTGGTCTGCTGTTAGTTCATGGGCTTCTCAGCTAATGTGATCCTCACATTGTTTAATGCGAGGCCAATTATGGTGTTTAATTAAATATGCAGCTAACGAGGTTTCAGTTGCTGAAAGCCATCGACAATTGGCAAGTTGTGTTTTTGCAGGCTTTGGATGCCATTTGCATTCGATGGCAATTGTAATTGTGGTTAGCATTGCTTCCCGGTCTTGCGACATGGTGCCTGGGAGCCAAGCTGCCCACAACGCCCCCTTTCACTTCTTACCTGGCAGCAAAAACACATTGTTAGTTAGGCAGTCGCCTCGAATTACAAGTGTTTTACATGGAGGCGTCTGGCGGGTCTTCAATTGGATTCGCTGTAGCAGTTGCCAGTTGCAGTTGCAATTGCAGTTTGCCTTCAATTGCATATGTACATTTGCACTTTAAGGCAAATTATAGAGAATCACGGGTTTGGAGGCGTGGCAAGCGGCCAAGTAGCATGCCAAGACTAATTTTTTGCTTACGCATTTTCGCATTCTATGTGAATATTATAAACTTGTGTCTCTTACCTGCTTGGATTGTGTTCCTGGCACGTTTGCTGTTCGTTTAGGTCGATCGTTTGCCTGCAAAGATGAAGCAATGCATAATAAACATTAATTTGATGATTGTCAAAAACAATTACAGCTGTAGCAACAACTACAATCGTTACAGTTCAATACCCTGCGGGCCATATGCAATTTGTTGTTTGGCAGCGCGCGTTACTTGAAATCGAATTACCAAATGTTAAAGCCGTACACCCTAACCCGCCCGCAACTTAATGGCGCCAAGGCTGGCCCATTGGCTGGCCTGGCCAAAAACAAGCAATGACCCGAATTCGATGCACGTTGCGCTCGTGTTTCGTGCCTCCCTTTGGCAATACCCGTCCTGCCATATAACCAGCTGTTGCTTTTGGCTTGAGTCTGCATTTGAGCCAAGTCAAGTCAACTCAAGTCAAGTCAGGCCCGGCCCAGCCGTACATACATATACTTATGTATATATATATATATATATATATATATATTTATACATTTTGGCAGACAAGTGTTGGCATTTGGGCGCATTTAATCGACACCAGAGTATCTCAGTGTCGTCGTCGTGTTGCAAAGTTGTAATCGAGCCGCCTGAGCTGAACATTTTTTTATTGTCACTCTCTCGAGCTGTTGACCAACTTGCAGCCAGTTTATGCACTTGAACACTTGGCTTTGTGCTGACAAAAAAATAGAAGCTTTTATCAAGGCTAACATGCCAAGAGACAAGTGGTTTTTGCTTTTACCACTTTTAATAGTCGGCCATGGCGCACACTCGTTCTACTGACCCGTCGAACCGACTGCCCCGCTTTAAGTGCTTGCTTAAGACTAATTCTTATTGGTTTGTAACCCAACAATTAATGGCTATAACCAGAATAAATCATATATGCAATTCCACAAATTTACATAAAACTCTAATAACAACGTTTAATTAATATAACTAATTTCTTATGCAGATTAAGCACCTTGGTTCGTGTCAATGTTGGGCTTATAATTATAAATATAATTGGAAAGTCTGTATACCAAATTAAGCGTTTTTTTATGTTGTTAAGATACTTCTTTGACATAAATCTGGATAAGCTAGCAAAACTTGCTAAAATTATGACATATTGATAAGGAGAATAATTTGTGGGGAAGGTCTATCATGTACAGATATGTACTTAAAACATTATATTTACGAATTTTAGCGAAATTCAATTGAAAATGAATTAATTACTAAATTACTATAAATTGGGAGACCTATATCGAAATCTCGAAAAATGGTAAAACAGGTAAAAGATAACTTAAAAAATGTTCATAAGGGAATAGACTAATATGTCTGATTTCATATTGATAAATAATTAAAATTCTCTCTTCCGAATTTAAACAAATCCAGCTCCAATAGAGTTGAAATCGCAGACTCAGTCAGAGTGCAGCTTAATCACAATTATATTGCTGGGAGCACAGTGGTTGCCAGCTGAATGCATTGCTCAGTCAGAAATCGCAGACAAATGTTACGTTGGGGGGAGGCCTGGTATGGTGGTGCTCGGTGGTGTTTGGTGGTGCTGCTAACGGCTGTTTAATTAACAGACATTCCATTTAGCACTTGATCCGTTGCTGGATCTGTTCATTAGCATGGCGAATGACAGCACGGCGAGTGGGCTGTTGCTTAAGCGTGCCGGTAGACAAGGTAAGAACTGGATTTGGATTCAGAATCGAAATCAGTAATATATATTTTTAATTAATTGTTTGGCATTCTCTATGGCTCTCGGGTGCAGTTAATGGCCCTGGGCTTTTTAATGGGTAAACTTTGAAATTGTTACGCTTACGGTGGAAATATACAAACATAGATTAGATACCTAGAACTTGGTTTTGAAATGGGGCAGCTTTATGCCAAATGTTGATTTCTATCCACAGCTACAACAAGAGCTCCAAATTGTTTACAGTCGCATGTTCAGGAAGTTGCTTTGGCTACCTTTTGTGGATTCAGCAGAATTTCAACAGCTCCAAATGAAGTACGTGAACCAGCCCACTGCCGGCTTTGTGGAAGGGGGAGTAGGGGGGTGGGGTATGATAATAAAGCAAACACTGAAGGTCATTACCGGAAAAACGGGTTTTTGTTGTCTGCACCACCGAAGTGAGTAAGCATTTAGCATTAAAATACCGTTGGGATTATGGCACTGAATATGCATGGGCGTTCGCCTTAATGGCCAGCGCTTAACGCTGCCAGTGCCAGTTGCTAGTTGCCAGTTACCAGTTACAAGTTGCCCCTTGCTAGTTACTAGTTGTAGTTCCAGTTGCCCCATGAAAACAGGCAGCAGCAACTGCATCTGAATAAATTATGCGCCCAGAGACATTTGCAAATTGTCATTCGACGGAGTATCTACGACGACGACGACGAAAATGATGATGATTATGATGATAATGATGGGGATGACGCGCCAATTGAAGCCGTGTTTGAAGCCCACGCCAGGCCAACGCCTCTTTGATGCCAGCTGCTTGATACTGATTTCTGTTGTTGCTGGCGTTTAACTGCATTTTGTAAAAGGTCAACGCCGGCTTCTTGCATAAAGTCGATGCAATATCACGATGTTATGAGATGTCGGCATGCTTAACGTGCCACTATGGTAAGTTTAAAATTAAGCAAACACAGTTTTTAAGCTATACAGATCCATGATTACAACAAACATGTACAAGACGTTTTGGTTTCTTTATAACTTGTAAGGAAGTTCGAGAAAACAGAATAAATATTTTTGAATAACAGAATTTGTGTCCAACTGCTTATCAAATATGAATTTTAATTAAAATGTTATTTATTAATTTATTTCTTTGCAATTTCGGTTACTATAAAAGTCACATAATATCTGTAGATGAAAGCATAATACAGTGAGATTCCACCAACGTGTCCAATCTGTATCTTATATGAACTTAAAATAATATATAATTTAGTTGCGTCACTGATTCTTTTGATTACATTTAAAAACGTGATCTGTTACATGTCTTTGTTAGTTCCACCTATCTAGAAAACTCGAGTCACTTCAAAAGAATGCTTGAAATTCTTGCTGCCTAAAAGCTAATACAGATTTCCCATAATTTTTGGGTTTTAGCCACACAAATTTGTTATGGCTGCTGCTAAATGGAACTGTAAGTGGCATCAATGGATCGAGAGGTGGTAGGAAACCGGTCGGGCACCTCTGATGTTAGCATTGTGGACACAGGCTTACCAAGAAGCAACATCAAATGTCAGCTTTTTATGATTGGTTATTTATGCGCAGTCAATGGCACAATCCCCCAAAACCCAAATGATGTTAATGTCGACTGTCGACTGTTGACTGTTTGCTGTTGACTGTTGGCGATGCCGTTCTTTTCTAACCGTTAACTGGCCAGTGCAACACCATTAGAAATGCAGACAGATGAGTCTCTGGACACGTTGCAACTTTCTACAAAAAAGACAAAAACAAGTTGAGTGGCATCATTTGGTTTCTGCAGCATGGCTACGCCCAACAGTCCAAGTCGATGTCCGAGTACGAGTCGCCCCACAATTGAATGCTTCAATAGAGCGGAAAACGTTGGGTAGCAAAACTGTCGCTGCAACTTACAGCAACTTGCAACTTGCAACTTGGTCGTCGCGTATGTCACTCGCTGTTGATTTGCTGCAAATGTCACTGCAAATGAAACTCAAGTTAATTTGCTCAAGCATTGCCTCGCCCGGTTAGCTGCCACAAACTGGGGGCATGACCATTTCCACTTGAGCGTAACGCAATGCCTGCTAATTTATGCATTAATTTCGGTTGATAACCGACAAAAGCGTCAAGATTTTGTGAAAGAGCGCAACTTAATTGTCCGCATAGTTGAAGCAAATTGCTATTTAGCCAGACAATTAATTTGTCAAAAGTAAACCGGCCCGTTTTGGATGCTGTGGGCTATGTGATCAGTGGCAGTGCCACTGCAGCTGTTGCCTCAAGATAACGATGAACTACTCGTTGGCAGGTGTCGAAACTTTCACCTTGACCGGTTGCCAAATTGAAGTCAAACATCTGCAGCCTCGATCGTCGCCACAACTCTATGCCAAATAATAATCAGTAAACAAAATCTGACGCATTTAGTTAGATAACTTCTCTTAGAGTCTCGGACTCGTGATGTATTCACATCAGCTCGAGCCAAAACAAAGAACTTCCCTTCACAAATGCGAATCATTTGCTTATTTGCATTTGCAAAGCTAGACAAATTGAACAAAGACAAATGCAAAAGGCATTGAAAAACTCTGCCTTTTGGTACCTAATTAGCGGGAACGCGTTGTGAGCTTGATAAATATCAAAGACATGGCTATAGAAATGCGAAATACGAAATGTGATCACAGCATGAAAGCTGGAAGCCCCACATGTATACAAATATCTATTATTGATCGAAAGTTGAACGAACTCCGTCCGGATTGTAAATTGGTAGCCGTGTAGAAAATAATTATGGGTTCTTAAACAAATAGAACTACGCATAACGAAGATCGCCGATGCCAGAACTAATTAATTAAAAGAACATAAAGGTTTGTTTCTGCTATTCTGTATGTCATGCTAACATACCCTGGCAAAAATATCGAATAACACTATCCAACATAATAGATAGAAGTCTTTAGCTTATAATATATAGTATATAAGATATGACCTCTTTTTTGGATGCAAACTAGTCTAGCTTTCAAGGCATTATTACCAAACCTTGCCTATACACTTTTTTATTTGTCTTAACACAAATCACAAATACACAAATCCACCCATAAAACATTGTTCTTTGTGATATAGGGAATTTCAAATTTTGCCAAGCTGCTTAACATACTTCTTTCCATGACATAGCTTTTTGGATGGAATCTTGAACTATTTTTATGTTAAAATCTTGCGAAAGTTGCTAAAGAAGAAATATTTTATGGCAATCCTGTCACATTTTCGCTAGATATTCACTTATATAAATGAGATCGTGGAGAAGGTGTATTATCGAAAAGATTCACACATTTATGAAATACAAGTGGTAAAGTGTTTTAAACTAATGGTTTTTCATAACTTAACCAAACTGTTAAAATTCCACTTTGAGCAACAAGTCGCAAACAATACAAAAATGTAATAAAAGACTTCGAGTTGCTATTAAGACTAAGAGCGACAAAGAAGATGTGCATATAATTGTGACGCTCACTGTGCGTGGCAATGGCATAGTTAGCACGGCCCGGTGTATGCATCTATGTAGATAGCTCGAGGTAGATACAAGCTAGAGGCTGGCTGCCCCACCACCTCCAACTTAATTACGCCCATGCATTTAAAAAAAAAGCAAAAGTAGCGGAATTTTTCAGTTTCATTGGCAGCCAGCCATGACGAAAGGGCTGGGGCTCGGGAACGGGATCGAACCAGCTGCCAGAGGTGTCCAAGAAACGGGGCTTGGGACGAAGCATGAGGCATGGCGCATACCAAAATATCATAATTTTAAATTAATTAATGCATTGCGAGATAAAAGCTTAGGCTTATGTTGTGTATATGGCATCTAAATATTTCTCTCGCTTTCTGCCACTTCTCAATTGAGTTGTGGCTTTGTTGTCGCTGCCACACACTAAGCATAAATCAAAAGACGGTGAAAACCGTTAGACATGTGGCTGCCGAATCATATAAGTATATCCCTTCTCCCCTATGTTGCAGACACCCGCCTAATCAATGCATATTTGTTGAGTGAAAATGTTTATATGCAGACGCCTGCATGGAAATGCATTTTCATTTTCTTGCGTGCGATGTGGTAGAACTCATGGAGCGTAAGGGAGCTTCCCCTCTAAATGCTTGGCCACTTCCTCATTTATAGACTTGAGCCTGGTATGCATCAATTTTACATATATAATTAGACCTATATCATTATGTAGCCATGTATCTGATTCCATATGTGCGTGCACCCCTCGTGGCTATTATTAGTTCTGCCTCCCGCCGCTCCTACCCCTGCTCACTGGCCAATGCTCCCTTAAGTGCTCAGTTCCGCTTGTGGCTGTGCGACAGACGGATGCTGATTGCGTATCAAAAAGTGCACTCGTTAGAACCACTGCAATAGGCGGCAATTGCATAATTCGAGCGGCTGTCTAACTAGCTAGAATGTGATGTCACCTTGTGAGCAAAATGAGGCAATTGTCGAGACGGAAAAGTTCACCTAATTGTAAGCGACAGCATCCTGCAGGAACGAGACTCTTTAAATTAGCTCTCTCTGTTGGCTCTCATATCATAATTCGTGCAATAGAAAAGTGTTAGATAATAAACTTTTTGTTTTTATATGGAAATTAGTTTATTAAATTGTCAACTCACCAGACAATTGAAAACGGGAAAATAGTATTTCTTGAGATTTTAATGAATAATATATTCTCGTAATTGAAATTTTGTTTATAAAAGTATAGAAGACTATAGATATCAAATTGTTTCCTTCAATTTTTCTCCGCATAACCTTTTTTCTTCTTTTTTTCTTTTTCATGGAAAACTATCAATTGGAAATTTAATTTGCATACAAAGCGTCGATTGAATGAGGCAAGATTTTCCAATTTGCACAGACTAATTATAAGGTAATAAGAATAGTAAAACTAATTCCGCACTATTGCACGTTATTAAAGGCAACCTATTACAAAACTCTGATATTGCTTATAAGTTTCCAGCTGCATTCACTCTGCTATAACCAAATGATTTCGCATCTGCATTCATTGCAGTCTTCCTAATTTGAATACCTAACTCCCTCGCTCAATGGGCTTTGACTTCGAGTTGATGATATAAGTATGTACATATTGTACATCAGCGTTCATTGCCATTGCTTTCACCACAAGTACACATGCATTGTTGTTGTTAATGGTATTGTTGTTGTAGTGGGGGCTCGCCTAACATTAGCCCCTCGTACATTTAACATTGAATTAGCAGCGCCCACGTCTTTAACTCTCCTCTGACCACGCATTCATCTGCGACCTTAGCCTTCGCATAAGCAGCGAAAAGAAACGAGTGCCTGAGATACCCGACCACCAGGTACCCTGTAGGAATGGCAGCTTGCTGCTATACTACTTATTCCTTCAGTTGCACTTTTTAGAAATGCATCCGTTTGTAATTTTTTCTAATATATTCTTATATATGCCCAAGTCAAAGTTAATTTCAAATTTAGTGATTTAGCTCGCTGATATAGTCAAACTCCAAAACATATTGACATCATTATGGAGTCGGGGAAACCCTCTTGTTGCTTGTTGTAATGGGTACAGGGTATACAAATAACCCAAGGCACATGCAAAAAAAACGCATTATCATAATATTATTAGATATTACCCAGAGGCAGTTGTTATTTCTTTTGCAGATAAGGCTGAGGCTAATGCCACACGATCTTTTACATATTTATGGCAGCTTTTGCTTCTTCAACTATTATATTATGTTGGTTTTACAGTAGCGAGATACATTTGATTACAAATTTGTATAGCTGTGCGCCCCTTGACCTCGTCGCATTGCAAATTATGCCGTTGAATCTTTCTGCTTTTGCAAGAGGCAGTAAATTTGTTGGATTTTCTTTAGCTGCCTCTCGATATTTGTGTCTTGGGCATTAGATTTAGAGAGCCTAGCAGTACAAACCGGTCAAGAGCGAAGCATAAGACATTAATGGTTGTTTCGCTCAGAGCGAAACAAAAAAAGCCATAGCTAAGGCTAAGTTGAAGACGAAGCCAAGCAAATAAAAGCTTGATCTGAACTTTAAGGCCATTGGCTGTACATCTCATGCATTATATATATATATATATATATATATATATATATATATATATATATGCTTATGTAAATTGCCTGCAAAAAAGTTGCACATATGACCTTTGGTTAAGCTAAAGCCAAAGCCTTCCCCTTGAATGTAGCTGCATTGTTTATTTGCTTGCATGTCTGGCAATATGAAAATATTTTGATTGCCTGCCTTTGGCAGTGGGAAAGAGCTAAGACCCGAGCTAGACACATGGCACGCATGCAACACTGTGCGCATAAACATCGAATCAATCAAGCGACGCCACCGACGCCATCTTTTGTCCATGCGCATGCCCAGGGGCGTCAAGTTGCGCCAAGTTTAATGCAGTTCTTCTATAAGTGGCTAATTATATTAGATAGCCTAGCTGATAAGGCCCTACGGCTGGCCATTAGAGGGCAAACGCACTTAATTGTTAAAAACGCGGAAGGCGCAGGCATCACAAAAATTATTGTAATAAGTAGCGTCGTAGCTCCCAGATGAGAGTATCTCATAGATGCAGATGCATATGCAAATGCAGTTAGCGTTCGCCGCTGAGCTTGCAAGACGCATACAGCAGCAAAGCAATTGAAAACATTCAAGTGCTAGCTGATCTGCATAAGTGAACGCCACGTAATAGATACGCAGCAAGCCAGATGGGATGTATCTACATCTATGCACAAATATGTATATATATACAAAAGTATCTGCAAGAACGCAAACGTCGATGGCCGTTGCGGGGTCGTTCATCTTGATGGGAGCGTGGAAGCGTTTTGATGACTGACTGCCTGTAATGCGGAAAGCGCGTAGCACGCAAAAAATACAAGCAAATATATTTATATGTACATAGATGTGGTGTATAAAATGTGCAAGTATCCACGAGATACTTTGTGCGTTAGGCAGCTGCAAAAAAAACTGTCCCAAGTCTCACACATGCTCACAGCGGACAGCCATTGAATTTCGGCTTGGCATAATTTTTTCTGTATTCTCCATTGGAAATCGCCAGCGAGTCTGTGCTGTGTGTACTCATAATGTGATCATAATAATGAGCAGGAAGTTTCAGAAAACGCCAAAATCGGCTTATGGCATTAGGCGTCAGTGTTATGTGACAGACAGAAAGGCAGAGAGACAGACAGGCAAACAACAAAGCCTAAATTGAAACTTAGCCGAGATGCTTTGGCGATAATTAAAAGCGAAAACTGTTACAAGGCTTTTTTGGTCACATTGCATAAGACGTCTGCATTTGTATCAATTACACATTTACACTAATTGCAACAAATAAGTCTCAATCGAATTTGGTTTCGTTATTTAATTGAATTATAACTTTTTCGACTGTTGCCAATCAAATTGGCCCGATATATATTGAAAGCATATAATTCAATTTAATCTTTGGCTATGTTTTATGCTGTGTAGCAAGCGGAAGTTAAAATTTATATTTTTGATTAATATAACTAATCATATTCGGTTGAGATGAGGTTTTCCAATAGCTCCAACTACGGAAGTGTGTTCAAATTTGGCTGCCCAGTAGCAGTGGGCAAACGAGTTTTCAATATTTAATTGCACAAAATTGTAATTGCGCTTAATTGTTGCGCAAACAGGCCGGCTACGCTGACTCAATGCGTGGAGATTTTTCATAAACATTTTTTTTTCTTATAATTGGCTTTGGCAACTTGTGAGAAAAACCAATAGTCAATCTTAATCTCACGTGGGCACTGGAACGTGGTGCTGGTCATGTCACGCAATCGCACACGATATGTAAGCCTCTACACAAGATCCGAGTGTGGCTGTGACTCAGCGGAAAATGTAAGGGCTCAGGTGAAACGAAGGTGCCGAAGCAGCTGCAATTTCAAGTTTGTAAACAAGTTTTTTTATACCCTGAACCCATTGAAAATGGGAAATCAGGGTATAATGGTTTTGCAAAAAGTATGTAACAGGCAGAAGGAGGCGTGGCAGACCCCACAAAGTATATATATTCTTGATCAGGGTGACGAGCTGAGTCGATTTAGCCCTGTCCGTCTGTCTGTCCGTCCGTCCGTCCGTCCGTCCGTCCGTCCGTCCGTCCGTCTGTCCGTATGTATGAACGCGTCGATCTCAGAACATATAAGAGCTAGAGACTTCAAATTTTGCATGATGGTCTGTGTATACAGCGAAAATATCGAGTT
This sequence comes from Drosophila gaucha, assembly GCA_035045545.1. Taxonomy (NCBI): domain Eukaryota; kingdom Metazoa; phylum Arthropoda; class Insecta; order Diptera; family Drosophilidae; genus Drosophila; species Drosophila gaucha. The sequence continues at coordinate 88,165 of JAWNOY010000129.1, forward strand.
TGTTTTAGATATTCGATAAATTTTTCCGTTTCAATGATATCGATTTAAAACGTTATCAAGATTCAGTTTTTTGACCATATCTTTTACATATTTTTAGCTACTGCTACCAAATTTTGTTTTTAGCTTTTTGTAATTAAAATACATTTTCTATTTTTTCATATTTTGGATACCAGCTCCACATTTCCCAAAAAAAAATTATTTAAAAAAAAAATTATCAAATCCACAATTTAATTTTTTTAAATTTTTAAGTGAAAACCGTATTTTCAATAAATTAATAGCACTCAATGCAGAAAATTGCATTTAAATCCGTTAAGTAATACAGAAGTTATTAAAGGAAACATTGTAAAAGCACGCGGCAGCAGCCTGTACGTGTGCACACATTCATTCAAATCAACTACGCAGCAATCGACGCGCGTGCTTCTGTTGTGTGCATGTGTATATGCGTGCCTGTGTGCATGTGTGTATGTGTGCATGTGTGTATGTGTGCATGCATATATGCGCGCAGAGGGTAATATATATAGATAAAAGATGTAAGCTAGGTTGTTTAAAACATCAGCTCGGACTTGGTTCAGGGGATCTCGTAGTCGGGCTGTGACTCGACTAGAGCTTTCTTACTTGTTTTTAATTGATTTTCTTTTACTTTTTTTCTAATTGCACAATTGAGATAATATGCAATGATTTTCTGCTGAGAATTGCGTAGGTCAAATATAAGTATGCTAAAATTAGAGTCTATAGCTAATGTTGATTTATTTATCAGCTAGAATAAGTAGGCTAATACAAAGGCAGTTTTAAACTAAGTCAGTTCAAATTTAACTTTAACACCCCACTAATTTAATAAGTAACAATTAAATTAAAGCCAAAACAAACAATTAAACATGACGTTAACTGTGAAATATGTAACTCAAAATGATGTACAATGTTTTCGGAATGACATTTTGCACATCTGATGAAAATCATATATTTCATTGAAAGTAAAAACAAAGCTTAAATATGTTTTATACTAGTTTTTAAAATCATCGTGGTTTATTTTTACTCAAGTGTGGGGCGTTGCAAAGCACGACTCAAGTAGGTTACACAATCGTAGAGAGAATGTTTGCCCGTGGCTAAGCTACGCTACTTCAGCTACATATGTGTATGAATGCAATTGTGAAATGTATTTAAGCTCTTAGCACCCACACACAGTCACGAACAATGCTCATATTCCGCTGCACTCTAAACTACTTTCAAAATGTTTTCACTTGCTGCAGACAGAGAAGGCGCAACACACCTTAAAATTGCCCACCCAACATGAGCAGGCTAAGAAAGAGCCGGCTACAGCTACCCACACCACCCACCACCCACCACCCTCTGTTACACTTTGTAGAACGCGTTGAGTGTATATATTTAAGCTGTCGACGGGATGAAAAAGATTGTGGTAAAATATTTAGAATTATCTCAGGCAAATTTGGAAAGCGGCGCCAAGGCTGGCTGCCTGCGTGCTGCACGTGCTGCACACGTCACATGAATCACGCGATCGATTCGAAAGGGGCCACTAAATCATGGGTAGATGGACGTTCGATTCGAAGCTGAAATTGCTGGCAATCTGGCTAAAACAAAAAGAAATAAAAGTTTAGGCGAAAGGAGCGTGACTATGAAGGATTTACACATGGCTATAAATCGTAGACTGCGAGGGGCATGCAACGTTGTTCGCCCTGCAACACAGCAATGGCAACAGCAACAGCAACAGCAACAGCAACAGCAACAACAACAGTCAACCCAAATCGCTGTAACAAAAGCAAATGCCGGCAATCAGAGTTGTTTTTCTTATTGATTAGTCGATTTTATTTCTGTTGTCCGAGCCGAACGGTCGCGTTGCTCTTTTGTCGGCTTGCAAAATCGTGGCTTGTAATTATTGGCCATTATTATTGGGTCTAAATGCGCGAGCCATTCACCAATAGCCGGAACTGTAGCATCAACGGTGTCTGCTCTGGCCTGGCCACCTAACTAGGAAACCGGCAACCACGTTGTTCACGCTTCAATGAGTTAATAATCGATGCGGCATTGTTGTTGCTGTTTCGACAATTATGCGAATAAGATTGCAACAGGTGCAAAAAATCAATTCAATTAGAAACCGGGCAGACCGCAGCCTATTGCCAGACAATTTTAGCAATACCCTGGAAATTGTCTCTCCATGCAAATACTTAACTCAACTAGGCATCTAATAGCTGAGCGAAAACAAAAACCACCGGAAATTCTAATGAAAATCAATTGACAAATAATCGACTGTGAAAGGGAAGACAATTATAGCAGACAGATAGAGGGAGAGAGAAAGAAATAGATTTAAACCTGTTGTACCTTTAGTCATCAAGATTGCGGCGAAAATTATAATGGGCAGGCGAGTAGAAGCCATGTTCGGATGTGTGAAACGGCGATGAAATCATGCAGACAGTCCCCGACCACAATTCAAGGTTACAGCTATTCGAAAATAGTAGACCCCATAAAAAGCTGGCACCGCTAAGTTGTCAATTTGTTAGCCAGGCTTAAAGTTATTTCACAATTAGCCAACGTAAACAATTAATAATGTCAAGCAATATGAAACCCAATAAGTAAAAAAGTACTAATTAAAGTGTGTGTGACTGCGAGATACCCTGTATTTGCAATATACTAAGACTTTAATCGATTTCCTATCTTTAATCGCAAAGTGCTTCTATGTCAAATCATACTTAAATGCTCTTTTAACTATCTAAATATATCATACTCATTTTTCACAGTTATCACAGGGTATAAAAATTGAAAGTGATTTCTTCGGGCCAGCCAAGCAAGACGATAGCAATATAAGAAACATGCAGCTTAGAGATAAAACATTTTTGTTTGTTGCCGAAGTGCAGGCAATAAACTTTACGTAAGCGACCAATAGATGCGCTTGAAACTGTTTCGCCATGGAGCAGGGCCCGAAATTGACAGCTCATTTTTTAACGAAATTATGACAATTTGCTGCTTGTTGTCAGTGGCTTGAAATGCGTATCTATCGACACAATTCGTTGACCCACATGTCGCTGGGACGGAGGGGTCATTAGGCAGTCATTACAGCGAGCCAAGATCTGGGAGATTGAAGCCGAGAGGCATTTAATCTGATATCAGCTGGAATTGTTGTAGATCGTCGTGAGGCTTTTGGAGCCGAGGCGCTCGAAGCGCTTTTACTGTTCTTTTTGATTGATATGCTAAGAAGTGTCGGTATTTGTATTTGAATCTGTAAATGTATCTGTATGTGTGCATGTTTGCCTCAACCTCATTTACAGTTGTCTGTCGGCTTTGTCTGGGAGCTAGCCTTTCTCAATAGGCACTCATTGTACTGTCCGCAGCGGCTTTTCTTCCGCTTTTAACGGTTCATAATTGAAATTGTAATTCAATTTATGTTGGCTGCCTGCCTGCTTTGTTTGCAACACTTTGCTACACTTTTTCAATTATTTTCAATGCACATTAGAAAATGTCTGCTCGGCTCGAAAGTGTTGCCAAGAGTGAAAGATGCAATCACAGCCTTAGCTCCAGGTACATTTATATGTGTATCTGCATCTGTATCTGTATCTCTATCTATAGTCTACAGTTCACTGGCGTGTTAGGCTCAGCGCTAGCGCAAATAAATTCGATTTGATTGTGCAGTTGTTGTTGCTTTTTTGTTTGTTGTTTAATATTAAGTTTCATGCGCTTACACCAATTGCACCAACAATATCGTAAATAAATGAATAAAAAGGCGATGGAAGCAACTGAAATTGTTTTACAATGGCGTCTCTCGCAATTAAGAACGCTTTCATTTTTCACTTTTCTTCTTATGCGCCTTGCATTTTCTCATTCAAGCCGAAAAACGTAAAAACTTTTACTGAATATAATTGAATTAAAATTAACACACACACACACAAACACACATTAAGATTTGTGCACGCAGATCTATCTTAAAAGCGTTTCAAGTGCAGCTGGTAATATTTGATATAATGTATGTATATAACATGTTATTATACTATTTAATGTTAGTAAAGGTGAAATTTCCCACTCCCATAATCTTAGTATGTAAATATGTGAAATATATATTTTTAGTAATTTAATAGACAGACATTTATTTCCCTACCAAACGTGCTCGAAAATCTTAAAGTGTCTGAGCGACTTTTAAAAATAGAAATAGAAATTCCCGCAGCACGTTTAAAGAATTTTAAGAACACTGAATCAATGCAATTGAGAATTTTTCCATCAGTCGCATAAATTCGTAAAGCTGAAGCTGAAGTGATAAGCCCCACAGACAATCCTAGGCATAACAATAATGAGGGTCGAGTTTTCCCTCAATTATTTACAATTTCATATTGATTTGTAGGCAGCGCCCCCATTTCTTCTGAGTGCCAAGGAGAGGGAGTGGAGGGGCACTTTAATTATCAGTCGATGCATAATTAAGTGCAGGCTGTCGCTTTGACCTCGACTCGCAAGCTGTGGGTAAAGCTGATGTAACAGAAGCGACCAACGGATATGCCACACGGGTGCTGCACGCGTTTTGCATGCGTTTATTGTCGCTTACGCAAGAGTCGCGCGCAATGTGTGGTTGTAGAAAGTGTCGCCGTATTTGTGGCATAAATTAACTAATTTTATGACAACGCCTCACAGTCATGTGGGTAGCCAAATAATTTATTTCAAATTGTTTATTGATAAAAAAAGAGAGCAGCAATTGCACTTTTCCCCCAACATTTCGCCCCTTTCATCGTGTGAAGAGCTTAAGGTATTTTGATTAATTTGTAGTCAGCGCTTGTTGACTTTGTTTTTTTGTTTTTGTTTTCTGTTTGTTTTTTGGCAATTAATTGTTATGCGTTTTTAATGCCACTTTGTTTTAATAAATCCCAAAAGGTATATATTATATAAGCCCTATATATGTACATATATATCACATGTTTCCATGGCGCACTTAAAAGTTTTGCTGCGTTTTGGAATTTTGCCTTTTGTTTGAATTTATATTTAACGTTACTTTTGTTTTTGCTTTTGCAAAAAGCATACATATCTACAAAAATAAGAAACAAAACTTTCTCCATCGCTTGTCGTGCAAAAGTCGACGCACAAAAAGCAACAAGAAAATCAAATAAAGAAAAAATCATTTGTGTCTGTTAAAAAAAAAACGAAGTAGTGTACAACAAGCAGATGATTTACAGCATAAATAATGAAATGGTCATTGTGGGCTTTGAGTTATTTGTCGGCGAGACACGGCCATAATAAATAAAAGAAACACAACAACAAGTGTGAGACAGGAAATTTAACTCTATTAGAAAAAAACAAGTAAGAAAGCTCTAGTCGGGTCACAGCCCGACTACGAGATCCCCTGAACCAAGTCCGAGCTGATGTTTTAAACAACCTAGCTTACATCTTTTATCTATACATATTACCTCTGCGCGCATATACACATGCACACATACACACGGGCACACAAACACGTGCACACATACACACGGGCACACAAACACGTGCACACATATACACATGCACACAGAAGCACGCTCGCCGATTACTGCGTAGTTGATTTGAATGTATGTGTGCACACGTACAGGCTGCTGCCGCGTGCTTATACAATGTTTCCTTTAATAACTTCTGTATTACTTAACGGATTTGAATGCAATTTTCTGCATTGAATGCTATTAATTTATTGAAAATACGGTTTTCACTAAAAAATTTGAAAAAATTAAATTGTGGCTTTGATAATTTTTTTTTTTTTATAATTTTTTTTTGTGAAATGTGGAGCCGGTATCCAAAATATGAAAAAATAGAAAATGTATTTTATTTATAGAAAGATAAAAACAAAATTTGGTAGCTGTAGCTAAAAATATGTAAAAGATATGGTCAAAAAACTGAATCTTGATAACGTTTTAAATCGATAACATTGAAACGGAAAAATTTATCGAATATCTAAAACAAACTCGATATTTTCGCTGTATACACAGACCATCATGCAAAATTTGAAGTCTCTAGCTCTTATAGGTTCTGAGATCGACGCGTTCATACATACGGACAGACGGACAGACGGACAGACGGACAGACGGACAGACGGACGGACGGACGGACAGACAGACGGACAGGGCTAAATCGACTCAGCTCGTCACCCTGATCAAGAATATATATACTTTGTGGGGTCTGCCACGCCTCCTTCTGCCTGTTACATACTTTTTGCAAAACCATTATACCCTGATTTCCCATTTTCAATGGGTTCAGGGTATAAATATAGTATTTGAAAACGATCCAGCGTAGATTCACCTTGTTTGATTCATCATACTAAAACTATCTGATAAGACCTATCCCATTTATCTTATCTGACAGCAAGCGATCAAATTTTACCTATCGATTCCTAATCACATCTAATTATTTTGATAAACAAAAACGCGCGCGTTTTCTGCGCGATTTTCAAACTCTGGCAAAATAAAACACAAACATTTTATAAAGTCTGCTCATGAACGCAGACAAAAGTTGCATTTACGAGCAGTTGCTTATGTAAACAACAAGCACAGACAATGTAAATATTTAATAAACAATGAAAAACCAAAAGTGCGTGATTTGAAAATGTTTAAAGTCGCAACAACAAAAAAAAGTGAAAAGTTGCGGAGTTTTAATGTGCATAATTATTACGGGCTTGAAATTTGACTCCGTAACTTTTTGCCCAGAGTCGCCTACTACCCACTCCGTCTTCCCCCACCCACTCGCCCACCCGCTGCTCAAAATAACAACAACCAAGTAATCTACCTTTGTAAATTATTATATCAAAAAGTTCGTGCTCAAATGCAGTTTTTCGTGTCATCGGCAAACTTTTTGTGTAGTTGCTAGTTTGTTGCAAGTTAAACAAATGTTTTTAGCACCTAAAAATATATACATATAATACATATATATAAATATATATCAAGCAAAAGAAATTTAAATGCAAATTTGTAGCTATTTCTTTTTGTTTTTTGTTCGCGCAAACACGTTTTGTGAAAGCGTCTGCTATTTAAATACATGTTGCATTTGTTGTCTGCTCGCTAGCAAATAGTTAATATATATATGGCATATTGTTGTTGGTGCTGTGGCCGGAGTAGTATCCATCAATGATGATCAACCCGATGATTGGCCAGCCGCATCGAGATCTTTCGCACAAAAGGCGTACGCCTAGAAAAACACGTTTGTATAGCAAATATTTTTATTTTGCCCGCTTTGACATTTTCCATGGAGTTTTCTATTTTGGAAAAACACACAACTTCAATTGAGGGGCCGCCGACTTTCAATGGAATTCTCCACCTTAACTAAATGTTGTTGCTCCCGAAGCGATTGGCGTTAAAACGTTTTCATTCATATGCAATTGAAATGGGGTTTGCTCAGTTAGGATCTGCTGGGCTCATCGTTTGAAAAGCTGCCACCTGCTGAGAGGTTGCCGCTGGCAAAGGTCAAACAATTTAATAAAACTCGAGAGCAGCTAATTTGATTTGAAACTTTCAATCACAACTTATAACCTTTTTGTGTGATTGAATTGTTAACAATAAGAAACTATATTTTAATTAATAATAATATTTTTAATTTTAAACTTTCAAAAGTAAAAGTTGTTAGCATATTTTTTTAAATCTCTTTCCGCTGTGTTTTTGTGCTCCGGTAAATAATTTATTCCAAAAGCGTAAATGATGATCGATGAAATATTTTCTTAAGCCAGCTTATCCCCTAGCTACATTTAATCTCAAGCTCGAATTACATCAAAATGCTTCTATGCAGCCATTCGCATGAAACTTTTATTTGAATTGTTTATTTTTGGCTTTTTGAAAGCTAGCCCACCGATTTTTCCTAAGAATTTGATACTATGTTATTAATTATTATTAGAAATTATAATGGATTTCGTTTAAATTTCAACATTTTTTTCCATTTCCATTGACATATTTTAAATTAAAAAATATATATGTACATATATTTACATGTAAATTAAACAACTTACCTGCTGGGTTTTTATGCAAACTGGCAATAAAGTGTTTAGCAAAAAATGCTAAAAATCCAAAATTTTACTGCGTCAGCGCTGAGAACACAAAAATGCGCCCGGCAGGTAAATAAGTGTATCCAAGAAATTCTAGACGTAGTTTATGACTGTGTTTGTGTAAGTGTAAGTAAGCCTTTGTTTTTTTCGTTTTTTTGTTCAGATGAAATGCGAAACCGGCAGTCAGAGCACGTTGAAAGTGTCTACAAATATTGTTGGCAGACTTTGATTATGAAATTGCAGTCAGAACTTCATGAACTTTGGGTTAAAGTTGGCGAACAACTTGATGTTGTTGCTGCTGCTGGTGGTGTCTGTGGCCAATTGTATTGAACGGGTTAACTCGTTTTCAACTGCTGGCAAACTGAATCTAAAGGCTCTGCTTGCTACCCTGCAATTGTTGCTGTTGTTGTTGCTGCGGTTTTGAATGACTAACAGACGTTGTTTGCGGGGGCTGGAAGAGGAGTTCCGGTATCGATTTCAATGCGTTGAAAGTCAACTTTTTCTTGCTAAAACTAATGTTTCTTTGTTTTTATTGTTGCTGCAGCAGCCGGTTTTCGTTTACTTAGAACTCGTTGTGTACTTTATGTGTAAATCAGTAAAAAAAATTTGAAGTAAACAAATTCATTCGTAGATATCACTTGCACATTCTTCTTTAAAGCTAATATTATTTGCTAGTTAATTTGATTCGGCTTGTTGTTGTTGTCGATTTTTCTCGATTTTGTGTTTGTTTTTTGTTTTTTTCTTGTCGTTTAGAAAGTGGGTTAAATTAAACGGCGCGTCTTGGCTACGCTTTATGCAAATTATTTATAATATGCATGCACAGGTCTCGCGCTTGTTTGAACTTGTTAGATCCGTGATTTATTTCGATTTCTTGCAAATATCAACTTCATTCAACTTTGTAATCTTCGTGTTGCTTTATCTCTCTCACTTCGTTAACTCCTTTCAGTTCGCAACTTTCTTATATACAACTTGATATTCCGCTTGAGACGTTTGCACTTCTTCGCGTTTCACTCGCAACTGAATGAAAACTTAATGATCTTCCTGAGTGCGACCGATTCGAGACACGATTAAGCTGCAGCATTGGCTTCGCACAGGTGAGAGAGGCACACGAATACGAAGCTGACTTCAACAACGAAACAACAGCACAAAGAGCAACTCAAAGTAAGCTTGCAGCTTTTTTAACGGTTTTCTTTTGTAATGCACGCTCTCTGAAGCGATTACTAAAGTTGTACGTCACCTATGAAAGAGAATAAGAGACAAAGAGCAAGCACAAGAATCTGTTTGGTTGCCGAACGATCATTGGGGCTGCATTCAATTTATATTAGTGTGACCACGAGTCGCTACTGAATAAATACTACTTCTGTTTTTCGGTATATACTGACGATCTTTTTCTTAACGGAAAAGTACCAATTTAAATTTATGTATCAATAATTTAAATTTAAATTTGTAAGTTGAAAAATACTTATATCAACGTTTTATTGCCAAGCAAACATTTCAAATCCATTTTATAACACACATTTACTACATTTTTTTTTGTGCACAACTTATGTGTCGAAAAATATACATTTCTGTTTCACTTTTATTAATTACATAGAATCAAATATTTATATTGAAATAGCTTTTAGGTTATTTTAATATCAATTGTACGCCTGTGAAAGTCTTTATTAAAATACATATATTTTTTATTGAATTTTCTTGAATGTTTTAAAAAAATAACTGTCGACTGCCTGCAGTGTTGCATTTGGCTGTTTTCTATCGATAGCTTCGTTTTGGTGTTGTTCTATTCAACCTCATATTCTCTCTCTCTCGCTCTATTGAACTGGTTCTTAGTTCACTTTCCACTACTCATTTGTAATCGATAAGAAAGGAATAGCCATAGAAAATGAGTTAGTTCAGTGGCAATTTTTAAGTAAACTGAAGTTTTGAACTAAAAATACGGGTGCTGACGCGCATATAAATATAATACAACATGCATTTTTATACTCCGCTAATATTCAAAATAATATAAAACAGTATACGCAGAATCTGAAATAAAGTATGTATAGAAATATGTAGTTGGCGTGCCTATAAAATTATTAAAAGCCATTTTGTTTCTTGCCAGTTTATTTTCTTTCTCCATTTATACAAAAACACAATTTAATGAAGTGACAAAATGACTGAAATTAATGAAATCGTTATTGTTGTGAAATGGAGTGGTAAGGAGTTCCCATTAACTGACCTGACCGACCAGGACACCGTAGAAATGTTGCGCCACGAAATCTTTCGGAAAACACAAGTGCGGCCGGAGCGCCAGAAGCTATTGAATCTGAAACACAAAGGTAATTAGCGAATTCCAAAGCAATTCACACAATAATTCTGCGGCTTGTAGGAAAACCGGCAGCGGACAACATTAAGCTATGTGCGTTAGAGCTCAAACCGAACTTCAAGCTAATGATGGTAGGCTCCACAGAGGCGGACATTGAGGATGCCTGCAGTCTGCCCGATGACATCGGCGAGGTGATTGACGACTTTGATGACGCCGAAGAACGGGAGGATTCTGTGGAAAACTCCGCAGTTTACCTGGCCAAAGTGCAGCGTCGAGTACGGGATTATAAAATCTCAGAGCTGTCGGCGCCACGCGAGGGCAAACACTTGCTTGTCCTGGATATAGATTACACATTATTTGACCATCGGTCACCCGCAGAGCAGGGCACGGAACTGATGCGTCCATTTTTGCATGAGTTTCTCACGTCGGCATACGAGAACTATGACATAGTAATTTGGTCAGCCACCAGCATGCGTTGGATTGAGGAGAAAATGCGCTTGCTTGGCGTCGCTTCCAACGATAACTACAAAATAATGTTCTACCTCGACTCAAATGCCATGATCTCTGTGCATGTGCCGGAACGCGGCGTGGTGGATGTGAAGCCGTTGGGCGTAATCTGGGGCCTGTACAAGCAGTACAGTCCTAAGAACACGATCATGTTCGATGATATACGACGCAATTTTATGATGAATCCCAAGTCAGGACTCAAAATACGTCCCTTTCGACAAGCCCATTTGAACCGGTCCAAGGACAGGGAGCTGTTGAAACTGTCCACTTATCTGCGCCAGATTGCCTTGTACTGTAAAGATTTTGATTCGCTCAACCATCGTAAGTGGGAACACTATGATCCCAAGAAAAATTCTTAATGCTGCTTTTCGCACAATGTTAGGTATAAGTTTCGCTTAATTTTATTCAATTAAAATTAATTTTAACTCAAATAAGATAACTAGAGTGTGTACCCGCCCTGATCTGCCCAGTGCACGCGTCTAGCCTCTAGGTACTCCTCGTGAAGCCTTCGACGCTCTTCCTCCAGCTTCGCTAGGCGGCGGTAACGCTGCAGCACCATGCCGCAGCCGAAGAGCAACGCCACCTGGCAAATCAGCCAAAGTATGAAGAGTGCTATTAATAGGCTCTGATTGATGCAGATATTGTCCAGATGCAGCTGATCATCAATCCCTGCTATGAGCAGAACCCCGCGCTCTCCATACAAGAAGCTATTGCTATTTGTTTGGTCAGGCCCGTGAACACGAAGATTGTAGTTGAGTGGCAGCTCGACCTGTGCGGTTATATTAGCCTTTGATGCAGTCGATGCATTGCTTGGTTCACTCGGCGGCACATCCATAACAGTTGATATATATACTGGATTCTGTACCCTGAGCTGTTCCAGCTGACGCTCTGGCCGCTCCAGCTGGCGTTTGCGTCGCTGCCAGAGGCCGCCGGAGAGATTAACGCAATTGGTGGGCGCACAACGTTCCACGCAGAATCGTATTTTTACATCAAAGCTAACGTTGGCAGTGCCTGAGAATTTGAAAGCATGAAAGCGAGCGCGCAGCATGCTTTTGGACTGTGTGCGCACACGCTCCAATGCTGGAAATACGCTGGCATCAGTGGGGCAGCCTCGCTCATCTATGAGCAGCACATAGTTTCGATTGTCCAGCGACTTGGCCACCAGTGAGGTGGCCCGAAAGTCCGGCAAGGGCGCCAGCTGCAGCTCCAGGTGCTGGCCAAGTTGCTCCGTGCTGTACTCGGCTACAATTTGGAGCTCCAAATTCTGGCCAATCTGTACGTCGTTTGTTTCGTGTTGCTGAGAGAGGTCCACGATTTGAAGCGTGATCTGCGGATGCGGATGGGGTCCAGTGCTGCTGTTGTAGTGCACCACGCCCTCGTGCGGAAACATGCTGTAAGAAATTGGTTGAGTTTCAAGTTGTAATGGATTTACATATGATGTGCTTACTGCTCTGCATATTCCAGAGAGGATTCCAACGCAATGGCACTGGGCACCTGCTCCGACGCATCCGCATTGCTATCAGCAATTGCGGCCGTGGCGTTATTCAGGATGCAGCCAACCTTGATAAGGCGATCGCCTTGAGTTTGCACATTCGCATTGTTCTGTATGACTACCAGAGCGGATATGAAGGTTCTGCAAAAGGATTAAGTTTCGAGTCTTTTCGTAATTGTGGGATAATAGTTTGAAGGATTGGCCTACCTGTGATACGAGTGTGTCATCTCATAGGCGCGCAGTATACCGCAGCGATTCTCCTTGGCCTCGCTGCCGATGTCCAGGCGCAGCATCAAGCTATCATTGCCTGTTCCGCTTACCTGGCAATCCTTCGAATGCATGCTGGCATACATTCGGCCGGTGAACAAGTCTTTCGGCTTGTATCGAATGCTCATCTCATCGCGAGTGCAGAACACCTGTACTGTGTGTCAGAAAAGACAGGTAGTAGAGAAAGGTGTTTAGAACAATTGTATGCGAAAGCTGCGAATATTATAAATGAGTTTCGTATTTCAATATAAAGATTTTATTGGATAAGATTTGCTTATACTCTTCTGCTGGATTGGATCAGAGTCTATAATTATAGACATTTTTAGCTTGAATTCTTTACATTCAAACAAAAACTTGTTATCATCCAACTCCTAAACACTACTAATATCATAAACAATGAATTCTTATCTAGATACATCTGCTGTTTTGTGAACATGTGACAACTAATAATAAAGCATTAAATAATTGTTAAAGATAAATAGTTGGTCTTGTTTGAATATTAACTCACCATCCAGACATTTGACGCGTCTCATGTAGACCGAGTTGTCGCGCAGTTTGAGGCTGCGTGGGCCAAGGGATACGATGTCCTCGGAGTGCAGCAAGCACTCGGAACGGGAGAGCTGGTTTAGATAGTAGAAGGATATGCCTTGGCAGTGGAACTTGGACTCATGCGTGCAAAGCGCCTGACACTGTAATACAAAAAGGTCATCAATCAATCAGCCAATCGATTTGAATCATAAGGCGCGTCTGCTCGAGCGCTACAAGCGCCACGGGCGCACCTCTTTCTGGGTTAGGCCCAAATATTTGGATTCCGCGTAGATGAAACTGCTGTTGGCATACAATTCATAGGAGCAGTTGTCGTTCTCAATCGGTCGCTCGTAGCACTGGTTTTCCATGTACTCCTCGTCATAGGGCGCTGCCCGAAACGCGTCCGGCTGTATGGACTTGTCCTTGTCACTCAGCGTACAGCGACCCAGTGTGACATGGGGCCGTTGGGAGTGGTCCTCATTGCGAAACCTGCGTGCGGGTAGAAGGAAATGCATGGGGCATTGAGAAGCGTTACAGCTGATGGGTTTCGGAAGAGCTACGAATGTATCTCTCGATGATTTATGACTTCACACAGTGATATCATAATCCAATGGAAGCGCTTTCGCATTAAAAATGCATAACAATGGCAATTAATTTAAGCAGAAACAGCTACGAACTGTCAATTACCGCTCACGATTGTTCCGATACGATGGGGCGAACGAGGCGGACAGGCATTTGAATTGCGTTTCGAAGAAACATCTTTCGGCGCACTCACGACGCGTGACCAGCGTGGAAATGGTCTTTTTGCCATGGAACACCAGACTATTGCCCGGAATTTTGGTGAGTGCCCAGAGGCGACCTTTGCATGGCTCGGGCACTGCAATAAAAAATGAAAGCGACCATGAGCCAACCAAGCTTAGATAAACACTGCAAACATTCCGTTAATACGAACCCCGCAAGCAGCTCTTTTCGTAGAACATAGCCTCGCCGTCGGCCACCAATGGGAGCTCATCCCCGATGGGCAGGTAACGTGAGCTGCGCTCAAAATAGGAGTAGCCGTAGCACTCGTTGGTGTCCAGCAGATGCACATAGGCTATGCAGTCCGGATCCTCATTACAGCTGCGCCAGCACAGCTGGCTGGCGGGCTGCTCATCGTGGACTCGCTCGCCCAGGTCATAGTCGCCATTGCGTCGATCCCGGTCCTTGAAATTGCTGGCAATCGGTGGCGCGTAAATCAAATTCCGTTCGCTGAGGTATTCGAGTGGCGGACGGAATCCGACAATTTTCTGCAACTGCAGCTGGTGCAGGGGGCACTTGAGCAGCAACGCATCTGGAAATTGGAAAAACAACTAATAAATACTTGCTACCTAATGCTGCGCCTGACTGAGAACCAAACATTCCACAAATTGTCAAACATTCCGAGCTCTAATGAATAATATGCATATTACCTGAGCAATCTGTATAGAATTCATCATATCAATTACGCAAAGGGCGAGTGGGGGGCGACAACGTGACACAAATTGTGCAGGTATATTTGATACTTATTTTGATGATCATCGATGCGAATAATTTGAAATAGCTTTGCATAGCTAAACAATTAGGCATGCACTTAACTAAAAATATCTATATATAAATGATGGAAATGTCTTTACTATTGAGCCTTAACTAACGGCATTGACAGCTTGGATTTTTACTCTAAGTATCTTATGTGAAGTTTGTTAAAACATTCTAATTTAATTTGAAGAAATATTAGAAGTAAATTCAACCATTCAAGAAAACTTCTTCTTAAAGGTATTTAGAAAAATTTAAAGTCTGAATAAATATATATATGTTTGTATATATATTCATCATTGCATATCTAATAATTCAGTACCTTATAGTGTTCCCTTAAATCTTACCCTTCAGTTCCAGGAAATATTACAAATTTATTTTAATCAAACAATTAAGTCATGTATTTATTTCTCTAGTTAATTGCTTATGTGAGCAGTCTAACAATAGTTAGTATAGATTGAGTATGCCTAACATTCTATTAGAACAGCAGATTCAGCTCTCAGGCAAAACTGGAAAGCCGCACTTCTCTTGCCTCTCGCTCCCTCTCACACTCGTCTTCTCTTGCTGGCACTCTATTGTAAATTGATATTTGCTATTTTGATTTTCTACTCAAACACAATAAGCTTTTAAACTAACTATGTAATGCAAATTCCAAGTGCAAAAATGATTTAATTGACGCATCACGTCAGCAAAAGCCAACTAAAATAGTTGATAATATATATATTTATATATATTTAGCCAGGTTGGCTAGCTAAATACTAGATTGTAAATTTATTGATTTAGTATTGTTTTTTGTGATTTCTGTGCAAATCTGCAATTTCATATTACATTTTATGCATGTTTCATGTAGAATAACAAATTATTTTACATTTGATTTCCATTTAATTTTGCGGATATAGGTAATTTCTATTGTTTTTGAAATAAACGTTAAGAGCTTATCAAATTTAAGAACATGCAATTGCTCGACTTGAAGTTACTCTGTAACAAGGCTGTTTTAAACTAATTCGAGTACCGAAATTTATGTTCTATTTTACTATGAATGGAATCATGAGCCAAATGTGTGGATTAAAATCATCCGAACCATATATTGTTTTAAAATTGATTGCAATAAAAAGCTTGTGCAGATGGCTGCATATAAATCTAAAGATAACAATGTAAACGAATTGTAAATTGCAGTAAAATGGGAAATTTAAATCAGAAACAAAATTTCAGTTGACCTTAGCAAAAACCTAAGCGACAAATTGTTTTATAGGTTTGCAACTCTGTTCTGTATTGCTTCAAGTGTTTTTGAATTTGTTTTACAACTGATAATAATTCAAAAATTTAAGTCTAATTTTCGTATGACCTACATGATTAAACGAATTGTCCTTTTAGCCATTAACCTCTTTACATGTTTACAGGGTACAGCCATTTTAACATATTATTCAGATATATTATATATGTAGGTACATAAGCATATTACTGGTCATTAGAGAGAACATGTAGAATTTGACCAGTTTGCACAGATATGTCAAAATGTAGAGCTTACCACTTGTGTATTGTTGCAGCATCAATACAAATATTATTTTGAATAACAATTTACATTGGCAATGCGATTTTCTATCTGACTTTGGCATTGTTTTTGTTGGGTTGCTGCTTGTGTTATTGATGCATTGCAAATAATTATTGATGGGAGTACACTTTGAATTATTGGGCGATTGACGTGCGCCCAAAATAGAATGTAGTCCGTGCGCTTTTCCCAGTTGGTCGAGCTACGTTTTCCTACGTAATCTTTTTACACAATTTAACACTTTCAATTCGGCTTATTTGCACACACACCTGTCCAGGGGCCATATGTAAATTTAACAGGAGTCGGGCAGTTTGCCCTGAATCTATCAATTAGCCAAATTAAGGCCGGATTGCACAAGCTCTGCTTCAATTATATATACACATATAAAAGAAATGCATTGACACCATTTTTTATTTTATCACTCGCTATTTATTTTTTAATAGAACAACAAACTTTTTTCCGTACTTCCATTAGCGAAATGCACTTTGCACGCGGTTTTTTTTGACGCACGTCTGACGAGCGCGACTTTCGACTTGCAAATAGCAAAGGCTGCGACTGGGGCTGAGTGTGAGGCTGCGACTGCGACTGCGACTGCCAGGTAGATCTAACTCAAGCACACATACATATGAATACACACAGGTAGTAGCTACCTATAGGTATGAATGCTTCGATCGAGCGCCGACGTCGCGGCTAACCGAGCGTATGAGAAATTTCATGTCAACGTCGACTGCTGTTGATTAGATCGCTGCTCCGCTGTATCCACAGCGAGTCGCAACCGAATTGCTCGGCGGCTCTCGCTGACAATGTGCAATAAACAAAACTATTTAACGCACACGCCGCAGCGAGGGCGTGGCCGGAGGTGGGGTGCTGCCTACCCGGCTAGTTGTGCGTAGCCCGTGGTACAGGTAGTGAGTGCTACGTATCTATATCTATATCTATATCTATGTCTGTCTCTAGCCAGCAGCAGCTAGCGATGCATGTAGTTTACTTTTTGTGTATCTTTTGAGTGTTTGCGCAGTTGCGTTCGAGCATCGTTGACATTGTTGTTGCTGCTGTTGTTGTTGTTGTAATTGTTTTGTTGTTGTATTCGATGGCACTTTTAACAGTTCAGTGGTTTTGCCGTTGACAACAATTGTTTGCCTCCGTTCTTGTTGCTGTTGTTGTATTGCCCAATGATAAATGGTTGATTTACATTTGTAGCTTCGATGTTGATTAGCATTGTTACTGTAAGAGCATAAATGCATTCATGTACATATCATACATACATATGTTTTTCCACGGCAATTGATTCTATGGAAATGCCGTTATACACGGCGTATACGCAATTATATCCACAATATGCTTACTACTTTTCAATTAGCCATCGGCAGCTACGCAATTAATATACGCCTTTTAATTAATTACTTACAATTGTTGGAGATATGGCCTCCAGCGTCTTGTGCGTGACCTTTTGCGGTTATCACTTGAATTTTACTTATTGGCAAGTTGGTCAAGGCCGCAATCAGTTGCGTTGGAGCCCAGATGTCTTGCTTGAGCGACGATGTGCCCATATATAACATAGGTATATGCTAATGCCACTAGGGCTGACATTATTATTATTTCTGTGTTATAAAGACTTACATATGTATGTGTATATGTATATACCCTCTACTAAACTCAAGCTCACAAACATGCGATTGCTCAATTTGGCATGCACACCACCTATACATACATTTACGTGTGTAAAGAAATGAAATGTAGTATGTAAATTTGCGACATAAAACAGAAAATATTATTCCATTACAGAGGCGCTTTAAAATTTTTTCTTAATAAATATTAACAAACGGAAATATGAAAAACGTTAGACGTATATATATAGAGAGTTTTCTGTCTCGTAAAATATGACGGGGCGACGGGTACTGATTCTAATGAAAATAATGACCGTTTCGGAAAAAAAACCTTTCAGAGCTTTCAATGGCTGTGTCTCGACAGTCATGCTGTCTACTAATGATATATATTTTTCGTCTAGTAAAGATCTATACTATTGGTTAGCAAACAAATGATCGAGTTCTCATTTCACAGAACATTTTTTGCCAAAAACAGCCATTAATTAACCTTCAAATGCCCGTAACTCAGTTTAAGGAATTCCGATTCTTCATTTTTTAACTCAAACGGATCTCTACTTTCAGCTTGGGAAATAAACCGGGGCAATCGAAAATAATTCTAATAAAAATACTACTTACATCTGAACTTATAATTTTGCAATTTGGCTAAATAGAGTCATATTGTGGAAATATTTATATTTTTTTTTTTCAAGTAAAGATCCTTACTATCGATTGGAAAAAAATTTCAGGGTACCATTTCTGTGCAAAAATAAGATATTTGAGCCCGATCCTTAAAACCGATAGTTTATTGATTGATAATTATCGAAATTATCGAATTCTAATTTTACATAATAATTTATTCAAATTTCAAAATTTTTATACTCAACATTTTCTGATATAAAGAAAGCTGATCAACTAAATTCCTTGAAAAAGGCATTGAAAAATGTCCACATTTTTTTTTAATGAGAACATTTTTCTTACATCAATATTTATACAATTCTTACAAAAAATAATTGTCTAGGCAACTATGAAGGACTTTCACCAACGTTTTTTTTTAACTTTTTTAATGACCAATTATGAATGCTTACCTTGACTCTTGCGTACCTTGCCATATGCTTTCGCTCGCCTTGATTGTCGCCCTGCGTATACGTAATTATTCATAAGCCGTGCACTCTGCATGCAAAGGTATTATAAATAATGATTGCATGCGATCAGCAAAAAGAAAAAATGTATCCTTATATATTTTTGAATATGAGTATATCTTTAAATATGCATACATATACATTAACAGGGCGTAATAACTTCTCATAATGAAATTACGCCATGTTAAAAGGGTCAAGCAGATATACTTACAGCAACATCAACCACTGCAACAACAACAACAGCAACGTGGCTTTAAAATTTATGTGGTGTTGCACTGTTGCCTTTAAAAACAAAAGGCCGCGACCAGTTGCAAGTTTATTTGTAGCAGCGCCCGCTCCACAAAGTTTTGCATTTCACCTTGAACTATAAAATTAGTAGCGTGCGTGTGCTCGCGTGAGTGTATGTGTGGATATGTCAGCAACAAACAACAGAAACGTCGTCAAGTGACGTATGAATGACGCATAAAAAATAAAAGTTGCAAACTGCACACAACAATTACACTTGTGTGAAAGTCTATATGTGTATATATACATACATATATAATAAGAAAGATTGTTGCAGTCGAATACATGCGACTGTTTGGTGCTCGTTCACGGTCCCAGTGAGCCTTTCCTTATAATCTGAAGGCATTATCCTTATTCAAATAGACATATAGACAATGCTCATATACCCATATTACTTCATGAGCGAGTATTAAGTCAGGGCAAACTAAGAGCGACAGAAAGGAAGGGAGGAATATTGTGAATGTTACCGAGTTTGACATACACTTCTTGCCTCTAGACACAGTTTTTATTTCTCAGAATCTCCAGTTTTGTGGCAATTTTCGAAATTTCTCTAAGAAAGCGTCATGTTATGTAACTTAAGCTTAAGCTTACCCAGGGCTTTAGCTGTATATAAATCAACAATTACTCAGTCAGTCAATCATTCAGGATAAACATAAATATATAAATGTACATAATGATACGCATGCACGCAATATATATGTACATACAAAATTAACCTACGTCGCACACTTGACAAAAGTTTTCCTAATTAAAAATGCCAAAAAGTCAGCCAAAGTGTGCCGGCGAAGCTCTTAACTGGGGTCATACAGCAGCAACAATGAGACCAATGGCACCTACACACTCACACACATACAGACTTGCCTGCCACATGGCTATGTGACATGTCAGACAGGCCAACAGTCAGTCGGGCCGGCAATCAGGCCATAAAGCACCGTCCAAAGTTGCGCTTGAATGCTTCAACGAGGGCACCAGCAAGACACACACACACACACACACACACACACACATAAGCAGTAATAACAGCAACAACAGGCATTAGACAAAAAACAATAGCAACAGCTTCAACAGCAACAGTCTCACCCAGGCGTTGCAAGCAACTTGTCACATTGTTTGAACCACTGAATTATGCAAATAGATATGCTCACACCAGATAGTCAGAGAGTGTCTGTGTATGTGTGTGTGTGTGAGTGTATGTGTATTGCCTGAATAGCCTGTCTCTACCAACAACAGCAAAGGCAATTTGCCAAAAGTCTTGACTATTTAACACCACACAAAATAATCAGAAAACATTCAGTTTGAGTGACTAAGTGACTAACTAAAAGTTGCCCATGTCCAAGCGTAGTGTGTGTGCGCTTGTGTGTGTATGTGTGTGTGAGCGAGAGTGTGTTTGACATTTTGTTTTATACTTACCCACCGCTTGTTGTTGGCAACTTCCGGCTTGTGCAGCACACCGAAGTTGCTGTCGGCTGTTGCTTGTATTAGTATTGTCAAGGGTGCACAATACTAATACAAGCAACAGCAACAGCCACGCCCACTCGCCCTGCCACCAATGAGCGTGTGAACTTTCAATGAAACGAGGCGACTTTAAAGCTCCACCTGGCCCTCCATTGTGCCCCCTCGCTAGCTAAAATTTATTTAAATCTGTGCAATAATTGTTCTTGTGCGCCTGTTGCAGCTGACTTTGTTGTTGCTGCTGTTAGCAATTCTACCCAGTAAAATTGTGTATAGAAGAGTGGATTAGTTTTTCGCATTAGAAAAGATCTGGCTTTAGGCTATTTGGCAGTCGATCACTCCCGATAAAAGCGCATTGATTTGCATAACTTTTTTTGGTCTGTGCATAAAATTAGTGCTGAAAATTTATTGTCAGTTCTTAGCCTGGAGCCCGCTGAAATGTCACAAGTTGAAACAGTTTGTTAATTGTGCTACGCAATCAGCAAATCGAAGACTTCAGATCAATGAATAACTGAATTAAATAGAAATTTATGGAGTTTTTGTGCGAATTGGAAACTTTATAAGAAGTCTTCTTAGTTGTCTTACCAAATGCTGAGCAAAATAGAGTTAACAAAGAAAAACCTAATTTGGATTTACTATTTTTTAAAATTTGCAAGCTAAACTTAAAATAAAAACAGTTTTAATAGCTGTTTCTGTTTCTGTTATTTTGTTAAAATAAAGAAGCAAAATTTGGGCATATATTGAAATTGCATTAAATTATATTTATTGGGTTCATCGTTTTGTATATATAAATAAAAGTTGACATATTTCATGATTGATTTGAATTTCGCTTATTAATTTACGCTTGCAATATTATTATAAAAGACCAAACAAATATCCTAAGAAATTCATTAAAATTCATTAATACGTATTTGTTCTTTTAATTGAGAATACTATTGAATATATATGTATATATAAATATATATATATATATATATATATATATATAAATATATATATATATATATATATATATATATATATATAAATACATAATATACATAATTTATATGGTAACATTAAAAGCCTGAAAAGGAATTAAATTAAGTTTTAAAGAATATAAACTTTATTGAATTAAGTTAATTTAATTTGAAGTTGTTGAGTTTTATTGATTTGAATATAATTATAACTTTTGGCTCACTAGAATTAATGCAATTTGCTTAATACACACGTACATAAATACATACATAAATACAATCGTGATCATAGTATATAGTCCGTCCGGTTTATAGATTGTTCACCAGGCGTCAATTTCAATTTTAAATGCAGCCAAAAACACAATTTCTACACTTGTTCGCAAATGTATATATATTTAATATATATGTTTATATATTTTTTTGTTTTGCTTTAGCTATAATAAAAAGTTATTTAATTCCAATTTTCATTTTTAGCCACATTTTGTTTATTTTCGTAATTCCTTGCTCTACTTTTATTTTTGCTATTTGCTATTATTTTGCAAGCATTTTTATAAACTGTCAAAAAAAAGAATTTATTATTAAATAAAAGCAAATACTCAAATAGAAAATTAATGAAATTAATCGACTACATTATTGATGGCTGTGGAAAGTGTTTGAATTGAAGTTTATTTTTCTTTTGCTGCCACTTAATTAAGTATGTTGCTGCCACTTATATACTTACATACATTTTAAACATATTATTTAATTATTCATTAATATATATATATATATATATATATATATATATATATATACTTGCACGAATGCTTAAGCATTTTTCTCTTACGTTTTTATCGTATATTATTCAATATGATTTATGTGGAAATTTTGTAGATCTCATTGCGGAGTGCCTGGTTACAAGTTAAATGTAATTGAAAATTCTTGTTCATTTCTCTGTTTGCATTCCATGGCCCAAATGCAAAATGTTTAAATGTGTGTGTGTGTGTGTTGAATTTCATCTGACACTTACTAAATGGAAGCCAGACACCGCGGTATAGCTATTCCTTCAAAGCATTGCCTACATAAGTTCCTATATCTAGGAATCTCTAAAGATGCCAACATGTGTCCAGGCTCTACTCCTTTCTTTCTTCCTCCCATATGCCTTCAGCTCCCGCTATGCAGGGGGCTCTAAATGAATGCGATTAAGCTTGGTACATATGTAAGTATGTAAGTGTTAGTGTGTCTATAAGTGCTACGAGGGGCATGTTCGTGAGTCGTCGAATGATTTCGTGAGCAACATTTATCGATTGCAGCTAGCAAAGTCAAAAAAGCAACAAAATATTTTATACCTTTTTTGTTTTTGTTTTTTTATGCTATGTGCACTGAACTGTTTGTCCTTGCTATTTCGCATTTAGTCATTTTCCAGATTCTTTTTCACATATATTTTTCTTTTTCTTGTGTTTTTTTTTTTTAACTTTTTTAAAACCTATCACATAAATGTATATGTATTTTTGGGCGGAATTTTTAGCGTGTGTTTTTTTGTTCGATTTTTTTTTGTGATAGGACAGAAGAAAAGTGAGGGCCATAAAAAAATTTCAATGTATACATTAATCTCTTTAAAAGCTAAAAGACGGATTCGCGTGCAATAACAAAAGCTATGGTATTCAATTACCGTTACTCAGACACAGCCGCAAAACTTTGCCTAACTGAGTAAAAACAAGTATGGGGTTGTTCTCTCTATGAGTGTGGAGTGTCAGTGTAAGTGTGTGAGTGTGTTGGGGCTTATGTATGAAAATTGTTTGCTGTGCCATTTTGCTAGCTGTGTTTTGGGTAAATAAACCCCGGAACAATGTGTATTGGGTAACCTTATATGTATAAGCTAATTATAGCATCTCTTTAATACCAATTTTGCGTGCAATGCGCCCAGAACTATGCCACAATACCCTCGACCAGTGAGCATATCAAACGATCACTGGAGTTCAGTTATTTTTCTTTAGTGTGTGAGTGTGATTTCTTCTTTTGTTTTTTCTTCAAACATTTTTGCGAGTGTTGATTTTGCTGCTAAGTATACGCTGCTATAAGTATTTGTAGTTCTATTTGAAAACTCTTACTTGGCTACTGCACATTTATGTATTTGTTTTTTCGATTTACGCTTTTTGTTTTCTTTTTTGTTTGTAGTCATTATAATAATTTTAATTTTGTTTTTTTAAAGCTTACGCAGTAATGCTCGCTGATTGGATTCGACGACTCGGGTCAGATATTGCCCATGGACATCAATACTACATATAAGCCAGTACGCTGCGTGGCCAGGCCAGCTTAGAAGACCAGCATCTGATCGGCGCTGCCCTCCGCGCTGTCCTCGTCGTCGGCGCCCTCGTCCTCGTCATCGGATGTTAGCGAAGCGGCATTATTTACCACGGACTCTGTGTAAATGGAACGTAAAATTAAATTTTTTGTTGAGCCAAGTTGAATACCCGGCATGGCCGTGGCCCTAAATTAGTTTGTTCATCGAACGTGCGACAGTCAGCCAGCCTGCCTGCAGTAATAAACATAAACATAAATCTTAAATGTATATTACAATGGGTTCCAGCAGATTTAGCACTAATCTGGCTTCGCTCAGCGTGCATATTTAATTTGACTCGAGGCACTCTCTCAAAACCAAATGGACTGTGTTTAGTATGCCAATTGCACATGCAGAAAGCAACTTTAGCCAGTTGCTTAGCTCATGTGGCATGCATGGCGTATGGGTGATAATGAAACCTAAACTTAATTATGTTGAATAGCTCTGGGCTAAAGTATTTTTGAAAATGAATTCGAATTTATTCTTGATATTATGGGCCAATAATGTATTAGCAAAACTGACATGCAACACGTTTTAAGCCTTAAGATTAAGTTATTAATGAGCCGACTTATCCTGTCAAAAAATAGAATAGCTAAATAGTCTAAAGATCTTAGGTTTCACAGTTTACAGCTGCTGCGCTCCTGAAATGGGTTTTCTAATATGTCACATATGTGTGTACTTTGTAGAGTTCAACAACGAATCTCTCTGAATCATAAATAGATACATAATGGAACAAAATTCACTTATGTTTAACTGTCACAGAATATGGATTCATATAGGAAGTTGCACATATTTAAAAGTAACACTTACTTTCAGTGATATTTAATAGTAATAGTTAAATATTTGAAAGTAACAGTTACTTCTGTCACATTTACTGTCAGTGATATTTCATAGTAACAGTTACATATTTGAAAGTAACAGTTTCATCTGTTACACTTACTGTGAGTGATATTTCATAGTGACAGTTACATATTTGAAAGTAACAGTTTCATCTGTCACACTTACTGTGAGTGATATTAAAATAGTAACAGTTACATATTTTAAAGTAACAGTAACAGTTACATCTGTCACACTTACTGTGAGTGATATTTCATAGTAACAGTTACATATTTTAAAGTAACAGTTACATCTGTCACACTTACTTTGTGATATTTCATAGTAACAGTTACATCTGTTAATATTAATTGCGAAATTTGTATTCATATTAATCACTGATATTTAAGAGTAACATATTAAAATTAATATTTAATAGTTACAGTTACATGTATCACTATTACAGATATAGGCATAAATATGATTCAGAAGCATTTGTTAATACAGCCAATGTCACTAATATTTGTCACTGATAATTGAAAGTAACAGTTACAGCTTTCACAATTATTGATGAAATATGTATATATACATATATAAGTCACTCATGTTTGAGAGTAACTTTTACAGCTATGACTATTACTGATATAGGTATAAATATGATTCAGTTGCATCTGCTAATAGAGTTACTAATGGATGTTACTAGTATTTGCCACTGATATTTGAAAATAACAGTTACAGCTGCGACTATTACTTATATTATTATTATTATTATTACTTATATAGCAAATGTCTCAAGTTCTCAAGTCACTGAAATGTGAAAGTAACAGTTACAACTGAAAATACACATAAAATGTCACTAATATTAGAAAAAATAAGTTATATCTGTCATCATTTCAGATATATGCATACCTATGTATTGTTGCCCATCTCTTACATAGAGAGATACATACGTAAGGCTACCTATATTTGCAATACCACAATGAAGCGTGTCAAGTGTTTGTTGATGCATACTCACCACAATTGGGCTTGCCTCGTGTACGGGTGTTGGCGAATTCGACTCCGTGCTTGTCCACACACCAACAGACGCCCACCGAGTTGTGGCACTGAGTGGGTTTGTAGAATCCTTGGATGTCGCAGTCAGGTGCGTAGGCGCCTAATTAGGTTATGCCGTGTACCACCAACAACGGCAACAACAAGTAGAAGAACAATAAAAATGCGCAATTTTAGTAAGTCTTTATAATTTGCAGTCGCAAATGAGAAAGCGGCACAAGCGAAATTCTTTTGTATTTTATTGTAATAATTTTGTTTTGTTTTGCTCAGTTTTGCTTGTACTTTTTGGGTCGTGTGGGAATAGAAGTAAGAGAAACCACGTGGCAGGAAAGAAAATGAAGGAAAATTATACAGTTAAAGTTTATAATGGGCCAGCAACAGCACTGGCACTAGGCAGAAGGAAAAAGTTTTGTGTTGTTGTTAAAAGTGTTTAATTTGCTGGCTTAAAAGTTGCGTTTGGCTAAAAGGTAAAAGATAAACGAGAGCGGCAAAGCGAGAGCGCATGGAGAACAATTACAAAAAAGGTGTCCTTTTTGAATGTTGATGTGGCTACTTATGTGTGTGCATGTGGTGTAGGTGTTTGTGTGTGTGTGTGTTTTACATTCAGGCGCTTAATTATTGCTTAAAATAGGTTAAACGTAGTGTAAAGAGTGTAAGGCGGCATAAACATAACAAAGCGCAGACAGCGAGCCAAAAGAGAGTAATAAACAGATAGACAGTGAAAGAATGTTCGAGTGGGACGGGGCAGAAACGGAAATGGTAAAACCAGATAACTCTTCTAGCTACCCGCGTTTGGAGAGTTGTGTTCAACATTTGTTGTAGTGTTTGCGTTTTAGAGCTATTTCACAATCAAGAAACCATGAAAGAAAACTCATCCTCGAAATGCCGAAGATTAAATACCCTTGCAGACATACTAAATGAAAATGTTCTGTTTGAATGGAAAACCACACCATAAAGATGGTATGAATAATTTGATCGGACATAGCACCCTGAGTTAAAATTATTCCGTTATTTTGTTTTCTGTAACCTTCTCCTATTGCCCTCTGCAAGGGTATACAAAATGAGAATAACTGAACACAACACACACAACTCAATAAAGAATATATATAGAGAAAAAGATATTAGTGTTATGTTAGCTATAGAAATGTCCACCTGTACCTATCTCACCTGCAAAGTCGCCGGCGATTCTTCGTCGCACCGCGGCACAGGGACGATCGGTCTTCTCGAAGCAGCGGCACCATTCGCGTGTATTGATCGAGCTGTCCTGATCCAGATCGCAAGTGTCAATGAAGGGCTTGATGCAGCGCTCGTTCTGATCGTGCTCCAGATCGTACAACTCCTGCAGCGACAGCATACCATCATTGTTCAGATCCAGGTGTCCGAACATCCACTTGGCTTCAGTCTTGCAGGCAGGTGGGAAATGTGCCTTTGACTTTTGGCTATGCTGGCGACGCTTCTTACTATCGGCCATGATCACGGAGAACCAGTCGAGCAGACGATTGCCAATGGCGGTCAATTGCTGTGGCTTGCACTCGGCCGACTTCGAGGGATATCCTACCACAGGTGAAGATTTATAAAAATTATATCATCTGTGTGTTAAAAAAGACTAAATTATTACCATTTGGACTAATGTTTTTGTTGAATTTTTGTGTCTGCTTTTCAACGACTTCGTTCTCATTATAATTGCGCATCTTGCGCTTATCTTCTTGGTATTTGGCATCCTGTAATCATTTTTGAATATATACATATAGAATATACATTTTCGTCAACTTCGCAATAATTTAGAAAAATTTATAAATTGGGTCTAACATTAAAAGATCAAAATAACTAATTTAAGTTTTATTTCTTAAGTTTTGATTTTTCAATAGGGACTAAAACAGGTATTAAAACTTAAGGTTTGCTTTACAGGGAGAATAACTAAAACTTTTCACTTGGATCTTCAAATAGATCATTTAAAATTCAATCATAAATTTTTAATAATTGCAGGACTGGAATGAAATGATTATTTATATAAATGAAAATGTTGACAACTAACTTTTCTTGCAAAAGTTCATATTTTAGATTTAGTTATAAATTTTTACTCATTCCCCCTTTGGAATCTTATCAGCAGTTTTTATACTGGCGAAGAATTTTATCAAGTTGGTTTATGTTGGACAAGCGAAATAAATTTCTGGTGCTCAAAATAGACTCCAATGCATTACCATATGTGAGACATGTGTATTTCACACGCAAGCAACGTGTTTGGTTGTGCGTGTTCGTGTAAGTTGACAAATATCTATGGAGTTGTAATATGTGGGATTCGCTTACCTTCTTGTAAGCCGTGTACTTGAGGTACTTGTAGTGCTTGTTGTCATACTTGATCTCTTCGGGTGTGAACGTGTACTGTGCATTGATGTGATTAAAGTGACGATTGTTGTCCTCCTTATCCTGTTGGAATGAACGCATGCAAATCATGTTCAATTGTATTTGTCTGTCTGTCTGGCTGTTTGCACTTCACTTACATTCATGATGGTGTTGAAGTCGTTGTTGTTGTTGCCCATAACATTGCCGCTGCTCATCATGATGTTGTTGTTGTTGCTATCCTTATAGGCCTGCTGCTGTTGCAATTGCTGCTGCTGTTGTTGCTGCTGTTGCTGTTGCTGTTGCTGCTGCTGGTCTAGACTGATCTTCTTGTTGTATTTGTTGTAGCTACCGCGCTCGCCAAGTCGCTGCAGTCTTTTGCCATCGGCGGCTTCTGCAAAACGAGGCAAAATGGGAAAATGGCAAAATGGCCGCCATGAAATCGCTTGGCATTGCAAACTTTTCATATCCTGACGCTGGCCACTGAGGCGTCATTTCTATTTTATGCATGTTGTTGTTAATGCCCAGCCCCGAAGCAACAAACAACAATAGTTGCAATGCGCTTTCATCTGTGCAAATTTAAAATTAATGTGCTTGAATTTGTTGTTGTTATTTATGCTGCTGCCGCTGCTGCTGCTGCTGCAGACGACTGAATCGCTAAGTGCTTGGCCCTCCCCTTCTAGCCCGCTCATTGTATGCTTTAGAACAATGGCGGTGCTTGTTCAACGGATTATTAAATATTAAACAATTGATATGCCTGGCGTCGGCCAATTTAAAGCCGTCAGAAATTTGCTTTGGTAACAACAAGAAGTCTGAGCTTTAAGTTGCTAGGTCTTCAAATCAGCCTGCCACAATTGAAATTGCAATTGCAATTGCAATTTTTACTGCATCCTTTTTGAACTCGAACGAAAACCACATGCAGCCAGAGATTGGCTCGGTATATGCAAGCAATTTATTTGGATGGGGTGGCTGTTGAATGGCCTCAGCCCGGACTTGTTGGACATTTGCCAGCCTCAAAGTCATTATGCGGTGGGGTTCCGGTGCTGGTTTTCTAGCTGTCCGCTCGCTGGACAAGTAATAGAAGTGTCCCTGTATCTGTGTGTTACTTACCCTTGCACGGACAGAACCCTTTGCAGGCGATCCGAATGGATGTCGAATGTATGCAATTGTGATAATCCAATCTGCATAGTGATGAGTAAGTCCTGTTGTCGGCGCCGCAAAGGAACATTGGCTTGGCAACGGGACACGGCTTGCAATTGCTGTCGGGAATAGAGTTAGAGAAAAGACTGGAAAAATCAGTAAAGAAAACTCAGCAGAGTGAAATAAAAGCTAAAAACAACAAATAGATGACATGCAAAATTAATTTTGTATGCAAATTATGTTTGGCAGGTCAAATTTGCAGCTCCCTCACCATGTGCCTGTTGCCGTCGCTACATATTTTATTTAAATATTTATTTAATATGCAACGCACGCTCTCCCAGGCAAACAGCCAAGCAGTGCTGTCAGATATCTAAATGTAGGAAACCCGTTTCAGGCATCAGGTGGCATCATTTTTATAATTTGTGCAAATATTTAAGCTGTCAGGAGTCGTGAAATTCAAAACATTTCATAGAATGTTATGCTCTTCAATTACATAAATTTTTAAGTTGAAAAGAATGTTAGATATTTTTTCTAAGAAGCTCATATATTTTAATAAGAATTAAACATAATTAATTACTCAAATTCACTTTCTGGGAATACTTTAAATATAGTATTCAAATAACTTCCTATTTATAGAAATCCAATTTTTTACTATCAAATATTCACTGAAATAACTTTCTGTTGAAGTATATAATGCCACTATTATTTATTTCATGAAGTTATTAGATTATAGGATTCAGATTGTTGGAATAAGATACATTTGTAATTTTCACACCTTGTAAACATTATTTTATCGCTTCCATCGACGTAACTCATTTTTTTGCAAATTTTACAATTCAATAATTTACGACATACACGCTTAATTAAGAATTTTTTACACATAAAAAAACGAAAAACATAAATAATAAATTCAATTAATTGCCGCATCCGCTGAAGCTGTCGTATACATAATTTGTTTAAAAAAACAGTTGCTTCAGGGTGGGCTCAATGATTTTAATTCGTCGGCTCCGAATAAACACTCAATTCAGGGTGAGCAGATTTTTAAATCGTTCATGTTTTTCATTTTCCACTCGAAACTCTAAAATTGTTTTAGCAACTATAATTTGAGTTCGTTTGGTTTAAAAATTGATGTTTAGAGGGCTGTTTGCTGGCTGCTGACTTTTTAAATGTATTCTGTTGTTTTTAAATTAATGCAAAAGGATTATATACTAATCAGAAGTTTTATAACATTTTACTTTAACTTTGAGACTTAAGTAAATAATCAAATACCGATTAAAGCTAAGAAATAATTGGGTTAACACTGCATAAGTTATATAATTAGTTATATAATGTTGATGAGCAGCAGCTACTTTTAAGTTTATAATACTTTATCAGAAGCTGCTAGTAATTGAAGTAGTAATTGAATTCAAAAATTAAGTTCATAATAAATTTGACTCAAGATGAGGAAGGAAAAGAAAAATAAATAGATGAAATGGAATAAAAAGTAGTTAAGTGTAGTTAAAAAATGTTGTGTTGCCAACTTATTGCTGGCAAAATTACAAATTTACATCGCTTTTTAAGCTTTCCAATTTCGTTGCTAAGCCAAGGCAAACAAATCGTTGGCGAAAACTGAAAGCATATTCGATACGTGCATGTGTTGAACCGAGATTGAGTTGAAAGACAATTTTAATTAAAAGAGCTTTTGTAGATCTCTTCAGTTTTGATTCTTGGTTTTTCATACCACATTCAAATATGTGTTCGACATTTAAGTTTTACCTGAACAGAAAGCTAAATTTGCGTCATGGGCTTACGACATATTTTGGCAACTTTGGGTCAATACCAGCTGCGGTTACTTTGTACAATTTGTATATCTGGGGGGCACACATTCCGCCTGCTGGTTGCTTGCTGTGAAAATTTGTGAATTTTTACCCAAATATTTGCTTTCAATTTTGCACCACACAAACGCTCACACAGCCAGGTGAAACGAAGGGGCAAGCCGTACCCACATTTGCAGCTCCCTTTGAGCCACTGACGCTGACAGCTTCATATGCATAGACCAAAAAGCAGCTCAGTGGTTTCGAATAGCTGCCAGTAGCAGGCACGCCGCCTGGCGATACGTTGAGGTGAGAGGACAACTATGTGAACGCCACCTCCGCCCTTATCCTTTCGGCTGCCAGCAACCACAGGAGGGGCCATATTGTTACAAGAAACAATGCCCGACCATATGAGTTATGAGAGCTGGAATGTGAGGGTGTGCGTGTGCGTGTGCGTTACACTGCTTTATAGTCTATTGCAAGTGCCCCTCAAATCTGACCCCCTATCAACAGCAGAGAGTGGGTCATAGACAAGGCGATTCTTTTGTTTGAGTTGTGCCCGAATGAAGAACTGAGGCAACGCTGAAGCTAGCACGGAATGGTAGATAAATTGAGCGCGCGAACTATTGATTTTGTAAGCTCAATGCTTCCTGGGCACAACAACACAAACGTTCAACACGGCCCCCTTCATCATACCCCTCTCCTCTCTCGCTCTGCAGGTTTTTCCAAGTGGCATACAAAGTCTATGCCATTGACATAGATACCCGTCTATGCACAAAAGCGAAATTCTTGTGAAAGCAAATTGAAAAGAAAATGCGAAAAATATGTCAAAAGCCATTTTTTAATATCAGAAGGCTTGGCATGACTCTCGATTTGCCGATAGATAGATTGATTACGCGGCCATTAACAGTCACAATAGAAGCGAAATGACACACAGGCACTGTGTAAAACAGATCCCTATACATATATATAAATATAGTAACTATCCCTAACAGAGGTGAAACAGTAGCGAAATTAAACAATTTATTTATTTTGTAAGAGCAATTGGATAATATTAATAAAGATTTATGAAAGATTGTGCTTAGACTAGAGAGGAGAACACATCGTTCAGAAGAAAATTTCGAGAAAATATTATTTTTAAATTGTGTCTATCATAGATTGAGAAAAAATTCGGGAAATTCCGGGATCCGCGGCCAAAATGAAAAATTTTTCGGGACAATTGGGCGGAAAATCAAAAAGTATTTCGGGACGGGATTGGTCGGGATCGAATTTCTTTCCCGATCCCATCTCTAGCTTCACGAAGTGGATTGCTGTCTGTCCATCTGTTTGTCGAACCGTATTAAGGCAAGCTAATTAGTTTATTGTTATTTGTTTTATTGAAACTTTAGACTTGAAATTTAAGTTAGTTACTCTTATATGTTCATCTCACGTACATAGTGTAACGATTATAAAGCGTTGACCATCGGAAGCGTATCAAGTCCAAAGTTTTCAAGTCAAATTTAGCACGTTTTCATTGACTTTCTCTGCACCTCCACTATTCTTTATATAATTTAATTCACATGACAATTTTAATTAATTTAAAATAAATTTCATTTGAAAGTATACAAAAATAAGATTTTATAATAAATAAACCAAAAATAAGATTTTACAATAAACAAAACCCGAAACGTAGCAATGAATTCATGAAAATTAAATTTCCACTCAGCAAACTGCTATCAGCAGGCAAAGAAAACTTTTCGCCATGCCCAGCTAAACAGCCACCTGCTGGACCCGCTATTTCCCCAAGGACTCACGCCAATGCAAGCTTGAAATTAAATTTAAAGCAAAAAGCAACGGATAAACAAGCCGAAGCCAAGAATAAACAAACGCGCACTTATAGGGAACTTTGGCCCTTGTTTTTGAAGGCAGAAAGGCCTAAGACGGATAAGAAAAACAATTTTGCCACGGCGCAGGCAACGAGCCAGGATATGCTTGCTGATTATCTTAACATGGGTATGGGTTCCTTAAAAGTGTTTGAAGTGCGGCAGCTTAGTAAATATTTTTTTTTTAATAGTGACAACTTGTATCGATTATTTTTAGTGTGACTAAGTCTACAAATGCAGAGCAATGCCTGAGTTCTTCTGGATTGACTCGGGTAGAATGAATATGACGTGAATAGCGTTGAATGAAAAGTGACAAACAGCAAGCATGTTTTTTTTTCATGTACAAAAGGACAAGAGTCCTAGTTCCCAGACATTCAAGCGGATATTGATGTTTAGAAATAGCGAACGACTTTCCGGTACAGTTGGGCACGTCAACACGTCGGAAATAGGCCAACTTGTACCCATAACTATAGTCAACAATCAAACCTTGGCCCAGCGTCGACTTTGACTTCGTTCCTGGCTGTTTCACCTGCCACCCACTCCACACTCCACACTCCACTGCAAATTCTCAGCGTTTGCTCGCGTGCAAATTCACAATTTGGGTTAGGGTCAGAGCGATAATGTTGTACAAGTCAAAGGATACGACTATGGCGATTGCGACTACCAAAGGGTAAAAGGCCGCAAAGCTGTCGTTTCGGGCGGTTCAAGTGAAAACACTACTGCGAACACAAACAAATAACAGGAACGATGACGCAGCACAATCCGTGGAGCACAAGAAAGAATAAGTACGGCAAAGGCCAAACGAAATGCGTGCTAAAAGTTGTTCTTTACTGTGGAATTTGTATACACGATAAAACAATTTGTTATTAGCGTGCCGGTCATGCAAATCACAAATTTGGAGACCTCAGCAGCCAGCTTTATATCTAAGGTGACCGTTTCCCCTGGAAAGGCTTTCTTTTCTTTCCTCCGACACCCACGCAATGAATGAGAATTTGTTAAATGAATTGTAAGGGCCCAAAAAGGAGAAAGGATTGAACCAAGTGAAAATACTCGAGTACTTACTCCAACTCCTCGTCGTCGTCCTGCTGGGCCGGGGCTGGTTTTGGCAGCTGCTGCTGCTTATCGCTGGCAGCAATGTTGTTCTCATAGAAGACGTCGTCCTCCTTGGATTCATCATCGTCGCCTAGGCTCAGGCTCTTGTCTTCGTCG
Source organism: Drosophila gaucha (assembly GCA_035045545.1). Lineage (NCBI taxonomy): Eukaryota > Metazoa > Arthropoda > Insecta > Diptera > Drosophilidae > Drosophila > Drosophila gaucha. The sequence goes on from JAWNOY010000129.1 coordinate 122,293, forward strand.
TCGTTGTTATCCTCATTGCCTTGGGTGTTGGCTGGGGTGTTGTTGTTCTTGTTGCCGCCGTTGTTGTTGTTGTTATCGGCATCGCTACTGTTGTCCTCATCGTCGTTGTTGATGTCCTCAACATCCTGACTATCGTTATCTTGCTGATTGACACGCCGCTTGGCTTCCTCCTCCAAATATTTGGCCTTAGTGATTATCTCATCGCTAAACCAAAGACAGAGTTAAACGGGTTCATTTCGACACCAGAGGCGCAAGCAATCAATTTTTAATTTAATTAGTTTACTAACTTTCTCAACAGCAACTACAAAAGCACAAATTACCAAATACGCCAACAGTCGCTTACCGATTCTTGTGCAGCTCCTTTTTCGACACGCACACAGCACTGAACTCGTCCTCGAGCAAGCATATTTCGCGCTTCTTACAGTTGAGCGGGCGGCAAAGGTCACCTGTGGGCGGTAGACGGCAATAGATAAATTTGTTATATACAAATTTTAAAATTTTGAGAAAAGTTTGCTTTCTTGGCGGTAAGGTTTGCGGATTCGTCCGCCTTGGCATTCATTATACTATAGCTTGGGTTACTCACTTGATGGATCATGTATCCAGCGCTTGCATTCTCCCAGATTTTTGTTGTTCTGCGAATTTTTGTTTATCTAGAAACGAGAGTAACATGGAAATGGAATGGATGATTAATTCACATTGCGAGGGAAATATTTTATCTCTTAATTTCGTTATTTAAATGCAAAAATGCAAAACTCGCATCCGTGTCAGATGCCAGACGCATATCAAAACACTCTCACACGCGCACAACATATATTCAAGTCCGCTGGCGTATATATAATGCCAACATGTGTCGTATACATAATATACAAATGAGAGGAACAGCAGCTGCTATCGTGTCTGCAAGGCGCTATTCGTTGCTTCTCACTAGCAAAATGCTCTTGACAGCTTCATTGTTTCAAAGATTTTACAAAACTGCAATTAAATGAAAAAATTAAAAAAAAAAAACTGTCTTTAAGTACAAAATAAACACTGAGTACCAAAGATGAATACACTGACAAGTATTGGCAGACATAGAAATTTTAAATAAATTTAAATCAAATTTTATTCAAATGAGTTAAAGAAATTAAAAATTAAATTTTACAACATTAGTTCTGTTATCCCGATAATCTTAATAATCATATGCCTTACATTTAGGTAGAAGCCCTTCAAAAAGTTCACATGCTTTTTGCAAGAACATACCTCAGCCAATTCGTACCTTCCATGAAAAAAAAACTAAATTCAGGGCAAAAACTCCCCTACACATCATTAGCCAAACCAAACCGAATTCTATTTTTTTCAGGTTTGCTGTCCTGGAATTTTTATTTGAACTTTATTCTACGAACTATGTACTGTAACAGTAAACGTAAAACATAAAAAACCAGACAAGCGCTTTTTTGTTTGTCATATGAACTTGATGCAATTTGTGTGCTCGAAATGCAAACGTATTTATTTTCATTTGATTCAATTTAATTGTGTATAGTTGTATAGTTGCCGGCAATAAAGCAAAGCTAGAAACAACTTTTTGGTAGCCGGCACATGGTAGCAAAATGTTATTAAGTGCAATGGTGCGTATGAGTAATATTCAAGTTGACTCTAAAGTAGAGTGCAGTGAACGCAGCTCTAACAAGCGCACCCTTTGACAGGCACTTGCTTTCAAAGCATAACACAAACCAAACGCTGCCCCGACTCCTGTCTGCCGATAGCGTCGCTATGACTTGACAGTTTTGCAACGCGGCGCCTGAAAATGTACTGTGTGACAGCAGGCAGCATAAAAAGCCCGCTCAACTGTTGTTGCGCTGTAGCTGCACGGGAGGTGCTTTAAGCGGACAGTTGCTAAATTGGCAACTTAACTTGGTGGCTGCCATCCATAGTCAAACAGGTCAAGCGTTGACCCCATTCATGCTCGATACCCGCGGCCAATTCAGTACTCAGCCACCGCCCACACGGCACGCATTTGGCATCGGCGGCAAGTGCAAAGTGGCAATTGCGCTCTATGCAATTGCCACACATCCCTGTCCGTCTCCGCTGGCAGCTGTAATGCAATAAAGTCGTCCGGGTCGCAGACTCTGGCAATTTGCATGCGTTAAAATGCAATTTGTGCGCGTTTCCTGGCCGCGGTTTGCCGCGCCACACCCCTTTGAGAATGGCGCTTTCGTCTGCCCGCCGTCGACGTGTTACATTTAATGCTCTGCCCCACCTCCCCCTTCCGCCCGCTCAGGCAAGCATTGTGCACTGCGTGAGGGGGATAGGGGGACTTGTGGCCGGTTAGCTTCGCGGGCGTGCCCGTTGATTGGCTCGGTCAGCAATCTGCAATGCGCTTTTGTGGCGCTCCATTTGTTGGCTTTAATTGCACTTCGTTTGCGGCGCTCCAGCAAGCGATTGGCCTTATTGTGGTTGAAATATGATGCAAAAGCGTAATCAACTCCAGCAGCTACTTAAATAGGCCGTAAGTCCCGCCATTATTTGGAGGGAGCCGGCTCTTTAACTGGGTCACAGCTGCTGCAGGCGTTCAGCCGTTATTCCTGCTGCTACTGCACCCAGCCTGCTCTTGCTTAGGGCCCAAATTGCGCTCTGGCGTTATGCAAGCATATCCAGAGCGCCAACAGCGCTGCCACAGCTGCAAATGGTGCCTGCAGTCGAATGCACTTTAGTTTCTCGCTCCGCCACCATTCACGGGCTGCAGTTTAACCTCTTTGCCAGATTTTTGACTGCTTAAGTGGCTGGGCTTATTAAAGTCCATTTAATTACGGGACTCGGTGGGTGCTTCGCAACTTCTGACTCTGTGCAACTTGACCTTAATTTGGCTGCCTCTCCTGCAGCTCCTCTCAACAGATGCTAGCAAATGTTTTGCACGTTTTGTCGAAAACACAAATAGTAAGAAAAAACGCAAAAAATATAGCCGCAAAAATAACATTTTTATACACGTCATTTTGTTGCAGCTGCAGCAGAGCCACGCCCACTGCTGTGCGCCCATCAGCCTCGCTGTGGCAATCTGTCAAGCTTTAAATTGAATTTACGACTTTGTTTTCGTAGCGGGTTTATTTAATTTTTTTTTTATTTTCTTGCGCTCTACTCTGCTCTGCAAAATTCTTTATTGTTTCCCTTATTCAGCAGCCAAGGATAACAAACAATTCGGGGTGCCTCTGACGGGGTTGTTCCTTCAAGGGGACAGGATGTCGCTGCACTGAGACTGCAACGCCATTTTGGCTGTCAGTTTTGGTTGCATTATGCAAATGTAATTTTTATTTAGGTATAGACAGTTGTTGCTGATTTTCTTAGCTTTGTGCAATGGGACGCAACATTTTACTGAAAACTGCTTCTAGATATCTAAATACTTTACTCAATATTTTATTTGCATACCATAACAAGAAGGTGGGTGGTGGGAAGGAAGAATTATATGTTAGAATTACATATTTAGCAAAAACAAGAAAAATTTGAGGACTTCTAAAAGTAAATGAATTCTTGATAAGAAACTGAATCCATCCAGCTATAACTGCCAGTCCCTCTATCTACCTAGACGAAGGTCTCATTTTCGAAAACTTCAATGTACTTACTAATATACCTAATATACCAAATACTTATACTCGAGTACTCCTTATTTTTGCTCTTACATGTTTGGCATAAAGCGAAAGGCGTGAAAAATGCACTTCCCACAATAAATATATATACCTAATATTTATTGTAGAAATTGAATTTTTCGCTTTCTGCCAAAAGTTGAAGAGCAAAAAATTAAATTAAATAAAATTAATGTATCTAACTCCTTCTGATTTTAGACAAAAAAAACAATTCTAAATATATCTATTACTATTGAGATAAAAGAGATAAGGTACGAAAATATAATTTAATAAATATATCAAATTTTAAGATTTCAGCCTTTGTAAATTCCAAGATTGCTGCGTGGGCAAAGACTGTCAGGCAGACAGACAACTTAGCGAACATATATATATGAAGGACTCGCCTTTTTAAGTTGTATTGTCAAAATACTTTTGTCCACCGAAAGAATCTAATTCCGCTTTATCATAATTATAGAAAACAAATTTCGTTATCAGTGCAATATTTTCTCTCTTAAAAATTAAATGGATATCGTAACTTCTCTCAGATTGCTGAAAAACACAGGACTCGCCTCCTCTGGCAAGTGACACACATTTGCATAAAATAAATCCAGTAAGAACATTAGATTTTAGTTTATATTTGGACTTTTATAATTTGATGAAAATATTTATATATACAAAGCTCCAAGGATTTCAGTTCAAAGCGCGAAACAGACGTACAGACTTTTCACTTTCATCAAACTTGCATTCTCTTATTTTATGAACTATTGGGCACTGCTGGCTTAAGCTCTCTTAAATATTTTTAGCATATAATAAAGCAGTAAACGAATTCGCAAAGGTATAAAAGCATTGTGTATAATGCACATAGAATGAAATCTAATCCTCTTATAAAATTACAATATGCAAGCGCTACAGAGTCATGTATAATTTATTTCGGTCGACTGAATTTGTAATGTTTGTATGTATGCAGACGTGTGCTTATGTGTGTGTGCGTAGATTATGTGATAGAAATGCGTTGTTCATTTGGGTTTCCAGTATTACAGATGCTACATAAGTTTGTTAAATGCTCAAAAATGTTACTTAACAAGTAGAATCTAAAAACCATATGAATTTTAAAATAATTGCATATATTAAATTTCATATCCTCGATTGCTTTGCATACCAGCATAAATGTATTTATGGTATTTACAAATTTGAATGTTGTTACTACCAAGTATTTATAAGAAACAATTTTAATTGCCGATTTAAAACTATTGTAAATAAGAAGCTCTTATAATAAAATATTTCTCGCAAACTCGTTAATCCACACTCATTAAATCAGCTATAGAAATATGTTAGGAATTTAGTTGAACTAAATGCAAGACTTCCATCGAAGCTCAATTATTTGTATTAAAATAAAATGCAGCTGTAATTGCTACTATAAATGAATGAGTAGAATTTACAAATTCTGGCAATAATTTTTCTTATTTGCAGTTTCCCTTTGCCAGCATTGAGCTGCGCTAAGCGTATTGATTTTAAATTAAATTTGCTAGTTTCGTTTCGACCCTGCAATGAACTTATGAAATGCCGCATTCAATCGGCTATGAAACCACCAGCACTGACCCGACTAGGCCCGTCCTGTCCCGTTTTCAAAAACCTCTATAAAACAGCTTATGGGTATTGAAAAAGAGAAAACTAATAAATACGCTCTGCAGCCGAAATTGTTGTAAATTATGCAGCGGCCGTTGCACGAATACCAGTGATGCAGCCCGGAGATGCAATATTTGTGCCTTGTTAGCCGATCTACTGTACAATCAATGAACTATATACATATGTGGCGCTTGGACCCACAAATATTGTGGTGTCGAATGTGCACAAAATTTCAAAATATTGCGGCTGTGAGAGAAGTGAGAAACGCATGAATTGTGGCAATTAGAGCAAAATGTATCTGTTTGCAGGAGGAGGATTATCAACCCATATATATTCGTCCACTGACTGACTGACTGACTGAACTGGAGTTGTTGGTCCATAAATTATGCATTACGATTTAAAAATACATTAAGCAGGCATGGCTGGCTCCCAATTCAGATACTACTCTACTATATATGGAGATGTGCACATGAACATATAAAATTGGTGCTGATGCACTGTGATTATCATCTATGTGTAGCCCATCGGCTATATTGTGGCCTTTATAATAGCCCGACTGGGCCACATAAATTGCGCAATTTCGTGCACACAAATGGTAAATCAATTTCAATTGCAGTCGAGGCCGACTGCTCTAAGCGGGATGTCCTGGCTACCACATTTCCTGGCAGGATGCTCAGCGTGACGCTGGCCCAACGTGCAAATCCATCAATATAAGTAACATTTGACTTTGGTTGCGCCCCGAGTACTAAACTTTTCACAGAACCAAAGCCAACTGCCAAGAGAGCGAGAGAATTTGAATTTGAATCTGAGGAGTGCTTTGGCATCCAGGAAATTGCATTCTTCTGGCGCCGTCTGGCGTTAGAGTCGTAATGCCAAATGTCGCCGGATGTCACACAGGATGCCAAAGGGCTTGGCCAGTTTGATAACAAACTTAGACCACGTCAAAAGTTAAAGCCTCGTCTTTTCAGCTTCTTTTTTTTAAGCCGCAGCCCGAAGGGATTTCCTTGTCCAAAGGTGCACCACAATCAGGGACATGTCAATGTGTATGTGTTATGACACTCGTTACGAACGCTGTCGCATGCATAAATTATGCAATAATCACAATTTAATCGTTAATTCAATTAGCGCAATGTCCACATGTCAATTGGGACAGGCATCACACAACGTTATATATATACTTATATATTAATAAGAGAATGAGAGCGAAAAGAGATAGACAATGCAAAAATTACAGAAAGTGCAGCTTAAATATTTACTTTTGAAGCCATAAAAAACCTGACGTGTCCTGCGGCAGAAATAAACATGCCACATGGCAAGTGGCAATATGGCAAATAGGCCAACTGCCAAGGCAGCGTATACGAGTATGCCTGACCTGATGGGGGCGTGTCAGTGGCACGTTATGTTTATGTATCGCAAATGCATTTTCCGGCAGAGCACATCGAGGATACGGCGTACAGACGTGCAGCGTCAGAGCAGGTGCCAGAGCAATCGCACTGCAGTCATAAAACATTTCGGAGCAGCAACCGCAACACATAGAGACAGCAAATTGCAACAAATTGCAACATGGCAACAAAGGTAAACCAAAAGCGGCGCTAAAAAATACTGCCACAGCAAATGTGTTCACAAAATACGATTACTACATTCATTTCCAGCACCAAATTTATATTTATAAACATGGCACAACATGGAGAAACAGGAAAAACGCCGATATGGTCTGCGCCACAGAGTGTCTGCCATAGCTGGGACTAGTTTCCATCTGATTGTGTTGTTTTATGCCATGCCCCGACATTGGGGAATTGTTTCGACTGTGGCTGGCACGGATTAGGTCTAGTTTATGGCATTAAGCTAAGCAGACGGTGCTGGAGAGTTGTGGAAATATGCAAAATAACACAGAGTGCAATATGACACAAACAGATTTAATCAAAACCAAATATGCTATCTCTATATCTCTATCTCTTTTCCTCTCAGTGTTTCCCCCTTTGCGTCATTCCTTATATGTCTCTCTGTATATTTCTCTATGTATCTCTCTATCTCTCTAGGTCTGTACATTTCAGTCTCTCTCAATTTATCTCTGTCACTTAGTATTTCACTGTGTCTCTCACTATATTTATGTCTCTCTTTCTCTCTATTTCTATCTCTCTTTTTCTCTCTGTCCCTCTCTCACTCTCTACCTATGTTTTTCTTGGTATTGCTCTCTCTCTCTCTCAGCTACTTTCTTTCTCTCACTCTCTCTCTCTCTTTCTTCCTCTATTTCTCCCCTCTAACTCTCTTTCTCCCTCTCTCTCTGTTTCTCTCTCCTCTCTCACTCACCTCTTTCTCTCCTCTTTCTCATTTCCAACTCTGTCTCTCTCTCTCTTTTCTCTCTCTCCCCCTTTCTTTCTCCCTCTGTCTGTCCATCTCTCTCTCAGTATTTCTTTCTCTCTCAGTTTCTTTCCCCCTCACCCTCCACATCTCTCTCTCTCTCTCTTGCTCTGTTTATCTCTCTACCACTCCCTCTATCTCTCTCTACCACTCCCTCTATCTCTCCACGAACTTGTTGCATTTCATATTGTGAGACATTCTCCACCATCAGTTCACCCTCATACTCAATTTCTTCTTTAAGAAGACAAACTAATAAAAAATAAATATTGTAGACATATGTGCTATATCTAGGAGGCATAGCATTCTGTTCCTATGCCGTATCTATTAGTTTCTTCATATAACAGAAATTAAAAATAAATAGCTCTGTGTAACCCAGGTACTCATTTCAACATATTGATGAAAATTTCACAGCATTAATGCAAACATTGGCTGGGACTCGCCCACATAATTTAATGTCAATGCTGTAAGCAAGCGAACAGGTCGCAATTAAATAGTAGCAGATTAAGCATATGCAGGTAAGCTATGCACAAAAGACAGATGAAAGGATCCACCCAACGACACACCCAAGCGAAGTAAGCTTCAATGCGTTGCAGTGAAAGCTTTTAGTTGCGCCATAACATGCAATGGACAGCGGACAAAGGCCACGCGTGACGCCCCTCAATGGCCTGCTAAGCGGTCTCGCCTCTAAATAATTGCAAACTTGCCCCGCCCACGCTCACACACAGACACACACACGAAGCTATTTGGCAATGGCGTGCATCCATGGCGATTGAATAGTTCAATCAATTAGTTAATTGCAGAGCTGACCGAAAGTCTTTTAGACCAAATCCTGCAGCTCGACTCGAGGCACTTAGCAGCAATCAGCAATTAGTAGGGCGATACCGGGAATCCATTAAAGGACGTGGCGGTGGTCCTGGCAAACCAAAGAGCTGTAAATGGCCCCGGTTGACTTTTCACTTTTCGAACAGGATAGTGCCAGACATTGAGTGGTGCACGTCTTAGCTGTGGCAGCACCACATTTAAAACTAGTTGCACAGTGGTAAGCAAAAAGCGCATAGCTATGCATGCATAGTCATCCAAGCCGAAGGGGGAGGTCTACGGAGTGGGAAACCTATCAAAAGAAACAAACAACAAATTTGTCGCGCCAAACACAAAACTGAAATGAAGCAGCACAAAAATATGAAGTTTTTCCCATTTTCCGAACTCTGTCGCACAAACACGCAAACATACATATACATATACATGCTGCTGTCGGGGTGTGTGCGAGAGCGGGCAAAAACTTTGCAAATTGCAGCTCATCGCTCTTTCGGCGCGGGGCTGGGCGATGCGAGAGGGGTTGTCTAATGGCAAATAAAAGCGTAGCAAAAATCATGCCTGTTTTTTATTAGAAGCCATTCAAAGCCTGGCAGCCATGACAGCCAAGCAAAAATGGCGGCAACAACCGGAAGTCGGCTGTTGGCTGTCGCTTGTCAGTTGTTGGCTGTTGGAGCTGTCGCAAGGGCTGCCCCTTGCCGCCCGTTGTTGGCCTGATGAGAAATGACAGGCAATAACGCTGCCAGCTATACTCCATCTGCATTTATCATAACTTTCGTCCTTTATTTGCCTTGATGGCAGCATTGCCACAGGTCGTATTTGTTGTGTTGATTCAGTTGAGTGTAGACTCAATGCTTCGAATGCTTCGTTAGCGACGTCTCCTCTTTTGCATAGCTTTGCTTTGGTTTCGCATTTATACGTGCCCCCTCCCAACATGTCCGCCAGCAGTCTCTACTATCCCACCTGAGGATTATAGCTCAGCTTGGTGCTACATTTGAGCTTAAATGGTGTGCGCTTAATATCCAATACCCATTTAAAATGGGCTTAACATGGTTTTGTTCAAGTGAAGTGTATTTATTATTAACTAGCATAGAGACTAGAGACTGGCAAAGAGTAGAGATAAGTCCATATAGCTATAAGGCTCTATATGAATATGATAGTCATAGAGACATTTGAAGTTCAAGACTTCAAGTTTAGACCTTGATAAGTATCGATTTCGAAACAGGATATAAACGTATGTATGTTTATATGTATATGTAACTACAATAGAATGAAATGACAACTCGGCGCTTGGTATCAATTTTTACTTTGATATTGCAGTTGCACATCTTAATTAACTTTAAATTTATGCGGTTGCAAATATTTTCTTAATACGATTACGAAATTAGAAAATCCAATTTATTTGTATACATTTGAGTAGCTTAATTGCATTAAGTTGTTTAGAGCTAAAATACATATGTACGTTTAATATGCAAACAAAATAAAACTTACTTTAAATTGAATAACAATTGGCTTTATGCTATGTTGAAGATGTGGATACATTTAATTCAATTGTGTTGGCCAATAAGGATATGCTTTAATCAATACGCATTGTAAATTAATTCAATAAGGCTTCGTTAATAATTAACAATTGTTTGTTTTTCGAAAAAGTTATAGTGACAAATGAAAACCAATTTACAAGGCTTTTCACTCCGTTCAAATGGCATTCCGATGCGCAGGATAATTGAATGCCATTTGAATTAATTAACAGCGCAGCACAGCACATAAGTAGGCGTAATTAGGGCCTTTAATGTATATGTATAATGTGTATGTGTTAGGACTTAAATTAAACCTATGATATAACTATACGTACTTCTAAACTGTGGAGTAATATATACATTTTAGAAACTGCGATTACTAAAACTTAACAAATCATTTGCTGTTCGTAAGTAAATGACGGACATAAAATAAATATATATATCTGTAATAACTGAAAAGCTGCGAATAGAAATTAAAGTTAAAATAAAGGAATATGTTTTTCTTTACTTAGGCTACATATTAAAAACTATTTTTTTTTTATCTTAAAAGCCCAATTTTATAATACAATAAATATTCAATCCCTAAGCAGTGTAGTTGCATTTCAAATTAACTTTGAAAAACCAAACTATAAATTTCATTTATCTTTATTTTCTTTACCTTTTATGTATGTATGAAATATGTATATGTACATATATATATAAATTACACATTGATAAATAAACTAGAAATCTCAGGAGTATGGGCACTTTGCAAAAGGCACTCTGGGGTATTTAAGTACATATTTTTATTATAATTTATAATGAAGATTGTTATTCTTAATAGGCAAATTTTTAAAAATCCAAGCAAAAAGAAATGTTACCATTTTTGATATACATATAATTGTCATTGAAAAGTGGCTAATAAAATAGTTTATATTCATCAATAACAAAAATCTTCCTTTATTGCAGAACACGAAATCAAGCATTTAGATGAGTTTACTGGCAAAGCGAAAGAAAAAAGGACACGTGCCCAACTCTATTATGGAAAAGCACGCCTTCGAGCGTGTCCTCGGGCTATTTGCTTTATGCATAGAAGGTATTGTCACATAGATAATGGAAAATACGAATGGAGATGAGATTGAAATGTTTGCCACAGATGTTGAACAATGCTCAGGCATAGTAAGTGCTTTTGCTGATAAAAAAAGAGTCATCAGACACACTAAAGCATACATTAAGGGATAAACGTTGAAAAGAGAAAAAACATAATGGAAAAGTACATTAGAAAAAAATTAATGCGAATTTCAATTGCTCTATAGTATAGTAGAGGTGTATTCATATGCAGGGCTCCAAACACGGAATTGTGTCAACATCCGCTGCGCTGGCTGGATAATTGTAACAACACACAACAAATACACACAATCATACTAAAAACAATTACATAAAAACACCCATGTATATATATAAATATGTATATATATACATATATATTTGTACTCGACTTGTTGGTGTTATCTGTTTGTGTTTGTATTTGTTTGTCATTTGAAATGTAGACATGTGTTGCTGACACAGTCGCTGTAGTTGGTGTGGCACAGTCGCTGCCATTAAAATCCTTGCAACATTGTTAATGAACTTTTAATGACTTTTTGCGATGGAACGAAAATATGTATACCCATGAGATACATACATCCAGTACAAACAAAACTAAGCTGAAGTCTACCAGCTGTACAAATCTCGGCGTTTCAGTTTTGTTTCGTGCAACTTTTGTGTACAGCAATTTGCGTCCATTGAAACAAGCGTGAAATCTGACACACACATACATACACACAAACAAACAAACAAACAAGAGCAAACACACACACACTCACGAATGCACTGGCAGTTGCCAGCTGCCACGCCTATTCGGGAGTTGTTGAGTACGCCGGCACCATCAACAGCTCTGGTATCAGCATCTGCATCAGCAGCAGCAATAACAACAGCAACTTGTTTACATGCCACACGTTCAAACTAGATGCCCGCACATAGGTGTATGTGTGTGTGTGGGTGAGCAACGTAGATTAGGAATTCAAGTGGAAAGTAGAATATAAATTTAACCCTAAGTCCAAGAGCTAGCTTACTGCCAATTCGTGCCAGCAACATAACATGCAGTGTACAGTTAGCTGCAATGATTGCTTACAAATATCGCATATACTTCACTCGTATCTGTACGCTCTTAAAAGTCCAAAAGAGGCCAGCAATACCCTATGCACAGATTAGCGGGCGAATTGTAAACAAAAACTGTTGATAAAAAAACTATAAACCAACAAACAATAAAGCGAATAAAACCATATTCCTGAATTTAAAGCTGATAAGCTACGCAAAACCTCAGCTATGAGATAATATCGGATGGCAATCGGTCGACTCTAGGGCATATTTAAACGAGTGGCGCACCCCAACGGCCGTCAGTCGCAGACGATCGCTGCCAGTGTTGAGAAGTGATTTATCGGAGCTAACAACAGTGGATTCCGCTAAACAGTCAGCTGTTTGGCAAATATAAAAAGTCGTACATTTTTAGATTCACATTCCATTAAAATATATATACATCTATTAATGAACGCATGTTAAACTAAAAAGCAGCCGAATCTTATCAACATGAGCAAAACTGAGTGGGAAAACAATGAGGAAATTAAAATTTTCCGCGAATATCTGCGCATTCCAACGGTGCATCCAAACATAGATTACAGTGAGTTCTGTGAGATTGTAATAAACCGGTTTATATCTATATTGTCCCTTGATAAGCAAAATCCCATAAAGATTAACTGTCTGCGTTTTACAGCCGGCTGTGTTGACTTCTTGAAACGTCAGGCAGCCAGCCTGGACCTGCCTGTGGATGTCATCTATCCCGTCAACGAATCTAATCCCGTTGTGGTAATGAAATGGGTAGGCAAGCAGCCAGAACTTCCTTCAATCATTCTCAACTCTCATACGGATGTCGTGCCCGTGTTTGCTGACAAATGGACCCACGCACCATTCAGTGCCGATCTGGATGATGAAGGTCGCATTTTTGCGCGTGGTTCGCAAGACATGAAGTGCGTTGGAACTCAATATCTGGGTGCCGTTCGTGCCCTCAAGGCTAGTGGCTTCCAGCCAAAGCGTACTGTCTATCTCACCTTTGTGCCTGATGAAGAGGTTGGAGGTCATTTAGGCATGCGCGAGTTGGTGAAGAGCGATTACTTCAAGAAGCTAAACGTGGGATTCAGCTTTGATGAGGGCATTTCCAGTGAAGATGAAACATACGCAGTGTACTATGCAGAGCGAACATTATGGCGTAAGTTACTCGCAATTCTCCTTTTCGCAGTAATCATGGAATGTAGCATTCTTGCAATTTCAGATCTCAAGCTTAAGATCAGTGGAACTGCCGGTCACGGTTCCCTTTTGCTACCCAACACCGCTGGCGAGAAACTACATTACATTGTCAATAAGATGATGGACTTCCGTGAATCACAGGTGAAACGCCTCAAGGAAGACAACACCATTGACATTGGAGATGTAACCACCGTTAACCTAACCAAACTGAATGGGGGTGTCCAAAGCAATGTGGTGCCACCTTTGCTGGAAGTGGTATTTGACATTCGAATTGCAATAACAGTGGATGTTGACTCCTTCGAAAAGCAAATTCGCGATTGGTGCGCCGAAGCTGGAGGCGGCATTGAGCTGGATTTCGAGATGAAATGCCCTTTTGTGCAACCCACCAAGATAGACGATTCGAATTTATATTGGGTGGCTTTTAAGAAAACCTTGGACGATCTGTAAGTGTGATTTTAATCGTGAAATTAACTTTTAAAACTTTTTTTTTCTTTTTTGCTCCCGCAGTGGTTTAAAGACTCGTTATCGCGTTTTCCCTGGTGCCACAGATAGCCGCTACGTTCGACATGTTGGAATTCCGGCTCTGGGATTTTCGCCAATCAACAAGACACCTATTCTGTTGCATGATCACGATGAATTCTTGCGTGCAGATACTTATCTGCACGGCATTGAGATTTACGAAAAACTCATAGCAGCTGTTGCCAATGTCTAAAAAATAACGAAACTCCATTTGATTTCAAGTTATTTTGGGCATGAATTTAAAACTTACAGCAATACAGACATGGATAAAATTATTATTATACTTGTTTTTCTACTTATTTTGTTAAATAAATGTGTATTTCACTCGTATCAGTGAATATCAAAACGATAGCGTTAATAATTGAATCGCTTTAGTATTTACTATACAAGATTTCCAGCATGCGAACCCTACTCCACTTAAATACTTGGATATCTTATTGTAAATGTAATTGCAGATCAGATTTTCTAAGAAACCTTTGGGACTGTACATTGGAAAAAATACTTTGTGTAAATAGTAATCAATTGACTTATAACTAAAGCTGTAATCAACTATGGCTTAGTTTGTTTGTTTATTTAAATAACTAGAAGCAAACGAGATATAAAATATAACTATTACAACTGAAATAGTATAACTTTATCAGGACATAAGTATTGTACCGAACTATGTTTTTTGGCTTTGGAGAAAGTATCCAAAAATTAAAATATTTACTGTCTGTGGTACGAAACTCAACATACTAAATTTTTGTGTGTCTAGCGCTTTTAGTTGACAATAAAAATTTAAAAAATATATAGATCGTTCGGAAAAGGGGATGATGTATCAATAAGTAATTGATAAACCTGGGATATGAGAATATATATTACCAAACTCAATAGCATGAAACATGTTGACAGAGTCAGATCGTATCAAAATTTGATGAAAAAGGCAACACAATATGAATTGAATTCATAACAAAGAACAAAAATATAATTTTTTACGATAGAAAATATGGAACAGTGTAACTGTAGATAACAAGTCAAACCACAATTTTCAAGACTAAGCTGATAATAAAAACCGCATTTCCAAATAATTAACTATTACGAAAGTATTTAAAAGGAAAGTGAACTACAAATATTGAAATAAATGAAACTCAACCGCGTAACACTTCGAAAGTATTATACTTGTGGAAAAATAAAATATTGACTTTTAAAATGAGTCGAGAACAATGGGAAAACAATGAAGAAATAAAAATCTTCCGTGAATATCTACGCATTCCATCGGTGCACCCAAATGTGGATTACAGTAAGTTTGAGGAATCAAGGAATTGTAAATCTTTTGACTTGAAATCAAATCTTTTCACTATATGCAGCGGCTTGTGTGGAATTCCTGAAACGTCAGGCAGCTAGTCTGGAGCTGCCTGTGGAGGTGATTTTTGAGGGATTGAATCCTGTCGTTGTTATCAAGTGGCTGGGCAAACAACCTGAACTACCTTCCATTGTACTTAATTCGCATATGGACGTTGTTCCTGTGTTCCCTGACAAGTGGACGCACGATCCTTTTAACGCCGATATGGATGACGAAGGGCGTATTTACGCTCGAGGCTCTCAGGACATGAAGAGCGTTTCGACTCAATATCTTGGGGCCATTCGCTCCCTCAAAGCTATCGGTTATCAGCCAAAGCGAACTGTTAATCTTACTTTTGTACCTGATGAGGAGGCAGGCGCTATTCCGGGAATGGCAAGCCTGGTCAAGAGTGACTACTTCAAGAAGCTAAATGTGGGATTCAGCTTTGACGAGGGCATTTCCAGTGCAGATGAAACTTATGCCGTCTTTTATGCAGAGCGAACTGTTTGGCGTAAGTAGAATTCAGCTTCCATTGAGATCCGTGCGAATAAGATTCTTTCAGACTTAAGGCTCAAGATCAGTGGAACTGCTGGTCACGGCTCCCTACTGCTACCCAACACCGCTGGCCAGAAGCTCAGCTACATTTTGAAGAAAATGATGGAATTTCGTGAAGCAGAAGTGAAAAGACTCAAGGAAGACTCCACCATTGACATTGGAGATGTAACCACCGTAAATCTGACCCAGATGAACGGTGGTGTTCAAAGCAATGTGGTGCCACCTTTGCTTGAAGTGGTCTTTGATATTCGAATTGCCATAACAGTGGATGTTGTTGCACTCGAGAAGCAAATTCGTGATTGGTGCGAAGAGGCTGGAGGCGGCATTGAGTTAGTGTTTGAATGGAAGGAACCTTATGTAGCACCTACAAAAATTGATGCATCGAACCCATACTGGCTGGCATTTAAGCAAGCCCTAGATGAACTGTAAGTAGCAATTCAGCAATGCCCCTTATTCCTTACCTACAATTCTCTTTTAGAGGTGTGAAAACTCGTCAACGCGTTTTTCCGGGTGCCACGGACAGCCGCTTTCTGCGAGACGCTGGTATTCCGGCCTTGGGATTTTCGCCTATCAATAATACGCCCATCCTACTGCACGACCACAACGAATTTTTGCGAGCAGACACTTATTTGCGTGGCATCGAAATTTATGAGAAACTAATTGCTGCCGTAGCCAATGTCTAACAACTGTTCTCACATTTTACTTAATTAATTTTGATGTTAATAATTTGATCGATTTCCAATTCAACAATAAACGCACTTCAAGTTGAGAAACAAGTAAAACTTTTGATAATGACTTAATTTTCAAGCACACCAAGTTCGCTGATAAGTAGCATATCAGTCAAATTAATAATAATGAGGAAGATAGCTGATAAAAAAACACCTTACTTTTATATATATTCTTAAGTGAACTTTGCTGTCGTTGTCAGCGTTGGGGCTTACACTTATTCAGGAGCTGTAGACATACACTGATAATATTCGGAAAGTACTTTGTGCTGTAGCATACTGTCCAATCGGCAAAAAATGACTAAATATGCGTTCTTCTGAAACCAAAATGAACTCGTTCAGTGAGCCACAAGTAATTTTGTGAATTCGCATATCTTAATCGCAGATTTAAGATTAGCATTTCAAAATGTTTCGCAGTCATTGGGTTGATGTGCTGTTTAACTGACTCAGTTACTGAATTTCGAGTACCTTTGTTTGAATCACAGCCAAGTGCTTATATCTAATTTACCCTAGTCACGGGGAACAGCCAGTATATTTCAATAAGAATAACGGAAATATTTGACAAATTACTTTTTTATTAATGTCTGTCATTCATGGCTGTGTAAAACCAGCTTTACGAGTCTGGAAGTTTTGCATTATAAACATTCAGACAGATGTTACATATATATATATATATATAAAAACTATCTGGTAGATAATACATTATAATTTAATTATTTCCCGAAAAAATTCATTTAGTTTTGATAAAAAAAAGTACAATGTAATTTCAGATAACAAGTTAAACAAACCACAATTTTTGTGACCAACCCGATAAAAAGCCGCATTTTCAATGACATCGACAAAAACGCTGAGTACTTAAAAGGAAAGTGATACATATAAGTCGAACGCCCTATATTTGTTGAAAGGGACAAAATAAGTCAATCCCAGTGAGAAAATAATAAAAAAAGGTAAGTTTACGTGATCAAATTATCCTTTCTTTTCTTTTACAAGCCGCACACTTCAAGTCATAGACCTGAGAGATAACTAGCCAGGCTTAACTAGCTTTGATAAAAAAAAAATAACTTAAATAGAATGCTGATAAGAAGTAAAAAATTGTATTTGTTGTGCGTGATAAGAAATAACAACGGTTTGCTCTGTATTCTTTCCCTTCAATCAGTGTGTCTAAATTAATTAATTTATAACAACATATTTATCTAGTTTCTCAATGTCAAGTAATATGTTTTTATCTCTTCAATCCAGCTGCTGAAATGCTCTTAGTTGCTGTGGTTCACAGTTATCATTCAATTTAAATTATATGAATTTTTTTAGGCAACACTTAAGTTAAATATCTAGTTTTTATTTAACATTTAGAGTATTAGTTTAAGAGGGGCTAATTGATGGCCTTTAATTCGTTGAAAGTTTGCTCTATATATGATCCATTGTTAGTGTTTGCAAGCAAACAAAAATAAACATCTGATAACAGGCTCATTTGCAAGCACATTAATCATACTGATAAGAAGCATATCTGCTAAATTTGTTAAAAAAAAAATAAAGACCGGGAGTCATAAATCTGATAACACATAACAATCACATTAGTAACAAATGTACGTGTTCTTTGCCATCGATGTAGATGTTGGCATCTCTAAAGAATATTAAGGGGCACATAATTATTTTCAGCATGCAGTCGCAGAGTAATAAAATAAATAAATGAATAGCAGCAGCAACAACGGATATTTTGTAAGATATAATACCAAACGATAAACAGAAAATGGGCAAAGCTGAGTGGGAAAACAATGAGGAAATCAAAATCTTCCGTGAATATTTGCGTATTCCTTCAGTGCACCCAAATATAGACTACAGTAAGTGGCAATCTAGAAATAACTTTCTATATTTAACAGCGGAATGAGTGGAGTTTGTGAAACGTCAAGCAGCTATCCTTGATCTGCCCGTAGATGTAGTATATCCTGTCAACGAAGCTAATCCCGTCGTAATTGTGAAGTAGCTGGGCAGCCAGCCAGAGCTGCCTTCAATCATGCTGAACTCGCATATGGATGTGGTGCCAGTGTTCCCCGACCGTTGGACACATGAACCCTTCAGCGCTGATCTCGACGACGAGGGTCGAATTTACGCTCGTGGCACACAGGACACTAAGGGCATTGGCACCCAATATTTGAGCGCCATTCGCGCACTGAAGGCCACGGGCTACCAGCCAAAGAGAACTATCTATGTGACCTTTGTGCCTGATGAGGAGCTTGGCGGATTTCTAGGCATGCACGGATTTGCGAATGGAGATTACTTCAAGGCACTCAACGTGGGCTTCAGTTTGGATGAGGGCTGTTCAAATTTAGGCGACTCCTATTATGTATTCTATGCCGAGCGAACCACCTGGCGTATGTTAACTCAACAAAATGATAAACAAATATTTAACTTGGAATTTAATTACAGAGATTAGATTTAAGGTGAGCGGTACGACAGGACATGGCTCTCTGCTGCTGCCCAACACTGCTGCCGAGAAGCTCCATTATGTTGTGACTAAGCTGCTGGATTTCAGGACGACTCAGGTGAAAAGGATAAAAGATGATTCGAGTCTTTTGCCTGGCGATGTGACTGCCGTGAACCTGACCCAATTGAGTGGAGGTGTTCAGAACAATGTAGTACCTGCTGTGCTCGAGGCGGTATTTGATATGCGCATTGCCATCGATGAGGACCTGGTTGCCTTTGAGCAACAGATACGCGACTGGTGCGAGGAAGCGGGTGACGGCATTGAGATCAAGTTTGAACGGAAAGATGATTATTCGCCAGCCACGATAATTGATGCCTCGAATACATTCTGGGCAGCTTTTCATAACTCCCTAAATGAACAGTATGTATGCCTACAATCATATTTTTTGCCATCTGACTCACAAATAAATTCTTATTTAACAGAAATTTTAAGGTCACTCCACTTATCTGTCCTGCCTGCACAGACAGCCGCTTCTTGAGAACACTTGGAGTCTCAGCTTTGGGTTTTTCTCCGATGAAAAACATGCCTGTGCTTGCGCACGCTCACGATGAATACACGCAGGCAGATTTGTATCTGCATGGAATTGAGGTTTACAAAAAGCTCATTCCAGCTATTGCCAATGTCTAACACTGTGCGTTAAGACATAGAATGTCCATGTTTAATAAACTTAATAAAATTCAACAAACAATAATTAAATCATATCTATAAATAGTTAATTAGCAAGTTTAAGACGAGCTATGCGTGTATGTGCGTATGTTTTTTAGAATGTACGAATGCTTATGTATATGTATGTAGGTACATGGTATCTTCCAGTCGTGCAGTTACCCGTAGTACTTAATAAAAATATAATATTATGCCTTAGTCGAACCATATTCAACTGTTCCAATGCATTTTTCAATTTCAAATATATATAGCATAAATTCTAAGCGGAAGTGACAAATCTTTTAATTTCAATAAATTTCATACGTTTATGTTATATGCGCCATGTCCGATTTTGTCGACAAATATAATTAGCAAAAGGCTTCGGGCAAAGGTCATCCGAAAAGTCCACATTTAACTGATAAGAATTGGTGACTTAGTTGTAAATATGATAAAAGCAGACATATTGTTAATGAAAAAGCTTTATAATGGATGGCAGTAATGCGTATAAAAACAATGAGTCGATAAGCCTGCCAAACAGTCGTCGGCCAACACTGAAACAATTCAGACCTCTTATTTTAGCTGGGAGCATCTCAAACACCTGCTACTGTACAAATCAGAACTATTTATAGTGAAAACACATATACAATCACATATTGTGTGAATTAATTGTTTATAATTACCATACAAATCTTAAAAATCTAAACAAAATGAGCAAAGCTGAGTGGGAAAATGATGAAGAAATTAAAATCTTTCGTGAATATCTGCGCATACCCACGGTACACCCAAATATAGATTACAGTAAGTTTATAAGATTGTGCAGATCGCGATAAGACGTTTTATTAGAGGAATTGCATCATAAAAATGTTTTAAGTGAGATTAACCTAAAGTGAGAAATTTACAGCCGCTTGCGTGGAGTTCTTGAAACGTCAGGCAGCCAGCCTGGATCTGCCTGTCGATGTTGTTTATCCTGTTAACGAGGACAATCCCGTCGTGATCATGAAATGGCTGGGCACTCAGCCTGAGCTGCCATCCATCATCCTGAACTCCCATACAGATGTTGTGCCCGTCTTTCCGGAAAAGTGGAGTCACGATCCTTTCAGCGCAGATATGGACGACGAAGGTCGCATTTACGCTCGAGGCTCGCAGGACATGAAGTGCGTTGGTACTCAATACCTGGGCGCCATTCGCGCACTCAAGGCCAAGGGTTACCAGCCAAAGCGGACTATCTACTTGACCTTTGTGCCCGATGAGGAGGTTGGCGGTTTCTTTGGAATGCGCGAATTTATCAATGGAGATTACTTCAAGTCCCTGAATGTGGGCCTAAGCTTAGACGAGGGCTCTTCCAGCTTGGACGACTCCTATTACGTATACTATGCAGAGCGTACCGCATGGCGTGAGTATTCATGAAGCATTAGCCAACTGAAGGGTTGTAGTAAGTGTTTCTTACAGATATTAGATTTAAGATCAGCGGAAGTGCTGGACATGGTTCCATTTTGTTGCCTAACACCGCCGGCGAGAAGCTCAATTATATTATAAACAAGATGATGGGATTCCGTGCGTCCCAGGTGCAAAGGATGAAAGATAATAAGAATCTTTTCTTCGGTGATGTGACCACAGTGAATCTGACAAGACTGGCTGGTGGTGTGCAAAGCAATGTGGTGCCTGCACTGCTCGAGGTGGTCTTCGATTTGCGCATTGCTATCGATGTGGATCTAGTTGCCTTTGAGCAACAGATACGCGACTGGTGCGAGGAGGCTGGCGGTGGCATTGAGATTGTGTTCGAACAGAAAGACGAATATGTGCCACCGACCAAGGTGGATGCCTCGAATCCGTTCTGGACAGTTTTTGAGAAGTCCTTGAGAGAACTGTAAGCATATGCGAATGTTAAAATCATGCAACATGATTGATATTTCTCTTTTTCAATAGCGATCTGAAATTCCACGCATATGTCTGTCCTGGCAACACCGACAGTCGCTTTGTGCGTTCCAAGGGTATTCCGGCGTTGGGCTTCTCTCCAATGAGAAACACGCCCATTTTGCTGCACGATCACGATGAATACTTAGGTGCGGATACATATTTGCATGGCATTAAGGTTTATACAAAGATCATTGCAGCTGTTGGTAGTGTGGAAGGAAATTAAATATACTTTTGATAACAATAAAAATTTAACAAACGAACATTACACAATTTTTTTTGGGGTAAAACAATTTGAGTAAAGCATGAATGTGGACAAATTTAAAGAGTCGGTCGATGGTTGAATATTATTTTTTTCTGATTAGTCATTTGCTAATTATGGTGTGTTCATTCCCTTATCAGTTTATCAATTGATATATACGCAAAAAAAAAAACATGAAGCCATACGCTTGGCCCTCCACACACCATTGAAACAACATCTGGGCTACTGTTGCGACCAACCCAAACAACAATATATTGAGTTACTTAATTTTTTGGAGGATATGACGCATACGCCATGTTTCGCACAGTAAAATGTTGACAACGATTCGACAACAGATTTGCCAGGGAACTCACCTAGCAACTGCTTGACGGGCATTTAGTCGGCGGAATAAATGTTAAAGCAGCTCGCAACCGCTGAAAGGAAGCAAAAGCAAAAAACTCGCATGCCTCTGACAGTAAATTGTCAGCTGAGTAGAGAAACGTTCGGAATGTCTGGCATGTGGCTATGCAAGGACATAAATTATGTTGTTACACTCAAGGAATAATGCCCGCACACCCACCCACCCACACACACACACATTCTCCGTTGCTGGCATTGTCCAGAGCAGCAAATGCGGCGCATGCCTGCCGATTAGACACGTTAATGCATGTGTCAGCCGATGAAATATGCATTGATACTTCACGGATGCTGAGTACGGTCCTGGTCCAACTGATCTGACGCTGTTACGAGTTCGTGGCACACAATTATGACAATTTATGCGGCAAATGCGACAGTGGGCCATGGGTCGCCATTAAATTTAAGGGCCAGGTGTGGCTTGCATTCCAAATGTATTCCACGCAATTAGCATTGACCATTAGAGGGAGCAACGTTAGTTTGGCCTAATGACTGCTGGGCCAGCCCTTTAACGTGCTCGTTACCGTTGCCAAACTTCATGCATATCATTTTTACTTTTAATGAGCTGGCAGCAGTTGGTGTCTCCAAGCCCCTACCTGCCCCTATCTGTGAGCGTGTTTTTTTTTCTTTGCTTCGTAGCCAAGTGCACTTAATGCTGCAAGTTTTTTCTGCGGCCAAGTTTGGTGCATTCGCCCACCTGGCCTGGACAAACTTGAAATTCAGTTACTTTTTTTTCTTTTATTTTTTGTCCGCCTCGCTTTGCATATTAAATTTTCTCCTGGCAACGTCGTCGCGTGTGAGTGAAAACTTTTGCAAGTTTTACATTTCAATTTTAATTTCTTTATGCCACATTTTTTGGTGCAAACTTTAAGCCGCAAGTGCATGCACCCGGCAACCCCCAGCTACTCCCCCACCCACTCACGAAGATTTCATGCGGGGTAAACTTTTTAATGTTCCACTTTTACTAATTAGTGCGAACAAAAAGTTTTTTTTCTCTTTAAAGGACGCCGAAAATAATAGAAATTCTATAGCTTAGTCAGGCATTTGCATTTGCCAACCATGAACATTTTTATTGCGTTCTCGAAATTTATGACGTTTTAAAATTAATTCAACAATCAAAATTAAAAGCGAAACATGCTGTAATTAAATTCAATTTACTTGCAACTGTTGTGGCCGAGCCATCTAACTGAGACTTGGGCATTGTCTTTGGGGCCAACGTTATAGCCGTGCAATTAAAATCTAAGATTAAACGAGCATCAGCCCAGCTCCCAGCTCCCAGCTCCATAGTCGAATCGCTGCGTGCCACTGTTTCCGTGGGGCAACAAAGTGTTTTTATGTGACGCCCAGGCAATTGAGGCGTCGTTGCATGTAATTGAAATACCCACTTACCTAAAGTCCACGCTCCCGCACAGTGGGTAAAATACACTAAAAACCTATGCATTTTGAAATCCCTTTCAAGCATTAATAGTGAAGAATTAAAAATGTTTTGGGATACATACTTTCTTCCAGTCAAAAAATTCCCAATTTTCTTAAAAACTAAAGTGAACCATCAATTTTTTATGAAAATAAGGATATGTTTGTGCATTTTTAAAAAGTTTAAATTGAATACGGATTTGGAATATTGAAAATATTTTTTTCTAATGAACGTAGTTTTTATATATTAAAAACTTTATTTCCCATGTTGAAGAACAAATTTTAACTGGACCACATATAATAGTGAAAAGTTTTGCTCACTTTCATAACATTTTTATAAAAATATTTTAATTATATTTCTGGGTAAACTTGTATTGTCAGTATTGCCTAACAATTAAATGAAAATTTAAAGAAATTTGTTTGCATTTTAAATTTGATTTTGGAATAGTTTTTTAGTTTTAATTAAGCGAACATATTTATTTACTAATTTAATGCTTAGTTCTGTTAAGTATTTAAATTTATACTGTTATTTACTGAGTTTAATATAACTCATATTATATTAAACTCAGTAAACAACAGTATAAATTTAATAAAAATAATAATAAAATACAAATAATAACAATACAAATTAATTTGGAGTACAAACAGAAAATTTAAAATGTTAACTATATGTATCCTTCTACATATGTATATATATATACGTCAGCCACATCTCGCCGCCCATTGTGGTTTGCAGTCAACGATTATTGCCGCTTGGCTGTATTGTTAGTAAGAAGCTGAGCTGAGCTCATATTAAACATAAGTAATAGCAACATCTAAAAAGTGGCATTAAAGCGTGAGCATACATGTACATGTGCAAACACACACACGCTTGGCTACTCACATTCACATGTGGGGGAAAATAGAGTCAATTGAAGAGCGAGCGTATATGTGTGTGTGTGTATGTGGTAAATAATTTATTTTGTCATTAAGATAAACTCTAAGGCACATATACACACACAAACACACACATACACATAATGTTCGCACACATACACAGATTCGCACAAAAAGTGCTCTTCACCCATGGTGAGCCACATAAGCGTCACAGCTAGAGCCACCGAAACGGGAAAAAGACAAACTAATTAACTTGTTTAGCACCAGGGCGCACAATTTCTCTGCTTTTCACATAGCTGGCGCTAAACTAATGAGTGTTCGTGATTGTTTGTGTGCGTATGTATGTGTGTTTAGAGAACATTGTTTCCCGGGTTTCTTGACTCACTTTTTCTTTAAACCTGCGCCTATTTTAGACTTTTCGGGGATTTAGCAACCCGGGCATAGCTCCCGCTTGTCCCTTTGACATCGTTCGCGCTGTTGCAGCTGCGTAGCAAACTTTATTGCATACGCTGGGGCGCAAAGTAAAAGCGTGGCGGAAATAGAAATGCCGCCATAGTTGCCAAAAAGGCACACACAAAAAAGAGTAAAAGCCGAATGTAAACTTTTAATACGTAGTCGCGTGTGCCACAGCAAGCACCACAACCCGTCGACCCACCGACCCACCAACCCACCAGTCCGAGCCGCCTAGCAACGTTCTGCATCAACGCGTCGCGACTTGGCGTCGTCTGCATGGCCCGGCAATTGCAATTTCATTTCCGTTCGTTGGCATTTTATTTGCCCTTTGCTTGGGATATATCTATATATACAAATAAATACATATATATCTATGTATATACATATTTTTATATACGTATATCTGAGCATATATATTTTGCAAAATGCTTCTTCGCTCAATTCTTTTACTTTTTGAGAGCAATAAGAATTTTAGATATTTGCCTGCATTTGTAATTTCGTGTCTTTGTGTATGAGGAGTGTCGTTTTTGTTTTTGTTTAGCTATCCGCAGACTTTTGCCGACATTCCAGAATAAGCTTTTGTTGCTGCAGCTGGGCACAAAGCCATCTTCTGAGCTAAGAACTACAAAAAGAGTCAGAGAAAGAGAGCGACAGAGAGCATTTAATTGAAACTGAGTAGGTAAGCCAAGACCTCTGCTATTTTGCAGAAAGCAAAATGAAGAAAATGATTCTAGCACTTGGACAGAAAAGCAAAGTCAAATGAAAGTCATATCCGCATAATATGCAGATATTACAATTTATATGACTTCAACTTGGGTTACAGTGCTCCCACTTGAAGTCTCTTTGATTTCGTTGTGCTGTCTTCTTCCGGCAAGTTTTATAGCTAATTGCTCCTTGAGAAACTTGAAAATCAATTCGGCCAGTCTCTTCTGTCATTCTCCAGTAGATTCTGAGCCGCCCATTTTCATCTCTTTGTGGCTGTCTGCGTATATGAAGAAGTAATTTTTTTGAACTTGTCAGCAGTCGACCCATTGGAAAAACTTTGCCAGCACAGACAACTCGACAGTTGGAAAGTTTACGGCGCACAAGAAACTTTCGTTGACAATTTGTCAGGGATTTTTGACTATTTCTCAAGTAGCGAACGCTGCTGAGTTGGCAGGCGACAATTTCACAGGGTTTGATAACTGCCATCACCGGAAACTTCAGTTCCAGCTCAGTTCTTACTTTTTCGAGCACATAATATCCGACTCAGTCTCAATTTTTCGTTGCCTTCAGCACAGGCGCTGGCCCAACTAATTGCATAGTTTGTATGCAGCATTTTGTGGCTGAGTGCAATTTTTGGGTGCCGCACTCGACGCACCCGCATGAAGGATTATAAGTTTAAATGGGTTTGGGTTTGGGCAATGGGGATAGGGTTTAGTTTTAGTTCCTTTTCCCTCGATGTATGCAGTGTTCCATTGTGTTTTGCTTTTATGTTGTAAATTATTATCATTCACCGTGTGTGCGGCTTTCAGTTACTAGAACCGCCTTCCGCCCAATCACTTTTCAGCTAGAGCTATCTTTCTCTGGCGCAAGTTTATAGCTTTGCTCCATTCCGCACCCTCTCGGCATTTGGGCTTGCATCAAGCTGGCAACTGCTATTATCTGCCGCCAGCTCGTCCGTTCGTTTACAGTGTTCTTCTCTTGTTGCCAGTGTGTATGTGAATGTGTGTGTGTGTGTGTGTGTGTGTAAGTTATCGCACACATGCAATAAACTCACAGCGAGAGTAGCGAGTGTTATAATTTATTTATGGTAATGCGTACACCCACAGAGAAAGAGAACGAGCGCGAAAGAGAGTTGGAAAAAAGATATACCAATGACTCGACTGTAAAAAGTTTTATGTGCCGCAGCAGCTCCTGACTGCCTGATCCTGCGATGCTGCCTTCTCTCGGCTGCAACAATGTCGTTACGTACAGCGCTCATTCCGAATCCGTATATCCTGCTTTTAATTTTTCGTGACACCTTCCCACTATATTGCTGCCCACCTGTCACGCTCAACGTAAAATATTTAATGAACTTTTTACAACTTCTGGCTTATATGTCAGTGCGGCAATCCAGATATATCAGTATGTGCGCGAAGTCGTCTGTGTGTGTTGTGTGAGGCTGAGCTTACTTTTGTTTAAATTTCTCGAATTTAACCTGATAAGTTTTTTGGATTTGTGCAGACTAAATATTTACTGGAGTTATCATAAATAATATATTGTGTCTGATTTCATTTTTATTTAGCTTTCTGTGCGAGCAAATAGCTATCAGGCATTTAATATTGTAAATGGCAATGCCACAAATTTTCCCATCAAATATTCCACGCTGCGTATGCGTAATGAGAGTGTTTCAGTTTTTATATCGAAATTAAAATAAGGTATGTCAACATAGGCCTGCGGCCATGCACACTGCGAAAATCAACACACACGCACAGTTATGTAAATATATATGATATATATCAATGTTTATAAATGTATATACTCTATATAAGCCATATTACGCATAAGCAGTGAAAGCCAAACGAACGACTTTGTCGATGTTTGAAGACAGTTTGAAAGCTTCTGGATAAGTCTGAAGCGCCACAGACAAGCAATTAATATGCATAATCTGTAACATTTCATGCGTTTGTCAATGTTGCCTTGAAATCAAAGCCAGGCCTTGCCCAAATTGCTGTCAGCAAACGGTCTCAGTGCGGGCCCATAAATAACTGCTGCCTCGACAGACTCCAAAAGAAGACAGGCCATGACATGTGCCCAACTGCCACAAGCCATAATGCTTTAGACACTTAGGACTATGCTGAATAATTAATTGATGGCGCTCAGGCGACGAAATTGTCTTCGATTTGTGAACGATGGACATCATGTTTCCACTTTGGTCCCTTTAAAAGCCCATTACGGCAAAGGACAACCAACTCGATCGCAGTTATTAATTAAAACTTTACACAGCTGGAACCTAACACAACTTGACAGCCTGACACGTTATGGCCCGCCGAAGAAAGTTAAACACAGCTGCTGTAGGACACAGCTTATCTTACGTAATCAGTTAAGTGGTACACATATGTAGCCAACTATATATGTATATAATATTTTAGAGATATATACACATATGTATATATGTATATAGATAGCCTAAGAACGAGAAGGAGTGCACTTAGGCGGCTGCTTGGTGCCTGCCAGTGCCACACAACAATATGAAAGTGAAAAATGAGTTTGCTCAAGTTTTGCGCTGAGTGGCCAACAGCCATATGTAGTATATGTATGTCGACATGTGTGTGTGTGTGTGTGTGTGTGTGTGTAGCAAGAGTTTTGAGATGCGGCGCACAGTTAGCTTCCCGAATAGAAAAAAGGTTTTAGTTTTGCCTTTGATGCCATCGAAGTTGCGTTAGCGTTGCAAACTAATTTATCTTATTGAGCACACAACGTCCCTTGACTGCAAATATGAAGCGTACCATGATTCTGACAGCACCAAATAGTTCCAGATGGATCGCAAGCAAGATAATGTACATAACCAAGTGTGCCATGTATGACAGATTGAAGCAATGCAGGCATTCAAGCCTAACCCAAGAATTGATACAATAAAACTGCTACGAGAGAGTCAATATGAACCGAAACCAAGCTGTAAATTATGCCAAAGACCTCACAGTCATATCTCAGTAAATCCTTGTTATGGGTATTATAAATTGATCATGTCTACCTCAATTAGAAACTAATTTTTTATGCATGTTCATTCGACTTTATTGCCTTTTTGGGTAGATTATAGAAGCTTAAATAATTCAAACTAGGAATATCTAACACAGCATTATGGATGGTACTATTATATGTCTCTCTTAGATGACTCGGAAATGCGGGACTAACCAAGATTCAACTTCAAGACGAAACATCAAGTAAGCACAGCTCCGATGGAATCAACTAAGAAATTCTGAATATTATAATGCAAGTGTATTTAATCTTCGGCCTAGCGAAAACCCCCTTTTTTATTTTTTTTTGCTTTCATTTCTTTCTTGTGCATATTCTTAGTGCCTCTTGATTTTTTCATAAACAGTTTTGTCCGCATTTTTTTCGCAAAAAAAGCGAGCAATTTGGCAGGCATGCAAACACACTCACACACAGAAATACACACACACACACACACAGAGTCAAGTTGGGGCAATCCGGTAATGTAGCTGTGTACGTGCAACTTATGACTCCATTCACGAAGAGAGACGAAACTATGTTTGTGGCTGAAGAAACAATCAGGCAACGAAACCATGACCCCTGCCCATAAGGTATGTAACATAACAATGCACCACTGGCACGTGGGCGTGGCATAGTATATGAACAGTAAGTAAACTTTGCGACGGGCTTATAAGTTGCCGAGAAAAGAAATTGTTGTGTCTAGCTGAGTCATATTTCCATCAGAGCTCGGGGCAGGACTCATGGGAAAATGTTCGTGGGAAAATTGCAAGTTTCGGCGGCATGCAGCTGTGAGTTCCCTAAGTTTTCTTCCTTTTTTTGCCAACCGCATTCACATTTGGTGCAAATATGCAAATCCAGCCAAGGGATTGTCGAACTGTCATGCAAATGAACTTGCTACCATATTCGACTTGAATTCAACTGGTCCCACAGAAGCCCGACTCGAGCACAATCTTAAATCAAGCACTCCAAGCAGCTAGGTGTTAACGAGTGGGATTTGGTATAGGTCAACTCTGCGCATAAGCAGTCATATATTTGCCGAAACCCTATTAAATTACTTCTTGTTGCCTATTTAACGTCCTGCTCAAAGTTCTTACAACGTGCTCGCAATTTATTCAACAGTGTGAGAGCATAAAACTTTATTGCATAACTTGCACAAAATATGTTTTTTATATGCTCGTAAAAAAGGAATCTACATCACAGCCAGCCGTTAGAAGGTGGACAGAAAACTTGTGGATGAATGTAGGGTACATGGTCAGCTGCAAGTAAACCGTAATTTACACACATTTTAATTTAGTTTTTGCCATATTTATATATTGCAAGTGCTTGTGTGGATGTGTGAGTGTGTGTGTGTGTGTCAGATCTGTACCACTTTAAGTGGAGCTTACCCAAAATTATGCATATCAACTTTATTGCTCGCACATTTCCCTATGAACATATACATTTACATATGAGTAAGTGCATAAGCACACACACACACACACACACAGCACTTACACATTTAAGAAAAGTTTTGCATATTTTACGCACTGATTGGATGCTGGATGACTGTTGCCTCAGCTGCCTTTTGTCTGCCGTCGGCCCGGGGCAATCCACATGCAATTCTTATCAAGCTCCGCATTAAGCATTGAAAGGGTATATTTAACTTGTAATATGTGCAAACAATGCAGAGCGATGCGAAATACGATCTGCCTTGAAAGAGTGATTGAAAAGAGTGCTATGAACCGAATTATAACATTAATTAAATCAAAAATTAATCAGCAAATAAGCTCCACGTCAATCGGCTCTGACGTGTAAATTAATTAAGCCCTGCGGACTACTTCCAGAGGCTGTCAAAATAAATTGGCAAGGCAAACAGTTTGCTTAAAAAATTTGACAGTCTGCGAGCTGGCAAAATCTACAAATTAAAAAATATTTTTATTAAACATATATTTGCAAAAGAATTGGGTATATATTTCAAATGTTACTTGAATCCTTAAGAGTCTTACCTTTTTGCGCCAGGAGTTGAAAGTAATTTATAAATGATAATAATAGTATTTTTTTTTATTAATTTATTTATTATAATAATAGTATTATAATATATAAAATAATAGGTCATTTGTTAGTTGATCATTTCTCATCAACACTTTTTACAGGTTGTCCATTTACTTAGCTATTTTCAAGAACTTCCCTATCCTATCCCCACCAGACTTCGATATGGACTACTGGTTTATCTAATATATGAACAACTAGATAAGAATTCTAAAGTATAATACGAATATTTGTTTAACCAGCATTTAGCTCATAAATCTGAAATTTCATTTAGATATCATTATAATTGGTCATTTCAGAACACAATTCGCTTACAATCTTTCAAATAGTAACTATATTGCCATATGAATCAACAAATTCATGATAATAGTTTTACAACTAACCGTCAGGTTTTTATTGAAACAATTACTTATCGACTGGTTAGTCTATTTCGATAAAAAAAATATATATACATATATATATGTGTATAATTTTTGAATGAGATGAAAAATTTACCAAAGCCTTAACTTTGTAATATATTTTAAAACAAGTAAATAAAAACTTTCCCATGATTATGTAATGTAGAGTAATGGGGCACGATTATATGTTATACAATTTAGGGCATTTCATAGTCATCGAAATTTGACCTCCACTCTGCGTTTAGTTTTATGCGCATTTTATTTTATAGTGCAGCCCCATTTTGTGCGTTTCGCTAGTAAAATGCACAATGCAAAGATTTATTTTCTGCTGACAAACAGCGCGTCGCTTGTTGGTAATCGATGGAAATGAGCATTGCCATTTTATACGCTTCGGCAGAGATGGCAGCAACAAGAAGGAGACGAAGACGGAGATAAAGATGGATGCGACTACATCCATGGCACTTGGCATGCTGTTTGTCTGTCTGATTATGGTAAGGAGGACAAGGAGACGCACACGCGCTCTGATATTGGCTGCCTCGACTAAACTGGAGCAATAAATAAGCATATCAGTTGGGTGAGCTAGCAAATCAAGTGAATTCTGTGCGACTGGAGCTAATTTGTTATCATTTGCACGATATGAATACGGTATAATATATGCAAGATGTGCAAAATGAGTTACGAATTCCAAATCGAAATAAATGTACATATATAAATATGTGTTTTAGTGGTGTCACGAGTTTATGGCATTTTCTGTTGCATACTTTCAGGCAGCAGAGAGAGCAAATCAACGTTGAATAGAAATCTATGTAATTGTATTAGTTTTCTTGCTGGAATGATTGTAAGTAGCCTATAAATCAAGAGCAATCCGACACACAGCATAAAAGTTCATAGAATTAAGAAAAGTTTCTCCGCACAAGATGCTGATGGTCGCTTATGTCTAGAAATAGGCATCAGAAATTTCAATTTAACGTTTTTCATTCGCATTGAGATACGCCATTTTGGCACTCGTAAGCAGTCAATTATTTCCCCCTCTTCCGAACAATTTTCAAATGAAAATCTTTCACACTTCTGTGAGACCCTTTTGTGTTCAAGAACAACCATAGATAACTTTTCAATTAAATTGAATTCCCTCAGCTCCGATGGAAAGTGGAAACAATTTGGTAACAACAACTTTTCAAATAATTTATGCCATTTCTAAATACTTGCAAACACAAAGTTCCAAAACAAACAATCAAATTCATTGGAAAAATCTTGCTGCAAAAGACATTATGCGATTAGCCATAAAAAAGAAATAAAACAGAAAAATAAAAATTAAATTTAAGCAGCTGAACGAAATTTAGATGCTCTCGAATCGGGTCTTTGGAGACATCTACATTTTTTTTGTCTTTTCAGTTATATTTCAAGTCTTTACTTATTTTAATAGTTAATTAATAAATCATAAATTTGTCACATTAGATTTTAAGATGTTATATTTCTAGTCTGTTATTGAAGGAATAACTTAAGATTAAATCGTATACATTAAAGAGGTCATACTTAATCTAAACACTTATACATAATTATCTGTATATATATTTATATATAAGTGTATATATATGATATTTATGAATAGCAATATACACATATAAAACGCTCGAGGTTTTTATCGGTGTGATCAGTAATGGAAGTGCATTAATTCTTAATTCTTATCATAATTAAATATGCATGTAGCAATTATAAAAACTAATTGTGTTATTGTGTATTGTTTTTCCTGCATACTTAATGATCTGCTCTATTGATACTGCTGCCTTATCTATAATTTATCAAATATGTGTGTATATAGAAATAAAGTATTTTGAAGCTCTATCTGAAAATTTGGCTTTTTTGCTTATGTGTGCTATACACGCACACCCACCCACACACACACATGCACACAGCGACCTTCTCGACTGCTTAAAATTCTGCGTTTGTACATTCTCCTCGACTGCCTTTTTTGTTGTATTTTTTTTTAACTTTAGCTCTTTGCAATATATTTACTTCAAGGCTCCACTCGACATGTGCTTGCGTTTGTATATGTGTGTGTGTAAAGAAGTAGAAGACAGAAAAGCTCCATAGCACAGGCTCAGGCACACATACGCATGAGCCTATTAGCACACACACAAATACATTGAGAGGGTCGAAGCAATGACCACGCACAAAATAAGCAAAAGGAGAGCAAGATGACGAAAAGGAAACGAAAAGAAATAAACTGAAATGCCAAAAAATCAAAAAAAAAAAGAAAAAAAAACAACAACAACGAAAGAGACCAGCTAAAAATGTCGGCGCATAGAGCAGAAGAAGCAAATAGCTGCAAAAACAATGCAAATAGCAATAACGACGACGACGTTGCGTCTGTGACTAACAGTGAGCGAGACGGCAGGAGGTGGGTGGACGAAGTAGTAAGACTGCGAAGTTGACTTAGCGGGGAGTGTCTGTGTATGTTTCTGTATGTAGACAAATTCAAATCTGCTTAGTGTTTACTACATAGTTTACGCTTACGCGCTGCCAACGACTCGAAGCCGCCAATGCTTTTGCTATTGATTTTTACTGCTTTCTTTTTTCTCACTTTGTCTAACTTCCGTTGTTGGCCTGGCCCTTGCATGAGTGGGAAAAGTAGCAGAAGTCGTGGCCAGTGACTGGCTTTTTGCCTACCTGTGCGAGAACAACAACAAATCACACAAGAACTGCTGCAACTACAAATCGGATTTGCGTGAGTAATTGGCAAGACAAGCGTTTGGGCCTAGAGCGTATTGGAAACACGCAGCAGGAACAAATGACTGTGCCGAGTAGCTAGGTGTGTGTGTGTGTGTGTGTGTGTGCGTGAGTGTGTGTTTGTCGTTGTTCCTGCTATTGTTGTTGCTTTTTAGAGTGAAACCTCAGTAGCGTTGGCAAAGGTGAAAGAATGACAGCGAAAAAAAAAACACAAATAAGAACTTTGTAGTCGAGGGCAACTGACTGCAGAATACTCGTTCACTTAAAATTTCGACTGGATATGGAGTAATTTTTAGAAAAACCTATCAGATATCAAATATGATTGCAAATATTTATAATTTTGAAATATAATCTGATTACAAGTTTCTTACAGCTTTTAAATGAATAAATAATTAGTATTCTACGGACACTTAGGCACTTAGATGGTGCTCACAAACCCAATATACTCTTTTCACATTATGGGCGGGTATAAGAACAACATCAACGCGACCAAAAGCAAAGAAAAACTTGGCAAAAAGCGTAAATGTGTTATATGTGCCAAAACACACTCACACACACACAGTCAGACACACGACTGCACATGTACATATACATATACAAAGGAGGGCTGGCAGGAAGAGGCTTAGTTGTTTTAACTAAGTGACAGCCAGACACGCTGACAGTCAGCTCGGAAATACAGCTAGAAGTTATGTGCGACTTACCTCATCGATAAACTCAAAATCACCGCCAGTTTCGCCGACATACTTTTTCTTCTTGGCATCGGCGCTGCCAAGCAGACAGGATGACATCAACACCAGGATCAGACAAACGCTGGCAATGAGCGGCAAACGCAAACGCTTCATGGTGATGGCAAGTCGAACGACAAAGGGAGCGACGACAACAATGATAAGAGTACGTTCAGGAGGGAGACGAGCGTCGCTGAAGGAAGCGGCTCAAATGCGAAACGAATTGTTCACGACTTCCGCTGGCAATGTTAATTGCTAGTCGAATCAAATGCGAGGATTCAATAGCTCACATACAAGCATACAAACAACGAGACGCGCACACACACACACACACGCGTGCACACGAGTGAGTGTTAGTTCTGGACTTGGGGCTTTGCAATCGCTGGCGCTTCTAGCGATGCACTGCAGCAGACACACGGAACGAGATAGAACTGTAAGCGACGCGACCAAAACGTAAACTGAGCACTCACCGATTTGCATTGCTCGGCCCAAACGGCATTGGAATTTTGCGGCAGCCGAGTAGAAAGCGCAATGCGCGCCACAAGAGCGCCTCCAGGACATGTAAGAGAGCGCATAGGGTTGTCGCCCAAGCTCACAAAATGAAATGCGGTTCCTCAGTTCCGATTTGAAATGTGTAATACTAATGAAAAATAAATTTTTGCAAAAATGTTATTGCAACACAATTAAATGCCATTAAATTTTATAGCAGTTAAATGCAATTTTTTTTATTTATTCTCAATATTTTATTGCAGTGTACGCCACTGCGTATGCGCAATGTGCAACCCCTGTGGAACATCGCCTGTGCTCACGCTATATTCTATTTGCTGGGACAAGCAACAACTGCCCAAGCCCTTCCAGATGACAACCACTGACACCGCCGCCACCACCAGCACCCACAATGCAAGACAGAGAGCGTTTTGTGACAGAGCAACATCCAAAATCGATTTAATTTTTCCTCTAGCTCTCGCAACTCCGGCCACGCTCTTAACTGCGCCGCGGCAATTTTGGCCATTGGGTCGTGAACCTGCCAGTAGCGCTAAAGTCGCGTTCACATCCCAAATGGACCACAGTGGTTGTTGTTGTTGTTGCTGCTGCTGGTGTCGTTTGCTGTTGATTTTTATGTATTGGCGCTTGGCACACTTGGCCCGCATCGATGACGCCGTCGCCACGATTATAGCCAACGCTTTTGGCCGGGAAACCCCGTAACCATTTAACGCGTCAGCGCCTCACAGGCTGCCCAAAAGGCAGCTTCCAAGTCGCCGCATTTGCCCAAGTCTATGTCTCGGGCACGTTGGCCCCCAGGCTCTGCCAGTTTTAAATTAATAGCCCCGCACACACAGTCACATAGGCCGCATTGTCTGTGTGTGTGCGTGTGTGTTTGGCTGCTTAGCAGTTTAGCCAGCCTCCACATCCGTTTTTCCATTTGTAATGGCATCATTGACTTCTGATTTGATAGTGTTTCGGCCAAGCCCCTCATGCTACGGGTCACAGCGCCTATGCTTGTGCATAGGTAATTATTGTTTTTTTTATCTGTTCTTCATTGTGTTTGTTAAATCTTTACATTTTATTTGATATTCAAATGATTTTTAATCAACAAGTCCATCTTATGCTACATATAATTATTGTTGCTGTCGCTTTCAATTAATCAATTAACTTTATTGAATGGCCTGTTAAAAAAGTTGCGCTCAATATCTAACGCACTTTGGTGCTATAAAAACTATATATATATATATATATGATTCATAATATTGTTGTTCTTGCTTTTCGCCATGGCTTAAAAATTTTATACAAACACATTTTGATTTGAAATACATAGAAAATCATTTCGCAGTTTCTATGCAAGCGAGTGTGCTGATTAATAATTATTTTTGGTTAGTTACAAGTCTTAAACGCTTTCTAAATTGGAAATGCCTGATAATGCTTGTTAGTTACATTTTGATCAAGTAAAAAAAGAAATTAACTGCGGCTGGACAGCTGCTGATTTGTTCACTGGGGCGCCAAAAAGTTAACTAAAATATGCGTACTTTTGCCTAAATGCTATTTTGAAATTTATTATAAAGAATACTATTTGATTTTGCTGCTGTCGCATTTTTGGCCGCTTTAACATTATGGCTATTAAAAAATTGATGCAGTTGGAGATTCCGTTGGCACTTACAAATGCACTTTCAGAGATTCCATTCGCGTCACAATGCGACGACGTAGCTCCGCGTATCTGCAACAAAAGATCGGCCCAGATTTTCAGTATATGTTAAATATATAAATTAGAATTGATGATCAAAGTAGAAACAATAAAACTAAACTAAATTTGTAATATAAAAAACACATTCGAGTAAAGCTCTTTAAGAGAAGCTTTTTTAAAGAAAATCCTTTAGATGTGACCAAGGTTATTGTATGCTTGTTGCATTGGCTTTTATTGGATCAGCTTAACTAATTTATCAAGATGGGCCTCGGGATCGGGATTTTCGGGACCCGAAATTGTCCCGGATCGATTTTCGGTTTCTAGCGGGTTGGGAAAGACTCTAAAAATAGACTCTCAAATCCGGAATGGTCGGATAAGTGCGTGGTCACGAGATCATGGTATGAGACTCTACAGATATGCTCTGAGACGGTGGCATTCCAGAGATACCCTTTCGGGACCCGCGGGTCCCGAAAATCTCGATCCCAAGTCTCTCTTCTCTAGAATCTCTTACCATGCCACCTTGATATAGGGATCAATCACTTATTCGACCGTCCCGGACTTTTTTAGAATCTTACCCAACCAGGCCAAAAACTGTCTCGGGACAATTTCCGGTCTCGAAAATCCCGATACCGACGCCCATCTCTAGTCTGACTATTAATAAATAAAATTAAAGAATCGTTCGCTTACCTCTCTTTCACTTTGATTACCTCGCGCGCCATTTCCTGGTCATAGCGATCCAATATAGAGCGGCATTCCGGTAGCGATAGATTCAAAAATTGAGCAACTTCATTACTGAAAACAAAGGCAAAATAGAAGAGTTTATAAATACATAAAAGTAAGGCTTAGCGGGCTGTTCACCTGATTTCATCAGTTTTACGTGCATCCACAAGAAACAGGCGCGCCACATCCTCGTGTGGACCCAATGTAATGCGAGTAATTAAAGGATATTCATTATCCTTGAGGCGCTTTTGTTCACCATTGTCACGCATGATAAACAAGGAGAAATTCTCCGCAGCGCTATCCACCTTATACTTCTCTAGCACCAAATTGATGACCTCCTGCGTGGTCACCAGCGATGAGACCCACACAGACATTTGGGAGCCATATGGTGGGGTGAAAAACGATGTCTCACGATTGTAAAAGTGTCCATTGATTGAGCACCGACGTTTCAGCTTCGTGCGCGAGCTGCAAATAATAAACAAATTTTAATAATAAGCAACATCAACTGAAGAACTCCTTAACTAACCGACGGTTGCCGCTGCGTCGCTTGATGGCAGCAGCGCCTG
Source organism: Drosophila gaucha (assembly GCA_035045545.1). Lineage (NCBI taxonomy): Eukaryota > Metazoa > Arthropoda > Insecta > Diptera > Drosophilidae > Drosophila > Drosophila gaucha. The sequence continues at coordinate 160,118 of JAWNOY010000129.1, forward strand.
TGCGCGGTGCTCTTCTCAAGATAACGCCATCCTCATTCACATGCAAACCCGCCTCATTGATTGCAGTGCCATCTGCAGCACTTCCCCTACCCTCGGTAGCCGTGTAAAGGTCCTCAGTTTGGGTCAGCTCGTCACCAGCCACAGCACCGCTTAACACCTAAACAAATAAGAAAATCATTATATAAATAGATAACGATATGGTTGTGATAATCAACTATAATGTATACTTAGATGTATAATCTTACTTAATATCTGTTGTATTATTTGCATTTCAGTTGAACTTATATTATTAAATTTATAACCACATTGCAGATTGCCGCAAAAGTTTTAGCAAAACGCAATGCATTATCGTATGTTGGTTCATTATTTGTCCAAGTCTTCTCTCACTTACTTTTCAACAATTTGACCTTGTATTAACTTAAACAATATTAAATTAATTACATCATAAAGTTCGAAGAACACTATATAAAAGTAACTAAGAAACTCAGCGCTCAGCCAATAGTACCAATTGCAGAAAACTGAAGTTATATAATATTTTTAGTCATAAACGGCCTTTCATGGATTTAAACATATCTGCTACATTGAATTTTTCAATAGTTTAATTAAAGTAGCTATCGAGAAGGAAAATAAAGCTCTATGGATTGACCTCTTTGACCACTTCTCACTCCACATCCCATAATTTCCAAATGCATAATGTTCAAACACTTCGCTTTTCTCACATCACTAAGTAACTTTGTTTAGACAATAAAATAAAGTATATTACCGATGATGCGTCGGCACGGCTGGAGTCATTCTCGTTGCCCCCAGCCCCGCCAGCGCCAATTGCACCTTCTTTGGGATAGCAATTCATTTGGATTTGTATATAACGCTGAGGCACATCGCTGCGTCGCACTGTCGCCAAACGATGAGGACGCAGCGTCGTATCGTCATCATCGCTGTCGGAATAAACAAAGCAGCTGGGACCTGATTTTGAACGATTGATGCCCTTTTCAAAGAGCTGGCGACCGTGCTCATGGGGCTTATGTAGTTCCCGGCTAGGCGCTGTAGTGCAGAATGCAGAACCACTCTTCTGCAACGCATACTGACGCTGCGATGATCGAGGCGAGTCAATGCTGCTACGCAAGTGCATGGTGTCGTTTATCAGTGTGGGGTCAATGGATCGCAACGCGTGCTCGCAGTTAAAGCTCTTGCTCATAGCCGAATTCTCGCCGTAGAGCTTCAAGGAGTCGTGTATCCGAGAGGGGTCGATAGGCTGATTACGTTTCAGCGTACCGTCATTTGGCTCCTGAAACGAGCTAGTACCATTAACATAATCCTGATGAACGCTTCGCTTAAAGTCCTCGAAATCCATGGGCTTCAGTGTTGCATCATCTGACGTCTTGTAGTCATCCAGCGTGGTGTTGCTGGTGCTAACAGTGCTTGTGTTTTGTGTATTGGTATTGGTAGTCAATGAGCCTGTGGCAGTCATAAAGTTATCCGAGCTGCTGCTTGTTGTGGTGTTTGTTGTCGTTGTTGGTGATGAGGCAGTATTGATTTGATTATTTTGCGTGTTTGTGGAAGAAGTGCTGCTGGAGCACGTTTTGCTAGGCGAACTCTCGCTGGAAGATTGCGACGACGAAGAGGGCAACTTGACGGGCATCGTTTCATAGATCTTGTCCTTTTCACTTTGACGACGCTCCACTTGCAGCAACTCGTCAATATCATCCCAGTCGAGTTTCTCCAGATTGCCCAACTTAGAGGGCAACGTGCTTGATACGCAGCTGGTACTGGCCGTAATACCTTCCGTGCCGCTGCCGATTAACGTGCTCGAGGAATCCGTATTTGTTATATCCTCGTCATCGTTGTTGGAATTCGACTGTCCATTCACCAACTGTCCACTGCTCGGCGTTACATTTGCGGAGGCATCTTCTGGTGTTGTCGGCAGCTCCGATATTTCATTAAGACTACATGAGTCAAAGGTCATACTTTCTGACAATGAAATATCGGTGGAAAGTGGATCCACCTCGCTGGCTGTAGTCGTAGGAGCCGCCACCGACTCGCTACCTTCGTTTTCCTTGTCCGAACAGCTTTCCTATGTGCACACCAGAACAAATTAATTGAAGAGAAAACCGAGTCACGACTTAAAACTTACATCTGCTGCCTTGGACGTACGACAGGAGTTGCGTTTGCGCACAATAAACGTTCGCTGATCATCGTCCTCCTTCAGATGAATAACGCCTTGCACTCCCCAAAACACACGCAAAGGCCCCTCCAAGACCAAACGATTGTTCACTTCACGGCTGCGTATCTCGAGGCTCTTGTTATCATAGAATTGATTGTAAACCTGCAAGTTGGAAAGAATTCAAATTAAAACTTGTTTGATTCATTTTAAAAACATGCATCATACCTTAAGCTTGGACTCCAAGTGATCGCGTGGCAGTGCAGGCCCATTAGCCTGAGCTGCGACTGGTTTCTGCGTGCCTCGTACACCATAACTCTTGTGTGACTCAACACGCGTGCCGTGACCAAAAAGCTGTGGTCCGAACAGCGCTCCATAGCAGGGCACATGACAATAAGGCACTCCTTTATGCTATTACAATAGCAACCAAAACATAAAAATGCATGCGATTAATTGCGTATTGCAGCAAATGCTTAGCTGATTAAATACCTCCGCATGCTGGCCGGGATTAAGGCGCTTGCCGCACTCCTCGCAACGCAAACATTCCGGATGCCAATCGTAGCCCAGTGATTGTTTACGTTCCGCTGTGTTGGATCGAAATATGTAATTTAAATGCTTATTATTTAAACAAATAGCATGCACATCACGACTGCTATAATGTGTTTACATATGTATGTATGCGCGTGCGACTATGTGTGTGTACATATAAGCACATGCATATGTGGGTGTTTAAATTACCAAAGTAAACGGGTTTGCCGCACTTGTGGCACTTCCACATTCCGCTGAGCTGTGCCAATTGGTCACTTGGTCGGTCGGTTAGTCCAGGTCAACGTTTCCTGGCGGGGGCGTGTTTAGCGCGTTGTGACGTCAAGTTGATTTATTCAGGTTGATATGAACAAGGAACGCAAACACGTAGAACGAGAACACAAGACAAAGGGTAAACAAATGTGAAAAGCACAAAACGACGACTGCGGCGACAACGACGACGACTCTCAATAACGATTCAGCGCTTCCCTTTCATAGTTTCATTCAAGAAATTAACACTTGGAGCTTTTAAATAATTTCCAAAGCGCTTGTGCATTGATAATAACAAAGTTTTTATAGAAAAATTATATTACACTAAAACAGCACCATACGAAAGAAGCAGAAGAACCAAAGGTAGTGCTAGTGCTGCACAGCGTTGAATACCTAATCAACTGTTGTGCAACACTGTAAATCCGTTTGACCAAATTTAGCACGTTTTTAAGCGCAAGTAGAAAGTGAGACGACGACGACGACGTTTTGTTGTGTGCGTCGCTTAGTGGCAAATTTTTGTTAATTACCCTATAATAGTCAAACAGTTAATTAATTAGTGGCTCAGCTTACATGTCTGGCTGCTGTTTAAAAAAAATGTGCGCGTGTCATTGCAATTCAGCCACCCACGTTTAGGCATTGATTTGCTCAAATCAACGGGATCAATTTCTGCAGCAGCAGAAGCAACAGCTGAAAGAAGCCAAAAATTTCGCTGAGCGATTTGTGTAAATAGCCAACGGTGCAAATACTGCAGCTCAACTGCAGAAAAATACGAGTGTGTGAGTGAGTGCGCGAGTGTGTCTTACAATGCGCGCCACAATTGAGTTTGAAGAATGCCTAAAGGATTCGCCAAGATTCAGGTACATAGTGAGTCGATGGTCCCCCTCGGTCACATAACAAAGCCACATTTTCCCTCTCTCCTCCCACATACACTGCGCATTATGCGCATTCTATTTCCGCATTTGGTATTAGGTATTTGCATTTGGGTTCCATGACAGTGGATTGACTATATATTTGTAGCGTGACTGGTTCCGCTTGGATATCGTGCTATCAGCAGCTTACGTTGGCACCGCACCCGTCTCTCTCGCACCTCAACAGCTCCTAGCTTGGCTCAAATATTGCTGCCGCTTAATCATCATTGAAAAAACTTTGCACTTGATTTCAACATCGTCAGTGTTTTGGAATTTATCATTCGTGCACAATATTATGTGAAACACACACACACATGTGAGCGTGCTTGTGTGTGTATGTTCACTGTTTATTTGTTTGTTAGTAATTATAGTGCCAATCGATTGAGTGTCTTTCGGCGCTGATTGATAAGATTTCTCCCAACAGCCTTACTTTGCTTTAATCTCGCCCAAAGACAAAGCTTTCGCTCGTTGCTACAGAGATTTTTAATTGCCAGCCCAAGCTTAGCTATTTCGATAGCTTTCACATCAACCAAAACGACTCAACAGGTTATAAACAAATAAAAAAAAATTGATATTATTGCAGACTGAGCAATACCCTTATCTCATGGAAACAAACTGTGACACAATATACTCTTTTCATCTCTGCGAGCAGAGTATTATTAAAGATTGCTACATCTTTCTCCCACGTATGCAGTTCTTAACAATGGCTTTAAAATCGCGCCTTTAATTAAACGCGCAAGCAGCACTTCAATAAAGTGGCATAAATTAAAAGAGTCAACATAAACAAACAGCGCAACTACGCAGCAGCTGTCACTGCCTGCAGGCCCGTTATCCTCTCCCCTTGCCCTGACCCCCGCCCCGCCCCACTCTGTCTAAGCACACACTGGACAAAGTTAATCACTTGCGACAGAGACTCTGCGCTTCTTCAGCTCGTTGTTTGCTGCCATCAAACAATAACAACTGCAGCTGGGGCCAAAAGATTTTGCTAACGCATTCAATTTGTGTTTTGTTCTTTTTTTTTTGTGGCACAGACAATTCATATCCAAGGAGGAATCGGATATTGAGCATTTGGAACAGAGGCTGGAGAAAATCATCAAGCTCTGCAATGTGGCCGTCGACTCGGGCAAGGAATATGTCAAGAATCAGAGGTAAACTGCGCACTTTTTACTTTCTCTCTCTTTCTCCATTGAAAATTCTTATTTTAAATATACATATATATTGCTTTTATTTCATTTTATTACTTGCAGCGCCTTTGCTATGTCCTTGTGGGACTTGCAACAGCATTTTCTCGACAATAAAAATGCGCACAATGCGCTGGGCAAGCTAATTCATTGCTTCCAGGTGCGTCGCACATTGCAATTAATTTCAATATAAACTTTTATATTTACCTGGTGTTTTTTGTTTTCTGTTTTGGCAGGAGATGAATAAGTTTCATACGATATTATTGGATCAGGCCAGTCGAACGGTGTTAAAAAATCTCAACGTATTTGCCAAAGACGACATTAATCAGGTCAAGGACTACAAAGGACACTTTCTGAAAGTCTCCGAGGGCTATGACAATGCACTAATTAAGAACGCACAGGTGCGTATAACATAGTGACTTCTTTATGTCCATGGCTAGATCTTTATTTTCCCCGCCGACAGGCGAGCAAAAATCGACCACAAGAAGTTCAGGAGGCTGCTAATATCCTGTCCGCCTCCAAGTCTTGCTTCCAGCACACAGCTCTCGACTATGTGAACTATATAACGCTAGTGCAGGCACGCAAAGTCCCCTCCATACTATCTACGGTAAGTGCTAAAAACCGTTGGCAGTAAGTAGTAATAAGTTTATAGTTATATTAGCCAGAACAGACAAGCCATCAAAAAAGTTATAATTCAAACACCTGGTCCACCTGAACTCTAGTTTAGTTTGTGAAGTACGATAGTCTGGAAACGACGAAAAAGCTGCGTTGATAACAAATAACTAATGTAGGAGAACAATGACCCTACTGTTCCTAGAAAAAAAGTCGATTTGTGTCGAAATATATATATAGGTATATCCATGTATTTTATTTAGGATGACGAATAGGGCATATTGATTTCAATAGCTTAAGTAGAAAACTATTCAGATAGCAAAAATAATATATAAAAGTATAAATACTAATGATCTATAGATATTCTTCAGATAAAATTTATATTTGGCAAAATAAGTTGAGCTTGATACTATCTACAATTCTTATCGACATTTTGGTCAGGCGATATGGTTAGTGTGAATGAAATCTTATTGTCTTTAACGTAAATAACAAAAAGTCAACAACAATTGTTGTACTTATGACGTCATTTTCGCGATACACTCTTAATGGATATGTATGTAGTGTGTATGTTGTTTTTTTTTTTTTTAATATCGCTCATTGATCAGCGTTGAGTCAGTTGGCACCGGGCAGTAGTTTTAGTCGGTCGTGAAGTGCCCTCATTGCAGGTCTCCAATATGGGGCAATGTGTGTTCATTCTATTCATAAATAAAAGCAATTGTTGAACGTGTATTTTTGCTGATCGTTGTATACATATATTCTCTTTGACAGCTGCTGGACTATTATCAGGCGTGCGTGACCTACTACCATCAGGGCTTTGATTTGTGCAACGACTTTGACGAGTTCTTCAAGAATATCAGCGAGGATTTGAATGCGCTGCGCGGGGACTATCAGCAGCTGGAGAAGGTCATGCAGAATCGGCATATGAGCGTGAATCGGTATTGCGATTCGAATACAAACAGCGCCTCGCACAATGTCGAGGGGTATCTGTTTAAGAAGAAATCGAAGGGGTTCAAGACCTGGTGTAGACGTTGGTTCTACCTCAGTGATAATCAGCTGGTCTATAGGTGCGTGCAATATCTATAGCTTCAACCTTGCTCATTTCTTTTGATTTTTCCCATTCGTTTTGCTTGCCGGTTAAATCGTCTTCATTTCTTTGCCATTTTGTACTCGTATTCTGATTTCTGTTGTTGTGTTGTTGTTGTGATTGTGATTTGTTGTGCTGTACGCTGAAGTGATTTGGATTCGCATTCCAGAAAACGCAGCAACGAGGACTCGTTTTCGGTCATGGAGGAGGATCTGCGCATCTGCACCGTTCGGCCGGTCAACGAAGGTGATCGTCGGTTCTGTTTTGAGGTCATCTCGCCAACCAAGTGCGTATTTCCACCCATTTCTTTTTGATAGTATTAAAAGTTTTACAATTTCTTCCATATATAGATCACATACACTCCAAGCAGACTCGGCGGACATGCTCTCGCTGTGGATCTCGGCGCTGCAGCACAGCATTGGCGCGGCCATTCAACATGCGTCCACGCATCACTCACGCCCGCAATCGACGAATGCACCCAATGCGCTGCCCGCGAAGCGACGAATGTAAGTGCGAAGTAATCTATATATTGATAACAGTTCTATAATGAATCATGCTTAGCCACTGGGAGGAGTTTCTCAAGATACCGGGAAACTCGCAGTGCTGTGACTGTCGCGGCTCCGATCCCCGTTGGGCTTCCATTAATTTGGGCATAACACTGTGCATCGAGTGCTCCGGTGTCCATCGTAGCCTGGGCGTGCATTATAGCAAAGTCCGCTCCCTGACCTTAGACGCCTGGGAAACGGAGAATGTCAAGGTGATGATGGAGCTGGGCAACGAGGTCGTGAATCGCATTTATGAGGCACGCGTCGGGGAAGACTGTGAGTTAAGAAAGCCCACGGAGCAATGTGAGATAGGAGTGCGAGAGGCCTGGATCAAGGCCAAATATGTAGAGCGACGTTTCGTATGCGGCATGCCCAAGCCACAGGATCTACTGGCCAGCGAAACAGCCGAGGTGCTCAGCATAGAGAGTGGGGAAACAGCAGACGATGGCGGCTTAAGTGCTGGGAGAAGCGGTGGCGGAGGACTTCTTGGCAAGCGAGCGACCCTCTCGCTGGGCGGCACACGCAAGTGGACAGTGAAAAAGTTGCGACGACGACGCCAGCAGCGACCGTTGCCCAAGACACTTAGCGATGATCCGAGCATATACAACACTGCAAAAACTGGTGACGAACTGGACGATGATGATGATGATGAGTCAATAAACATTCCATCGATGTCGCTGAGCATATCTCGCGATGATTTGCTAGTAATTGGGGATGATTTGGCATTGGATAGCTACGAAACACCCGGCATCTTGGGCAGCGACCAGGAGAGCACCGAAGGCGAATCTGATGCTGAGCTGCCGGAAGAAGTGCCCTTCACTCAATTGGATGCTAATCTGTTGCTTTACAAAGCAGCCGTTGTGCATAATCTTCCTGTGATGTGCATGGCCTTCGCCCTGGGCGCTGAAAAGCACTGGAAGAATGTCGATGATCGTCAACGTTCCTTTTTACACCAGGCTGTGCTGTCGGGCTCCGTGATGGCTTGTGAGTATCTGCTGCTTAACGGAGCTGCCATTGATGCAGTCGATGAGCTTGGCTACAGTGCACTACATATATCCACGGCCAAGGGACACATTGCGCAGGTTTATTTACTCTTAAAGCACAAGGCCGCCTACGATCTGGCCTCCAGTGATGGCAAGAAGGCGCTGGATATTGCCGTTGAACAGAAGAATGCAGATATTGTCACGCTGTAAGCTAAATATCTATTATACAGCATGTAAATGTCTTACCTTAATATATTTTCCCTTTTTAGTCTGCGTCTGACTCGTCTAAATGACGAGATCGGTCTGAACGATGAGTACAATGGCGAGGACGAGACATATAAGGACGTGATGAAGGACTTTTCTAACTTCGCTGGCAGTCAGCCGCGCATGTTGCGCCAGCGCAACGATTCGAATACTCTGGAATCACAACGCAGCTCTCTAACGAACTCCGACTAGCAGTGGCAATAGGCCAGCCCGGCCAAATTGACTTGCTCGTCACAATAGATATTCCAATATTTAGCTAGCCAGGGTAGTGTTCGCATGTCCTTAGCCCCTGCTGAGCTTGATTGTAAAACGGTTCATTTATGTACTGGCATTTTAAGGGGGACCGCCAACTCGAAACTGACTTAGTAGGAAATCTCATTTAAAGGCGCTGCTCTCAATCCTTAATTCAGTGCATTGCATTGCAGTTGAGTTTCGTATTGGTTTGATGTTTTCTCTGACGTTTAATTTATTAGCTTAGGTCGATAGTTAAGTGCAAGTGGCTTGTAATACATATTTATATAAATGTTTATTGTTTACAAATGTTTAAATATATATTTATATATGTACATGCATTTGCCTAATCGTGTTGTTCAATATGTTATGTGTATTATATATTAAACGATATTATAACTGTATGTATACTAAATCTATGTAGCTAGCTATCTTATATAATACCGTATTATAATGAAACTGTTGCAAATGTTTCCAATTTGTATTTGTTAATAATAAGTTTTTGCGTGTTATGCTAAACAATTATTTATTGCATATATTTCTTCCACTGTTCCAAACCAATAAATAAAATGTGCTTGTTTAGTGCCAAATAAAAAAATTTCGAATAAAATTGAAACATGTTTAAAATCTAGACAAAGAGAAATACTTTAAATTATGCTAAAAAGATTGTCGAGCAAAAAACTCAAATAATGAAGAGAGCTTAAATATAATATAGATGGAATTACTCAAATTCCATTTCATTTACATTGCCATCCGTTGCAGAATCGCCCGCCATCTCCTTGACCTTGTGGACATTCTGAACGTGTCGCTGCACAGCGCTGCGGTCGTTAAACTGACGTCCACACTCCTTGCAGGCGAACGTGACACCAGCATGGGCCACAAGATGACGACTTAGGCCTGAAACATGATTGAAGCTTCGCTTACACAAATGGCACTTGTGCTGACGTTCACCTTCCAGGTGCAGGCGATTAATGTGCTGCTGGAGATTGGTCTTCTGGGCGAAGCAGGCGTCACAGTGGGGACATTGATGGCGCTTCGCACCCGTGTGTGTGTCCATGTGCCGCTTGAGTACCTCCCGCTGTGAGAACGACAAGTCGCACGCATTGCATTTGTATGGCTTAAGTCCTGTGTGGATGATCATGTGACGCTTCAGCGAACTGGCGCAGGACAACTGCAGCTGGCAAACGGGGCACTTGAGCGCCCCACCAGTGCCATTCTTCAGCGTCTTGATGTGCGTGCTGAGATGGCGCGACAATGTCTTCTCAGTGGCAAACGAAATGGGACACAGCTGGCACTGAAACGTCTTCAACGTGTCGCTGGCGCGTCCAACAGTCGGCTTGGTGTTCCGCGGACGTCGTTTCACCACAAAATCATTTTTTGTGCTTTTGGCTGATGTCAGAACTTCACTGTTTGGCTTTTCGTTCGACTACAAGCGAATTCAGATTGATTAGCCACAATGACTGTCATTACTTTTGCTGGTTACTTACTAATATGATAACATTCTCATTAAACTCGTAGACCTGCTGGTCGTCGCCTCCATCATCGTCAAGATTAAATACCATTACGTCCCCCATTTCGTCTGACTTGGCGTCCGTGAACTGAATCTCTCCATTGTCCTTAACTGCAAGTGGAAAACAAAAGTAAATATTACTTATTTTATTGGAGTACTATCCAAATGCTCACTATTGTATGATGTGATGTTCTTCTCCTGTTGAAATTCCGTGGAGGAACTCGGCGTAGAATTTGTCGTTGAGGCGGCATTTATTATATAGATCTCGCCATTTTGGCTAGTCACCACATCGCCAGCGCCGACCATCTTTATATCACGAAAGCTCTCATCATGCGCCGAAGCATCTATATCCATATCATCTGTGGAGAGCACCTCCACCTTGGAATCGGTTTCAAGCACATATTCAGCACTGTCGGAAATCGATGATTTGGGTCGATGCTTCTGTTCAGCTGCGGGTGACACGATGCGACCACGTTTCCGAGTCACACGCTGCTGATTGGTTGGCTTAGACGCTGGTAAAGGTATGGGCACGGGCGCTGGTGCTGGTTCCGGAACTGATTCGTTCTTTGGCTTTGAGTCAACTGGCAGCTCAGCCAGCGTCTCCCAGAGACCGGCTTTCTTTTCGGCCAAGAAAACTTCGAGTTCACCCAAAAGCTTGGCCAGTTGCTCCTTGCGGCTTTCCTCTTGCACTTCATCACGTAGTTGCTGGCGAACATCACTTCGCACCTCGTCGCTTAGTTGTTTGCGCATTGTACCACATAAATCTTCACGTGCGGACTCCAGACGACTTTCAAAATCTTTTTCAACTTCTTGCTTGTACTTTTCCCGCCATTTTTGCGAGTTTTTTTCATACTGCATTTCCAGTTTTTCTATGAATGCCATCGATTCCTCAAACTCCAGCTCGTCCTCATCGGATTCGTTGTCCAACGACTTGACAAAGACGCGGCTCTTTTTACCCATGCTGACGAGCCGGATGTGTTTCCGCAGCTTTTTATCGGCCGCCTGGCTGCGCTGGCGGAACAGAAAAGATTTCTCCAGCTGGTAACGACAATCGCCACAAATCTTTTTCGGCAAGCCATCAGTTGGCTTCGCCTCCAGAGAGACGCAAGCCATCAGGCGCATCGGTATTGACAACTGTGTATCGTCGTCAGCAAAGATTGTGTGTGGATCCTTCAGCTCCTTTAGGCAGAGGCGACACCACTTCTCTACATCTGGATAAAATTCCTCTGCCGTTGTCATCACAAATCTTCTAATTGATATTTTGTATTGCACGCAACACAACAGACGCTTAAGTTACAGAGTGTGCAAAAATATTTACCCAACACTGGCAGCTGTAAATACAGCTGTGGGCACCCAAAAACTTAACATATTCAGAAATGTTAGGAATGGCGCGCAATAATTTACTCTTCAAAAACTTCTGTTAGGCGATAATTTGATAAATTAATATTTTTATTGAATATCGCGGCGTTGCTTACTGATCACATCAGTATAAATATATAGTTTTTTAAATTGCACTGATTTTAATTGATACAAAATCATAACAGAAATATTTTAAATCAGCTGCTCTAATGTTCTAGGCAACAAATACAAATGTTAAAAAAGCAGAAAGTCTATCGAGTTTTTAAGCGCAAATATATTTATTTTAAGAAAAAAAATGTAATATGAAAACGTTTAAGTCTAAACGAAGAATACGACTAAAATCATTTCTATTTAACATGTTTTTTTTGTACCAATCGATCCTCGAAGGCGACAACGATAACAATTCCGATCTTTTGTATTAAAAGCGCGATCCATCAATCGCTCGTGCTCTTGTTTCCGACGACGCATAGGGAGGGCTTTGGTTGCATGCGATTTAGGTGGTGTCGCCTTAACAGGGGTCGTAGGTTTGGTGGATAGAAAATGGACACTGCTCACATCCTCTCGTAAGTGACTGTACTGCGAATTTTCCATGTTAATTTCGACCATTGGAACAACTGTTGAAGGTGCTGGAACTAGTTCCATTTGGGGAAGCTTGCTGACGGAAGACAATGTTTCCTGGATTGGAGTTTGCTGGGTTGGCACATCTGAAATAATTGTTGATGTTATTCGATTCGTTTTATATACATCCTACACAATTTCCACAATTTCCTACCTATTACTTCCACTAGACTCACATCACTATTATTTAGAATAGTGGATTCCGCGTTGGTCGTGAGTTCGGCATCGGAATTACTGGCGATTTGACCTGCTAAGGTGGATACGCTTTCCATGTCCGATATAAATCCGTCTGAGCCGAACGCTTGGGCACGAACGGCATTGTTGCGTTTGTGAACAAACCAAGTTTCAATTTCATAGAAAAGGTCGTCCAAAACTCTTAGTTGACAAGTCTTTTTGGCTTCTGCGAGGAGTAGGTCCTCCACTTCGCTGCGTACTTGCTGCTCAATCTCTTCACGCACTTGCTGTTTGCACAGCCCCAGCAAATCATTTTTGTAGCTGTCAATTTCACAGCGAATTAGCTCAGCTGCCTCTCGGCGCCAATGGGCGTTGCTCTCTGAACAAGCTGTGGGCGAGCATTTGGCGACATCCTTTAACATGAGCACATCCTCTTTGTCGCCATCGTAGAAGTCATTGGTCTCACAGTCAAAATTACGGTCGAGACGCGTCAACTGACGCAGCCGGCGATCGGCGGCATGGCAACGTTTGCGAAAATAATGAAACTCTTCAAGATGCAGGCGGCAGACATTGCAAATGAGTTGCGGAAGCTTGTCGTTGGGATCGGTCTCGAGACCCGTGCAAGACAGAATTTTCATTGCAGCCTGCCCGTTGGAGATAACGAAGTTGGCATCTTTTGCTAGACACAATCGGCAAACAGTTAACATTATGCTTAATAAAAAGAGATCTAATTTTAAGCTCTTAAACAATATTGAAAGAAAAAAACAAAGTTGCCAAAGGACGCCAGTTTACAGTGTGACCATTGTCTACCTATGCAAAATATACATTCGCAATAGTACTGTCAACTTACGCAGAAAATACTGAAAAATGCCAGCACACAATAAAGAAGTATTTTTCTTGTATATCCAATTTTAAATAAAATATTATTATTAAAAATTGTCATATATTGTCCTAAATTTACTAAGAAATTTCTACACTTCAAAATATTAAAAATATAAAATAGTTGCTTGTGTTGTTTTAATAATTATTACTGTTTAAATAAATACGTATAAAACGGATAAAATAAGGAAATTGTGAAAGTGAGACGGCAGGATAGCGAAAGAGAGGGAGATATATAGTTCTAGAAAGTAAATTTAGAAAAAGTATAGTAATAAAATGTACAACTTATCAAAATATTACTAAAATGTATTTAAAGTACAAAAACTGTAGATCTTTCGTGAATTCATGAGAATCACCCAGAAGAACAAGAAAGTCAACTTGGTCTGCGTTAGGTATAAAACCACACACGACATATGTATGTATACATACATACACGTATTCACACATACATACATATATATGCATATATTCAAAAATACATACATACATATGTATGTTCATATGCGAGTGGCGTAGCGTAATGGCAGGAGGGGCGGATCACCCCCGGCTGCATTTTTTAGGGGACGCCAAAATGATGTGTCTGTTCTTGCCGCAAAGATCTCTAGAATTGCGAGGTTTGTCTTCCGCACCGGGCAGCTGAGACCCGCGCTACGCCAGAATACTTTTACTAAGAAGGTGACAAATCGGGAGAAAAACCCATATCTGCTATATTTTTAATGGTTTAATGAAGACCCAGATTGACTCAAATGATATAGTCGCTCATCTTGGAGAATATCGTTCCATTACCAAATCAGGTGTAATAGAATGAAACACTCAAATAAAAACACATTTAAATTTATGAAACAATTTTGTTATAATTCATTAAATATTAAGTATAAATACGGAGTTAACTATCAAGTATTATATACACAATTACAATAAGATATTCAGTCACTATAATGCTTCTATATACACAAAACGATATACATACATGTTTATATTTATATATATAGATATATATATATATATATATATATATATGTATAATATCATATCCCAAAATTTGAACTCACTTCCGCACTTCAATAAATATGCATTATAATTTTTTTATAATATACAACAGTCGTGATGATCGTCGCTTCAAGAATTGGTTTGGGGAGGGGTCTTTTAGGATCTCTGCCGAGGATTGCCTACTTACAGCTAAATGTTCGTTTACAAAAGGTCAAAGGTATTTGTTAACAGCTTTGCGTCATGCTCTCGTTCGTGGTAAATAAATAGTATTGATCAGCATTAATCATAATTAACATTGAAATACAATAATTTTTAGGCATATAGTACATACATAACTACAAAATATATATTACAATAAATTTGACGTCTACGTCGGAATATGGAACTGCAAATATGTTTTAAGTGTGTGTGTCTGTGTGTGTGTGTGTGTGTGTGGGTGTGGGTGGGTGGGTTTTCCATCTGATCGCCTAGTCGTGACGCCAGCTTTGCGGTAGCACATAGTCCTTCACCTTGTACAAGGCATTGGCATACCAGTGGAGGCCATTCTGCCGCTGCGCCGTGGCATCCTTTGGCTGCGACTTGTCCTGCGCTGTGCGCAGCTGTCCCTTGGCTGGCATCCAGGACTGCAGCGTGGACCACAGCCGCATGGGCGCCAGGCCCCAGTGCGCCAGCGATTGGCTGCTGATGACGGCGTAGCAGGAGGCGGCCACGGAGTTGACCACAATGGTGCCCTCGCGGGTGAGTGGTGCAACCACGCCGCGACTTCGCACGCTGCCCACGCTGAGCACGCGCTGTGGACGCAGTGCGCCCGTGGCATCGTGCACCAGCACATAGCTCAGCTCCTGCACGCGATCCGCGAAGATGAAGTCGAGCGTTTGCCGCTCCGGCTGCCAGACTGCTATCAAGTGCGCGGGCGTCACGGTCAGCACGGCGCCGCCATCTGTGTGCAGCTGCACAAAGTTCTCCACCTGGTCCAGGTTGCGGTCCATGAAGAGTATGACCTCGCTGTAGACGGGCTGGCCCTTCCCGTCCATACTGAGCACACGATCGCCAATGGCCAGCTCGCCCAGCACTCTCTGTGCGCCGCTCTCCAGCAGCGCTGTGCTCTCGGGCGTGAAGCAGCCATGGACATGCGAGATGGAGGGCGAGGAATCTGCAATGGGCAAACAAAGAGAAGGAGTATTAGATGTGAGAAAGAGGAGGAATTGCGGCCAGGTAATGGCATTAGTGAGCCTAATCTAATTTGGCGTTAATAATGCCGGCCCTGCCAACCGTCCAATTGCCAAAAACCCTAACAAGTCAAAAAGGTTTTCACAGTTAGTCCTAACCCGGCAAGCGTAACCCGGCCCCTGCCAAAACAATGGCAACTGCCTTTTGCGGCTTTCAAACAAAAGCCGCCGCTGACGCTGCCGCCGCCGCCGCCGCCAACTGCACGAAGAGCGACGCACAAAATGCGATCTGCCAACTGATAGCCGTGCATATCAATAACATGCGCAACAACAACAACAACAGCAACAACAAGCTGGAAAGAGGATGTTTTTGTTTCGAGTTTAACAAAATTGTGATCTTGTTTTTGCTTAAAGATTAGCCCTCGGATCAGCACTGCAGCTGAGCTCGAGTTCGAGCTCGAGCTCGAGCCAAAGCAGCTTAGCTGCAAAGCCAAAGGATGCCTCTGCTGCTCAGGTAGCTGGCAGGATCTGGGTGCAACCTGTGCACAAATTCAATTACAAAACATGTTGCAACCGACGATAACACAGCCACCGCATTAATTATCATTAATAGCTATTGGATTACCGAGCAGGAGCGATTCGGGCCACCCAGCTGCCAGCTAGCTGAAAGTGTCGGCCATCTTGTTAGCCATTTGCTTCTAGACGGCAGCCAGAACTTTCTTTTCCGCATGCACATATATATTTCACACCCGAAGCGCCGCCCGTTCTCCGCGAGTCGCTTGTAAAATTCAAATTAAATAAAAAAAAAACAAGGGAGAAAGAGAGAAAAAACATTCCAGACCACTAACCGTGCGCTTTATTATAATGAGTGGCCATAAAAGTGGCATTGTTGCTGCGGTTGCCGCTCAACGAAATTCCAATGAAAATGCACCTAACATTTCCATTGATATTGATGCGTTTGGTAAACAGGCGCGCACACACACACGCACGCACACACAGACAGACACACACGCAGTGGGACAGACAAGAGTGTAAAAACAATAAAAAGCGGATTAAATACAAGACAGCGGTCTATAAAGCGCTCCATAATCGATGCTCAGACGGGAGCAGCCGCCGCCGCCGCCACCGCCGCCACCAACGGTAACTCTAGACAAAAAAAAAAAAAACTGAGTAACAAGCTTAAGCAGCAAGAAAATTTGGTGTGAAACCTACAAAAAAAAAAAAACAACAGCAAAAGAGAAACAAAATAAATGAGTGTATGCATGTGTGTGTGTGAGTGTGTAGGCATCCACGATGCGAGAAAAATCTCAGGCAGCGACGGCGAGTGGAAAGTGAAGAACTTGAAGGGTCATAAATTAATAAACCATTAAAGTGGTTAAAATTATCGTTATTTTATCTTTGTTGTGAAGAGACTAAACTGATAAATTATTACAAAACAGAGGACAGCCGCACACAGTGACACACACGCACACGCACACGCACACGCACACACATACAGTATATGTGACTGATCGCTTGGACAGCATTAACATGAGCAGGCAACACGACAACAACACGCTTTGGGGCTTTAATGCGCGCGCGCGATCGCTCGCGACACTCACACACGCACATGCACGCACACACACACTCACAGAGACACGCAGGAGAACAGCAACCACAACAAAAAAAGAGTGAAAAAAAATTAGTGTCGACAAAAAGGTTTACAGCCATTACTCTTCGTTGCTGCCGCTCTTGCTGCTGTTTGGGCCAACATACAAAAGACTTAGGCAACGAACTGGCTGCCAGCAGTGGACACCGACAACGCTGTGCCAAAACTGTCATAAGCGTGTGGTTTATGTGCCTCGGCCTATCAGCAATCAATCGCCCGGTTATTTATTAATAGCTGCCAGCCATTGCATTCCACAGTTGTCAGCGTCGTCGTGGCGCAACACATGGCCTGTTGCCGCCATTTGACACTGCAGCAGGACCACACACACTCTCACACACACACACATATATTCACACGCTGCAGTTGCATCCTTGCTTTGGCCACTTGTTAAGCATTTGTCGTTGCTGTCGGCTTATTGTTTGACCTTTTGATATTTGGTCCAGGCCCACTATTGATAGCCAATGACACCGCAGGACCTTTTTTAGGGTGTTCGTGCGGCGGCCTCTTTCATGCGCAATTAGAATCAATGAGTCGGGCAGCAAGGACACTCGCCACGGCTCTTTGATCTTTTGTGGGCCGCACTAAAGTCAAAATATTGTGATGCCTACATCCTCGTGTGTGGCTGCCTCCTTCTTACCCGATCCTGTTGTTGTTCTCGTGTTTTTTTTTTCTCTTCTGTTTGTGTGGGAAATTCTGTAGTCATCGTGGAAATTTAGAAGCTAGTTGAGAAAATCAGAATCACATTGCAAAAACACATTGCACACAACATCTAACAGCTTCCTCTCTGTTTGTCTCGCTCAGTCGTCCTCTCTCTCTCTCTCTCTCTCTCTCTCTCTCTCTCTCTCTCTGTGTCTTAGTCTCGGTGAGCAAGAAAACTTAATTGTTTTGGCCTTTTTGGTTGGCTAACTTTACCTGTGCGCCAGAGCATTTTCTCTTGCTTTGGCTCTTCTGGCAGTTTCGTTATGTTTCGGGGAAAACTGGTTGCTTGCCATAATGGCAGCAAGTTATACACTCGCACACACCTCTCTCATACACACATACACACACACAGTCAGTGTTGCTAACTTGTTGGCCGTTTCAGTTTTTCAATTAGGCCCGCGCGCAGGTTTTAACTCGGCATTTAATTCATCTTGGCCTGGCCTGAGAAACGCTTTGGGTGTCGTATCATCAATTCGTTTAATTTGACAGGCGCAAACCTAAACATGTCAAAACAACAACAACAACAACAACAATAACAACATGCGGTTAGTCGCCGTTTGTGGACCCGACTCTCAGGCTCTGACTCCTCTGGCTGCCTCTTGGACTTGGACGCTGGCTACGGTTTCGGGGCCGGTTTCGACAATGTAGTCGCTGCTTCCCATTTTTTTCCCTCTGTTTTTTGTTGTTGTTGTGTTATTGTCTGTCTTTCTTTTTGCTTTTTGTTGTTTTCTGTTACCACACGCTCGCACTCGAAATAAACGAGCTGCGGCTGTTCGGCCAGCAGACTGACAACTGGGAAGCTGGGCAGACCGGGAACCGGCAACTGGGAGCTGGGAGCTGGGAGCTGGGCAACTGCAGCTTGGCTAATTTGACTGGGCTGCAAAATTTGCCAACGCCTGTCAGCTTAGCGGCCGTTGTAAGTTGGGAAACATGTGAAATTACGCTTGTTAGTGTCACTTCTGGCTAACCGGCCAGCCCATTGCCATTGGCATTTGACATGCAACCATGTTGCAATCACTATATGCTATATATGTGCGTACATATGTACATATATGAGTTGACAAATCGCTTACCTGATTTCACAGAGCAGTAGATGTGCCTCCGACTGACATAGGAGACCCAATCGAAGCCAGCCTCGACGGCCAGGCGGGCGAGCATGCCGTATTTGGATTGATCTCGATCAGAGGTGGCAATAGTGACTGCGCGTCCCTCATAGTGCAGCGACTCCTGGCCATGCTGATGGTCCTCGTCCCAGCTTTCGGTGACCAGCAGGCGAACGCCGGGCCACTCGTTCATCACGGAGTAGGCCAACATGTTCAGTTTCTCCTTGCAGCGCTGAAATGAAGGAGAAAATCAATTAAAAATTAAAATTTTGTTAATAAGGCGGCCCCTTTAACGGCGGCTGCTCTAAATAAATCCCAAACAAGAAAACAACAAAATACGCCATATTTAACACACACGCACATTGAGCCCGAAACCGAAAAGAGAGCTCGTGAGTGAACGAGCGAGAGAGCGAGACAGCATGCCACACACAACTGGGAGTGCACGGGTGTGTGTGTGTGTGTGTGTGAGAGTATTTATATTGGTCTCGCGATGGAGAGGCGTGGTATTTAGGCATTCATTTCTTGGGCTGCCCAAAAGGGCCAGCGTTCATTTTCAGTTTTCAGTTTTTCTTCGATTTTTATTTTGTATTTTTTGGGAGGCCAAACGAATAACTTAGGCAACGAACTCGGTCGCTTTGGCCGCATCCTTTGAACCTGTTGCAACTCAACCTCAACAAATACATGAGTCTGACTATTTTCAGTTTGGCTCTTGTTTGCCTTTTCCTTTTCTACTGTGTGTTTTGTTGGCAGAGGCAAAGGCAAAGGCAAAGGCTTAGTTTGATTATTTGCCCGTGCACAGTTCAAACAGTGACCCAGAGCCCTGACCCTCGTATGTATAGGTAAATATTAAAGATTAGACATTGTCTGACCTTTTCCCTGTTTTTTGTTCCTCTTTCTTCAATTTGCCTTACACTTGTCTTGTTTGCCAATGCGGTGGATACGGCACATACCCATACACTACACTACATATATGCATATATGTAAAATATTTTTTTTTGTATTTTACTGTCGGTGCTTTTATGTGTTTTCTCTGTTTTTCCTGCTTTTAACGCTTGCACACACAAAAAAGAAAGAAAAAGGATTCAGCGGCAATGCAAATATTGAAATTTCAAAAGACAACAACCAAATTGAGTGCCCAAAAAAAAAAGAGAAGACAAAAACATAAAAAACAAAATGAGAGGAAAATGTTGTCATTGCTGTGCGCAATCTCCAGCCACAAAATCAATTATCAACGGGCACGGGATCAGAATCGGCTGACGGACTGACGGACTGACCGGCTGGCAGGCAGGCAAGCAGGCAGAAGCCGCAACACAGGATGTGTATTTGGCTCTTTGTGTGCAAACATTTGGCACGCAGTTCTAGCTGGCGTAAAATCAATTTCAAGATCCTTTTTAACAAGCCACAAAATCAGCTTGCCCCAGACCGTGTTTTTGGGACTTTGTTTTGATTTTGGGTGCGCCGCATTGTTTGCTGCCGTTATTGTTGCTTGCCAAGCAAATCGGTTTTTAATTTGTCACACCACACTTTCTGACTGCTGGCTGTGCCGAATTGGACAGCAGGACAAGCCACAAACGCATTCCAAGAAGAGTTCAATGCTATTTGCATATAAGCATGCATCTAGATATATATGTACATATGTATGTGCATGTGTATGCGTGTATAGCGTGTATAGCTATAGCTTTGCTTTACTAAAAGGCTTAACCAGTCGAGTGGCGGTGGTGCTGCTGCTGCTGCTGTTGCTAATGAGCACAAAAGCGTAACGCTAAACAGCAAATAAAAGCACAACTGCGTAGTCTTTGTTTTAAGCATGCCAACGATGTTTACCCAACATGCTAATGCATCGGGCTCTTGTTGCTTGATTGAACCGATCCGAACCGGGCCCGATCGATGCACAAACAAGGCCCCAGTCGAAGTGCCAAGAAGAAAATGCCGACGGCTATGTTAAGTAAACATTTAAAAGTAGCATCGTCGTCGATGGTGGCGGCGTCGGCGTCGGCGTCGGCGGCCCAAAAAGATGGCTAAATAATGTGTTTGTACTGTAAGTGGCATGGCTGTTAGACAACAACATCAGCAGCAGCAGCCCATCCTAGCGCAAGTGTAAATACGCGAGTGTCAGTTGCCGTGCCATGCATCGTGCATCGGCTTGTTGGTGTGCGTGGCCAAAATCGAAAGAAAAGCTGCTGCATTAATTAGACATTAAACAAGGTGTGAACTTTGGCAGCTACGGCCACGCCCCAAGCCCTGAGCCTCAGCTGATTTGTTTACACTTCGAAATACGCTTTCGATTTGTGGTGCGTGTAGTTGCTTTGCTTCCTCTTCCTCTTCTTGTTTCTTTCTTTCTTTCTTCTACTAGTACTT
Organism: Drosophila gaucha; assembly: GCA_035045545.1. Taxonomy (NCBI): domain Eukaryota; kingdom Metazoa; phylum Arthropoda; class Insecta; order Diptera; family Drosophilidae; genus Drosophila; species Drosophila gaucha. The sequence goes on from JAWNOY010000129.1 coordinate 181,386, forward strand.
GGCAGCTTTCAACAGGCAAGAGGCCTTTTCGGTACGTTGGGGTCCAGTGATGCGTTTTTAATTGCCGCCTGGCTGCAGGTTTTATTGATTTAAATCGTCTGCCAGCTGCCAATTTGACGCGCTTAATGGCACGCATTTAGGCGGCGCGAGAAGCGCCAAGCCAAATTGCCAGCAGCCATGGCTCCATTATTAGGCGCTCATCATCATTAGGCCATGTAAAATGCTATTAAAGCAATGTCCAATGTCCAATTCGAGCTTTGTTTGTTTTTGCTCAACGATGACTGCTGCAGTTGCAGTTGCAGTTGCAGTTGCAGTTGCTGCAGTCTCCGATTACAATGGCTAACGATTAGGAAACGACACAATTTAACGACATAATTCAAGAGCGCATCAAGTTACGAGCCGAGAAATCACAGCCAGCCCCAGAGAGTCACCCTCGTTCTCCTTTTCTTTTCCTTTTTCTTTTTTTTTTGGGGGATGTAAGCAGATATGCTATATCCTTTCGATTCGTCGATTGGGATCGCTGGCGAGGAAGCGAAAACTTACAACTGAGGAAGCGCAGTCCAAAGGCAAACGCAAACTTATACAGGATATGAGCAGGGACAACGACACCCACTCGTGCATATGTATATGTGTCAGCAGCGGCAGCAACAGCCACTTGAGCGTGCGCCTTAGCCTGCCTGTGGCTGTGCCACTTAGGGGCAACTTAAGTTGCTTTTGTCAAATCAATCAGCGCCCGCAACGGTGTGTGGGCCACCACTCGAGGGCAGATTTCCTCACTTAATTGGCGAAAAGCCGCCATAGCTTCTGATTGATTCAAGTGGCGAACCGATGTCAGGATCATTGCCACGGCCAGACGAAGTGACGACCATAAAATGTTGGTCGCGTTAAAAGCCTTTTTGTTTATTTGTGCTGCAAATCTATTCACAGCTTCGCCCGTTTTTTGTATATTTCTTTTTTCCATTAGAAATTGAAGTTTTTGTTTATCAGCCAGGCTGAGGCACTCGTCGCCGCCTTTGATTGTTTATGCTGTGTGCAGCGCAATTATTAGAGCGCAATTTTCACTCACTCTTTAACACCCGCCCCAATCTCTGTCCCCCTCTCGCTCTCTCACTCACTTCAGCTCGCTCAGTTTGTTTTTTAATTAAGCGCATGACAAACTCAATCAGAATTCAAAATCCAAATGAAACTTCGACTACGACGCATGGCTTAGTCATTTATTTATTTGATTGTCCCTCGCCCCTCGCCCCACGCCCTTGTTTACGTATACACAATATGCTGCAGCGTTTGAGATTTTCAATTCGCTGAGAATTCTCACTCGGCCAGCTGATCTCTGATCGCTTGAGAGTGTCGCCTGTTTGTTATTGTTATTGTTTCAATATAAATTGATACTCATTAAAATATGCAGTCCGGCCTGCTCTTCGACTGCCGGACTGACTGCCTTTTTGGCATTGGCTTATTGAATTAATGCCAGCGCTTCTGTTGCCCCCTGTTGTTGGTTGTCTGAGCTCCTTTTGGCTGCTTAAGATTGCATCTTGTTTGGCTGAGTCGTGCCACCAAAATGTATATATACCCTTACAAAATGTCAATATAATTTACTCAGGTAACTCATTAAAGTTATATGCTATAGTAAATCCACATCTGAGGCTAAAGGTATATACTTTGGAACTATTACTAAATATTATATAAGTTTACTTTCTCTCATAACATTCTTGGCTCTCAAGTCATCAGAGGTTCGAACCCTACTAAGTTCAGATCGTAAAAATACGAACAATTCGCTTGATGTCAAAGCCTGTAAGAGTATTTAAGATTCGGCTAGTTGGAGATAGAAATTTTTGTATGTTTTCAAACAATTCGATTCGAAAAGCTTATGACTTTTATTATTAATTATTCGTAATTTAGTTTTTCGGTGGGGCCAGGTGTGGGTAATAGGGGTTTCAAGGGGTTTCGCAACGCATCCTCTAACAAAATTAATTATTATATTTTTGCACCTATTCGTCAACGTCAATTGCTACACTAAATAGTCAGCTACTCAGTCCGAGTACTTTTCAGCTAAGTCACTTGGTCAGTCAGTCAGTCAGTCAGTCAGTTAGTTAGTCAGTCAGTTAGTTAGTCAGTCCATTTTCATTGCGCCGCCTAACGCTCATAAATCTGATGTCAAATAAATGTCCATAAAAAGGCGTCATTTTATTGTTATTAATTAAACGCTATTAATTTGCAGAAATCGTAAATTAAATCTCTGCCTCGCCCCACGTCTCGCATCCACATTTAATGCCCCCCGCACACACACACACACACCTTAGCACACGCACACAGAAAGTCATTTGGACAGGTAAGTCGCAGGCAGCTTCCCGAACCCGGCGCAACTTATATGATAAGCGCCATAATCCCTGATGTGTGATTAACTTTGATGATGAGTTATGAGCCGCACATTGGCACTGATGTGATGCCGTGTTACCGTACCCCAGCCAGATCCCGCAACCCTCAGACTCCAAGCGGATCCCAAGTTGTCCTACCCCAAGACGCGGCCAGATGACTTGCAGGAATCTGGTCCGAGGAGAACCCGAAGCATGTGAAATGTGAGTCAGTCGCGTCGCCGTAATGTGATAGCCGCGACGCTATCCCAGATCGAGATCGCGATCGCCTTCCACTCGTGCAGTCCATAAAACTTTTATGCAAATAAAGCAGAAGACGCTGCGAAGGCACTTCGGGGTAACAAATCCTTGAGGTTTGCGCTTGAGTGCGCTCGTAAAAGTATCAAATTGATTAATAATAATATAAAAGCTTGAAAACCCAAACAAATAAACTATAAAAACGAATTCCGAATGGCAAATGGATATGTTTACAAGTGTGTGTGTGTGTGTGAGTCCACGTTTGTGTGTGTTGCGGGTATTCGGCAACGATTTGTCCACTTTGCTTGACTGATGTTTGTTTGATATGTTTGATTACTTTGTAGCGTCAAAATATTCCCACGAATTTATGCCAAATATTTTGCTTATCGCAGCATTTGACGTGATTTGATTGGAACTGAACGAGCGATTTGAAAAACTGAAACTGAAGCTCTGACATCATCTAGCTGGCTGTGACCCTGTCTACATGCGTTTGTCTCCCGCCTCTGGCCATAATAGGATCAATTTTTGAGTCATAATGAATGTCAGTGTTCTATTAATAATGCCTTCAGCTGTGGGTTATCTTTGATTTGATGCCCTGACTGGGCTGCTGCTGCCGCTGCTGCTGCCGCATGCATGTCAATAATCATATCAGATTACCATTGGCTTTGCCCCATTGTTGCTACAATTTATGAAATTTTAGAACTTATGCTGCGGCTTTTTGACGCATTCTTTGTCTGGCTGCGATTGCCTGCGGTTTCTGCCTCTTACGGTTCAGGGCGCAACTTTGTCTAATCTGAAGGTTTCTCGGCTTCTCGGCCGTGGCTTGACTTCATGGCTGAGACGAGGGAGTATTGCGACTATATTCAAGTAAATGTAATTATATGGCAGGTGAGTAACAAAAACAACAACAACAACAACAATGACTGTCATAAGCTATTCAATTTTATGATGCGACAGCCACTGTTTCTGCTGCAATTGCAGTTGCTTTAGCAGTTACTGCTGCTGTTGCTTTTGTATCTGTTTTATTTTTAGCACTTTACGCCAATATCCAGTAATTTGTTTATGTAAACTGCTTGCACGCCCACGCGAAGCGCACAAAGTGAAAATACAAATTTAGCTGCCTTTTTGGCGCTTTAATAGCCAAAGCGAATTGCTTCACGCACAGCAGCAAGTCCCCGTTCTCATTGCCAATTGCCAGTTGCCAGTTGCGAGTTGCACATAAAATGCAGTTTAGTTGCGCTGCTGGCTCAGGGGCACTGTGTCACAGTGCCACACAGTGCTGCGGCAAGTGAGTGTTGTTGCAGGGCCTCAATGTCACAACGGTAGCTGGACAAACAGTTGTAAATATTTTGTGACAATAACAACGAGCGTTTTTATGTGCGTCATGTCCTTGGTCCTTGCTGGCCTTGAAGCTTCCCTGTCCTTGACTGGACAGTTGCAATTGCTGCTGTGTGTTAACTGTTTTGGCTGTTCTTGCAACACTTGAATAGCATTGCCAAATTCAAGGTCCCATTGCAATGGCAACAAATCGATTTCCATAGCTGCCTCGCGGCGCGTGTCAGACCTGCGATGCAGTCAGTAAATGCGATCATAAAACTATATCGCCGCCAACTGTCAACTGTTTTTACAGACTATCCATTTTGAAATAATTGTATTTTACACCTGCCAATACGCTCATTAATTGATAATAATTTTGATCCATACGCACAGCTAAATATATCAAGTGCTTCCCGGAATGATACTCGCGCAGCTCGTAAACATTATGCGTCCATATAAGCACTCACGCACATAATCAAAATTTATTACACAAGCTTCTGGCCAGGCCGTAACTGACTAATAGCTGCTCCAAAAAATTGCAAGTCAGCTTCTTATCGGTACAGGGATCAGTAGCGGTAATCACTGGGAATTACCATTTTCCATCATTTAAATTCACCTTTTCAAATTTCAGTTATAAATTTTAGTTTGGGGTTTTAGCTACTAGTCGATGCAGCCAGAACTAATAATTATTTATTATATATTATCATTGATGAAATATTTAGTCAAATTGTATGTGATAAATTTCAATATATTCAGTTTTAACTTATTCTAAAATTTTGTGATAAATTTTTACTATTGAAAATAAGTGAAGACCGAGCTTCAATATATGATATAGAAAAAAAAATTGCAAACCTGCTTTTTTTAAAAGAAAATCCATTTTGAGAATGGGGAATTTTTTTCGAATATAGAAAAAAATTACTTTTGGATATGAGAACTATTGCTAATAAAGGAAACCGGTTATGAACCAAACGGTTTGGGTTTACCCAAAAAAATGATATAAATAATATTAATAAATCGATACTTGAACCAACAAATATTTTAGATTGAAATAGGAACTATATATAATATAAATAATTGAGGAAATTTTGTTTTTGGCATATTTCTAACTTTCTTATCAACAATTTTTGACAACTGAATAGAAAATCAGAATCTCGAACAAAGTCGAACTAAGTTTGTCCACACAAGAAATAAATCTGTTTTGCAGCCCTAGCAATATTTATATTCAAAAATGAACGAACTCAAATTTAATTAGCTTTGAACACATGTATTTCAATTAGAGAAGAGTGCCTCTTGTATAAGGCGAAGTTGGGGAAATTTAGTTACATTTACAGCTAATCCCGAATGCTAAATTGATTTTCGCGTTGCTGTTGCTGTCGCAATAATTGAGCACTTGTTTAGCTCTGTCACACTTTAAGATACCCGCCACCCACGCCTTGCACCCATTGGGGTACCTAGCCATTCTCGCATGTTTGTTGATATATTTATTTTGTTGTTGCTTTTAGCACTTTCGCTGCGAGGCGAGATAAGATAAATTGGCCGCTGCCGCTGCCGCTGCTCTAACTGCTACAAGTATTGGCAATGGCTTAACACGCATTTGTGTCAAAGATATACGCCACTTTGCAAATATGTGCAAACACATGTAAGCAGTGTATTTGAGTGTGTAGCTACTTGGCACACGGCTGCACTCGGGCGGGCACTGGAGCTGCCTTATCATCATTGCGATAAGAGGCAAATGCTCGCGTGCCGCTGCCGCTGCCGCTGCTGGCAGACGGAATTGGCTTGGGGCTGGGGCAAGGTTTGGTCCGGTGTAAACATATCGAGCATTGCTTATTTGATTCCATTTCTTGTTTATGGCAAAATCGAAACCAAAAGACAACACACACACACACACTCACGCACACACGCTAGATCGAAAGGTTGTTGAACGCAGTTGCTAAGACGGGGCTCAGCATATAACTTGAAGGCGTTGAAAAGTCCCCCTTCAACTAGTTTAATGCATGTTTAGACAGCGATAGTGCGAGAGGCTTCCTGTTTTGCACAAAACATTGCAATCGCTGATAAGCCACATAATTAATATATATTAATAGCCAATGTTTTTTTACGCTCGCCTTTATGGCACACACTTGGCCAAAGCCACAGCCAAAACTGTTGAGCACCAACCATAAAAAGTTAACAATGTGCAACCACTTTACACACACACACACACACATACTCACGCGCGAAGACCTTATCAATGGGAATGGGGCAGTAATCGCGGCGCACGATTCTGATAATTGTAAGATAGAGATAAGAGTAGTTTACACGCACAGCGATTAGCACGCATAATTTGCCAATTGAATTGGTATGAAATCGCACAATTTATTAGCCGTTTATTTATAGCCAGAATAAAGTGTTGACAATTAAAGCACGTTGCTTTAGTAACTTACCTTGGACATTACGCGATCGGCGCCGGTTCCCTCCTCATCTCTGAACAATATATCCCTATTGTAGTTGGGCACTAGATCCTTAAATTTTGGTGAGTCTCGCTGAATGACGCCCTCGAGCGGGCCGGAGGCGCCGTTGTGATATTCGGATAAATTTGGCACAGTTTGCTTCAACACCAACGGATAGAGGTTGCGCTCCCGGCGTCGTCCAAGGCCCCGGCCTGGACCGCAGCTATGCGCGTGCCTAAAGTTCAGCGCCAGCAGCAACAGCAATAGCAGCGCCATAAAACAGCTACCACGCGGCGTATGCGCAATGTGCCGGAGCTTTCGTGAATGTGCATCGACTGCTGCTGATTTGTTGTTGACACCGGGCGACGCCTGGCCGTCAGGACTGGACTCGAGGCTGTGACGTTTGGCATCTAGGGACAGGCAGGTGGCACTGGCACAGGACCAGAGCGCCGAGGCTGCTTGATTATCCATACTGTGCGATATTTGTGTGTGTGTTTGTGTACTTAAGTTAAATTTTCAATAAAAAGCGATTGAATTTCTTTTCTTTTTTGGTTATTTAGCACTGCACTTTTACACTGATTTACATAGAAGGCGTTGAGTGTTGCGGCACAATCACTGTCGATCGAGCGACTGGAGCTGACACTTAACAGCTTATCGACTTAACGGCTTAGTTAGTTTTTTTTTTAATTAAACAGTTTTCTTGTCACTCAGAAATAAACAAATCATTTTACAGCACCGATTTTGGGAATTATTTGCTTTACTGTATATAATATATATGTATTTGGGGACAAGCAATTTTTCAACACAAATTCAAATTAAATTTTAATTAAAAAATTTATTTCAAATTTCAAGTTCAACTGCGGCGCTTGTCAAATTGAGCAATGTTCTCTTGCAACAACGGACAACGACAACCGCTGCGCTCGCACTGTGATTGACAAATGACATATCCGAGCGCACGAAACTGGCGGCCGAGCGAGTACCGAGTACACCAAGTACCGAGGGTGCTTTTGCAGAACCCTAGGCAACGCAGTCGCTGTCGACGTCGCGGTCGCGGTCGGCGTCGACGACGCTGGCAATACCGAAACATGCTCGCACACATACACACACACACACACACACACGTTATACGCACTCATACAGACGTGCTTGGTGTTCACTCGTCGCTTCGTTGTGTGCGTGTGCCGCTCATTGGACCTGAGCCCGACGATCGTTTGGCGTTCATTTTTATGCTGGCTCGCTGTGACGGTAGTGCGAGCGAGACAACTAGCTTGTCGCATGCGCCTCTCACACATACACACAGGCTTGGTCTTATGTACTTATGCTTTGGGCAACAGATGTTGGATGTCGGTTCATTATAGCCATGGCTCTGGATGTCTATGTGTGTGTTGCCAATTGGATGCGCCTGTATATGTGTGTGTGTGTGCGTAAGTGTGTGCGTGTGTAGTGCTGCTGCAATTTCTCTTAACACTTGCACTATTGACTCGAAATCGACTCTTGCGGCTTGTTAACTGCCGCATGCCGCCTGCTGCCTGCCTTTTCTCATGCTCATGCCTTCTGCTTCTGTGGCCGTTTTTGCTTTGCTTTTTTTTTGCGCATTGTTCACCTTTTGCCTTTCTTCATTTTTGGCTTCGCTTTATTGCTTGTAAATTAATAATGTTCCGGTTTTTTGTGTATTGTGCGCTTCAGTTTCGCTCGCCTTCGCCTTTGCCTTCCTCCACTGCTTCTTCTTGTATACAACACTATAAACACATATGTACATACATATGTACATAGACATATATATGTGTGTATACGCACACAGCTACACTTAGTTTCATTTGCCGCTGCCGCCAACGCTGCTCACTTTGTCATTACACCATTTTGCTTCTTTTACCCTTGCCTCTGACTCAGTGGCCTCCCCCAGCCCCCTGGCCTATCCTCTGTGAGCAGGAACTTCCGTTGGCGCTGAGAAAAACGTAGAATGATCTGGTTGTAGAGCTTTCGCATAGAGATCCGAGGTATGTTATGGACTTTCTTAATGGCAGAACACATTCATGTGTCTTCATTGCTATTCCATTTATTTTGCACCCAAACAGCTCATCGATGGGAAAACCTAATCTTATCTCAAGTCTTGTCTGTCCATATTTAAGGTGATCACATCATCGAATCGGATGTATTCATTACGTGAGTCAACGAATTTTACATAAGGAAGTCGCTTAATATATAATTTATAGATAACATATATGGAACGGCCACAGGATGTTTGGTATAAGAGTTCTTATTGACATATGGGTTAGGGTACATATAAATATATTTCCTGTTATTAACTTATTATTGCCGAAGTGCTAAGTTCCGTTAACGACTCACTGATATCAACCATAAACAATGTTATATGCTAGATAAAAGTAATCGCCCGATAACGCACAAGGTAAATAACAATTTGCAATTTTGACTCGCCAACAAATCGAAACAAATTCGCAAAAACACAATACAACTACGCTTCAATTCGCCAAATCGCAAAAATTCAATATAATTTCCCTACGGTGTTAACAGTGTGCCTAACAAATTGACGCTCGAAATCCACCGCCAAAGCCAACAGATGCAAATGGGCTAACAATGACCACAAATATACTCGCAGCTTTTGTTGCTTTATAAAGAACCTCAAACTCAAATGTATCTTTAGCTATTGTTGGCTTTGAACCCGCTTGTTTGCGAGACTACTTTGTTTAGTTCCCGCTCACAGAGTTTTATGCCAGAATTTTCGCGCTCTGCTGAAGTTTCGAGCTGTTTTGTTTTTAGCAAACAGTTGTTCAGCCTTACCTTTGCCCTTCTGCCTGTCAATGTGTGTGTGCGTGAGTGTCTCACCCCCGCCTTGTCAACATTGTTGACACTGGCACTTATAAAGCGCGAACACGCTTGCGCTGTTTGCCTTTAAAATTGACACTTGGTAAGCGATCAGCGTGCGATCTTAACAGAGATATTACAGATGCAGAAGTGGTTAATATACGGACTAGTGTTAGGGGCTATAAGGTTAACATTTGCCTTTCGGACTTAGCCTTTTCGAACTTAGCTTAGAGTACACCTGCACCAGCAGCAGCAGCTACAATGTAACGGTTAAAAACACTATATACACTCCACTGTGTATGGCAAGCGCGCATAATGCAAATGCAAAGCGTAGCATAATTTCAATAAGAAGTGAAATAAAAAGAATTCAATAGTTGGCGGCAGCGCGGCAAAGATATAAGCAAAAGCAAAACGCCATCAACAAGATACACGGAACCAAATTAAAGATGAAGAAGCTGAGCCAGCGGCAGTGGCATAGGCAGAGGCAGAGGCAGAGGCGGAGGCAGAGGCAAAGGCGAAAGAAGCTGAGCCAGCAGCAGCAGCCAACAGAGGCCAGTGGAGCGTTTATATGTATATACACACACACACTCGAATCTCTCTCTCTTACAGTTCAACACGTATGTGTGTGTGTGTGTGTGTGTTGTCTATGTGCCTGCTACATAAATTTCGTGCATGTCTGTATGTGTCGGCTCATTATGTGCGCTGGTGTGAGTGTCTCGTTGAGTCTATATATATACATATATATTATAAGTACGACTGTGTGAGTGTGTGTGTGTGTGCACTGTGGGGCGGAGCTGCTTAAGGCGCTCATTTGTGAATGAACACGCCGTGAACCACCGTCGCAGAGGCCCAGACAAGGCAACGATCGCTGGATGCCAAAAACTTAATGAGCATGAATAAATGGCAGCAGCCGAGTCTCTGAGACGGTGTCTGAGCCAAGTAACTGAGATGAACACCGAGATGAAGAAAACTAAGCGCAGTTAATAATGTTGATCAGTGTGGAGATCGCGTTTTTGCCATCTTTCATACTTATTTACCAAAGTATGTATAGCTTTTGAGAGCGAGAGCGAGAGATAAAAAGTTAAAGATTAGTTTGTAATTAGATTTGGGCATAGATGTTATGTTAATATTAATGGACAGCTTTTAATGTAAGTTATAAACTGAAATTGACTTTTAGTGTTGCTTTGTTGCAACGCTGTTCAGTCCAGTCTAAGCCAGGCCCATTCTCAGAGCCACACTTGGCGGCAAACATCCAAGCTGGTGCAGCCCAAGATGCTGCGTCTAAATTCCAATAGAAAACCGGAAATGCTTAGGCCATTCGACGTCGTCGTCGTCTTCGTCGTCTTCGTTGTGCATTGTTGCGATTGGAAAGAGGCTGAGAGGCTGCGCCAGAGCCATAGCCAGAGCAAGAAGCAAAGACGCCAGCAGCCAGCAGCCAAGGCATGGAACGCCATTTTCTGCTGCTGCTGCGTTAGCATCCAACGGCGTTGTCTGCTTTTAATTTCTTTTAATGGAAGTTGTTAACATGGCTGCTGGCTGCCTCTCGCCTCTCCGACTTTGCGCTGCACAGCTTCCCATGCCCTTAGCCATACCCATAACCGTACCCAAACCGATACCCATACCCATACCCATTCCCACCAACGCCATGGCATTGGCATACTCACTGCCTGGCTGGCCGGGGCTACGGTTTTTGATTTGCTCTTTTTTGTTTTCGGTGTTTCGATCATAAAACTTCGATATGAAACTCGTATTTCTGATGCCCATTGAAAGTGCAGGGCAAAATGATTATGAGAAAAAACTTGGCCTGTCTCGAAAATAGGTGCTTCAGTTGATATACGAACATCAGTAGAAATATTAATTTCTTAATGAATATATTCGTTCGAGTTTCATTTTACACATTCGCATAAATAATTTTAATTAATATAATTATTACTTTTAAGTTAGAAATTAATTAATAAATTAATAATTATTTCAAAGTTTTGTCAATTGATCAAAGTACCAGAAGACTTAAACCATTTCAAAATGGGAGCACCTCTAAATATGTAGATATAGTTTTTATGATTCGCCAAGCAGATAAAGGTCGAGTATATATGATGTTAAACCAATCTTTAAAGGAGATCAACATTAACTTAGATGTGAAATCCCAGCCCCGAAGCTCTATAATATAAAGCTTTTCCCACTTTGCCACGTCCCTAACAGCCATAGATCAATTAGCTTGTCATTTGTATACATTTGAAACTCCAAGTCTTTAGCTTCAGTAGCCCTCAAAGTAGAGCATTTATGTCATAAGATATATAGCAATTCCTGATTAGCCACGCCCACAGTGGACAAGGCCATGGATACAGAAGAGCATGTACATATTTCAAATTTTATTGGATATTGCACAAAACCAATATACTCTTTTTATTTCGGGAAAGAGTATAAAACTTATTTGATGTGGACTTAGACATATATTGTATTATCCGAATGCTATGAACAGTGTTTACTCAAAGAATAAATAGAGAATAGCGTTATCTTTGCGTCTAATCATCCGTTTTTCGTCATTTGGATTTGGGCTATATTGGTTTTTATATGGCTTTTGGGTGCATACGTTTTTTGTCAGAGTCGTTTTGTTTTTAAAGTCCATCGACTGTCACATAATTAACAGCTAATAGCCATCATGCATACCGGTTTGTCACGACGTGAATATTCCCATAATCGAATATCTAATTCATACTAAATAATATTTATAGTGTTAATGATCGGTAAAGACAATTTGGACGCACGTGCGTCTAAGTAGCTAACTGAAAAAAGCCCAAAGAGCTGATGCTGTGGCGACATATTGGAATTGTGCACAGGTTTACCAGAGGCATCCGCAACAACAGCAAGAACAACAGCAAGAACAACAGCAAGAACAAGAACAAGAAGAGCAACAATAACAAATACCGAATTCGTACCAGTTCCGAGAAGCGGCCACTCAATCATGCTGCGACTGTTGTGACTGCTGTTGTGACTGTTGCCGCTGTCTGTGATCGGTGACTGGCAACTGGTAACTGGCAACTGGCAACTGGCAACTGGCAACTGGCAAAGCCGCAGCGGCGTCATAGCGTGCGACAAATGCCACTAACGGTTTAAGGTCTCTAATGGATGTTGACATTTACGGCTACCAGGGAGCAGAGGACTTGTAGGCTGTTTAATTCACATAAATCTGAGTTAAATGCCATTGGGGAATTGTCTCGCAGAGTTAGAAATTAGGCAAATGGCAGCGACCGCAGCTTTCCAAGGAATTCGCTACCAGCAAGAAGGTGACAACAAAGCGACTTGGCCCATGGCCCAAGGAGTTGCTGCCAAGGGGCTGGCGATCAGTCGGCAGGGGCCGTGGGCATGTAACCTACCAAACATAAACATTTACAACAAGGGTCGCAGACGCAGTCCCAGAACTCAGCCCGTCTACTATATGTGTGCATATGGGTGTGTGTGTGCCGTGTGTGTACAAACATTTGTCAACTGTGCGCCTTTTGATCCTGGCCGGCACAAGAGAGACACCGAGAGAGAGAGAGAGAGAGAGAGAGAGAGAGTCACAAAGTCGTAAGCGGCATAGTTATCATTATGCTCTGGGCCCATTGTGCTATCAGCTGGCAGCAATCGATGCGGTTAAACGGCAGCAGCAGAGTCAGCAGTAGACAGAGCGAACAGGCCACATGTGGCGCGTATTTGGCAAACAGTTTGCCCTGACTGACCACAAAAATGCAGCGACATTTGCTGTCTGGCATAAAACGCCCACACAGCGCCACATCGCGCGCAAAGGTAGCTAATCATTGATAATTTTATTGAAATATATTTGATAATTTTAATGAAATATATTTTAATTATTCATTTTCATTGTTTAAATTTGTTTTATTAATTTAACAATATTTATATATTTTTGTATTACTACTTTTTAAAGCACATTTGAAAACATGGAATGCTTTCAAAATAATTTGACTTAAGTTACAAAAGTTTTTAGGCAAAAATTAAGAAAAAATCTTCAATAATAATATATAATATATATTTGTAAATATAACCAAATTTTGGATATAGATCAAATTTAGCTCATACTACTCATACAACAACTATTCTCATACTATTTCACTGACGCAGCTACCGAGGCTCCACAGCTCAAGGCCCCTCGGACCCTGAACAAAAAACTCTAATTTGAAAAATTGACCATAAATAAACCAAGTTGCAAAAAACCCGACTTTAATTATGGCCCCAAAATTTGAAAAAAAGGGAATTTCCAACAAGTCCCAAGCATCTCTGTTGGAAATTCTGTATTTTGCATTCTATTGCTAATATATACTATTGTTTTGTTTTTGTATTGACAACTTGACAGATTTGTCATAACTTTCAGATGCTAAAAACAAACTTAAGCAGTTTAGTTTAGACAATAGGTAGTAGCTGTAGCAGTACTACTTCCACTATTTGTAATAAAAACAGATTGTAAAAGTAACAGAAAACTTGATTTCATAAATAAAATTATAGGAAATATCTGTTAGCAGAATATTTGACAGAAAGAAATCACAGTTCAATTAAATTATTTCGAACATTTAACAGAAGTTCGTGCCAATTATTTTTTTCAATTTGCAGTATAACTAAGTATAACTATAAAACTCTGTAAATAGTCGTATAATGACTAATAGCACTCTCTGTAGATTAATTTTTATCTAAATTTGAATAATTACAAAGTTTGCACATCAATCTTATCTAATTTTTACTTTATTTTCTATTTGCGTGCAAGTTAGGAAATATCTAAATATTTATTTCCTGAGCCATATAGGGCTGCATATTAACACCCTTAACATTAGCAAGTCATTAACTGTACGTAAATAGTCAGTTTACTCACTTTATTCTATATTTATTTACATTAACTAGAGTAAATATTATACTGTTTCACAACTGGTTTTAACAGTGGCGTAGCGTGGGTCTCTGCTGTCCGGGCCGATTTCAATTTAATGCAAACTATAATACTGAAGTAAGAAAGTAGTTTGTATAATATAATTGCCATTCCTCTCACCTCAGACCTGCGCATAAACCGCTCAAGGCGACGGCAATACCTCAACCTTTAAAACTGAATGTATATAATGTAAATAGCGTATTTATAAGCGCGGTTACCCCCTAAGTTTAACCAATCGTGTTATAGTGAAATTGCACATAATAAATACATAAATAAATAAAAAAAATTTAAATTTAAAATATAAAAAAAGAAAAAGAAAAGATTTAAAAAAAAAAAATAATTTTTTTACAGTTTGCTACCCCTTAAAAAGTGCCGACTGTGCGCTTCGCCCCTGTTGCTTCCCACCATTGGGTTTTAAATAAGTAAATAAAAGCTGACTCAACTGAACGTGATTAGACACAGCTAGAATTTTCGCACCTTATTTAGCCTAATAATGGGTCACTTTGTTTAATTTTTTTGATTTTATTATTGATCATAAAAATACTTACAAAAGTACAAAAATTTGTTTAAAAAAATATAGAAACATTAAAAAATTATCATCGATTTGCTTAATAAATGTGTTAATCAGAGAAACTATATATAATATTCTGGGAATTTTTCCAATTTGACTATTTGATTACGCACTGGGATTTCGGACAGATTTAACGACCATGGCACGAGCTTCTAATATTTTTCGATTATATTTCGCGTTAAGCAGACTAAAAGGTTATCAAGTTTTTAATAGCTGCTTTTTATATTAATTTATTTTCAGAACTGTAATGTAATAAAGATCTTGCAAAAGCATTGCGGATATTCGAGTACAATTATTTTAGTAATTCATTAATATACTTAATACTTTTTTATTTGCAGTCTTTTGATTTTTTTTCGAAATATTTACATATATGTAGAAGCCCGGGGAAGCCAAGTGGCAGCACTTACTTAAAATATTAAACAACGATGAGCCTCTGTTGCCCTTTCAAGCATCTCTCTCTCACTCTCTGCAATTCCATATTCATCTTCAGATTCATCTGCAGCTCCTCCTCGGCGCGCTGCCCTGTGGATGCGCTCTCAAGTGGTGACGGCGACCGATGGCAAACATGCGAGTATTTAAATGTGTATCATGGCGAGCAGAGCGGCAGCGACGGCGGCGGTGCCGGTGGCGGTGGCGGCCAAGTGAAGCGCATGCGTTGATGGACTTGAATTATATGTGACTTAAGCTTCGCGCTGCTGCATCCAGCATCGGCATCGACATTGGAACTGGCACTGGCTATGGTTCTGGCACTGGCATCGGCAGCGGCAGCGGCATCCTCGGCAGCCAGTGCCATAAAAATTAAAAGTCATTATGGCCTGGAAAAGCATTTAAGCCGCGGCGGCATGGAGACCGTGGCACATTCCCACAGTCGCAGGCAGGTCGACGTCGATGTCGACTCGAGTGTCGCTGGGCTGTCAGAAAGTGCCATGAGACGGCAGCCACATGCGTCCACTTGGAGTGGGTTAATATTTGTTTGCATTATCATTTTGAATTGACAGCAAAGTGGCGCTTGTTGCTGTTGTTGCTGTTGTTGTTATTGTTGTTGTTGTCTACACAGCGGGCGGGCAGGGCTGATAGCCGGAGCTCAAGTTGTTTGTTGTCTGCGCACCGATTATGGAAAGTTGATGACCGGCAAACGTAGCAGCATCTTTTGGCCAGCCAGCTAGCCAGCCAGCCAGCGAGCCAACATAAATACATCGTGTCCCACACCCTGGCTAGGAGTTAGAAAATTGCCATTTTTCTGAAGTTTTCAATTTCGAAATGCCATTGCGCTGTCGCTTTTGTTGTTTTAGTTATGTGCCGCTCGTGGCGCGTTAGCCGCAAAAACCGCAAACGGAATGCTGGCTCGATCCAGGCACCGGAGGCGGGGCAGGGCGGCCACACTTCGTCGTTAAGTTGAAGCCAAAGCCAAAGTCAACGTCAACGTCAACGCCTGTGCCAGTTAAATAGATTTTTTTCAGTTTTTTTTTTTTTGGGTTTGTTTCGCTCTTGTCTTTCGCTTTGATCTGCGATGCTTCTGGCAGGGCCCCGAGGCGGCTGCTGCAACGTGGAGCAAATTGAAAATTGATTTCGCCTTGCCCGGGCAGCACCCAGCACCCAGCAGGCAGCAGGCAGCGGGCAGCGGACAGGGGGCAACAGGCGAAGACCAAGTAAAGACAAAGTTAGCACGCCAAGTTCGTTGCCTAAGTCTTTCGTTTCGATGACTCAAAGTGCGCGCCATGAAATTCCCACATAAATTGCGCGCATTGTCAAATTAAAAATGCCTAATGAGCTGTTGCTCGCCGGCCCGGCAGCCAACCAGACAGCAATGCAAAAGAGCAGAAAAATGCATTAGAAGCAGGCAGCCAAGAGCTCAGTTCTCGGCTTATAGCATAGTTTTTTTTGTTCTTTTCTTACGTATCCCCATGGCCGGCACACAAGCAGCATCCAAGCCAACGGCGGCGGCAAAACGTATCGTGTTACAAATCACGGCGGGATGTGCGGGCGGGCGGGCGTTCGTGCGGTCTGGCCGTCGGACGAAACAGCGGCGGCGGCGGCCAACACACAACAAAACAAGTTTCGAGTGGAAATGCGTGTAGCGTGCAGCGTGCGAAACACGGCAGAACATGAACATGGAAGCCTGATGCTGTTGCTGAACCTGGAGCTGATGCTGATTCTGATGCTCGCAAATGTTGCGTCTAAAAATAGTCAGCGGAGAGGGATGACGAGCGACACGGCTGCGGCCGTTTAGCCCAACATGAAAAATGGCAACACTTTTGCGCTCATAAAAACTATTTATACGCCAGCCCAGAAGTACGCAACCGATCATGTCCCAAATGCATCAGCCAGCTAATATGCCCGAGCGCATGCATGGCGAGGCGCATGCGCGTGAGATCTCCACGCAAGATCATCAGTCGACAGGCAGCAGGACCCAAACGACGTCCACACACACACACACACACGCACACAGAGCACAGTTGCAGGCAAAGGCACAAGCACAACTACAGGCAGTGGCAGAGGCAGAGCCACAGTCCAGTTTGAGGCCGGGACCACACAAATACAGGCACGCGTTCGCTGACAGAATAAAAATTGTTGCGCTTGTGTTTAACGCGCGAACGCGGCGATATCGCAGCAGCAGCAGCAGCAGCAGCGGCAGTTGAAGCCTACCTTGTTTCCAAACTGGCTCCCTGGACCTCGTCTGTGGCTGTGGAGAGAGGGCTCAGGTTAAAGTGGCAGCCAGGCACCGTTGTCAGTTGGCAGCGAATGCGTTGGCGGGGCAAGCGGTGTGGTGGTGCGGGGCATTGTCGGCTTGCTTAGCTATCACTGAACGATTATCGTGCATTTTAAAATTCTTACGAGTTTCTGCCGTTGTTGTTCAGCCTTTGCCTTTTTATATTGCCCTTTTCACTTCGCCCGTGTATCTCTGTGTGCTTGCAGTTTGTTGTTGTTGGTATTGGTGTTGCTGTTGTTGGCCAGATTGAAATCACGCATGGGAACCACAAGCGCCTTGGCTTTGTCTGGTCGTCGTCGATGCTGTTTCAAGACTGCAAACAGCAGACTCTGCACAATAAAACGCAAACACACATCCTTTAAACACACTTTTATTAATCAGTATATCTATATATATATATTGTATATATATATGAATGTATGCATGTATGTATGTAGGTTTGTATAGGTGTAGCATGTCTATATACTTATATTGTATTTATCAATTTGTTAATTGCATAGTATACATAAACAGTAATCATACCAACATTTGCTGTCATTTAATTTGCTTGCTTGTTGGCTCAAAACAATTTGTTATTTGTTACATATTTTCAAATAGTTAACTAAACTACTACATAATGTAATGAATATGTGTGAATACACGTACAATCGTTTTCATCTATAATCAGTTGGTTAGTTAGTTAGCTCTTATTATACAATTGATTTGCTTTTCCTCGAAATGCAGTCGAGTTTAATCCTTTTTAGCTGTAGAAATACATTTACATATAAATATGAATTTTCTCTCTCTCTTTGTATCCCTTTCAATATGTATGTATTTAAGTATATTCATTAGTTAATAACTCTGCTTAACTACAACATGTGCCAGAGAGGGCAACTAAGAACGTAACAGCGATCGGAAATGGTATTTTTAGTGTGCTTAGATAACGTTGCTGTTCACCCAAAAAAAAAAGAAAAATTAACTAAAATTATTAACTTTAACTTGAACGATTTATGTTTATTTCCTGTGGACATTTGATAACGGTATCGGAAATGCCGCCAATAACTAAAAGTGAAATACAACGTACAGAGATATGCCATATAAGATTAGCCATACAATGCTTAGCCTGGACACGAACCACAACAAATGCCCTTTAATAGATTTTTCTTTTCCTTTTCATTTTTTTGACTTACTAAATTGATGTAAATGTATTATATATGTGTGTGTATTTCAGTTAGTTTGTACGAGAGAGTTATGTAACTGCAACAGAAGAATTTTTATAGATATTCTATATATTTGTTATATAAATTATAGCCTATGTAAAAGTTCACTTATGTAGAGCTGTCTAAATTGTATCAATAGTTCAGCATATTGTGTAAAAATTGCTAGTAAATGTTAGGTTGTAAATCTGCATTTGCTGTTATATTCACTTTAGAGTTTAGTTGACACATTATATAAAAAAAATAAAAATCATTTGCTTGTTTCCATTTGTTGCTTTGTATTGTGTGGGCTGGTGGCTTGCAATTATTGCATCATTATTATTATCATAAATATATAGTTGATTTTATTTGATCTTAAGATGACAGTACTTATCAGTTGCATGGTTAACTGTTAATTCCTTATCGGTGTTCAACGTTTTGGTTTGGTGTATCGACACCCTCTCCCTCATTTCTCTTTCTCTCTCAATACATATTGAGTTTAAACCTTTAGTTACAGTTCCATTTATATAATTTGTTAAATGTATTAACTATGAAACAACTAGTAGCAAACATTTCATTATTATACTAATTCTACATAATTGCATTTTCAAATCTTGACTTTTCCACATTGTCTGTTTTAATTTTATAGAACACTAAAGCTAACTAGAATTACATTTGATATATTAGACATTTATTTTTATTCTTCATTTATTTCAATTTAATCTTATGATTATTTCAACTCTTTTTGCTTTTGTCTGCCCGGCGAACGCTCAGTGAAAGTGTGTGCGTGTGTGTGTGTTTGTTTGTTTGTGTGAGAGAGGGTGTGTGTTTTATTTGCTGTTCTTGTTTCTAAATGGAGCTGGAGGTTTATTTATTTTGTTTATTAATATTGTTGTACATCAAGTTCAGTTTAGTTGGTAACAATTCATTAGCTGCTGATGCTGGTGAGAGCTTTTATAAATGTATATTCATATATTTTTGTTCAATCATTAGTTTTTTTTTGTTTTTTTTTTTATATTTCTGGATCACATATTCAAGTAGTTTCAAAATCACATAAAGATCACTCTTACAGTAGCGTATACAAAATACATACATTTCTCATACATAGTGTGTATATGTCTCAGTTATTTAGTTATTTGATTTGTATTGTTGAGTTGTCATGAAAAGGTTGAGATGTGTGAGTTATTAATTGCTTTGTTAGAAATACGATGTTTGTGCTTCTTGATAAGATTAGAGTTTATTGCTATAAATACGTTGTGCCCAAATATTCAGAATTAGAGGGTATTTCGAAAGAGCATTCGAATTTAACACTCAACAGCTCCATTGTAAAACCATTTTGTATTTCATTGTGCTTGCATGTTCAATGATCTTTCAATTTCAAAAAATTGACTTTCCCTTTTTCATATTCATATTCTGTTTGTTTGTTTGATTTTGTATATACTTTTGCTTGTGTAGAGCAGTAATAATATTAAAGCATTTAATTGCAACACACACAATAACATTCACATTTAATTATTGTTTAGTTAATTATTATAATTTTTGGCTACTACATACACACAAAAGCCTTAGCGCTGCTTAGCTAGTTAGCTAGAAAATATATATATTTCCATATGTATATATATATATATATATATATATATATATATATATATATTTCTGTATTCAACTTGATTATCCTTTGAGTGTTCATATTTGTATTAATATTTTCAATAAATGCCTAAATTTCTGCATGTGAAATTCATACTTAATAGTTTTTAGATTCATGCCCTAAGTGATCAACTTGTTTTCCATTAGTTTTATACCTAATAATACGTTAGAGTTCATTATATTAAATATATATGCTCAACTTTGTCATAAGCTACAGTACATTAATTTTTTGTATTCGCGAAAAATATGTTGAAGACGGGTTTAGATTAGATTCGGTTAACATTTATCATAGACTGAATTCGCTGTCTGGAGTTACATTTATTGTTATACATCTTTAGCATCACACACTTCATTTGTTGTAAATATTTCTTTTTTGTATTTAATATTCTTGTACAGTAAATATTGGCCATCAATATACATATTTAGACTTTGACATATTGTTTATCATTCATTTGATTTTTGACCTGCTTTTCATTGGAAGCTTTTCATTAAATTTAAAAATAAAAAAATTAAAAATTACCAAAAAACGTACTTAAAGCACTAACAAAATCACATAGTAACCTAGTAGAGTATAAAAGTGAAATACACCAAATACAAATTATTTTAAAAAAATTTAAATGTGTCATTATAAGTTATTAATTATTAACTAGAGATTAATAGACGCAGAAAAAGTTTCTATTTTGCTGGATAAAAACCAGAAATAAAGGAGTTTTTTTTTTCATATAATTAAATTACTAGTTTAATGTGGCCTGACAAAGTGTCCAAACTGACCAATGTCAAAGATAGATTTAATACTATCGTAGAAGTTTCTACGATTATAATTATTTTGCGCGTCCTTGCATTGAATTGTGTTATTCAAAGATCTGCCATCAAAGACGCTAAAATTCGAACCTTGCCTAGAGATCTCTTAGTTACGACATCTTGAATTTGTTTATATTTCTTTGAACATATCTAAAAAAAATTACAAATATAAGTTGTTAGACAATTGGTTTATAAAAAATCACTGGTGGTTTTTTCATTTCTTGGTTAATCATTTGAGTTTTCTTTTAAATTTAAGCAGCGTCAAAAAATTGTTACGTCATATAATATATGAGCGCGTACATGTATATCATATAAAAGTAAATGGTTTTATTTCCTTAATTAACTAGTGAATAGTGACTGCAAGGTTAGCAAATTGTGAATACAGATATAAAAGAGGACAGCATTATTCCAAATGCTTTCCGTACAAAATAAAATGTCATGGACTGTGAAATATGTTTATATACATGTTATATATATAAACAAAAGGACTTAATTTAAATAAACACTGAACTAAAAAATGACATTAAATCAAACCAATAATAAAAAAAATTAAATTTTCAAAGTTTCCTGTAGCGTTAATTAGACGAGTAGTAAACTCCAAATGCATAGCAGCTTGCTAAACGAATTACATATTTTGTGCCTAGTAATTGCTAATATTCAAGATAATTAATTTGCATATAGGTAAATATAAATTATATAAGCATATATGTAAGCTCTGCCTTTGCTAGTCAATCAACATTCTGCTTACGATTAAAGTGTATAGTGTGTTTCCGTCGCCCATTGTCAATGTGAACAGACTCTTTATCAATTGGACACAGGAGCTGCTCACATATAGTCCTGGAACAATTGAAACAAATTCTATGTATGCGTTGTTATTACCGGCACCTGGCAATAGGGGCACTCGGTAACAGAGCCTGCGCATGTATTGCAAATGGACAGGTGATTGCAGGGCTCCAGAGTAACGGTGCGATTGTTTTCCTCGCATTTCATGCACTTCTTGGCATTCTCCAAATATAATACTTTGTCTACCTCTTCCAAATCGGTGCGCAGTTTCGACTAAAAATTGTTCGTTGTGAAAGAAACACCAAGCACTTGTAATTTATGGCACACAATTTACCTGTAATTGCTTTAACTTTTGTATGGATAGGTCGCGTAGTTCTGGCAAATTGAGTTGTATCTGCACGAGATCGTGGCGATCCTTCCACTCCAGTGCATCCTGCTTGGCCTTGTCGCGATGCAGTTCGGCTATCTTAAGCTTGCACATAAGCTCCTCAAGACGTCCGGATAACTTTTGAATCTGCGCATTCTTCGTGAGTAACTCGTTGGTCATGCGGCCCAAATCGCTATTATTTTGAGATTGGAGAGATTGCAAACTGAACGCATTCTTCGCAGTATTTAGCGTGTTCTCAAACAGATTGTTGCCCACCGAGCTGCTGTTGATGTCATCACGTATGGTATTTAATTCCGATATTCTAACTGATGGGCTTATAGATAAGCCATCGCCAAAGACAGGCGATATGATGCGCGATGGAAAAAACAGACTATTGCTATCGTTTTGAGTGGCGGCCGAAAGAGAATTGCTTAGCTTATTAGAGGCGCCATACACATTAAAAAGATTGGCATGATTTGTCGGGCTATAGGTGAGCGAGCTGCTGGGAATGTTGACGGCAAAGCCACCTGAATTGAAGTCTATATAGCAAAAAGTGGATAAATAAAATTAGCATGGACTGGACTTGTTAACTTTGGACAATGACTCACCGTTAATAGAGTTACTTAGTGTTGTATTAGGAATGTTAATTGGCGCCGAGGAACGTGTTAATAAACTATTGTTAACCAGACTTGCCGATAGCGAGTTCTCGCGTGGATCGTCCAATGTACAGGCTGCTTGGAATAATTTTAAGAAAAAAATGAGTTAGTCTTGTTTCAGTTAGTTTAGATTGATTTTAGCTTTTCTTTCTTCTTTTTTTTTCTTATGCGCTGTCAATTTGTCCACAACCATTGTTGAAAACAATGAAAAAATCAACTTAAAGTATATATTACTCACGATGGCTGTCCAGTGGTAGTGATATATTTAAGATTTTGCTGGAATTAGTTGTATTTTCCAAAGCATCTACCAACATTTTGTTGGTTGTATTATTACCATCAATATTTAATAACTACGAAATAGAGAATCAAACAAAGAGAAACGAAGAAACAAAATGAGAGCGGGACAAAGTTCTCAATGACTTGCGATTTGATGGTGTTAGCTGGGATTAGCTCGTGATTGAGTGGGGTTAGCGAGTGTTAGCAAAATGCTGGACGCACACATACACAACAAAATATACACATATAGAACACACTGATTGTTGTTGCATTTGGTAATACGTACATTATTGCTCAGCTGGAGCAGTCCTGTTGACAGCTTGCCATTAGTCACCTCATCCTGCACCTTCATACCGGACAAGCCATTGGAAATGAGTTCGCTCAAAGCAATTTCTTGATCACGCATCTTCTGCTCGTTGACCAGATAAGCTTGAGGTGGGAAATATGGATTCAAGCAGCAAAGCGCATTGGATTGATGCATAGATTGCATATAATTTTAAGGAGTTTACACAAATGTGATCAATGTGTGAAAGTGAGTAAAAGACAAACAAACAATTAAACGATATCAACCAAAATACGTATGTAACATATGAGCCTAATCTATCTAGACTTAAGTAATCTGCACGACCCGCCCACTATGGTTGTGGAAAACAGCGTTTGAAGTCTAAAGAACTGTATCTACATGATAAGCAACCCAAGTCAGCACTACTTACGTTCCACATGCGCAAAAGCGCAAAACACACTGCGTGGGCAGTAGCCAGCCTGTTGTACATCATTACATTTTGTGGACTTATAGATTTCCGGATGAAACTGTTGTTCGGTGCGAGTGTGACAGTACTGGCAATTGTCACCGGCCTCACAGTTGCCCGGTTCGCCCCACTCCTCGCCGTGCTTGACATTGGGGCATGGAGTGGATCTGCAATGGTAATGTGCAATGTTAATAATATATATTACTACGGATTTCTTGCAAGACTTACCTGTATTTGTACTTTCTGGGCGAGCGCCGTTTATCCTTGCTGTTGTGGTACTGTGGACAGGCATAGCCTTGGCGACATAGTCGCGGTGGACGCTTGCACAGCTCGGTTTTGTAGTTGGCAAGCACATAGTTGGTGTCCTGCCATTTGGGATCCTCGTTCATTAGATTCCGTTCCTTGTCAAGTGCATTTTGTGCATTGGTACCGTCCAAGGCTATATCCGAATTTTGCAATGTCTCCAGCTCTTTAATATCATACACCGGTGGACGCTGATCCTGCATGCCGTGCGCAAAAGCGCAGTGCAGACCATTCTTCACACAGTATCCACGGCTGTCTGTGTCGTGGACGCACATGCATGTCTTGTAGTAGCGTAAATGATACCGACGCTCTGTGTCTCCGGCTGTGCGGTGGAGGAATGGGCATCTGTGCGAGAAAGAGTGGTGTGAGTAATGTCAAGTGACGCAGAAAAGGACTGAACACCGTGCTAAAAATAGCAAAGTAGCAATTTGTCCCCGACTCACAGTCATAGCAGGAATAAAAACTCAGCTCCCACCTACCAACACATATACACTAAGTTGCACACCCACACACACACATACAAAATTCAAGTCTGGGTCAGCATTGTTGTTGTTTGTTATTGCAGAATATGAAATTGCGTATTATTTTGCTGTTACTCTCTCTCTTTCTGTCTTTATGAACAGTTTTCGTTGCTCAAAGCTTTGCGGGAAAGCTCTGGCCAATAACTGTACATTTTGAAGCTGCCAGTGCTGCTTTTACTACTATGCTGTCGCCGCCGGGGGAAAACCAAAATAAACTGAAGGAAAAACGCGCAAAAGCAAAACGCAATAAAAACAATGACGCACACACTTGTAGCAGCTAGAACTGCCGCTGCGCATTTGAGAGTGTGTGCGAGAGCAACAACCCTCAGTCAAGGCACTTGCCGATTAGAATTTCCAAGCTCGAGCAGCTTTATCGCCTAAATCACTTTCACTTTTGCATTCTATGGGCGGCTGTCAGCACTGACCTCGTGGTAGGGTGCTATTCGCCTGCACACACATACATGTCCAAATAGGGGCCATTTAATTTCACTTTTAGCTAGTTGATGTTACGTTGCCCTTCGCACTCCCGCGAAAAGTTTTTGTTTGTAAACACGAAGACAAGAGATACACACACATTGCAAAGAAAATTGAGCGCAAAGAGGAAACGAAAAAATACTACGTCGTTGATTGTTCGCGTTGGCGTCTCAGCTTCACACACAGCCAGACATATACTTTGCCCTGCATGAATACTCACTCATCGCCCTCGGGACAGATTCCAGTTGTCTCATCATATTTGGTGCAATAATTATCAGCGCTGTAGTTAAATGTACCATCGCGTTTTCGTACGGGCCGCCGACGACGCTGATTTTGAAAATGCCAATTAAAGCAAACGAAGGGCCGATGCTGGTTGCATTTGTGCTGCAGGAACGACTGGCACTGCTCCACACGGAACTCCTTCAGGTAGCTAAGCAAGCAAATGGTTTCCGTTAGTTAAATATATACAAATTTCACCTTGAATTGTGTTTATTTACGTATAATGACTGGTTTTTTCTTGGTGTGAAGACAGTAGTAGCTTGCTCGCATCGTTCGCCATCTTGAACTGAAGCACCAAAGTCAGTGAGACCGCATTCCAATAAGCGCATAAACACCAGTTTCTTAGAATACCTATCGTTGCTATCGATTTAAATCGATAGTTCTGCACGTGTAGTCGGAATGTATAAGAGCTACATTTAATTTATTCATTTGTTTGCTACAACCGCTGTGTTGGCCAGGCAGGTCCTGTTTAACAATGGCTGCAGCAATGCCTGTAGGCAAAATACAGTCCAAAAACCACAACGACTGTCTTTCCTATCTGCAGGTAGGTGGTCTGCCGGTTGATTAAATTACCTGTTTTTGTGTATTCACTGCGTTTTAACCCCACCCACAGACCTTGGGCGATGCATTGCCTAAGGAGGTGGCCGACCAGCTCGCCGCCCAAATCAATGAGGAGGCGAGCAAGCAGGACTCGTGCATCATCAATCAGGCCGCACTGAATGTCACCTTTCGCGTCTACTATCACATCGTGCACAAATACGAGCTACCGGATGAGCACTTTGCTAATCTGCCCCAGCGTCTTTCATATGATCACCCGCAGGCTTTTTTAATGCTTCAGTCTGTGCTGCTGACCGACCACTGGTCACAACTGGATGCGCAGCTGCTTGAGACCAAGTGCTTGGATGCCATCATTGCTGCATTGCAGCATAACAGCAGTAGTTTGGTGCATCAATTGAAGGCTACCAATCTGCTGGTGAAGAAGTTTCCCAAACTGGAGCTACTGACGCTGCAGCTGGAGCATTTCTATCACTGCCTGCAGCGCCAGAGCCAGGTTGGTTCGCGTGAGGAGACGCTGACGCTCTTCAATCACTGCTGCAAGCAACAGCAACGCGCCTTCTTCTACTTCCGCCTCATCGTGGAGTTCTGGCCGTGGACGAATCGCAACAAGTACTATTTGCTGAGCGGCATACTCAACTCCCATGGCCTGCCGCAGCTGCTCGCTGCGAGCGGGCATAGCGAGGCAGAGTTCTTTGCTGGCCTGCGCTTGAGCCTGAGCTACAAGGGTCTGCGTGCGGCCAGTCAGTATCCAGTGAAGAGTCTGAGCAGCCAGCGCTCAGGCGCTCTGCTCGGTTTAGCAGTGGAGCTGCTTGTCAACGGCAACGTGGCGGAGATTCAGAACTTTCACTCGCAGTGGTTTCTTCGCATACAGCAGCGCGATGCGCTCTTTCAGCTGCTGCAGGCCAAGCCGGAGATTGTGGAGTTCCTGGCCAGCTCGGAGGCGGCACGAACGGCCAACGACCAGCAGCGGCTCATACTCATATTCAGCATGTTTGCCAAGGAGATCTATGTGACATCCAAGCTGCACTTCTTCAAGATCAGCACCGAGCTGCTGACCAACTGTAGCTCCTTCGAAACAGATGCGCAGTTGTTGATATTTAAGTTTCTGGTTGACAATCTTTCGAATTTTGCTGTGGAGGATTGCTTGGAGTTCTTTTACAGTTTCATGAAGCGTCATCGCGGCGTGGAGAGCTCCGAGTTCCGCAATACAATGCTGGGCAAGATGCCGAATATTATCAATCACACGGCCAAACACTTTAACAAGGCTTTGAGAGCGGACGGAGGCGCTGGCAGCGATGCACTTGCCAACGATATCAAACGCTTCTTTCGCCAGCAACAGGAGCTGCTGGAACAGGACGTGCTCTGCGATGTATATCAGCCAAAAATATTTGCACTGAAAATGCTCGAGATCTTGCACAAATCTCTGTACAGCGTGCGGGTCGCCAAGAATGCCAAAATGTGCAGCACACAGCAGAACCAGCAACTGGGCGCCTTTCTACTGGACCATGGCGTCTTCCAGCCGAAGTCCGTGGCGCAGTTGTTGTTTAAGTCCCTCAACGATCCACAAGGCTTCGACGATGCGCTCGAGCTGACCGTTGCCCTGCTGCTCCAACTGGGCCACGTCGACAGCGTGCAATGCAAAGAGTATTGTCTCAGATTCTGCATCAGCTCCGATGTGGATGAGTGTGCTCTGGCCTCACTCTATGCACAGCTAGCGGTGCGCAGCGGCTCCGATCCACAGCCAACGAACAGCCTCTACGATCACTGCCTGCAGCAATTGACGAGTCAATTGGATGCATTCCACCGCGATCCGTTGAAGACCACAAAAACTGGTGGCGGACATCTCTTTGGTCACATTTGCGTGCTGGACGAGCTGGTCAGGGGCAGTAGGGTGAACCTGGAAGCAGATGTCGCCGAGCTTTTGCCCCTGCTCGAAAGGATACTGAATGTGGTTCTGATGTTTCTTAATTTGGCAAATGCTAGGCGTGAGGAGACGGAAGCATCAGCCGCTAGTTTCCAGGATATGGATGAGAGCTTGCAGCTGCTGGTCAGTGAGAGCGCTTACGAGCCCGACGAGGATGCCGAAACGTGTCGCAAATATTTGCTCATGAGTTTCTGGCTGACCTTAAAGGTGGGTACCAACAAGGTTTCGATGTCCAGCTTAACTAATCCTTGTTTCATTTTCATCTTTTAGGCCAGTTGCGATTTGGCCACCAGCCTGGCCTGTGCTCTGCTCTGCTTGACTCCGCTCAGTGCGAGTAACTATGATGCGCTGCAGCGCTGCTTGGACATTAATGTGGCCGTGCTGACACGCTGCCGACACAAGGGCGCCATTGAGGCAGCTGGACTTAGCATTGGCAGGTTGACGAGCGCCATCACCAGCACGGTTTCTAGCGAGGACCTGGCATTTCAAGTGCTGCACGACTGCCTTGAGCGAGAGCTGCTCTCCGAGTGCCGCCAGGTGAGCACGACGCGACGCGGTGCCGGTTTCTCCATCATGTTTCTGCATGTGCTCAAAAATGATAATCCTCGCCAGCGTTTGCTGTTGCACCGCGCCGTGCAGCACATACTGGAGCGTCTCAATGGAAGCTCCGCCAGCGAAGCTTCCGGCAGCAGTAACCACGATCGTTGGGAAGCCCTGGCGCTGCATTATCTGTGTGTGTTGGTGCGGGATACGGAACTGCGGCCGGCCATGTGCAAGTACTACAACGAGATCATGCTGGCGGCCATAGCGCACGTCGACAACACCGAGTGGACCATTTCGAATGGGGCGCTGCAGCTGTTTGGCGCCACGCTTGGCAAGCTGGTGGGTCAGCGGCAAGCGACGGAGTTCGACACCAAGTTGGCCTGGGAGCCCAGCGAGATGAACTACGAGGAACTGGCCTGTCTGCTGCCCAAGGCCTGCGAGCACATGCTGAACAGCTGCACTAGCGACAACGCCACGTCATCCATTATACTATTCCTGGGCTTTCTCTCCAAGGTGGAGCATCTTTGCACTACTGGCCAACCGCAGCGGTCTACGCAGCTGCTCCATCGTTTCCGGCAACTCAGCTGGCACCTGCTGCGGCATAAGTGCGAGCAGGTGCGTCTGTTGGCTGCCACCTGCTTTGTGCGTGCCCACGAGTTCCGTCGTGATCTCCCAGCTGTGCTTTTGGCCAGTGCCAAAAGGGCATCTCAGCTGCAAGAGGACAACTTTTATGAGGCACTGCTGTATACCCTGCACGCGGGTGTGCTCAAGCTGCAGCACGAGGCGCGTCACGTCTGGACAGCTGAAAGACTACAGCAATACCAGCTGAAGCTGTTGACAGCGCTGGGAGTCGACGAGCAAGTGGCTCGCTTCAAGGTGTATACGTTGAATGTGCTGCTGCAGTTGTTGACTCTTTTGAATGCCTCGGAGGTGCAGGTGCAGCTAGTGCGCCAGCTGCTGGCCGGACGCGACAGGCACGCACTAAGCTAAATACGTCGCAAATTCGCTTATCTAACTGTAGCAATTATCTAATCTTTAAGCCTAAGCCAAAAAGTCAATGTTAGCCTCTAATTCTTGCAACGCTCGCTCGCTTTTACAACTAAATGACGCATTTACTAATTGAAAGCATTTACCAAAACAGAAAAACCATAAAAAAGAAGGAAACACATTCAACAATATGGTTTTCAACTGAAGCCCTCGCCAGTTTCCTGCTCCATGGCCTGCTGCTGTTTCTCCTGCGTCTCCTGGGCCATCTGCTGCAGTGTTCGGCTGAGAATGTTGCGCAGTATGTGCGGCTTGCAGTGCTCCTCCAGCCAGGGTATGACGCCGCCTGTCAGCTGCTTGAAGTTGTCCATCGGTATGCTTTGAAATGTCTCAAACATTTCGTCCATTATTGCCTGAAACTGTGAAACTCGAGTCAATTAAAGTTGTCATTGGAGTCGGAGTGCGACTATTTTGCTCGTATTTTGCTGACCACTTGGAATTTGGCCTCGTCTGTGAGGCGCGCCTCCTCCGGTCCCGGATTGGCTTGCTGATGTTGCAGCATGGTCTCGTAGCCGTTCTGTATGATGCGCAGCGCCGTCACCTCCTTCTGCAGCGCTGCGCTCTCATCTTCCTGCCTGATTTTCTGCTGGTTCAGATAGCCAATGTACTCGATGGATTTTTGCAGTATCAGCGCTTTGCTCAGCTTGTAGCCAGACGAGTCGTTCGGCTGGCAGCGCGGCACCAACTCCTGCAGGCTGTCGTAGCCCTTTTTAATCGCATCTCGTCGCTTCTGCTCCGCCTGGGTGTGAGCCGAGCGTCTGCGCTCCTTGTAGCTAAGCGACGAATTCGAATTCGAGTTTGTGGTGCCAGTGTGTCGTGCATCGCCGCTGTCATCGTCGTCATCTATGCGGGGAGAGAGAGATAGGTAGAGCAATGTAATAAAATTCAGCGCGCTGATAGTGGATACCAGAAATAACAACAGCAACGGAAACTCAATGCCACCATCATTATCAGCTGTTCGTCACGCACGCAGCGAAAACAAACAAACAGTCGACGACGACGGCGACTATTTACCGGAATTGTGCGCTGACGAGTTGGGTGTATGGGTGCTGCCTGCGCTGCTGCAGCGCGAGTAGTGCTTGCCGCCCAATTCTTGGTCTTGTTCCATGGTGTAGGCCTCTTCCTTGCTGATCAGGTTGTCGCTCATTATCAACTGCGTCGTCCACAAAAACAAGAGCACTCAATTTAAAGTGGTTCACCGCTAAGAACTAGCTCACATTGTGGTGGCCATTCGATAGACGATAGCTTAGTATATTTTTTTGACAACAAATATACTGTAAATAAATACTTGTATGAACAGCAAAATTGATGAGAAAACTATTCTATTTATTGTGAATGTGCAACATTATTAAGTAAATTTAGCTCATTAATTTACGAGTAAGGTCATTAATTTAAATATTGTGTTATGTTTCAATAATTGTAGTGTCATATTCAACGCTTCTCAGCATACATGGCTTATATCCATTAGACGTCTTTGGTATTGTTTGCTTTGCAGCCCTGATTTAGGTGCACCGGTGAGATGACTTTTACGTTTTCGTCTTGAACTTTGCCGTCGTGTCGATTTTAGTTTTTCTTGGCCCCCGCTGCCATTTACTATAAATTATCTTGTTTACGTTCTCGAAAGGTCTAGTTGCTGCACAAACATAGTTAATCATGGGACTGCTGAAGGCGATACGTGTGAGGATCATGAATTTCATGATTTTCTTTCTAATTATTATTTTGCTGCCGGGTCTGCCTCCACGCACAACTTTCCCCTACAAGGATTTCAGGTAAGCTATTACCAACCAGTTGATCGGTTTGCTGGAAAATAACATATTTTCATAGCGTTGCCCCGCCCAAGGAACTGAAGGGCGCCCTCGAATCTAACTTTCACCTGGATGGCGCTGAGCGTCTACTGGAGGGCCGCATTTATGGCCCCGAGTGCCTGCTCGTACGCAACAATGAGATCTACACTGGCCTGCATGGCGGTGAGATCATCAAGATAACTTCGAACCACGTGACACATGTGGCCAAGTTTGGCCAGCCGTGCAGTAAGTCTTGTAACGTCAAGGATATTAAGGATCTAAGGAGCTAACATTTACAATCACTTGCAGCGGAAGTATTTGAGGAGGAGCTCTGTGGTCGCCCGCTGGGTATGGCATTTGACACGCAGGGCAACAATTTGATCGTCGCCGACGGCTACTATGGAGTGTGGCTAGTTGACCTATCCACGAACAAGAAGAAACTGTTGGTGTCACCGGCTCAGGAACTGCCCGGCAAGAGCATCAACCGTCGTGCCAAAACCTTCAATTCAGTCGCCGTCAACAAGGAGGGTGAGATTTTCTTTACCGACTCTTCATCAGACTTTGGCATTCAAGATTTGGTATTCGCTTCATTCGCTAATCCGTCTGGCCGGTGAGTTCATTTCACTATTTAAACGAATGGCTGCCGTGCAAACCGGTTTCTGTTTGACCCAACGACTCTCGCTCTAACGTTTTCTCTTTGTAGTCTATTCAAATACAATCGGGCCAAGAATGTGAGCGAAGTGCTGCTCGACGAGTTATTCTTTGCTAACGGACTGGCGTTGAGCCCAAATGAGGATTTCATCGTGGTGGCCGAGACGGGAGCTATGCGCCTGACCAAGTATCACCTGAAGGGCCCCAAGTCAGGTCAGAGTGAGGTCTTTGTTGAGGGTCTGCCTGGCTTGCCCGATAATTTGACACCCGACGCCGATGGCATTTGGGTGCCCATAGTGTCCAGCGCTGATAGCGAGCATCCTAATAGCTTCTCGCTCTTCTCGCGCTTCCCCACGATACGTCTGTTCCTGGCCCGCATGTTTGCGCTCTTCGAGCTGCCTTTCCGCTACATCAATAGCGTGTATCCGAACAAGTTCTCGCAGCGCTTCGTTCATTTTGTCGGCCACGGTGAAATGGCTATGCTCGTGGCACCCAAGCGCACCACAGTGGTTCGCGTCGACTGGAATGGCAATATTGTGGGTTCGCTGCATGGCTTTGATAAGTCCGTTGTTGGTGTTTCCCATGTGCTGGAGTTCCAGGACCACCTGTATCTAGGCTCTCCCTTCAATCACTATTTGGCCCGCGTCAAGTCCCCCAAGGCGGCCAAGCAGCAGACCGTCAAGGTGCGCAATGTGCGCGTCGAGGGCGAAGGTCTAGAGGCGTCCATTGGTATGCCACCGAGTACGACGACTGCCAAGCCTAAGGCAGCCCCAAAGACCACCACTAGTACAACTACTACAACTACCACAACGCCAAAGCCACAAACTACAACAACTAGGAAACCCACGACAACAACAACAACTACTACGACAACTGTCAAGCCAAAGACTACCACAGCCAAGCCAGCCACAACAACATCCAAGCCGGCAGCAAAAAAAGAAACAACAACAACAACTACCACTCCCAAACCAGAAACAACAACCACAACAACAAAGCGCACGGTGCCAAAGAAGCCAGCGCCTGTCGAGGAGGAGATTCCCGTGGACACCAAGCCACCGCAGAAGGAGAAACTCAAGGTGATCAACAAGCAGGGCGCCCACTCGGAGCTCTAAACACCTGCAGCAGATATTCTCGAATTTTCTTTTTGCGATAATTCCCTATAATTTACTCGCCGAAAAAAAAGAAGTAGAAAAGTTCATGTTGTTCGCCCAAACACTGGGGCCACTCGGGCCAGTTAATTATTTTGTTTGAAACTAGTTAGTTCAATTATAACTAGCTGCAAGCGTTAACTGAAACAAGAATATGGCAGCTATTTATATGTCGCACAACCTGCATATAATTGAGTTTTGCTAACTATTTTTTGCAATTATTTCCAATTCCAATTCCCATTACGAAACATTCCTATTTTTGTAAAGCATTTACATTCCAGTTAAAACGAATAACTTGATGACAAAAAAAAATAATATAAATACAAAAGTATGCTCACAATATTTATAAACAATGCCCGAAATTGTTAAGCAATGGAAAAGACACCTAATCTAATATATTAAAATACTTTTCTTTTTTGTACGGATCTTTTTTCATTTGTGTATTTTTTGCACTTATAAAGTAAAAAGTTTTTTAAAAACAATACGACTTAAACATATTTTGCATTACATTAAATTAAATATAAATGTATAAATAATGAGCGTGTGAGTGTGTGTGTGCTCAGTGTCTAGCACTTTGGACGACTTGGCGGTTCCTTCGGATCCGTCCAGCTCCACTCAGTGTAGTGCACACAACGTCCGAGCTCCTCTGAGTACAGCTGCGACTTGGGACAACGGTGCAGGCGGGCACGTGTCCCCTGCTTATCGCACATCCAGTAGGCGGTGGGATCCCAGAAATTCCGGAACATGCGATTCACTTCCTCCAGTCCCTGGCAGCCCGGCTCGCCATTGTGCTCGTGGTACTTGTACTTCTGAATGGGTAAGTGAGCAGTAGCCATATTTTCTATATTTTAATATTATTTCCTGAAAGAATTCAAAACGGAAGTGTTTTACAATTTGTAACTTGTCTGTCATATATGCTGCTTTGAATATTTAGCTGCCTGGGAGCATTAAATTTAGATAGTCTTTGTGCTTACCTCTGCTGAATGGGATTTGTAGTTGGCTGATCTTCCGTTGGCAACAAACAGCTATTTCTTAATATTGTTCTTTTGCCGCGCGAGACGTTTGCCGTTTCACAATTATTGCGATTCTGATTTGTCATACCGAATCATTTCCCATTTAAATACTTTTTTTCTTGCGGGTGACAAGCGCCGAGCGGTGCGGGGCCGGTTTGTGTTAGTAATGTCTGGCTGACGGTGCCGATCGGCTACCGGTGCAATCGGCTTGCCGAAGCGACGAGACGCCAAACTTTTATCTATATAGTAAAGCTAACAAAAATGTTGAGTCCGCTCGTCGCGCTCGCCTTGATCGTGAACGATCGACGGTCGGATGGACGGAGGGGCGGACGGACGGACGGCTGGTCGAGCGGATGGATTGGTCATACGTTCGCTTGGACTGTGTCACGTGTTGTCTCCGTGTTCGGGGAATACGCCAACCCGAGAGTTTCTATTCTGATATAATACGCACAGACATTGGTGAAAAGGCTATCGATTTGAGCACGCGCGACTCAGTGATACCCTATATAAAGTAAAATGTGCTTATGTGACAGTATATGGGGATTTTGAAATATATCTCGACTGTGTACGTAAGAGTTAATCTAATCAAGAAGTTGTTCGAGAAGTTACATTAATATGTAATATTTCGATTTTAATATTATTTATAGATTTTCATAGATCTCTAATTTAATAATTAGCGGGATCTGTCATAGAGATAAAGCGTTAGATCTGTAATACTATTCTTTTAATTGTTTATGATGTAATCTACTTTTAATTTTAAGAACTGACTTAAGATATTCAATTTATGACTATTCGAATTTTATTTATTTATTTATTTATTGCAAAAATGTTGACTTAACGTGTGTCAACTGAGAGTAAAATGTATATATATATATATATATATATATACATATAAGTAAAAATAAGATGTAACATGGAATGATTAGATAGCCTACATAAAATAACATCAAAGATTACCCTAATAATAGGAGGAACTTTATTTGCCAGACCGGCCAGCTATGCCCCAGATCACAGCAAAATGTAGTCAGTGATATTATAGGGCTATATCAGTAAAAAGTTTTTGTTAACGGAAACTTTTAACAAATTTAGTATATAATGAACGTATATAATATTTCGATTTTAATATTATTTATAGATTTTCATAGATCTCTTATATGTCATACATCCTAACGGCTGTTTTATCGACATCTTTCGAATACAGGATATTAAAAATCGCCGCTTGGCAACGAGTTCTGCTGCCAACTGTGGTTTCGCTCTTTAAATGTGTGCAAAGGTCATTGGCTGCCTGTGATTATTGCCTTGAGACTCAGTTCAGTAATTAGTATTGCGTAATTAGACAGGCAGCTGGCAGCGATTCAAGCTGAGTACGTCATCTTTATGAAACGTGAACAGTCAGCAGCAGCTTAAAAACATACGAGTCGAGCCCCCTTTTCAATTTGCCAGTAGTTTTCCCCCCGACCAGCTTTGACGTATGTCACCTTTAATTCCCAACTTGCTTATCAGCACGCTCATAAATGGAGCGAAATTTCTTGGACGCAGCCAAGTCTACACGTGATCAACAAGTGGGGGTTACTTTGTTTAAGAATTAACTCGGCCGATTGCGTACATACTATATGGTAATTATGTGCGGGGCGTTCACGTGGGCAGCAGCTGTTTTCTCTGGGGGCGCACGAGGCGTATGTGTAATATTTGTTGTCTCTGGAAGTTTGGCATGCAATGAAATTCACACTGATTAGCATATTCAGGCAAAACAAGCGCGTGCTGGCATTTGTTTATTGTTAACAATGTGAGACTTTTGCTTATTTACTAAAAACTAAAAGCAACTTAGTGAAAAATATTAAAAATATTTTGGAATCGGCTGTGCCATTCTTGTTTAAGCTTCTTGGACTTTGTTTACTTTTGTTCTGTTTATTGTTTATATTTTTTTTATTGTTAAACTGGCTGCAAAAACATAAAAAGCGATTAAATTAATCTATTTTCTTAAAGTTGAATATAAATATTAAACAAGTAAGAGTGCGCCGGACAGAAGTGCCCGGCCGGAGATAAGCTGAAGGGGCTGAGGTATTCAAAATCGAAAATATTTACGATCTGTGTATTTGTCACAGGAATTTGCGGTATCTAACTTTTATGGTTTTCAAGTTATGCTTCAAAAAAGTCAAGAAAAAATCGATCTATCGATCATGAAAAAATGTAACAATTTATCGAAAAAAAATTAACTTGTACTTGAATATATATTTAAAATATCAATTTCGGATGGTCGGACATAAACACTTGGCTAGATCGACTCAGCTCGTCGTCCTGATCAAGAATATGTACAGTGAAAGCTCAAGTTGTGGACAGCTTCCACAGGCTGACATCTCCCGTAGCCGGACGAATTTTATAGTCCCAAGATTTTTAAACATTTTTATACAAACGTCTCCCGCAGGCGGACAAAAAACACTTTTCAAAAGATCAATTAAGTTTGATTTCAAAATTTGGAAATGACAATTTTGAATATTTTTGAAAAGTAGATAGCTCTTTACCCAGAAGACAACTACATTGAAATTAATATTACGAATCAAAGTGACATTGAACTAAGCGATTCAGATCAAGATATTATTGTACAGCCAATTCTTTGACATCTCCCGCTGGCGGACAAAAATACCGGAGCCGTGGCTGTTCGTCTACAGGAGCTTTCATAGTATTACTTTATGGGGTCTGCTATGCCTCCGTCTGCCTGTAACATTCATTCACACAAACCTGAAATCTCATTTTTAGGGTATCAAAAACCTATTCATCCGTCTGTCAGTTGCTATGCTATTTTTTTTTAGCTAAGAAGCTTTCGTCATGGAAATTTGATTAGATAGTTGGAATAAACCGGATCAAATCAGTTTAACTTAGAGGTCATAGGAAGTTTTGAATGAAAAAGAAGTTCATCGATGAAAAACTGAATATACTCCATTATTCCATAACGGAATATTATTAATATTATATGGCTGCATGCTAGGGTATCTTATCTTCGGTGTGCCAAGAAAAATGTTTGCTTTAGTCTAGTCTATTGTAATACTTAAAGCGTAATTTCACCGGCTTAGTATTAGGTGCGTTGTGTGACGAATGTGCTAATAATAAGAATTTATTGTTGAATGGGTTCAGCAGAAATCGACACAAAAGCTGAAGTTGAAGCTGATGACGAGGCGAACAATGAAATGTTCTGTTGCTGGGCATCGAATATTGCTCTATGGCTGCAACAAAAGCGCGACTCCTGCTAAAATCCACTTAGCTGGGCGGTCGCGTGTTTTCAGGTTGAGCGTCCATACGTAGGTGTTGCCACGCGACCTGCAAGAGATTGAGGAGATTGGCACGGGTTGGAGCATCGAGAATCGTTTGTCGCTCACCTCGTTTTGTACAGTGGACACTCGTAGACGCGCTGCAGCTCCTGTTTCTCCTGCACAATGGATTTGATGTAGATTACTGGCATGGCGCAGAGCAGCTCTTTGGGATGCAGCGCCACAATAGAGTTCAACTGGCAATCCCAGCTGGCGCCATCCAAATACAGCTCGTGCACAAAAGCTCCCTCCATTGGTGGCAAGCTGAAAGCAGAAAACGGTTGATAAATACGATTTGGCGTCCATTAATAAGCTATTTACGTGACGTCATCCTTTAGCTTTTTGGTCACATCGCAGCTGATCAGCATGCGATCTAGGGGCAGATCATGCTTTCGGGCGCTCTCCTGCATGATTGCCGTGAGGAAGCTCTGGGGATTGAAGAGGCCACCCAGCCAGATGACGCAAGGCAGCTTGAAGTCATTCAGCCAACCGGCCAACTCCTTGATGCGATGCAGCAGATCTGCGAACCAGCCCTGCAGGCCCAACATGCTGGGATAGGCCAGCTGAGCCCAGGCCGTCGGCACGTGATCGTAGAAGATGGCGTAGTCCAAGCGCTCCATTTCCTGTGTGATGGTCAGCTCCCCTTTCAGGCCCAGCATCAGTTCGCGCAGGGATCGCTTAATCTCGCGAATAAGCGCATTCATGCGCTCACATTCCTGCAGCGCGACTACCACAAAAGGTGTCTTGCGCTCCACTCGATTGAGCAGCGCCTGCAGATTGAACTCGTCCTGCAGCTTGTCAAGGAAGTCGTCTATCATGATCTTGACCAGCTCCTCGCGTGGTGCACCACAGTGTGTGCTCAGCTCCGATTCGCGCGGCTGCAGCTCAAAGATGGTGCGCAGCAATTGCTCGGAGGCGCTGGTAAGGAAGCCAATTTCAGCATTGGGATGCAGTCCATAGAGCATGGGCGACTCTTCGGGCAGCATTTCAGTGATGTAGTCATGATAGCCCTCAAATTCTAGATTGGGCGGAGCAGGAAAGCCGGGACACAGCTCAAAATCGCCATCGATGAGATCCTGCTGCAGCAACTCCTCCAAGAACGTCTGGCACAGCCGTCTGTCCCAGTCGTCGGTTATGTGGCCGCCGTACATGATCTCGCCAAAAAGGTAGCGCAGATCCTCCCACGGTATGCGACTGCTGCCCTCCAAGTAGTTGTGCAGCACGCTGGCCGAGATGGTCAGGTCGCCAATGTTGAAGGGATACACCTTGTTCCAGCCCTGGGGTCCGAACTTGCGACGCTCGCCGGCCACCGCATGGAAGTAGCAAAGGGCAAAGAGTATGGACTTGAACTCCGCCTCCTGAGTGCATGTCTCCAGCGTATCCTGCGTGAAATTATCCCAGGCCTTGTGCAGGTTGGCGGCCATACCCGCGGGAGGCTCATTTACCACCTTGAGAGAGGATTCCAAAATGCCCTGCGGTATGACATGGTATTGCGGATCCGGAGCCGGCTCGGCGCTGATAAAGAGACGAAAATTGGAATCACCCTGAGACTCGGACTGCAGCACAGTACGCTCGATTAGCTTCTCCAGCGTGGGCAACCAGTTGACCACCAGATGGATATTTTGCAGTATAACCCATTGCTCTCCGGATGCCAGCGCCTGCTCGATGGCTTCCTCGGCCAGCAGCTCCTGTCCCTGGCCCAACGAGATATTTATTAAAGTGCCGGCATCCGCATGGAAACCCTGCTGCTGTCCATGGCGCTCCACATCCCGAATGGGATCTACACCAGGCGACAGTATAAAGAAGGCGGGAGTGGCCGCGTTCAGCTCCTTGAAGATGGCCACAAACGGAGGAGTCTGCACCTCGGCATAGGCTCGTCCCATTGTCTGCTCCACGAACTGTGCCATGGCATAGGTCATGCGATCTGGACGCAGAGCTCTTACAATGCACAGCTTTTGGAGTGGGGTGCGGTGCTTCCATTCGCCAGGAAACTGTTCCCGTTCGGGCGTGTCGCTGGCCACGAATTTGCGCCAACGTTTCGTATAGTTCTCCATGTCCTTGTCGATGCCATAGAAGTGCTCGACGAGCGCCAGCGACTTGATGCCGCCCCAGGCACTGCGTCCCACAAAGTCCAGGGGCGAGAGCGTGTTGGGATCGTGTGGATAGCGCAGCAAAAAGTCGGTCTCATCCTTAGCCACCTGCTCGGCGGCGATCATGATGCGCAGCGTCAGGTGCGAGGTAAAAGTCAGTTTGTCCGCCTCGAAGAGACCGCGCAGCGTATAGCGATACGTTTGCAGTGTTATCGAGTCCACCAAATGGAGCACGCGCTTGTCGTAGCTCTTGGAAGCAGGCGCCACGGATATGGCCTGGCGAAAGACATTCATGAAGGACTTGAGGGAGAATTTGTATATGGGGTTTATGCGATTGAGATCCGTGAGCACAAAATACAAAATGGCCGCACGCTTCGCAGCGGAACGGTAAATGTTCCTCGTTTCATCGATTTGCAGGGTGGTCAGGTGAGCCTCTCGCACCTTGGATTCAATTTCGTCAACTGTACGCTTGGTGTTTTCCAAGTTGAGGACCAGAGCGTGATCTTCGAGCACATTCTCACCGGCGGAGGCCAGTCTGGCCAGCAGCTCATCCTCGAGTGCTTTCAGCGAGATTTTAAACATATTTTGCTGAATTGTCACGTCGGTTTTCATTTGCTCCAGATCCGGTCGCTCAATTTTGACCACTTCCGCCAGCAGCTGCTCCTCGAGGCCGTCCGGTGTCACCGTAAAGTTAATAAGCGTCGTTTGCGCCTGCATTTCCGGCTTGTAATGCGGATTGGCCAGCTTGGTGTGCAATATAAGTCGGAAATTCGGATTGAACTCCATTTCCTTTTCGCCAATGCGCAGATAACGTCCCTTTTTGATCAGCGCGCGGCTGAGCAGCGGCTCCAGGACAGTGTCCATAGTCTCTTCGATTTGCTCGATGAGCACTGTGTCGCCGCGTGAGATAGACTTTTCCAAGGCCTCCAGAAAGCCGCGCTGAGTCAGACGCAGCACCACCAAAGCTGCTCCAAAGCGGCTCTTGATCCACTTAATGCCCTGACTGAAAAGTAATTGTAATTGAAATGCATAAGAGCCACTTAGTACATTAATACCCTGTACAAAATTGAGTCCATTGGGTATATTACATACACTTGTTGCAGCTTAGCAAAAATAGACATATATGTAGGTATTCTTGATCAATTTTGCTGATATATATTGGAAAGATATATATTAGAATATGGGAAAATTGCAATTCTTTATAATTTCTTTCATAATAAGTAAATCAATAAATATTATTCTTAAGTTCCGTATGTCTGATTGGAATCCTATTAGACTAAAATACTACAGTTTATAAATAAATCGAAGATTAGTTTAAAAATAAAATAAAGTATAGATTGGAAATAAAGCAGGAGAAGACTAAAAGTGTATTTTGCTGATTTGTATGCATACGATAATATAAATCAGAATGCCGGTTATCTGATAGTCAACTGGGTATCCCAGTGGATGGTTTATCTCATTTAACTTTTAATCGCAAGCTGCAGGTACTCACAGCTGTGGATCAATCATCAGTGGCCAGCGAGTTGAGTGCTGCAGTATCGTTGCATTCTCTGTGGACATGCCATCCATGGGCAATCCCTCATTATTCCAGGTGGCAATTTGTGCATCGTCCGACAGCAGCGCCAAGGGGTCGACGCCCTGTGTGTGCGGTATCTGCGGCTGTCATAGTACATACAAAATGAGACCAGTTAAGCCAAGCCCTTGATGCCATCAAGTACTCACGTCCATTTTGCAGAAGCTAGGCAGCCACATCTTCTGCTGCAGCTCCTCGCGGTAGCGGCGCGTAAAGCAGCCCACGTACGACAGGAACGAGGAAATTAACAGTATATCTCCAGGTAGAGTGCCAATCTTTGCCAGTAAGCTTTTGAATAGAATAGATAAGATAATCAGACTGGCAGGTCGAAGACTTAATACCCTCTACAAAATTTATACAACAGTTTGCTCTTACAGTCGGAGCTACATCCTTTTTAGAGACAGTGTTGCAGATATGTTAGAAGCATGATGAAGACTGACCAAATTTTCCAAAAGTTGCCTATAGTTTCCTATTTCAAATTTTTGATATTTTACGGTTATGAGGCATATCGTATAATGGTTGATTCTGGCCAAAATCCAGCGATCTATGTAAAGGTTTGCTTAGACACATTTCGCTTTTGGCTCTCAACTAAAATATATGAGTGTATTATACTGGCTCTTCCTTCATTTCGCGACTAAATTATAATATCCTCGACAAGAGTATAATAAAATAGAATAGCATCGAAGTGAACGTGAGAGCTGACCTGTTGAAAAGGCGAGCATTAATCTGTCCCTTAGCGACTTTAAAGTGTGCTTCAAGTATAAATAACAAGTGCAGCAGGAAACTGAAGGCTGCTCGTCGAGCGTTCCTTGCGTTTGAATAAACGGGAAATTGGAAAACTAATAACGCTGAAGAGGGCATTTTTTTCATCAGCGAGGGCTGATCACTAAGTATGTATATGGACTAGCTATGATAAGTTATAAAAGGAATATTATTATTTCAAAATATTAAAAATATTAAAATTATATTAAAAATAAATTCCGACATCAAAGTTCTAAACAAATATTATAGATTTTAATTAAATGTTCAAATCCAATTTTAATTAAAATTCTTAAAGTAAAGTAATATTTTTCTTTAATAGTTTACATTTAAAAAGCGCTTTTGCTGCGAGAAATGCTTAAAGAAGATTTACAAAGGTTGGGGCTGAGCTGTTATTACTACTTTTGTTATCCCAAGTTTATTATTAACCCCCGTAAGCTCTTGGATGCAACTTTATCAACTTAAGAATAACAAGAGCAGCAACGTCAGCAACATCATGATTAGCAGCATCATCATCATAATCTGTACTCTCTTAAGTTGCTGCGTTGTCTTTGTAATTGATTCGTTTTCTCGTATACAAGAATCTGTGCAAATTTTTATTAGATATTTGCTGCATGCCAACTATTATTGAAATATTTTAGCTGGATGGCTTAGGGTGGCGGGCGGAGGGGGTGGAGCGACATAATTGAGATGCTTTTGCCATTTTATAAAAGTAAGCGTTACATTTAGCACAAGATCAAGACTTTAAAGCTTAAATGATTTATGTTCAGCTCCTATACAAATATAAATGCTGTTGTGGGTTTCTAATGGTCATCGGTAATTGAATAACACAGAGACTATGCTATTGCAAGGCATGAAGGTCTAACATGACAAGCACATACACACACACACACACACACATATATATATATGTATATACATATGTATCACATGTATGCGGTTGTGTGTGAATTGTGAAATTAAAATAATTGTTTTGAAAGAAATATTCAGTTCAAAATTTGATAAAATACCTGTCAAGTGGCATAAGAGCATTCTCATTCAAAACAGAAAATATATTTCAAAAGCAGCTTCGCAATGCCACAAACAACCAAACTAATACATAGACATGTGCATTTACACATGTATACATATGCGTGTCTCTGTCTGTGTGTCTGTGTCTGTGTCTGTGCGCATATGTATGCACTTACAATGAAGAATATTTAATGCCGTAGTCAAATAGAAATTTATATGCAAGTCATAACGGTCCACAGACACACCCACACACACACACACACACGCACATTCAGTTCCAGTGGCAAGCTGCAACCACACAACATTTTGCAGTTTTTCCTATGGCCCTTCCGTTGTTGTTGTTGCTGCTGTAGTTGCTGTTGTTGTTGTTGTTGCTGCTGTCGTTGAGCGCAAATTATATTTTCATAAATATTTGAAAGCTCTCTGAGCAGTAAGGTTTTCAATTTTGACATTCGGGCGTGGAATCCTCTGCCAGTATTTGAGTAGAGCCTGCTGCTTCTTTGCCAGTCCATTGTACGCATACTCATAGCTCACACACACGCACACACACACACGCACACACACGTAGAATCACACCCATACAGCTAAACAAAATACTTTCGAGCCGAGCCAACATTTTAATATTTTTCACACATACATCTGTTCAACTGCATTCATGAATGTGCCCTCTGGCGATTCAGGTGCTGCCGTTGTCGAATTGTGCGGCCGATTGAATGCCCGTGTGTGCCCATGTGTGTGAAATTTTGCAGTTATTTAGATGCAGTTGTAAAAAGAAGAGAAAAACATATGAACTAGTAGTTGCTGCTGACTGTAGATATTCCTTTGGCTTGCACGCGCACTCAATTGAATTTCATTGCAAATATTGATCTCGTAAAATAGTCAGTGCCCGTGGGCAGCAAAAGGTGTCGAGAGCGCATTTTGTGCATTGCTATTTACATTTATGTGAATTTGATTAAGCATTACCTTAAATGCATGTGCCTGGTTATCCCATATTGCCATGCATGGAAAAGCATGGCAAATCGTAATCGATATTCATATTTCCACATGCTTCAACTAGGATTTCAAAATATTTTGCAAAAGT
Source organism: Drosophila gaucha (assembly GCA_035045545.1). Lineage (NCBI taxonomy): Eukaryota > Metazoa > Arthropoda > Insecta > Diptera > Drosophilidae > Drosophila > Drosophila gaucha. Next base: position 225,275 of record JAWNOY010000129.1, read on the forward strand.
AATAAGTAAACTTTATATTTTTGTGCATTTTTTTCGTGCTTGCTATAAGGTTACAGACTTTCAATATTTTTCCAACTGTTTTGAGCTGCAGCCTAAAAGTATGCAACGAAAAGTTGAAGTTGACTTTGAAGTCTTGGGATATGTTTTTATTTAAAACGATTTAACGAAATGTGTATATCTTGTTGAAAGTCTATTGTCAGTAATACTATTCAGGATAGTTCAGTTATAAATAAAAATTCAAAAAAAGTTTATTTCAGTAAAAAGTCTTTTTATGATATAGAATTTTGCTTCAATTATGTGTATTTTTCTGCTAAACAAGATTTAAGCTTGAATCCAAGTCGTTGTTGGTCTATTTCATGTATGGAACACTTTAAATGCCTTTTGGGCTGTATCTCATTACCGAGGGTAAGTGTTGAAAGTGCAAAGCTCAGAAGAGTCGACTCTGACGCAGTTTATTTACTGTCGCCAGAATAAACGGCGGGCAGTTCATTGGCTGCGACAGTGCGCAATTTGTTCAATTGGCAGCAGAGGAGAGGGAGAGGAGAGGTGACGGCAGCTCAAGAGTGGGAGGGAGTCGAGAATGGGTACTTGCAGTGAACCAAATGAGCGCAAGTAAATACAATTTACGGCCTTTTGTTGCTGTGGTGGGCCGCAAGTATGCGAAATGCCGGCACAGTTCGTTCAACTGAGCCCCTGAGAGAGCGAAAGCGAGAGCGAAAGAGAAAGAGACGGGGAGATGTGGGAAAGCAATTAAAGCGATTGCGGACACACACAAAATGTAAATTAAATTTAATAATTGATGGCGCATAAACGCGAAGCTGCCGCCCACACACTCACCTTTGCACAGACTCCCGCCAGCGGACATTCTCATTGGCCAGTCCATTGACCAGCCTGTGGGCCAGATCGATGGTAAAGGACGTCTTGTCCGCCTCTTGTTGGCACTTTTGCTTTTCGGCGACGGCATTCTCGAACTCGGCCTGAATACTGGCCAGCTTGTCCTCCAAATTGTTAATTTTGGACTTCAGATACTGCAGTCGTTCGCGTGCCTCAAACAGCTCCTGTTGGGCATCCTGAACGGCTTGCTGCTTGGGTCCAACAATGAGGAACACCTGATGATAGCGATGCAAGTTTATAACCCATGCGCAAAGTCCAGCAGCTGCCACAGACTTTTGTACAACTTTGTCTGGATTGAATTCGGGATCCTGCGAAAATTCAAAATTTATCTGTTAAATTATATTCTTATCATTCTACCCTCCACTCAAAAATCGCTTGCACTTACCCTGAGGTATTCCTGTAGCGTCTCAATAATATTCGGATGTATATTGTCCTTGTTGTAGTTGACCAAGTCGTTGAGAAACTGGTCCACACGCACCATCATCAATTTGGCTGTCTTCCAGCTGCGATCGCGCGGTATCTTACCGTTCGTGGCCAAGAGAACCATGACAGCAGCGCAAACATTGACCACGGCCTTGGGCGGCGATCCAAAGGACTTAAGTTCGGTCAGATTGTTTTTGTTAAGGGTATTCAGCGCCGCCTGCGCAGCAACGAGAGCTGGTTCGGCCTGTCGCAAGTCCTGTTCGCAGAGCTTAGTTTTGATTGAGACATCCTCCTCGATGATGCGAACACGTTTTTCCTCCTCGGAGGCTATGAAGCGTTCGCGTTTCACTTTTTCGCTCTCGGCACTTACAATGACGATCAGCTTGTCGGCAGCCGCATTTTTGGCAGCCAGTTGGACTTCTTGTATGGCCAGTTGATGCTGTAGGAAAAGTTCTTTCTAACTCAAACGAAACTCAGAGAAACTTTAAAACTTTGGTAGCCAACAAAATTAATTAAAGCTCTGGCACGCTGGCCCAATATTGACACGGAGCAACTTTATCGGACAAATTGTGGGAGGCGCTAATATAAACACATGTGCACACATTCTATATAGGTACGCTTTTTTATGTGCTCTGTGTGTGTGTGTGTGTGTTAATGCAGGGGGCAACGCAATTGAAAACTGAAACTGACGTCTGTTCTTCAATACAATTGAATTTCATTAAATTCAATTAGTTTAAATAACATTATGGTTCGTTTTTTGTTCGTCTGTGTTAAAACTTTTTGTTCGGCGCATAAAAGTATGCTACGAAATAAATGCGATTGGCGCGGCGCCATTGCCTGTCATGGGCATTGCGTATACTCTGCGTAACCGGAAACGGCTTCTGCAATGCAAAGAGTGCTATCATCGACACTTGCCGTCACACACATCGGGCTCTACTCTACCTAGGCACCATTGGGCTCCACTTTGCCGCGGGATATGGACAGCAGATTTGCTGTAACAACAATTCAATTAAGCGCACTAATTGAATGACAGACGCGACGCGACGGATCGAATATCGCAGCGACAATGAAAAAAAATCTGACCTCCGCCATGCACGTCTGTTCCCGTGTGTCCACTTTCCACTCCCACATGCAGCAACATGTACAATGCCTCAATAAAAAGCGAAGAGGGTCAAATGGATTTTTCAACTTGTTTGATTATTAACCAGATTGCTTTTATCCAAAGTTTAATTCAATAACTCAACAAATAGTATTTTATTGTATTTTGTTCAAAATCGAATTCATATTAGTTTTTTAAGTGTCGAGTCTAGTCTAAGAAATTATTGAAAACAATCTACCAATCAATAAATATGCTTTGAGATATACCGTCCTCACAATTCTTTAGGCAAATCTTCTTTTTCCGCTTCAGACAGCATTTAATATCATTTTGAATCACTGAGAGTTAAATATTTTGAGCATTTTATTATTATTCACGCTTACCTTCAGGGTGTCCACTTGACGAGCGCATTCGGCCAGCTTGGCCATGCCGCTTTGCAGGCGTTCGATGCGCTGCGTGAACTCCCCGTTTTTGTCAACCAACAGTTTGCGGTAGAGGAAAATGTATTCGAGAAATGTTTTCGGAGTGGTGTAGTTGTAGCGTTTTTCATTCTGCAGATAAATTTTCGATATCTGATTCACGGTACCGTGTACGTAGGCCATAAAGTAACCGATGGGCGGTATGAGACCGGGCTGTAAATGAACAGGTCAGGTCAGTTCGTTTCGTTTCGTGTGTAAGCGGTGTGTGTGTGTGTGTGTGTGTGTGTGTGTGTGTGTGTGTGCTGTGGCACTCTTGGTGTGCATACTGACAGTTAAAAGTTGTAAATTGTAAATTGTAAATTGTGCAGGACAGTCGTATGTAAAAATAAAGTCAGCGTTTCGTACACACCTCCAATATGTCACTGATTTCGGTGAGAAACTTTTGGGATACCGATTCCAACGCACTGCGGGGCCACTCGTGGAACCAGTTAATGGCTGTACGGCTAATTATGGCTGGGAACTTTCTGGCACGTATACGCAGCGTTTGCCCAACAGGTGAGAAACAGAGCACAATTTTAAGCAGGCGTCGCACCTTTTCCACAAAATATCGCCAGCAATTTTCTTTGGTGTCTAATGTGCCGCTTTGCTTCACCTCATTGCGTATGCCATTAATGATTGTGTCCAATTGATCATCGTTAAAGAGCTCAGGTATTTCACCGGAGGCGAGCAAATCGTTGATCAACATCAAAATGGACTCATCCGGCAGCTGAGCATCGGATATGAGAAAAACAGATGCCACATTCTTGATTCCCACTTTCATATACAGAGTCGCAATCTCATCCCTCATGTCGAGCAGTCCAAAACCGCGTTTTATTTGAATTTGCGACACACTCAGCGAGGAGATGAATGCGGCCAACCGTGCCAGAGTCTGCTTTCCAGAGCCACCAACGCCAATCAGTAAAGCGTTGCCACGTGGACTTTCTAGGATGCGATTAATGCTGGCCAAAAGTGGGGCATTGTAACTTTATAGTATTTTAACCAGATATGGATGGATATGCTCAACTTACCGACATATGTGTATCATGGCATCCTCAAATAGCACCAAGTTCATATATCCCACTATATCATTGTAGCTGGCCTGCGCCTCCAGCAGCAGTTGGTAGAGCGAGTCCCAGCTCTTGAGGGGCATGTACTTCTGATCCACCAGCGATTGTGCAAAGTGGCTGTAAATCAGAGGCTCCGCAAACACAAAGTCCTCATCGAAGTCCTCGAAATCCTTTTTGAATATGTCCCGTATGGAGGATTTGAATGATTTGATATCATACTGATCGACCAGTCGATCGTGGTACACGCGATATGCCTCATGCACATAGAGTCTGATCAGCTCGGCGGGCTTGCTGCAAACTGTGCCGCTGTAGCTACTGGCAGCTCCACCTGCTGACACTGGAGCACCCACACTATGCATAACGCCCTGGTAGATGTTGGTCAGGTCACGCAGATTGAAGACGTAGTGGAACTTAATGGCCGTGGGCAGAAAGGCATATTCGATGCGGCGATGCAGCGAGATGCCCACCTGCACCAGAAGATTGCCGATGGAACGGATCTCCTTGTTGAAGCCCTGCGGTGGCTGCTCCAGGTGATTCTTCAAGATGCTGCTGTATATGTAGTGCAGTGTCTCCTCGCTGGGCGGCGCCACTGAGAACACGCAAAAGTGACGCTGGAGCCGTGGATCGATGGTGAAGGAGCCGGCAGTGGGATTCATGCAAGCTGCGAACTGACAGTGGCGTATGTCCTTCAGCTGGAGCCTTTGTCGATCGTACCTAAGCACGGGTGCCCAAAGATAGTTTCAACTGTTGCATAACGCATCGTGGCCAGCTAATACTCACCACTGTCTATAGTCCATGAACTGGCGCATTATGGTGTGCGGTTGCACTGTGCCATACGGGTCTACCTCGGGCATGTTCAGGTCGTTCACGAAGTAGATGAGCCGCCGCTTGGGTCCGCTGGGCGCGTAGCAGCGCCCAGATTTCTTCTCTAGCGGCCGGTCCAGCATCTTCTGGAACATCTCTGACGAGGTGTAGAAGTTGAAGTGTGTCGCCTGCACTGTGGTCAGCAACGGTGTCGAGGAGGACAGCTTCCGACGCACGCTGACGTTGGCAGCGCCAACAGTGCTGCCTGCAACTGCTACCGTCTGTTGCTGACTGTCGCTGACAGCTGTCACTGCAATTTCAAGCAGCTCCTGTGCGCTAGCATATTTGCTGAAGAGCTCACGGAAGATGGCACCCTTGCCGCAGCCAGAGCTGCCCACCAGCATGCAAGCCAGATTGCGGTCGATAAGCAGCTTGAGGAAGTAGCCCAGACGTGTGGTCTCTGCTGTTGAAATGAGCACGTTCTGTATATATATGTGTGCGTGAGTGTGTGTGTGTGTGTGTGTGTGTAACCAAAAGCTTTGTTCGCATGATTAGTTCATTCCCAACTAGGTCAAGCACGCACCTGCAGCGGCTGCTCTACATCGATTTGACACTCGAGCTGCTCCTGGGCGGCCAGCTCTGACCAGCGCTGGAACTTCAATGTTTGCACATTAAGCTGATAGTCAAATATGGTGCCCTGACTGGGCAGCTTTACATCCTTGAACTCGCCCGTCCACCACTTGTGAAACTCGCGATGCCAGTCTATAATTGAGTCCTGATACAGGGCCGAGCCGAAGCTCCAAAGCGTAACATACACAAAGATAGTCTCTAACGCCAGCTCGGTGGATTCATGCGAGAGCTCACCATGGTGAAGGCTGTGTGTATTGATACCGAGATGGTTACCGTCCCCGCGTCCATCCTCAACATCCTCAACTTTGTCGCTGTCCAGCAGGCACTCGAGCAGATGACACGTCATTTGTATCATGGCCATGTTTGTGATGGGCGTAATGCGACGGAAATCGCGTTGACGCTGCATCAGGCTCGGAAAATATTTTTCGAAGAGCGTCGTTAGTATGCCCCTTTCGATCATATTTACACGCGTTTCCAGCCACGATGAGACGAAACTAATTTCGAAAAGAGCAATAATTATTAGTTTTAGCTTATGAAAAGTTAAGTTTGCTTAAGACTTACGGCGACCAGCCCAGATCCTGTGGATTGATGTATAAGATTCCCGCTCTGGAGACAGTCGCGGGTGTCGCCGCCTTGAGGTGGCCCACCTCGAAGAGCAGACGCATCTCACGTCTCAACGATATGCGCTCGTTGCTGGCCAGCGTCAAGATCTTATTATCGTCCATCAGCGTATTGAGACTTTCAATCCACATGGGATCAATGTCGCCATCAAGCACTATCCATTTGGGGTTGCCCGGCGGCATATTGGCCTGCTCGCGCATTATGGAGGAGAAGAGGCCATCTTTCCACTCGCGCGTAGTGGGATTCACAATGCCGAACAGCTCATCGTTGGACAGCGCTTTGGGATTGAGCACATGGCAAACTGGCTTCAGTTTCTGTATGCGATAAGTTTCGCGCAGAGTTTGCCAAATCTTGGTTTTGCCCGTGCCAGCATCACCCACAATGAACACCGAGTGGCGAACATCTAGGAGCTCCTGCATCTGTACCACCTTCATGAGAAATCCCTCCTCGGGCTGCAGCTTGATTTCATTAACCGCACGTCGAATGGTTTTCTCGAACTCGAAGACTCGCTTGCGTGGCACATCGAGGGCGGGAAAGAGGTCGCCTATCAGGCCCATAAATATGGGCACATCCTCGGTAACTATCTTGGGTATGTTGAAGTCACGCAGGGCGCGCATTAACACCTGATCCTCTGGCCGGCTGTGGTCATCGCGTTTTAATGTGCCAGCAACAACCAGAACCGATTTGATGGCGCGCAGTCCCCAGTCGTAGTGATCCTGCTTGGACAGCAGTTCCTTGCACAGCGTGTACAGTGTGATAAATTTGCGTGCCAGCAGACGTGCATCCTGGAAGCCTTCGGCCATTAACATAATCTCACAAATCAAAGCAAAGTCCGGCACAATCATGGCGCATGGGCGAAACAATGTTTTCAGGTTTTCCGGCAGCTCGGTGCGGCCAGCGTAGCCCGGATTCATGGTGATAAAAATGCCAACCGACGGCTCCAGCGAGATGCGCTCGCCCATAAAGATAAATTGGGTTTTATGCATCTGTAAACAGCAGCAGCACCGACCAGCAGCAGCAGCAAGCAACACGGATAGAAGAAACACCCATCGACGTCCGCAGGCAGGGACCATGGCATCGGCAAGAGAAATGTAATCAATGTGCAGCATTGCAAAGAAGTGGAAGGTAAAATCAATTTGCGGACGCTTCACGTATCGCAGACATTGCGGTCGCACCCTTATCGCCTCCTGTATAGTCTTCACTTGGACGGCAACCACGGAGAGGACCTCCACGCAGATACGATTGAACTCGTCAAAGCAGCCCCATGCGCCGGTCTGGGCCAGCCCTTTGTAAATGTTGCCGCAAGATTTGTAGTCCATTTGCTCCGAACAGTTGAAGACATAAACCATTACGCCCAGCGCACGGCCCAGGTCCTTCGTTGTTTCCGTTTTGCCCGTACCCGCCGGTCCAGCAGGCGCTCCTCCCATGACCAGATGCAACGACTGACGGAATATACAAGGGTGTATGTATGTATGTGTGTGTGTGTGCAAAGGTATGCAAATTGCAAACGGCATTTATTTTCCACTAACGAGTTGCTTAATTTAAATACTGGCCAAATTGCCATAAAATCAACACCAAATAGCAACAAATTAAAGCCACAACTTCTCTGGCGAAGCCACATGCGCTAATTGGAATTTTACTTACTTTCATTTAACATAATATATATATTTAAGTATATATGTTTTTCATTTGCATTCCGCTTACTTCACACACCGAAGCATGTAATTTGTTAAGCAACTTTAACCACGATTTTTTTTTAAATTAAATATTAAAATATAAAATTATATGAGTCAATAAAATTATATATCCGTAACAGAGAGACAGCTGTTGCATATAAGCAAACGTTCGTCTCCTTGAACTCCTTGAGCATTAGTTTATTTATTTATTTTTTTTAAATTTATCTATTATTAATTTATCTTTTATTTTTCTTCTTCGATTTTATCGAAAGTAGCTTAAAATTACAAAGATGTTTTATTTTTATTTTTTAAACGTTCCATATTTGAAACCAAATAAAGAAATTTCAAAATTAAATCTGATTATGAATACAGAAAATACATATATTTATATATTTTATCATATTGAATACTCAAACTATCAAAAAGTTTAAGATTAAATTCTAAAATTAAAATTAAAATTTACAAAATCAAAGTTTGTACAAAAATACTTCGGCAACTATATTTTGGGAAATTTAAAATAACATTTATCTGATACAGGACATGACATCCACAAATCAGCTTTAATTGACTCCTTCTTTGCTTGACATAAATTAATTTGATTCTGTCGTATTTTGTTCTAAATATATTTTCGTATTCATCGAGATATGATCACATTTCCTTCTCTGTTGGCCTATAAATATAAAGTTGTTCATACGAAAGCTAATTAATTTCAGGGATTTACTTGCAAACGTTTTTCGCATAACAGACAAATGGCCTACTGTTTAACTAATTTTGCAAATGACTTTTTATATTCTGTCCATCTGCTGGACTCTACTCATTTTTGTGACTTTAAGCTTGGGCTAAATATATATATTAAAGCATTAAATATATAAAATAACTGTATATCGTAACATTTAAGAAAAAATGTGTAAAGTATGATTTTTTTAGCTACTTTTCCAAGAAAGTGTTTTGCCCGAGGGTGTTAGCTGAAAATGTCAATGTCTTGCGGTCAAACTCTTAATTTTGGAAAAAACAGTTTAAAACTTTTTACGTTTCAGTTATCTTTTCTACGAATTCAATTTTACTTTAAGTGTTTTTTCTTAAGCGCATTTTGCTGTTATTGCTGAATTTTTGATTGTTAAGTATAATTCTAGATGTTGTTATTATTTAAAGTACATATTCACAAAAGTAAAAGCTTAAGCTGTTTTAATGCTTGTTTTATATTTGTAATTGTAATCTCTATCACATTTTCAGCTTTATACTTACTATAATTAACTTATTTGTTTAAGATATTCTCAAAAAGACTCTTTACTGTGCCCTGTATGAGTGAATTTGTTATTTTCAGTTGTGCCCCGAGCGAACCATGCCTGATAAAGTCTTAATTTTACCCTTAATAGCCTTCATAATTAAAATTTACTTGAGTTTACATGTGTAAATAATATGTATTGAATTTCCGGTTTCTCAACAATTACGCACACATTTACAGATTGCCGCAAACACTCAACTGTGTGAGTGCTCTACATACGGATCCCACATTATTGGATTTTTTATTAAAATTGTTTTTATTTTTATATTAAAGCGTAACTCCTAATGTTACTGGCGGGGTTCCATTTCTTAGTAAATTAATTAATGAAAGCCACGAATGCCGCCGGAATCTTCTTGATTAACTCTAGTGGTTGTGGCATTCATTGCATATATATATATATGAAAGGCCAATCTGTTATGCTATGGAAGCAAACACTTCAAGCTTGAGCAAATAATTAAACGTTAAGGTATGCAAGGGTTGATTGTGGCTTGAAAGCTATTTCTCATGAACAAAATCAACGTTGTTCTAGAAATCTTCTGAATTGCAGTTTGTTTTCAATTACCATTTTCATAGAAGTGGAAAAGCTAAAGAAAAGTAAGAGTAGTCTTGGCTTAATTTCAATTTTTCAAAGATAAAGTATCTTTATCTTTAAAATATCAAACTTTTAAGACGTTTCTAACGAAGTATTAACTTAAGAATTATTGCGATACATTTGATTTTTTGGAGCATTAAAATTATAAGAAATAAGTCATAAACATCATTTATTAGAATCAATGATAGTTTCATTTAAGAACTTTAAATCTCAAATAATATATATTGCGAACATAACTAGAATCTCTTATGTAAAAGTATTTTATTTCTCTTTCTTTATATTTATAAGATTATTTCAAAACTGTTTCTGTCTATAGGAGCACTACTCATTATAATTTCTTTAATTGGTAATCTAATAGTTATAAGGTCGCGATTAATAGTGTACTAAATAAAAGCAAGCTAGATCCATAAAAAACCATATTTTCAGTAGCAAACAAAATTAAATAAGATTGTTTCTGGGGAGCTCCAGCTACAATGCATGAATAACTTAGGCTACACAAAAAATTAAAAAAATATTACAAATGAAATTAGATGGAATGCTTTTCCAATCAAAATAAGCCTTAAGCATAAATAAACAAGTAAAGTATATTTTTACTAAAATTGAAACATTTGATAAATAAAGGCTTATACTAAAGGGATATGGATATGGTGAATTAGGTTTTCGAATTGAATCTTAATAGAGACTGTTTGTTTTCTCACCTGGGTCAGAGTGATGTAGCATCGGTCCGTTAGAGGTGTTATTACCAGCCTCGAGGTATTTCCCAAATACTCATAGGCATATCGAAATTCAGCATCGCAAATATTGGCGAAACAATCCTCGTCGGCGCCACTGGTACTTATTGTTGTTGTTGTAGTTGCACAGCCGCTGGAGCTGCCGGACTGCTCGTCATCCCAGCGATGTCGGAGCTGGCTCTGCCACTGAAAGGCCAGCGAGTTGTCAACTCTGGTGGCAATGATCTTGCCAATGACATCACGCGAATGCACGTCAATGGTGCAGATGGTCATAATTTTCTGTCGATCGCCTGCAGACAATTCGCCCAACAGCAAATTGATTAGGGCGTTGAGCTGTGCTATCTGGCGCTTGTGCAGCTCCTTCATGGCACCCTCGTAGCCCTCCTCCATGCTGGCAAATGAGCGATTCACGTCTGCCGTCCAGTTAATTTGGCTGCAGCAGAGAGCCACCTGCGCTGGCCAATCATAGAGCCATAGATCGCGCGACTTCTCACTAAACGCGGTCAGAGCACGCCGAAAGAGCTCATGGAGTGTGCTGCGCATCTGTTGGATGACTGCGTTCAGCCAAAGCTCAACTCGCCCACAGCAGTCAATGTAGCCTGATTGCTCCCTTTGCAGGTTGATCACAAATTCGACATATTCGTCGTTCTCCTTGGAGTGCATGCCCACGGCATGTGTGGTATTCGTTTCGTATTGCAGGCGCAGTATGGAGTCGAACAGCTTGATCAGATGACGATCAATGACCTGAGGATTGTTGCCATTGGACAGGATGTCCAATAGATCGGCGGAGGATATGAAGTAAAAGCGTGGAAAGGCCAAACGCTTTGTCTCCAGATAGTCGTTGAGTGCCTTCTCGCAAATGGATAGACGCTGCTGCAGCTCCAGCAGTTGCATAAGCACATCCTCATGTCGCAGCACCACCTCCATTACAATGCGCACGTTTGTGACGCGAGCCAGCAAACTGGTGAATTCCTCATCGATGCGCTCAAAGTTAGCCGCATCCAAGGGCAACTGGGAGCGAATGTCCGTTGAGCCAATGAAAATGCACTCTAGATAGATCCATTTGCGTTGCACCTCAAACCAGTTGACAATGAGGTTATCAATGCCGCTCAGAACGCGCTGCCAGTGGCTCAGTTTGTCCAGCAAATATTCAATATGTTTTGAGGTCGAAATGTTTTGCAACTGCATTTGATTGTCGTCGAGTGTTTCGATCAGCTCCTCAGAGACCTTCAGCAGCCGCACAGTGGGGCGCGACTGATGCGCCTCCAATTCGAATTCCAAGTGTGTCCATGTGGCCTTAATGTCATCCAGCACTTTGGTCACAGTCATCTCCTTAATAGCACGATCCACAGTGTTCTTGATGTCCTCCTCGTGCTGCTGCAGTTGCAGACTCAGCAGCTGTGCCAGAGTTGTCGATGTGTTGCACTTGTACGAGAGCTGCACGATTGAATGACAATTATAATATTAATATGTGTCTGCTTGTTCTAGCTTTATCTATTGCCATGGATACGGCTCGTCAGCATACCAATTAACATGTTGGCCATTGTTCGTACATCAGTCTGGTAATTAATTTTGAGGAATTATGCTGAAGGGCATAAATACATATATTGAGTCTCTAAATAATTAGGACTACCCTTTGGGAAAATCTACTGCTGTTAATATTTCCTACTATTAATAAGTCAAAATGTTTTTGTAAAGTGTGTCCGACTACGAGATATCCTGTAGATATGTATAGCTTTCTTGTCTGCTTTTATACAAGTGAAATGCGTTTATTCCCAGAATGTTGTAAAGTGTACTCGTATAAGGCTTATCTCGGATGAATATTGAAGGTATCCAGAAACTGAAATGTTCAACTTCTATGTATATATGTATACATACATATAGATTTGCTTTCTCTATCTCTTAGCTCTTAGTGCTTTCAATTTGTCATTAGAATGAAGTATAAAAAAGCAGAGGAATGAGTTAACTCCTTATTATTTATTTAGAAATTTGGATGATCTACCTCTAAGCTAAGATATTATCGTCCGATTCGGGTGATTCCGAGATAAACAATGCATGCAGTAGCAGTTCCAAGTAGATGGACAGGTCTACAAGGCTATATCAACTCAGTTCGTCCTGTTGATCGTGAATATACACTTTTCATAGTCAGAGATGCTTTCTTCTATACGTTGCAAGCTTCTGACCCAAATTAATATCCCCTTTTGCAAAAGTATAATGATAATCTCGTCTTGCATCTGGTAGACACTAAATATATCTTAAAGCATGAGTAGCATGGTTTAGAGTTTCCTTGCTGTGCGTGTGCATATCTACTATCAAATAATAGGCAAAATAATACTCTTTATTATAATAAGTCATTGTTTCCAATTTCAATAGCAGCGGATTATAATGAGAAACTGCAACTGAGCTGTGTGTGCTTCTCTCCGTAAAGTTATTAAAGTTATTAAATTAATACATTCGTCATGTCAAGCTGCTTTCTCAAACCTTAAGGCGCTCAGCTGTAGCATTTATGGCAACGTTGAAATTGAAAGCGCAAAACTGCTCATGTATGACTAGGCGCATATTATCCAGGACTTATAAGTTCAATAAGCTTATGGTTAGTAGAGTTAATAATAATGAGATCATTGAATAATACCCCTTGAAGAAAAGCTATTTTGAAACCCCTTAACATAAACTGGGAATTTAGATTTCACTTACTAGTTCCTCTATTTCAAATAATCCATTCAGCTAAAAGAGAAAAAGTTTTCAATAAATATAAGGTTAATGCTGTAAAAAATAACTATAAATATAATATATATATTTATATATATATGCTCGGGGGTTAATGAGATTTTATAGTTGTAAAGGGTCTACGGTTGTATTTTCTTTCAACATGTCATTAATAATTATGCAGCGAGTCTTAGCGTGTTCCTCTGTCGACATTTTGCATCTAACTATACTATTTCATAGACACTCATCTACAACAAGTACGATTATCTTCATTGTTGTCTCTCTCACTCGACTTCATACTGTCGTTGCACTCTTTTAGTGCTGTACAACTTCACTAAGGTTATGCATCACACAACACTGCTCAATTCGCCTCAAATACTAGGGGCATACTTCAAAAGTACCCAATTCTATCTCCGACATATATATATATATATATGTATATTGTATAGTTTTGAATATGTATATATTTATAATATATACATATATATATTTGAATAGCGTTTATAAATTAATGTAATGCTGACCAAATACACATTAAGGGTTAGGGAGTAAAAATTCATTTTTAATGCACTTAGTTTCACCTGTTAATTATAAATTTTCCCAAAAACAATTATTAATATCAATAGGTGGAAAAATTAAATTTTTAATCAGATTTTTTTTGTTTAGTTCTTATAGTTTTTATCATTGATATTTTACAGTTATTTAGTATGTCGCCTATTCTGTCCAAAAATAATCTGCCGTCGCTAATTAAGCCCTTTTTAATTAAATTAAAATATATATATTTTTTTCAACAATAACTTTCAATTAAAATAATTAATATTTATTTTATTTAAAAATTTTATTATACCAGTTGAGAGACTAATATTGTCAAGAAATATGATACGTATGGACGAATATATTTTCGTTTCAGTCAAGCACATATATTTTGCATTCTTCTGTAAAGTCAAATCATATTTATAAAAAATACTTATGATATTTAAAACTTCAAATTGGAAATGTAATTCGAAAATAAGATAATAATCAACGATAAGCTGAAACCTCAGTGATTGCATCTCCGAGAGTGGGATTGGGCTTGGTGGATTCTGACTAGTGTAATCCGCGCACAAACATCTGCTCTAGATGTGATGTGATTGGCAAATACACACAGCAAACTGCACCAGGATACAATTGGCAGGGCACATTGTAAAACGGTGCTTTGTGGATCAATCAGTTGGAATTGCATTGATGAGCTATGATGATGATGGGGTGGGGATTGTGGGTGTGGATGCGGATGCGGGAACGAGAACGGGAACGGGAATGGTGCCAGTGCAGTGCTGTGTTAGTGGCGTTGCCTTTATTGACTGTAAACATTACTAGCTGCGATTTCTCGTTCGACTTACCTTTGACAACTGCATCAGCTCGAGCCAATGGCGTTCGGTAATTGCTGGATTTTGGAGCTCGGTCACAGCTCGCAGCGAGGCAACCAGTTCGCGCAAAACGCCCACAATATAAACATAGGGGGCCCAGTCCCTGATGCACTTGTCAAGTGTCCGCAAATCGCGCGTGAATTTCTTGCACTCATGCTCCATGTCGTCCGTGTCGATGTGTAGCCAAGGTGTTGCCTGCCAGTCGACAATGCAGGATTCGATGACGCGCACAAAGTCCCACAATTGCTGCGGGTGGCACAAAAGCTGTTATATGCGCGACACACACATACGCATGGGGCAAATATGGTCGAGATCCTGCTTACTTTTACACGCCTAAGCTCCGTCCTGCATTGTTGGAGTGTGTTTGTGTCGGGTTCGGGTATACCAAGTAGCCGGGCCCAGCGCGCGTAGCGCCGCTGTTGGCGGCCAAAACGATGAAGACGCACGTAGACCTGGTCGCAGGCATCGTAAATTTGTGGACAGGGTACACAGAAGAACTGTTGTGAGAGGGAGAGGGAGAGGGAGAGGGAGGGAAACGCTAATACTAATAGAAACCAACTGGATGCTGAATAGGGGCCACACTCACCGGCATGCGCTGGAACTGTTTCGCATAATGTTGCACGTGGCACGTATGCAGCCCAATGAGCGCCGTTACGCGCTGCTGTTGATAGTAGCGCGTGTCCTGGAGTGCCTCGTGTTTGGACTGAGCTTGTTGCTTCAGTTGCTGCCACTGCAGCGGCAGCTGCTCAATGTTGCGCACCAGCTGAGCCTCGAACTCCACATTGTAGGTCTTTAAAAGCGCAGCGATGTCCTTAAGCGGCTTAAAGACATTGTCCGCATACGGCTCCCTCTCCCGTATCTCCGCCATGACAGACAGCACGCGCAGCAGCGTTGCGAACTCCTGGCGACCGATGTGCAGCTGCAATGTCTCATGGCTGAGGGCGATGAAAGCGTTTAGCTCCTGTTAAAACAAATTATCTATTTGATAGCACACTCTCTGGGTTATTATTGGACTGTGGACAGAGCTCACCTGCAACGTCTTCTGTACGTAGCGCAGCAGCCACTGCTTGTGGAGGTGGGACCACTTGCAGGCCAGATTGAGTAGTCCATGTTTAAGTGGCTTCAGATCCAGGGCCAGCCAGCCGTTGACACAGTGTCCACTGTCGCACTGGTCAATCGTATCGTGCAGCTCGCCGTAGCGCTCGATCTGCAGCAAAGAGACAGAGAGCGAGATTGGGAAAAGATGTTTGGGGCGTTGACAACTTCATTTGCCTGGACTAAACCGAAATTTATTCAAGCTAATTTAGCGCATATGTTTGTGCGTGGCCGAAAAAGCACAATTCGTGTGCCATTTACTCGTATATTCGGACTGCGTCCAGGCGTAGCGTTTATTAAGCGCACCAGCTGCGCCCAAGGCGACTCTCAATTGCCGCTCATAAATAAAATGCCGGTCAGTGATTTCAACTGCCCTGAGCTTGTAGGGGTAATATCCTTCTAACGTCTACTTTATGCAAAGTGCCGCCGTCTGTTAACTGTACTTGTATTCGTATTTGGATTCAGTGAAAGCCGAACTATCAAGATTGTGTACGGTAACTCTAAGTGATTATCCTACCCTGTAAATATATTTTGATATTGTATTATTGTGTTCTCTTTTTCTTAATTCTGTCAATCATATCTATTAATTCCATCTGTCATATGATGGGTTAACTCTTTAAGGAAATACCTCTGCTTTGTTTTTAAACGTAACATAAACAATTTTATTCAATGTTTTTTTTTTTAAATAAATTTTTATCTGAAAACTACTAAAAAATAATAAAAAAATATATAATTTTTTTGTTTTTTTGGTTGTCTGATAAATGGTTTACCTACCTATACTATACTTTTTACTGCTTGCAATATTTATTTTATTAATTTACAATCTGATAATCAGAGTACAAATTAAGAAACTTTACTAATTTATTAAATAATTAAATAAAGAAAATTAAAAATAGAAGCTAATTGCTTTTACTTTTTATCATTGGTCAATTTCTGATATATTATATTTTTTTATTAAATTCCTTCAACTAATATTTTTTTATTTATTCAAGTTAAATATATATTAAAAACAATACAGGCTAAAAAATAAATATTAAATTATATTAAATTAAAATATAAAACTCTAATTTTTAATTATGCAATATACCTCCCAAATATATTTTTGTTCTTAAAGATTCAAGTTCTATTTAGATTTAAAATATACCATTTGTATTTTGTATGCCTGAAACCAAGGGTAGTTAATATTCGTTGCGAGCAATAGAAAAAAAAAACAAATGCTCTGGTAAATTTCTGGCATTTTATTGTGGCACTCAATTTACAGCCTCACGCTGAATGTACATGCATTTCGACCATGATTTGTTGTGCTGCTCTGGCTTTTTTGTTTGAACTCGTATGTTTTGTTTGCTACGGCGTCTTTATGTTATTTATTGCATACGTTTTGGGGCGTTTGATAATTGTTTAAAGAAAATATTACGCATACGCCAGCGATTCGCCTGCTGCTGAGCTGGTCGCACAGTACTGAATCGGTCTGTGTATTGGCATAAGTCACAGGCGCCATGTGGTTAAGCATTTTTGGCTCTATCCAGATTTGGGCAAGGCCAGCAAAAGATGGCTCGATGGCCGATTCGGCCACACATTTGACCCTAAATGGTCAACATTTATCAAGCGTTATTGGTCTCAGGGGTTACACAACGTAAATTGTGTGGTTGCCAATTGAGTGACCCGGCGAGCCACTCGGTCACTTGTGCGCCTCCATCTGTCTGATCCCCCGCCAGTCCGCCCATCGGCGGCTCGACAGCTCTGCCTGTCTGTGTGCGTGGGCGCATCAGTGCGGCAAGCATGGCAAGCTGCTGCCTCGTGCTTTGGGGCACACATGTATTTTTTTTCGTATTCTATTTTGTTTTTGTTTTTTTTTTTTTGGTTTTTTCTGGCTTACCTCCTTTTTGAACGTCTCCATGATGGCATAGCCACTGCCGCTGATGTGGGTCGTCTGCTCGCGCGCTGTCTGCAGGCAGGAAGCCAACACGGCGCCACTCTGCTGTGTCCAAAGGAACGCATAGGCGTGGAATTTGGCAGCATAATTCAAAGCCGCCTGCACCGTCTGAGCCAAGGCGTCGCGAATGCTGGCGCAAAGCATTTCCAAGTCATCGGCTGCAACTGCGAGTGTAGTTGGCGGCATAAGCAAATGCAAGGAATGCGACACGCCCGGCATGACGGGCAAGGCGGCACCTTCTGCAATGCGACTGCGAGTCCATTGAGGGTTTGCTACCGCCACTAAATTGTGTGGCACGGCTTGCTGCTCCGCTTGCTCCTTCTCGTTCTCGTCGTCGTCGTCGTCGTAGTCGTCATCAGACAGCGAATTGTCAGACACAATTCTTGGCATGCAGTCGCATGTCTGTTTTATATCCAGCAACAGCTGCTCGACAATTTGTTGAAAATTATTTTCCACACTTGCATCAAAGGCGGGCGAAAAACGTATTTCCGTTTCCGTCAGCTCCAATTTCACTTCGAAAAGCGGTGCATCGTTTGTTGCTGCTGCTCCGCTTGTTATTGCTGTGGCTGCTGCTGTTGTTGTTGTTTCTGTTGTTGGTATTATTGTCGCTGTCGCTTGTGGCGTTGTGATTTGTTGTAGCACCAACCTAGCCATGCTTGGCAAGGCCATACTTGAAGTTGGGGGCGCAGTTGAAGTTGCTTTAGCTGCTGCTGCTGTTGTTGTTGTTGTTGTTGTTGTTGTTGTTGTTCCTGTCATTTCCTTGTGCAAATACTCTAAACTGAATTACACGGCGTATGAGTAATGCGAAAATTAAATTTAGTGCTGAGTTTGTCTTGTGCTTATTTCGTTTGCCTTTGCAGAGGACGCTGCTGCTGCTGTTGCTGCTGCTGCCGCCATCGAGGACTCTGCTTGCAATCGCGAAGTGCCGTTAAGTGAAACATGCAATTGACGCGTGAATGCGCTGCCGTTGTTATTGTTGGTGTAATCGCTGTTATATGTATGTGGTTTGCTGCGCTCGGTGGTGGTGTAGGTGTCTGCCAGTCTTGCGGTTTTGCTGTGCGCGTATGCGGGTGAGTTATAAATTCGTGTTCATTTACTTGATTAGTTTTGATGAGACATGAAAGGCGCTGGCAGCATGCCAGTTTGTAATGAATTTAGTTATTTGCTGCTCGCTGGGCGGGTGGCTTGCATGATTGCATGACTGGACGTGGCAATGGTTGAGTGAGTTGTTTTTATCACGTTGCTATTATAAAACAGGTGCTACCTGAAAAGCCCGATGAAAGTGATAGTTATGGGGATGAGTATGAGAATGACAACAAGTAACTGATCTATTTTTAATGGTGGCCATCTACGGTATTCTCTATATGTACTGTCTAGCTAAATAAAATTTTATTTTTTTTAAATTGAGTATAGGTTAACAAAAAGAATGAATATTGTCTATTTTAACTCCGAAGGTCTTCCAAAAACTTCGTGTTTACGAGCTAACAAAATATATGGAATTAGTTTTGTAGCTGTATAGTGAAATAAATTCATTTCATAATTGCAAGAGCATTTACTCAGCGCCATGTCTTATAAATATTATAAATTTATTTTCTATTGTTTGGCTATGAATATTTTAAAATGCTATCAAAAGTGAATTATAAAATGTGTAAATATATTCAAAAAAAATATTTAAAAAAAATAACATACGAAATGAGACTGTGGTAAAGACAGTGCGAAGAGTATTTCTGTGAACAACTTGTGATGTCAAACCTGATCCTCATGGCCTGTTTTACCTCACGGCAAATCAACTCGTCGACGGAGACTAAATATTTGTTGAACTGTCGTCGCTGTTCATCCGGAAACTCGTGTACAAACTGTCAACAACAAGGTGTACATTGGGACCAATAATAACATTATTGCAACAACAATGAGTGCTCACCTCCTGGACGCTGAGGTCGCGGGAATACAAGTGAAGCTGCTGCTTTTCGTAGTTAAAGAACAAACAGAAGTTGGCAATCAGCAAGCGATTGAGCAGCATCTTCGTCTCATCGCACTGGAGCAGGCGCAGACGTACTCGCTCTTGCTGATGCCGCAGATCCAGCAGGTTGCGTCCATAAAGACTGCGCTGATGCAGTGGCTCGCGGCTCCAGCGTCGCATGCTGGCCAATATGGCGTCCAGATTGCCATGGGACTGGTGCAGGCGTGCATGGAGATCTCGTGACTTCTCGAAGATGCTCTCGATGAGGGTCTCATCTGTTGGAGGAGCTCTTGAATGCTGCCTGTGTGAGCTTAATTCACTTACCATAGTTGCGCCAGGTTAGTTGGCCACAGGCGGTGGCCACTTGCTCATCAATGGTCGCCAGCTCAGCGGCAATTAGCTGCAGCTCAGCTGCGGCACACTGGCCCGCCCGTATGCCATTGTAAAACTCATCAATCTTGATCAGTCTTATGCGGCGACGCCAGTAGGCATCCCGCTGCTCGTAGAGCGACAGGAGCGCCTCGGGCATTGGAAATAGTTTGCTTGAAAGGCAGCCCGAAGCCTGAAGGGCGAGCAAATATTTAGTTTCCTTGAGCAGCGTAAAGAGGGCCCTAGCAAAATTCAGCTGCAGCTGTTGACCGGCAGAAAATTGAAACAACACTGGCTCTCCGAGTCCCTCGGCAATTATCTTGTCTATGTCCTCTTGCCAGGCGTGCCAAATCTTTAGTTGCAAATTGCACATCTTTGTGGTGAGAATGTTGCGGCGCGAAAGCAGTGCATCCCATGGAAAAGGCAGCGTTACCATCTCTGATTTCAGTATTAATCTAGCAAATAAAGTAGCTGGTTAACAAAAAGTCACAGAATTTTAGAGACTTAGATTACATAATCTGAAAATCTATATGCGTATAAGCATAAACAAATTAGAAGATCGTGAATCACAATATAGTCAACTAGAGTAGTCTAACTTATAAATCAATTGAGCTAAAAAAGCTGAATATCCTTCAATAATACATAAAATAAATTCAAGTGTCTGCTGAATATTAATATAAGAATAGTTTTCATAATATTTTAATAATTCATATTTAAATTTAAGAAATTAATTTCTAAGTAACTTCGAAAGTGAGAAGCGTTCTATATTAAGAAATATTGTCTGTTTCCATCAGCTTTGTTGATATCTAAGTTTTTCTAAATCTAAAATAAATTTTAATGATATGGGCTCTTCACAAATGTAAGTTGAGCAATCCCTTTTTTAACAAATACTCCGCTCTAAATATGTTTCCCTTAAAACTCGCATAGTATGCGGACTTACAATGTCTGGATGAGCTCGGTAAGATCCTTTGCTCCTAGTTCATCGCAACGATGCAAGTGCTGCTCGAGCCACATGATGGCGCCAGCTATGGGGGGAAAATTGTCAGCCATCGGCACCGCTTTGAGTCCCTGGAACTGATATTGTAAAAGCACGTCTGCCACGCTCTGCTCCAGCTGCAGCAGCTCGGCGTTGTAGATGTTGAGCATGTGCGGCAGCAGGTGTACCAGTTCCGATTGAATGGTGCGGCGCTGCAGCAGGCAGCCAAACATCAGAGTCAACTTGAGCAGATGCGTCCAGCTGTAACACTGCTCGAAGGCCTGCAGCAGGACCGTGGCCAGTTTCTGTTCTAGCTGCTGCATGCGCTCAAAGAAGAGGCGTTGCTCGCGCTTGAAGCATTTCCATTTGTGGGCAGCAGGCGCTGCAAGGTCAATGTCTACATTGGTCCATTGTTCGAAGAGCAGCTTGAACTCATTGAAGATCTAATGACAACGAAATCCAGAAGAAATTAAATATTGAAATGTAATTTTTAAATTTACCTCTCTGATGCGCTCTGTCACCAATTTGCCACGCAGACCCCCAATTTCGAGCTTCTCCAGCTGCTGAAACTGAACAGCCGCCTCAAAGACGTGACGCAGTTCCGATAGCTGCAACAGGAAGCCATCGAGTGTTTGGCCAAACACTTGTTCGTTAGAGAAGCGCCATAGCTGCTGTTGGTCGTCGGCCGGTGGGGAAGTGGGAGTGCCTGCTGCAGCCGCAGCTGCCGTTGAAGAGCTCGGCAAAGCAGGCAGCAGCACCTGGCTGCTTGCATAGCGCTCTTTGTAATCGAGCATGCGCTGCCTGAGCAGCCATATTTGGTCAGAAGTGTTGATGAATCCACGTATTTGCCACTTACCTGAAAAACTCCAATACCTCGCCGGTTTTCATGATCCTTTGTAGCCCCTCATCGGCATCGCCTTGAAAGAGCATTGGAAACTCCAGGTCCTCGGCTGCGCGATGCACCAGCATATTACAAATGCAGCGCAGCAGCACGCTCATCCTTTGGGTGCTTCGGTAGAACCGGGCGTTGCTCCAGAGCAGGTGCAGCACATGGACCAGCGGCGCAATCAGCTCCTGCGCATTACTGAACTGCACCGAGTTAAAGGCGGCGGTGTGACGTTGAATGGGCTGCAGCCAGAGTGAGACATCTTGGGCCTCCAGCCAGGCGGTCAGTAGTTGGCGGAATGCCTTCGCATAGGGCTCATAGTAGACGGACTCGATGCGCTCCAGAATGTGCGCCAGGGCCTTGTGCATAGGTTCGCGCAGCTGCTCGTAAATGTTCTGCAAGTTGAGCTTCCGGTTCAGCCAGAAGGTAATCTCCTGGGTGGGTAGCGTAACCACTGACAGATGCTTGGTGGGTGTGGTGGTGCAACTGGTTAGGCCAATTGAGTCAGAGCGCTCCATAACAATGTCGTGCATTTGCGTTGTCCAATTGATGAACATCTCCTCTAATAGATTACGAAATTTGGAATCCAAGGCTGGCCTTAGATTGCTTTTGTCATGCAACGATAATTAAAATTTGCCTTCTTTTAAATCCTTTCAATTCCAACTCAACTTTGGCAACAATTTAACGCAACTTTCTCAATAAAATGGGCAAAAAACTAATTATTGACCCAATTTTCAAGCATTTGCACTTGGCCATGCAGCGATTTGTCATCTATCTTCTCTCTTTTCCTATTCCTTTCTCTCTCTCTCTTTCTCTCTTTTGCTCATTTTCCTCAATTCATTTGGTTGCTTCTGTTTTTGCTCTGCTATCTAAAATATTGCATATAAAATTGACCCGAATTCATTTGATTTAATGGCTGATTTCCATGATGGGATTTTCTGCTTTTAGTCATTTTTATAGTAAATGCCCATAAAAGAAATGGTAAAAAGTATATAATGAAAAAATGTATGTAACAGATAGAAGACAATAGCTTTGAAGTTCTACACTCATTTGAGTTCATTTATAAATATTTTGGCAAAATATCTATGTAGAGCTTTAATCTATATTTGAATAATTACATATCATATCAAGCAATCTTTCATTCAGGAGCTTAGTACCTTAAGCTTCAGTACCTTAAGCCTCACAGTTACTGAAGTTTGGTGGAGCATATAAGCTTAAATATGAAAAAAATTGAGAAATACACTTCTCCAACCAAGATTAAGTAAGATTAAGTCGTCACAGTTTTAATTCTTCCTTCACATAATTTTTAATAGCTCTCTTTGTCTTTATATATATTCAATACACATATGAAAATGTATCGGATCTAGTCGTATTCATTAATGAAAAACTAGTCTTTTTTTTTTTTTTAAATTATGATGATGCCCATGCTTAGTGATAATAAATTTCACTTTTCATTCAATATTTATCTAATGTGTAGTCACTCTTGCAATCATCGATTGGAAAAGAAGATTTTATATAAGAAAATATTTTAAGTTTATATTATTATAAGCCGTTTTATTTTGGGAATGAAAAGTCGGATTGATTATTTTAGTCGAAATTACCTGATTATACAGTATTCACATAACCTTTTTTACAAATTTAAGTATTTCTATTAAATTGCGAATTAAAAAAAAATGAGTAATTTTCTCATAAATATTTTGAAATGTATTCCTTGAATACTTGAGATCTGTGAGCAGGGTATCTGACTATCGATTACTCCTGACTAAATGCCACTGACTTTGTTTGTGCAGCAATTTGTGTCTCACTTTGATAGGTTGCTATTTGATGCTGATTAATTTAAATGGTTTTTCAGTTAGGAATTCTTTTATGTATTGGCTATGGGAGAGCTCTTCGATTTGGTAAAT
Source organism: Drosophila gaucha (assembly GCA_035045545.1). Taxonomy (NCBI): domain Eukaryota; kingdom Metazoa; phylum Arthropoda; class Insecta; order Diptera; family Drosophilidae; genus Drosophila; species Drosophila gaucha. The sequence goes on from JAWNOY010000129.1 coordinate 248,787, forward strand.
TCATTTGCAATTAGTCGTATTGCGTTTTAATTAAAGGATGCAGTAAAAGCAATCAAGACTCTGCAGCTTTTAGAGTTGTTGGGCAAATTGAAAATTTGCCAGCAACTTGAGATATTTAACAAGCTATTGAAAATATATATATAATAAATTTAAGCAAAATCATGCGATAAAGTTGTTTGCTTTTGAAGTTCGATTTATATGATTGCTTCCACTTGCCCCACCCCTGTCCCTATCTCAATACAAACAAGCACTCATAGCCAGCAGCGATGACGCAGCAGTTGATGCGGGTAAAGGACGAAATACACAGCCCTTGAGACAATGGCCATTGAGTGTGACCAAAGTTGGGCCCTGCTTTCTACTTACCCCCTGTCCACGTGGGCAGACACTTGCTCGACGACTGTTGGCGCAACTAATAACGATAAAATTGTGCGATTGTTGGTTTTGCCCTTAATCTGTGGGGGATAACAATAAAGTATAAATAGCGCTTATAGACACATGAAAACTTTGCCCAATTAAGCCAAATACATTGGGACAATGGCAAGCGCTCTGCCTGCTGGCGGCCCTGTGCGCTTCGCTGCACTCACTTAGATTAATATGGCGAGATAAGAGATTTGGACCCACCTCGGTCAGTGTGTTGCGCACTTCCTTGACGCGCGCCTGCAGGTCCTTGCGCACGGGTGACGGCCACACGCCCTGGGCCCGCTCCAGCAGCGGCTGCAGCACCTCGTCGAAAAGCAGAGACATTGTCTCTATTTTGCTGTGCACCGGAAAGTCACCATAGAGCACCGAACTCTGGAAATTGCCAGCCGTCAGCGGCACGCCCACATTGTGGCGTATGAAGTAGGCACACTTGCCGCGTGGCACTCCATCCAAAGTGGTGAAGCTAGATGAAGCGGGCGGCAGTGGCACCACCAATGCACCAGCAGCTGTTGCCGCCGCCACCACTGCAGCAGTGGCAGCCGTTGACTCATTTGTCCCGCCTGCCCGTATGCCCGAGCTCTGCATCGTATAGCTCAGATATAGATCGCTCACGCAGCCCCGGGGTACGAGTTCGCCGCCGGGACTGAGCGTCATGACCAAAACTCGCGTCCGTCCGTGCAGCCAGTCCAGGACAATGTGCTGCGTTGACAGCGAGTTCAATTTAGTGAGCAATGTGAGTGGAAGTGAAGAAAAGCCTCACCCGGAACTCATCGTGCGCCATCATTTTAGCCCATTTATCCGGCTTTAGACGCATTGTGGTCGTGGTGTAGGCAGCCACGCGCTCCAAACGCGCATCGCTGTAGTCGCGCTGGCCGCTCGAATGGCTGGCAACCGGCGTGAGCTCCTCATCGCTGCTCGCGAGCCCCGCTGCATCGGCCATGGAAATACAGTAGCAAAAATGTGACCACAAAGCGAACGAATCAATTGATGACGCGAATCAACAGCTCGGCGCGACGATTGCCGTTGAAATGATTCTGACCCGCAGGCACTCGCATGACCTCTAATGCCTGGCCCGTTTGGTCTGCACCACTTGGTGCAGCTGGGCGCTCGTGCGCACCGCACGCTGCGCCTCGTATCGATCAAACTTCAAATTCGAATTAAGAAAAATACTTTAAAGTGTGTGTTTTGTTTTAATGCAACGCCCGTGCGAAGCTCCACTTTCTAATGCAATGGGCAAAGTTTAATACCAGGCCGGCGGTGGCACCACCCAACTACCCGCTCGCTCAATCGTTTCGCTTTAATTGCTCACCTGCGCGCCTTGCAAACTAAGCGAAATGTAATTTCCGTTTTGCAGCTGGTATTTGTTAGCTATGCGCTCATAACTCAACATCAACATCAACTTCCAAATCCACATCAAAATGAGACCAACGTCGCGATTGACAAGGTGGCAGGTGGTTGGCGATATGTCCAATTTCGAAGTCCATAAATCTATGGCTACGGCAATGCCGGTGTATGCAAATTATGAGCTCATGGTAATGAAAATTGTTCTGGCCATATTAGATTTGTTCTTGGATTCATCGTGGCGTATGCGTAATATTTGATGTTCAAACTAAAATGCCACGAGAAATGTGCTCGTAATGCTTTAAGTGCCAGCAATGACCAGTGCATTAAGCCCGGCGTACACGCGCACGCACACACACACACACGCACATACATTTGGCACATTAAGTGCTGCATTATTGCTGTTGTCAGCAGCAAACAGTACAGCAACAACAACAACAACAACAACAACGAGCAGCATGAGCAGCAAGGCAATGCAAGTGCATTTAATGTTTCGCATACACAAAGTCAAATTCACGCTAGCTGGTTCACACCCACCGCCCGCTTCGCCCTGCTGTGCCTTTTGCTGGCGCTGCTGAGCCTTCCGCTTGGCCACGCTCAAAAGCCAAGCGCACGGAATGAGTGACTGAGTGACTGACTGACATGTGTCAAGTAACAGCAGCAGCAGAAGCAGCAGCAGCAACAGCAACAGCAACAGCAACAGCAGCAACAGCAACATCAGCAATAACAGCAGCAGCAGCGAGTGCTGCCAGCATGCTTAAAATGCTACGCAATTACCGCAAGTACACAAAAGAAAAAAAAAACGATTTACTTTGTATGTTAGTGCTCAGCTACACGATGCCCTACAATGCTTCTCTGTAGTATTGAGTTAAGTAAATGCTGGAAAGCCACTTGACTGTTAACTTTAATAATAATAACGCAATAAGTGCTACAACAAATTGAAACAGCCAATTGAAAAAGCAGCTAAGTTTTAGAGAGTCCACGTGTTTGTAAAAGTAGCACACTATTTTTAATTTAAAGCATTCTTAAAATTAGCTAAAATTAATTACTATTTTTTACTGAAAATGAAAACATTTTGCTTGCCAAGAAAAATTAAATAAAAAATTTGTAAGTCCTGATATTACTTTATGAGCTTATTACTCTATCCAAAGAGAAAAATGATTGAATATTAAAATCAAATCTAGTTTTATGGATGTAAACAGCAGCGAAATTTCTTAAGAGATCCCACAAGTCATCAGGCTCGAACCCTACTGAGTTAAGTTCGTAATAATACAATCAATAACATTACCAATAAAAATCTTCAATTAGCAAACAAATAAACAGATCAATAAAAAAAATATTAAAATAAAGTAGCTTACACATTTTTTATTTCAATTCCATGGAATGGCGTTACCTTTATTAAAGTTTCTTCGAATTGTAGTAAGCTATAAAATATTTATTTCTGGTTTTCATTGAAATATTAATAAAAATCTTTAAGTAAATGCTTCTTTCCCCATTAAATTTTAAGGCGCTTACATGCTTGCGTACAGGGTATATATAGTTGGAGTATAATGACGATGGCCCGGTTTTTGCTATACACACATACTCACACCCATGTACATAACTTTGATGCTCAAACTCCACTTTTAAATATCAGCGTCACATCAAAAACAAGCGCATGGCAACCCGTTGCTTGGCTGGGTTCGCTCCTCGACTGCATAGAACCCTCGGGATAAATGCATTGCCCTCATTTTTAGTGGCAGGCACAACTGTTGCGGTCTTTGCGGTGCAACTGTTTACTGGCAACTGTGGGGAGAAAAAAAGTTACTGCTAATGAATTTGCTGATTAAATGCTGTTGTTGGGTTGGGGTAAATTAAATTTCTTTCAGGCCACTGATTGTGTCAATAAGATATTCCTCTTAATACATGTTTCAACATTTAAACTGATTATGTTACGTAAGTAGGTGGGCTGCTTTTCATTCATCTGCTATCGCCGACAAAGGCCAGCCAATGCGTCAATTTGTCCACTTCGGACTTAATGTCCGAATGAGAGTGGTTCCACGATGACTGCAAAATATGTGCATAAATACTGCTGGTGTCCAAGAGAGCCTCTAAAAGAAAAGCTGTCCAGACAGCAAGAGGCAAGCGGCAAGCGGCAAGTGGGCAAAAAAGCATCAAGCCCCAAGAAAAATAAAAGCCAAATTGATTTTAAAAGCAGTTTCTTGATGGCTCAGCCTCACTTCAAATTAAGTAAATCGCAGAAAAAAGCGCACGTTGGACTGCGGTCGGCGCTGAGCCATGAAAAATGAAACTGGAAAATGCTTTTACTATATTTTCTTTGTCCGTAGCTGTCGCATTGGTTATATGTTTTTAATACCCTGTAAATGAGACTCTTTTTTAAAAGGCCAAACAAGCATATGCATCATTATATTTCTAAAAGTTATCGCTTGATTAGCAGAACCTTACGCCAGTGACTGGATATTGTCTTCATAGAAGGTCACATATGAAACTGGTATATGAAAAAAATTATTATATTATAATTTCTTATTCAATTTAAAATTACAAACTCTTATATAATTTACTTTACTTTTTGCTGTGGTATTATTGAGATATCAATGTTTTGCCAGATTATCTATTTAGCTTTTATGAATCGTTCTCAAAGGGTAACCCTGAGTATTCCATACAGAAAATGTGTTTTACTTGGGGTAAAGAGCATTTCAGAGCCGACCATTGCCAAATAGACTTGTGTTACATGGTTTATTTTTTGAATTTATGCCAAGCCAATTCACGCCACGACGCGAAATCCTATGCCATGGCCGACCTCCGTGCTCCTGCGCCTTAACCCCAGAATTCACGGAACCGCTGACTGCCTGGCTGTTGTAGCTGCTGATGAGTTTCATTATGTGCGAACAAATCATCACATGCCAACGGCAGCGCCAGCTGAACGAAGCGATGATGCAGGACCGCGACTCTGCCAGCCAGACTGCACGGCGTCGGGCTCGTTTAAAAGCCATTTCGTGCATTTGTTAAGGACGCTCAACTTTGTGCTTGTGTGTGTATGTGTGTGTATGTGTGTGTCAAGAGAAAGTCAACACTATTTCATTCGAACAAAAGCCATTTGGACAAGATTATGAGAGCCCTGGGAGCATCTATTCAAAGCGACCACAGTGCGTATTAGTAATGCGACAGAGCATTCAATAAGACGAAATAAAAGTTGTTGAGCACATGCCGCACATAAGATACGCTTATAAAATACTGCATGCCACTATTACTGTTGCTGTCTTCACTTTATAAAGTAGGCATAGATAAACAATTAAATTTTGTAAAATTTATCAACATGAATACTTTTATATTTGCGAACTGCATAACTTCTGACTTCTGTGGCATAGTTGCCCAAGGCAAAGGGTATAAAAAGAAGACAAAGACTTGGAAACGTCAACAAATCGATCAGTGCACAGTTTTCCATTAAAACGCTTCCCAACAAAAAAAGGAAAGCGTCGCCATTGCCAGTGTAAACAACATTGGCAACTGGACCAACTGGACCAACTGGACCAACTGGCCCAACTGGTCTTAGCGCTGGTCCAGCTTCTGTCGAATGTTGAAACAAAACCAGTCAGCAGTCCCAGCGGCCGTGGTGGCAGCAATAACAACAAATATCTCTGTCTTGGTGGTTGTGTGCTGTGTGCAGCCTAACGACAACATTCAATAAACAATTCACAATTGATTGACAAACGGACAGGCGGCCTTGTCATTTGGATTCACTGCTGGCGATTGACCAGGAGCATGCATTGTTGGATAGGTCCTGACTACGACAACTCAGCGGAAGGATGTTAGTTCGAGTGGATGAGGAAATTGAAAGGGAATGCTGACAACAAACTCGACAAGAATACAGCACGACAAAACACACAAAAAATGAGCACAAAAAACCAAAAGCCAGAGATGACAAGAAAAAAGAAAGAAATGGCTCAAACGCCTGGCACAAGTAAAAACACTAAAAGCAAATTTCAGAGCGGACATCCGCCAGCGATTAGGCAACGCCCCCAGTATGTGAGAAATGGTTACACTTCGATTTTAGTGCATCTGTGAATATTGTTTGAGCGCTATTTCCTGGCTGTATGAGTTGAAGTCTCAAGTACTAGACTTCTCGATCGATAGACTTCTGTCAAAGGGTGTCATAGAATTAGCTGTTTTCTATTTAAGGATTATGCCTTACTTAAAATCATATAGCACTGACCTTAGGATAGTTATCTAGTTCCGAGAACTAGTCGACAAGCAGATAAACTTCAGATTATTTTGGTATAAACGATTGGCATAGCTGATAATGCTAAATGCAGTAACATAATCAAAAATAAACAGATTTCCTTAGACCCCTCAAGTACAAGTCAATATACTTCAGTCAATTTTCATTTCTCGAAAATAAATTGAGACAATTCATGCTTTTTTTATTAAATGTTTTATTCAGGTGCTTCAAGGGTCTTATGAATCTTATGGTTCATGTGGTATTTGTTGCATATTGTCGTGTCTGAGTCTCATCCTTAAAAATCAGAGTAAGCACGACTTAAATTAATTGGCCGATTGTTGTAGCTGCCATTCTGAGGCACCAACTAGATTTACCACCTCGATCATTGCACTGAATCGAGAGAGGTAACCCCTTAATTAAAACGCCTTCTCATTAATTGCGCACGTGACGTTTGGCCGCTCATTAACTGGGCTCACGTTGTGCGGGGCACATTTTGGCATTAGGCAACGGCTGGGCAAAGTTTTTGGCGGCCAATAGCAAAAAAAAAAAAAAACGAGGAATGGGGGTCAGTGCAACATTATGTAAGGCAAATCCTTTTGGCAATTAGATACTTGCAACCAATAAGAGCAAAGTGGCACAAGCGGAGCCGGCGATGGCGACACCCACAAATAGAAGCGCCAGTATCGTCGTGGTCGACATCGCATTTCGTAGTGCAAATATCCCATTACTCGGATGAAACTTTTAATTAAAAAGTTGCCAATGACAAACGGAAAGGGTGTTTGGGGGGAAAGGGAGGTTGGCGGCGAGCGGGGGTCTGCGGCGAGCTAAAACTTTGGTATGCCCTGAGAAATGCTCTACTACCATATCGCAGTCTTAATATTTTGTTGGGGGCCAGTGGAGCGAGTTGTCTCAGTCTGGCACGCACGTAATTGAGACAAACTTTGAGACAGTAAAACATTCGTGCAATGCCTCAGGACGCCGTTGCTGCTGATGCTGGTACTGCTACTGCTGCCTGCTACTGGATGCCAATGTGAAAATTACGACATTTAAACCCGGAGGTTAAATGCACGTGAAATATTAAGTTTAGTTGCATGAGAGCACACTAAATCTTCTGCTTGTGGGCCATTTGTTTGTCGCCGTCCCTCGCCCTCACGCTCTTTGCTGTTGCTGAGATGTCTGCGCTGAGCGGCTAATTATGGCTTGGCAGTGGCCAGATGGAGCTGCCAACTAAGCTCTAGCTGCAGCAGCACTCTGGCACGCAAAGCTCCAGTTGGAGGGCAGCGTCTTGCATAACATCTTGAGCGTGATAAATTTGCGTGCCAATGAACGTGCTTCCTCTTCTTCTCTCTCTATGGCTCTGGCTCTCTAAGCACTGACCACAACATTAATCGGCCAAGGGTCAGGGCTAAAGGCATTTCCGATTGTGTTTAGTAGTGTAAAATGCCGTCACGATTCACGATGGCTTTTAAGCTTTATGCCAAGATCTGCTTTAACCCTAAGTCAACCCGTTCAATCAATTCGCTCACAGTCAGCTCAATTAAACATTGTTCCAGGGAAATGCAACGATTGAAATAGCAACGACAAACGGATTTCGTGAGCCTGGGGCAATGGAGTGTTGTGGGCGTGGCGGCGGCTTATTGTGCTGCCAATGGCAACGGTAAATGTTGCGATTTTGCAAAATAATCAGAAAATGCTCTCAACATTTTACGCAAAACGAAAATGTACGAAAAGTGCAGCGCACATCAGCTGGTGCAAGCCGAGGGAGTATGGCATTATGCGTGGGCGAGTGGTGCAACGGGGCAGTTGGGCACTGTGCGTGGGTCTGGTCAAGCAGCTCAAGCGAGACGATTGAAACGTTCAGGCAGCGGAAATGCTGTGGTTGCCATGTTGCTGCTTTGTTGCGTTATCTAATTACAAAGGAATTGTGCGGTAGTGTCACACAGTTTTTGGTCAGCCACCATTGTTTGGGCCCACTTCCACAGTATCAGCAAAATATTATTTTGTGCAGGCAGTTACGTCCATTTACCCGATCTGACCCGCACCGGGAATACTCTAAAGCTGGCTAGACTAGTTTTAATAGGCTTGCAGTTTAGCTCAATAAATTATTAGTTGAATGATTCTCTAAAGTAGTAAATCTGCTAAAACGATTTCTTTAGGATGAACTCTAATTGTAATTCTTATAGCCAATGAAGCTTTCTTAGCTGTATTCATTCTGTTCTCAATAACAAAAGAGACATACAGTTTTGATGTTAAAAATATATAACAAAGTATGATTAAGTGCAAAATGTCACATAGAAGAAATAATATTATGGCAATAACCTAGAAATAGTTGCTAAGAAGGTACAGTAAAGTTAGCTTAAGTTAACTTGAAATTTTAGCATCAAGTTTTGTGAAGTAGTTTAAAAGTTTGGCTACTTACTACTTGCTTTGATGACTTAAGATATCTAAACTCTTATTAATTTGTCACTGCGAGTTGGCTAAGTTTTTAATAAACTTATTATATATGTTGATACTTAAAATATATGAATTATTGAAGATTATTTACTCACTGAAAGATTGGCAATTCGAAAATTAAAAACTTTTCTAAAATACACGAAAGTTATCTTTCAAACTTCCAATTACATTTGCTTCTACCAAATATAGTTGATTCTGTTGTGATAATCGCATACTCTCATGTTGACTCATACGGAAAAATTTTGCGGGCATCCGAATGTATGTGTTGTATATGAATGTGTTTACCTATAAGCTTGTTTCCCAGCAGAGGGCCTGGCCCGCAGATATTTACATACAGCCAGGCACATATGCGCTAAATACACTTGTGTCTAATAAGTTTTAACCAAATGTCCAGCGAGGCAAGCATGGAAACAGCTAAACTACACACACACAGAAGCACACACACGCAAAAGCGCAAAATACATATGAATGACCGGTGGCTGGATAAACAAATGAAGGGTCGTCCACTGGGGGTCGCAGCTGCGTGTACGACATATTTGTGGGTCTATAGCGTAAAATTGTCAAACTTACGATGCCAGCAGGAAAGTCAGTTGGTATAGTTATATGGCCATCCACTTTTTGGCTGCTGCCCAACAGACCTAGTCCCCGGTCCCACTGGACGTTTACCAACCACTCGAATTTAAATTGACAAAATATTTGAGTGTGCCACACACGCGACTGGTCGTTAACTTCAAAATCAAAGTCCTTGTTTGGCTTTATACGAACTATTCAAAATGAAATAAAAATATGATTTAATAACCAACAACCGCTTAGCTGTGAAAGTTTCAAGCCTAATTGCTCGATGTACAACATTTAAGACAGGTCTATTCAATGGATTCCCGACTAGGAAATACTCTTAATCCCGTGACAAGCTGCGGTCTTAAATATTCCATTCTCTCTCCTTTACACATACATAGAGTAAGTCCTTCATACACATTTTTGCAGCGACTACGCTTTGTATTTTCCTTAAGCACATACTACAGATAATACTTTTCAACCTGTACTTTTATTTTTTAAAAACATTTAGAGTTTAAAAATTTGGTTTCTAAAGATTTAAATGAACCAAAGATCAAAACCCTTTCATTTAAAATAGTTTTTAGTATTATTTATTATTAAGCCAACAAAATCTGTTTTTCTTTCGATGTTATATAATATATATAAAGCTAGATGGCTTTAGCTTGTATATCTGATGGCAATTATAAAAAGATATATTGGCTTTTAGATATACAGAAGAACTTTAAGCACTTGGGCAAAAATATTATAAATCAAATTTTTAACCATTTCCATGTGCTATGGAAAAAAAGAAAGTGCGTAGAGAACAACTTTAATAATATAAATGAAATATTAAAGAGGTTCATCAGCAAATATCTACTTACATCAAAGAGTTTTCTATGCCGAAACGACTGACCGACTTTGATGATGTTTCAGATCCCGCACAATGATAGTAAATTTTACTAAACTTAATATTATTGTTAAAGAAAATACTATCAATTACTCATTATAGAGCTTAGCTGATAGAAGGAAGCATCTCCGACTACATTTTCTTCTTTCCAAAAGGCGCCTGAAAATTTTATATATAAATTTCTTTGTTATAATTCAAATGAGTTTAAAATGTAATCTCACAGGAATTCTTTTGTAACGTTGGAAAAAAAATATTACGTAACTAATTTTGTATTGGCTGCCAGTGATTTGTCGCTAAGGCAACTAAGATTGTTTTCGACTGTAATATATAAGGCGGTACATAATACATACATGCACGTCTAATAGTATTTTCTATGATTTTTTGTAGTTTCTGCCTAACAGGACAGTTTTGGAAACCCCTCTTTTAGAAGGGTATACAAATATAGTATACAAAGGTGTTGCTGTCCGACGTTAATTTTATGCGAAACTGGACAACAAAATATAAAACCATAAAAGGCTCGTTTAACAGATTTAAGCCTGGCCAAAAGCAAATTATGTAAATTTGTGACGCGTCAAACTAATATATATTAGTGCATATATGTATATACTTTTTAAAAAATAAGTATATGCACATTTGCTCTAAAACTATCAGTGGGCATTTCTAGGTGGGCTGCATTCGTTGATCAAGGGAGGGATTGTAAAATAGTTTTCGTTGTTTTCTGAAGTATACGTTGTATATTTGTGTTCATTTTTACCAAGAGATGTGCATCACAGCAGTTTTGTAACGAAAAATTTAGATACAGCTTAAGAGTTTGATACTTGTTAGGCCTTTCAATTATAGGTCAAATCATTTTCTGCAATCATTTTAATATACACCAAGGGGCTTGGTGCGTTTGGGCATATTGCGCTTGAGCAGGCTCCAGTTGATACTGGTGGGTGGCGGGGCGTTGCGCTGCTTCTTAGTTTTGTGTGCCTTGTTGGCCAGTTTGGAGCGCATAACGCGCAGGTTTTGATACTGGCTGGCACTGCGGACCACCTTATTGAGCTGCTTGCTCAACTTGGATGATTTGCCCGGTTTGGACTTATATTTACTCTTGAGAATCATTTTGCCATGACCAGTGCGACTTTTTGTACCAGAGGCAGCTTTGTTGCCCTTTGCCTTTGATAGTGTCTTGCCGGACTTTGAGGACTTGATCGACTTCTTTGACTTTTGCGATTTGATAGCCTTCAAAGACTTAGCAGACTTCTGTGGATTAACAAGGGCACCGCCCTCCGAACGAAGTGACTTGACATCCTTCGATTTGACGTCCTTCGGCTGCAGCTTCTTCACAGAGTATTTGGGCGTTGGCGGTACCTGTGTTGAAAAGACCCGTGCAGCCTGCACAATCGAATCGAAGTTTCCAAAGACTTGCATTATGTTCCTGTTCACATACTGCAGATACTTGAGCGACGATTGGCACAAGCTGCACTTCGGATTCTTATCACAATTGTTGCGTATCAGGCTTTCCAAGTACAAAAAGTTCTTGGCCATATTCTCACAATGCGGACACTTATTCATGACGCTGCGGTCGTAATTGTTTTCCTTAACATTCGCAATTTGTTCTTTGAAGGCAGGTTTGTGATCTAAATTTATTTTGGAATTCTGTGGCACTATGTACGAATTTTCGGGTTTTTTTTTACCCAAACCGAACATTTTTCGTAGAACAGAAATTTGGTTACCCTTTAAAGGTATGAAATAAAAATGTACATTTCAGTTGTTACTAACTAACAAATTTTTTTTTCATAGCCTACCTGAGCCATTTTTGATCCAACTCCTTCAGTGTAAGCTGTGTAACTGTATGAAGTTTTTTTTTCCAAATACAAGTATCAAACTCCACTGCTGACAATAATTTCTGCGCCTTCTTCATTGACAATCAATTGCATTTTCATTAAAAGATAACTATTTTCTAAAGCAAAAAAAAAATTGAGCTGAATGATATTTACATACATATATTTTAAAATTTAAGCATGTTTTGTACAGAGAAATATTTTTTATCTTGTCTACTAAATGAAGACCAAAGTAACTTCATTATAATATGTCAATGTTAATATTTTTTTACTATTGGCATGTTTATTTTTGTCATATAATACCTTTTTAAGAACAAGTTCTAATGGTAATTTAATAGACTTTGTTCCCTGTTTTTCAAGCTTGCTTTCTATTTTATTACTCGTTACTTATCTTGCTTTCAGTCGGGTCAAATTTTCACTGCGTTTATTCTTTTGCTGAAATGTATATACAATTTGGTGTCCTTTAGTAATTTGGCTAAGTAGTTGTAAATCAGAATTTTAATAAGCTTATATATGTTTTATATAAATTAAAATACTTGTATGTTAATAAAATTAGATATTAGTATAGCTTATCAATTGGCTGAATAATAATAATCCAATATAATTGCATTGAAAGCACAGTAATGAGAGGCTAACATATTTTTATTTATATAAATATTTGTTTTCTCTTTAGTTTTTTCTTTCTTTTTTAATAAGTTCCTTTGATGCAAATAAGTCAAGAATACCGTAAGAACAGGGAACTGTCCCCATTTAATTTCAAAGGCATGCTGCAAAAATGTATAAATAAATTTACTGCCCTAAGTTAGGGTCGCCAGGATTTAGCTCGGGGTCTGGCTTGTTTAATTTCAATTTCCTTGGGCACAATTAGCGGTAATCAGCTTGCAACGGCAAGGTCTGCGTTTGATGTTGTCGACATTTTTATTCCGATTTTTTTTCACAGAACCATATATATATGTATATATATATATACGTATTTGTATTTGGGTCAGTTATATGCGATGTGCGTGGCTTTTTATTTAATTTTTAGATGCAATCGCTTAATTTTAGTATGTTTGGTTTTTCTTTAGGCTAGCTATTTTAACTTGGCTACTTCCGCTCCCCATGGCCCGTTCAAAATGTTGACCTTGGGCAGTGATTGCCAAAATTATGTAAATGGGGTCGCCGATTTTTGCGCCGGTGTCGCAAATCGGCAATTAAAAGCGTTTTATCGAAATAGCTTTATTAAATAGCAATCAGCACTGTAACAATGCATTGTTGGGCCTCTGAGTAAATAAATCATTGACGTCAACGACCCACCAGAGCTAACATTCTTTACTCTTTTTGGAAATTATGCTCAATACAAGGTCAATTTGACAGTGATATGATGCCAAACCGCAATTTGATGAATATATTAATAAATAATTATGGGTTTTAGAGACATATCATGGAGTCATATGAGTGAGACAATCTATGTTATTGTTTTATAATAAAGGGCTCCAAAACTGTTTGTCAAATCTTTACTAATTGGTAATAGGAACTAGCAAAACAGATTTCATACAAATGTGCTATGCTTGAGGCCTAGAGTTAAATTTTGTGATACACAGACTACTAACATATGTAATTTAATTAAGTTGTTTGGACAGAACTAACAGCAATTGATGAAATTTTAGTTAGCTTTCGCTTTAAATTTGAAATTTATATTTGCCTCTAAAATGTTTGTGTTAGAAGCAAAAATGTTGTAAATAATATTTAATTTCTTTACACATAACAAAGTTATAGAAAAGTTCGTTTGTTCACAAACTTTAGGTAAATAAATACTTTTCGACAAATTGGTGAACAGCTAGCTCTACTTTAATTGTAAATTGAATTTAAAACTTTAGTTATTTCATAAAAAAATACAATTTTTGGCCAAAAATTGTTGTTGACACATCAGTTTTATAAGTTATTTCAAGTAAGTGGCAAAAAAGTATTGACATTTGCTTGCATTCACATTTGGTTTCTTCCTTCATCTATATGCACGACATCAGTAAAAAGAGGAATTATAGCACCATTCCAGCCATCGGCGCCACTCAACCACAATTCACAGCGACACACACACACAGAGACAAGTTCGATTTAAAAGTATCTTAGAAAAGTCAAGGAGAAGTGCAAAGTGACGATAAACAGAGCAGCTCTCCGGATCTACACATAAAAGCATGCTTCTACGACCATAAACTTGATTGTCCATAAATGTACGGGGCGTATACGTAATGTCAGGGATTGCATTAAAGCAATGCAGTGCTCTGGTGTGTTGAGGGTGTGCCAGACTCGTAAATTGCCAGCGTAATGAATTTATTAAAAGTTCGTTTTGTTAACATGAACAACGAGCAGCCATGCAGCAGTAGATGTTGAACCACTCAGCTGTTGTCTTGGGCTTGGCTTACTTGCATGTTGGCCAAGTTTATCCAAATAGACTTCAATTATTTGTGCCTAGCATGCGACAGCTAAAATGTGAGTGTTAATGGATTTGTGCCAAGTTCTCGTCGTTAGCCACGACGCTCACTGATTTATTCGTGGTCAGAATGAGGGCGTCACAAAATTGTTGTTGTTGTTGCTGTTTAGCCAATGCGTTTGACTTTGGCAAATGCCGCTCGGTGGCACAGTTATGCCAGGCCGTTTTTTAACAACGATTTGACCCACAAAGGTTGCCGCCCAAGAGGACCCTTTCGCCGTAAGAACTTCCTGCGACGTCGACGTTAGCAGCGCCAACAGCTGCACTACCAATACTTTCTAGCTTAGTCAGATTTGCATGTTCTTGTATTCGTCGTTGATGTTGACGTCGACGTCGACGTTCCGTCGCGTTCTGTCTTTGTGTTTTTATTTTGTTTGCTTTTCGTGCCTTACGTGTTTATGGTCTGCAAACTGGCGCTCGTAGCCGAAAGTGAAACTGGCTCCACTTCCATTTCACTATCGAGTGGGCGGCACGGAGTTTAACCTGTTCGGCATTTCAATATCAACAGCCGCATGCATAATTTCTTTGCCCGAGCCTATGTAAATTTGCTCGGAAGTGTTTTGCTTTGTGTGTGTGTGCGAGTGCTTTGTTCCAGTTTTAGACGCGTTGGCTTACTTTAGGCTCGGCTGAAAGCAGGTCAACTTCATTTTTCGCGCTGACCGGACCGAGCGGTAACAGCTACAGCTGCTACAATGGCAACATCAGCTGCCAGTTGCCTGCCCCTTGATATGCGAGTGCCGCAAATACAAATTAGCACAGCACCAACAACAGCAACGAGCAACAACTCGGCCATAAGTTCTTTTGCAACGATGCCAAGCCCTTGGGCGAAGAATCTCACACACACACATACACACTCAGTGGGGCTGGCTGGTTTGGATTCGCGTTTTTTGGTTTTTACTGCCTTTGATTTTTTATTGTTATTATTTTGGAGTTGACGTCGCTGCCATCGCTGCCGTCACGTCGTAAGCGTCAGACCGCTATCGCCATTGCCTTCTGCGGCATAAAGTTCAAACTGAAAATGTTTTGTGGTCAGTTTGGATTTGAAGTTGGCAGGCAACGCGACGTCGTGATGGCTCGTACAACCTGAGCTCTGTGTGGTTGCTGCCGTCCAGCCATTCAGCCGTTGGCAAATAAATGCAAGCTCAGCCAAACTCAGTTATTGGTAATCGTTTCTACCCAGCTGTCAACTTTAAGCTGCGCTACAGTTAACAAAATTTCAAGTGAACAGCTCACCTTCAGTTCCACTTAGTCATGTGTTTCGGCAATTCAATTCACACGAACTTTTAGTTGCAACAACTAATTCTTTGGAACACTTACGAAAACTACTGTGTAAACTCGAGCCAGAGGGTTGTCTACGACACATTTGTAAGTTTGATCATTCAATTGTTTTTCTTTAAAACTAAGCTAAGTGTCGACTTGGAATATATGCCAAAGTTAGTTTTTTTTTGGTTTGGGTAACACTTTTGGGAAAATTCGAGTGTAACCACAAGAACACGTATTCAAAATGAATTTTACATAAGTAGAGCACAGTTCTACTTTGATAGATGTCCACTATACTTTGACCTATGTATATATGCCTACGTTCCTAAAAGGAAATAATAAATCAAGTTAGCTTTGCATATTCAAATCGCTGATAATTAATAGAAATTCTGGTAGTACAATGAAGTTATAGAACTTGCAAGTAGGTCAAACGATCATTAAAGGACTAATAGGCATTATATAAGAAAAGGCGAGTTGATTAATGGGAAAATCGACTGTCTTTTAATGTGGCATATTTGATCGAAAATTAATAAGAAGTTTTATTTTCAGAAATTGTTTATATTGTAATAACACAAATTATCTGTATATATTTGTTTCGCAGGTTTTGAAGGTAAAACAACAGGTAAGTTTATTATTAATGTTTTCTTGGTTGAAAAATATATTCTTTGTTGCTTATATAAAATGAACTATATTCATCGAACTAAGCACGTTTAAAAAGCCAACTTGCTTAAGAAATCAAGTTTTTCAATTTGTCATTTAATTAGTGTTCTTTGAAACTATCATAATATAGTTTTTCAGATTTGACACGCATATAGCGGGTGTACGGGTGCATGATTAAATATTCATTATTTTAATGAACGAATATTATAATAATAATTAATGTCGGAATTGCTCGACTAAATGTTACTCTGACCCACATATACACATATATCAAGTTTAGGCCAGATAACGGCATTAGTTTGGTCTAAGATATTTAATACAAGTTAAGCATTGAATTTATACTTATATTTTGCTTGATAGAATTTGCGATCTTACCTTAAAAAAAAAGGCAGTATTTTGTTCAGGAAAAGTATCTTTGCGAGCAATCTTGAAGTTTTCTCAACTTGCTTGGATAAGTATGCAATACCTACATAACTGCCCGGCGGCCGAAAGTCTTCGGAAAGCGCTTTACGAATTTTATGCTAATAAAATTTATTGCGCTCAAAACTTTTACTTACATATACTTATGCAGAATATTTATTGTGGATGCTGCAATTTTTTATTACCTTTTTTTTTGCCTCTGCTTGTTTGCGAAGGGCAGTCAACGATAAAAAGCAAACGGTAAACAATTTTATATTTTGCTCTCGCAGCTGCCCTAATAAGTATGCTACAGTTTTTACAAATTCCCCATCAGCATTGAAGCAGGCTTCATTTTTACCCAGAGGTTGTGCGTGTCGCTCTCTATATATATGTGTGAGTGTGTGTAAGGTGTCTGTGTATGTGTGAGTGTGTTAATGCAATTAAGCCCGTTTGGGTTAGCGCAGATGGGCCGCATAAAATCTAAAACAATATTACCATGCATAAATGCAGCTTAGATGTAGGTTTAATGGTATCTATATACTTGTATTGGAGCTTGCGTATGTGTGTTGGAGTTAAATTTCGGTATGGCTGACACTTTTACGCATAGCTAGCTCCGCGCTTTAGCTAAAAGCCTTTCAATGCTTTCAACTATTTCTGATGGCGTTACGCACTATAAACCTGATACAGATTGAGCGAAGCTTTAGTCATGTGTGTGTGCTTGTGTGTGTGTGTGTGAATTGAAAATCTCGTAACGCTTTTCAGGCACCCAATTTGCGAATGCACCTTAAAGTTAATGACACAAAGCCGTCCAGCCCTAGAGCCATTGACTGTGGCTTTCTTTGGCGAGAAATTTAATCAAGTTAATATTAATCTGCAGTAGCTGCGCGTTTGGCGGTTGCCTCTGGCGACTCCGTTTATTAATTATGCAGCCAGTTAACGACAGGGGCGGTAGTTAAATTTAAAAGGCACATTTAATGCAAAAGGGGCGACAGCTGAGCAACATTCGCATGTACTTGCCGTTTAGGTCAGCTGGTTCAATTGTGTCATTAAACGGTGTCAGCAATTAAGTGAAATCAACACTTGGCATGCAATTGACTTGGGAATTGCAAAATGGCGATGCAATCAGCACCTTATCTATGTGGATGCATATGCACACACACACACACACACAAATAAACATACACATACACACGGTTGGAAAATATAATTATTTGTGTGTGTGTCACGCAAAGGATAATTAATCTTTAAGCTGCGCTGCGATGCGGTTGTACGGAATGCATTTCGGTTGCTGAGCTCTTTCAATTAAGTAGAAGAATCTTAATGGATGACAGAAACAGAAGTTGTGTGTGCGAAAGAGATGGTGAGAGCTTATATCGCTGCAAATGGAGCGGTATGAAATTAATAATTCGGCAACAACTGACTGAAATTGTTCAACTAATGAGCTTTATAATGACTGCGTTTGCTCCAATTAAGCCTTCTCTGTGTGTGTGTGTGTGTGATTGGGGAGGGATATCAAATAGATGACTTTGAGCCTGGCCAGATCTAATATAGTGGTGAAACTATGATATAAGCAGTCGTAATTGGCAGGCCACAAACTTTGGCCGCATGCGATTAAAATTTGCAACTAGTTGAACAATTTATGGGGCATATCCTGGCTTGCAAAGTAGCTAATAGCGATAGAGAGATAGAAAGACAGACAGCTGACTAAGTTCAGTTGGCGCAACAAAGTGGAGACGCATGCACCTGTCAGGTTGCTTTTAAGCACCGCTGGCCCATGGCGCACTGTCATCGCCCTGTTTATGAGCCAGCATTTGACAAGTTGACAGGGCCAACTGCCTGACTGGCATGCAGCGAATGTGGGTGGCATACAAACAAACAGACAAACAAACAAGCCAACAAACGAAACACATCAAGAATGTGGCTCATTCTCATTCTCATCCTCTGCCTCTGCCTCTGCCTATGGCAGTGGTATGTGCAATGTGGCTATGCGGGTAGCTCGTGGCTTGTAAATGGAGCAACTGCAACCGTGGGCACAACATGCTGCAGCAACAACTACTGCAACAAGTACGAGTGCCCACTTCAACCAACTGGCAAGCTCAGCTCGCATAAATGCATAAGCCATTGCACGCATATGCGGCATAGTCCAGGCGCCAGGCCCAATAAGGAAGGGAACTCGGGCACGCACATCCAACATGAACTCCTCTGCTTTGATGCCAGTCACTCCCCGAAAAGCCATTTTAATTAAAAGAACTGCGAGCTGCTGCTACTGCTGCACAGCTCTCTCTCTGCCACGCCCAACTAAATTTGGACTCGCTTCTGTTTCGATTCGTGCGGCAAATGCAGCAGCGACCCACAATGTGTGCAGTTTATATCTGGAGCACTTAACCGACTGGACGCCTTAGCCAGGCTTAGTTGAAATGTTGTTGCTGCTGCTGCTGCTGGTCTTGACATGCCGCTGCTACAAACTTTCGGCATTTTGTGGGAGTAAAATGTCGGCCCAGCCAACACATCCTGACACAAGTCAAGGAATTTATGAGCTGTAACGGCAACAAATGTGTGTGCCAGCGTGTGTTCGACTAGCTTTTGGTTTAATTGAAATTTAAACGCTTTGCTCCAGTGTCAGCTGTTAAGACTTTTCTTTTGGCATTTTAAGCATGCTGCACTCTTGATAAGCCTGACAGCTTGCGACTTTCGCAAGCAATTCAAATTCAAATTCGAACTGCGAGCTGCCAGTATTCTTGGCCTGGCCATGATTACGCCAACGAAAACCAATAAAAATCACAATGTTTAACCCAATTAAGCAGCCGAACAAAGTTGGCTTCAGTCTTCACAACGTTGATGTGTGCTGTCAGGCACGCAAAGGGCCAGCAAAATGTGAGAACCGAAACGCATGACTCTGTGTGAGTGAGCTGTGGCTTAGCTGCATGTGTGTGTGTGTGTGTGTGTGTGAGAGTTTTGGACTAGCCACTAGGCTCAGTGGCCGCCTCATCGCCATGACAACTTGGGTGGCCAACACAACAACACGGAGCATGCACCAAAAACGCACACCCCCGTATACACACACACAGAAGCGACTGCAATGGCAGCCAGTTGTGCGATAGATTCCAACAGTGCTTGGCCAGCTCAAAGTTAACGCCATGTGCGAAAATACTAAAAACATTCACAATTTCGTTTACTTTTATATTATTAACGAATTTGTGACAATGTGAACAAAATGCCCGCACAAAGTGCGTTGGTCAGTGGCAAGAAAAAAAAAATAAAAAAGTTAAGGTCTGCACTTGAGGGCAACAAAAGTTGAAAGTGTGGAAACCAGCAAAGCTCGCCAACTACAAAAACTCAAACGCACCGCAGCAAAAAAAAAAAAAAGAAAAAAGAATGCCTGTACATATACAAATAAAAAACTCTTTCTGACGCAAAAATGTCAACAATTTGTGTTATAAATGCAGTCAAAGGTAAACACTGGATGGCCCAGGACGCGGGCGCTGTAACCAAACTCTGAAATCCTCCAAATAGACTGCTGGCATTTCGAGGCGCACAGTATGCCTTTGACAGAGCCAGCTTGCAGATGCATTACATTTTCATTAGCTGCAGCATAATTAGCCAGGTATTTGATGGCCAAAGTCAGAGTCAAAGTCAAAGGCTGGCCGCAAAAAGGATTTCACGTGCTGTTGCCGATGCTGGAACGGAGCTGGAGACAAACGATGCAAACAAATAACAAACAAACTGGACAGACAAAACAGTTTACTTACTCGTACACCTGGGTGTGAGTGTGAATGTCTGTATGTGTGTGTGTGTGTGTGAGTGTGTGTGCTTGCCACATGCCCCCTTAGGGTTTCGCACTCGTTGCAAAAGTGGCTTTTTGAGTGGTTTTTCAATGAAGTGTTAAGTGGGGAAAAATGCCTGGCTGCTCAGTCGCCCACTGCCTGTAGCTGCTATCACTGTGTGTGTGAGTGTGCCACAACCACTTCAGTTGCCTGTGCATGTGTAGGTGTGAGAGTGTATTTAGTTGTCGCTGCCTATTTGTCTCTTTCCGGCCCCCTCTGCAAATAGGTCTGCGGTCTGTGCACACCTTTCGCTAGCGCCCTTGCTATGGTCTTGGTTATTGGCGTGTTTGTCTGTATACGTGTGTGTGTGTGTGTGTGTGTGGTTGATGCTCCTGCTGTTCTTCTTCTCCTTATTGCTGCCATTGTTTGATGGTGGTTATAAAGCTGACAGCTGTCAGTTGGCAGTAAATTTGCTAAAATGTTTATTTGCCAAGCGGATGAGTTTGCGTTTAACTGCATGCACAGTCCTCTACACACAAGAGCAAGCACACACACAGTCAGAGACGCACACTTGAATAGTTTGGTCGCTTGCCACACAATCACTGACATGTGTAACACACATACACACACACACGCATACAAAATGTATACATTTATATGGTCAGAGAAGCAACTCCTGAGGCACAATTTAGTTTACCAACGTGGGCTACGTTTAATCACTTATAAACAGCCGCAGCAGCAGTAAGAACAACAGCAGCAGCAGCAGCAGCAGCAGGAGCAGCAACAGCAATAATTTTAATAAGGCCAGCATTGCGTGCATGACAAATGTTTTGGTACTTAATAATAGAATAATTATGGCTACACCATAAAACGGCTTAACGATTATGACACACATATAACAGCTTAGAAGAGAGAAATCCAGAGAGAGAGAGAGAGACATACAGGTCAACTTGGAGATACAGATTTAATTTCATTTAGCAAACGCAACGTATGCGTATGTGCATACAGCTTTCAGCTTAGTGCTTCAATGGGTCAAATGGTGCAATTCAACTCACAAACACATACGTTTGACTCCTTTCTAAAGCATAAGCATATAAGTATGATGGCCTCAATTAAAACATCTATATTTATATACATCAACTTGTAGTTAGAGCACTTGGATATATGCGCTCAGAGTAAAATACTATTTCATTCTGATTTCAAAGCAAAGAATCAAGACAAGGAATTTTTAAAGTTATGTTAGTCAAATACTTGAAAGCCTTTTCAGACCTGCTCTGATGCCAACCCATGCTAAGATAGGTTTGAGACTTATATCTATGAAATTAGTTTAACTAGCCAGAAACTGTTATTGTTGAATACAAATTATCAACTAACAAATGACCAAAGATATTAAATTCCTTAATGATGTAAATTTCTGATGTTTTTTTACATTAAGCAATCAAATAAGTTTTTCAAGTTGAATTGCATTGACTATTTAGTTAATATAAAATATAAATAATAATTAATATATAATTAGAGTCTGTTCTGAACGCTTCAATTGTGAATATACACGGAAAAAGTCTCAGGTCATGTAAGAAATAGTCTATGAGGAATTTGTATAGTAATGGAATTTAATATATAATTGATGTATGAAATCATATAAGAAATAGTCTATGAGGAATTTGTATACTACTAGAAATTAAACCGGAATTGATTGTGGTCATATTTGATATGCTAGAAATCTGTTACTTAGCACATATCTGATAGTTGTTTCAGTCTAAAGCTTTGTTTGAGTTCAATGCTCTTTCATACTTTTTAATGAATTAAATAAAATCAGAATGTCAGTTAATGAGCCACGAACTGTTTGCACTCTCAAGACGAGCTGGCGGACTGCTACTGTTAAATTGCTTTCACTATTTGCCAGATAAATATTTTATGGGCTTACGCTGCGGCGCGAGGCGGGCCTTTTATTAATTTATTAAAAACGAACGCCTGTCGAAGATGCCGGCGATCCGAACGATGCCTGCGATGCTCAGCACCTCGTAAACCTTGCCAAAATCATCATCAAGTGGCGCTTGCTGCAGTGTTTGCTGTCATCGTTGCCTACAAATGAAATGTAAATCTTCTGCCGCCCGCACAAAAAGCGGCCGCAAAGCAACAAACGAGCCAGCTGCAGCCCAGACCGACAGAGGCCGCAAAAGCGAAGCCAAAAGCTCACGCAGAGGCAGAGGCAGCAGCAGAGACAACATCGATAAAAGCCGCAGTCGCAGCGCAGCTTGGTGCGATTTACGTGCTCTCAAATTTAATGCGATGCGTGGCAATCGCCATTCCATTGCCACAATGCGATGCCATCATCGCAGCTATCTGCATGCGCGTACTCGTATTTATTTAATTCCATTTCGGTTTTCAATCAACCGATAGGTTTGCGCAGCTTTCGCCATTTATCGCTTTATAAAAGGCAAAAGTAGCAGCTGCTGCTGCTGCTGCTGCTGCTATCATCATGATAATCATTATCGTCATGAGCATTATGTTGCGTTAAGAACCTTTTATGCTGCTGCTTTCCGCATTGTCATAATTTATACATGATGATTGCCAAAAATAAACAAAGTTCTAGAAATTTTCTACTCTGTTAAGTCATTATTATTATTTCGTAAACTATTTGCCACGCGATTTAACAACGAAATTCACTTTGATAACAGGCCAGTAGAGTGCGTGCATGTGTGTCTGGGAGGAAAGAGGGAAATTTAAATCAAATGTAAGCGCATTGAATTTTTCATAGCACACTTTTGTGCGCCTCGGCGCTGAGCTGATCAAGGGCTGCGGCATCGGGGGCAACTTGGTTGCTGTCGTTGTCTATTTCGCAGTTACCAAAGCGTCGTCTAATTCCCCAGTCAGCCAGCCAAGTTTCATATGTTAGTCTGTGTGGGGGCGCGCATGTGTGCATGTGTGTGTGTACATGTGTGAGTGCTTTGATAAAAACTGAAATTAATTATTGAAAAGGCTGCTGATGTGTGCCGCGCAGCGTCGCGTCTCGTCGCGTCGCATCGCGTCGATTCGCGCTCGTTTCACCGCATATCGCAGGCTGTTGAAAATTTAAAAGGCGTTCGAGCGAAAGCAGTTGGCGCATTAGAGTACACACACACACACACATCCATACACACACGCATAGTCATATGGCGGCGGCAACTTCCGTTTACGCTTGAAAGCTTAAAACGTATTTACTTTGTGTGAGCAAAACTGTCACCATTAACCGCAACCAGCAACTGTGAAGAGTGCCCGCATGTGGCAAGGACTTTTCATGCAAACAAATTAGCGTTTAATTATACATAGGCAGCAAATCCAGATACTAGAGCGGGAGCCGCCGAACAGAAGCTATAATTAAAACTGTGTGCGTTCCATTAACCTTTGAATATGCTACAAATGGTTGTAAAATGAACGCAACAAATCGCATTGCCAAATACAAAAGTAAAAAGCGCAACAAATACAAACAGCAGCCGGCCAACTAGCAGAAATACAATGCAACCTCATACGCAAGCGGAAGCAAACTACGTGGCGCCACCGGCCAAGCCGCCGCGTTTGAAGGCCACCAATGTCGAATTGCCAGTCAAGAAACAACTCCAGTTCCAAAGTCCATTACCAGGTCGGTCACGTGCCCCACCAGCACCACTGGCGACAATGACACTGAAGACGACGACTCGAAAACATGCGAAAAAAGCAACAGCCAAGTCGAAGAAAACGAAAAAAATGCAACCGGAGACGCCTCCAGACAGCAGCATGTGGGATGCGAATGCGATTGCGAATGCGGATGCGGATGCGGCAATAAGAAATCGTCTCGCCGAGGGCTGCACCAGTCTAATGTATGCGTGTCTGCAGGGCGACATTGTGCAAGTGCTCGCCCAGATGCGCGCCAAGGTAGGTGCAACCCACAATTCTTGTACCCAGTGCCAAAAGTTTAGCGCTTAGCAACATGTGTTAGAAAATATACCAAAATAATGGACCAACTTGGCTTACCTCGGACCACAAACGTACAGCAACAGCAACAGCAACAAAAAACTTACAAGCCAACTAAAAATGAGATAGCGTTGAACAAATACCCTTTCAGACATTTAACTCAAGGACAGTCCATTACTTTGGAATGTTTTTTATAGTTCGGCTTACGATTTTATTCAACTGAGTTCAAATTTCAATTACTCTCGAAATTTTCACAATCTTTTACCATGATGTTACCAACTGAGTGAAATTTTTCAGATATTTGAAGAACAGCAAGTTTTACTACTTAGTAATAAAGTCATCAAAATAATATATTTTTCAGATAGCTGAGTCTCTGCCTACCTTATTGAAGATAGCTCTTTTTATGTAATGTGAAAAACTCGCTATGTCTGATACTGATTATGAACATATATACCTTATTTCTTCCATGATATGTTACTCAAACCCTAATATAAAGAGAGAGAAAAAGCAAAACAGAGGCCAAGAGTTAAGCAAAATCCAACATCATGATGTTGCCGCTTGGCATTGTCTTAGACAAAAGCCCAAATCAGGCGAAGGCGTAACAAGATTTTAATCTTTTTGTTGTCACGATGAGCTGGCGTTAAAGTTAAAGCCAGCATGGCAATACCCTTTCGGCTCGCTGGCTGAAGGTGTTTGGCAGCATGACAAGACTTTAAAATTTCCGTTGCAGCCATTTGGTCGCATTGTTCTCAGCTCACAGCCTAATTGCTTCATAAACATTTCTACAACAAGCCGAACATAACAAAAGACCCCGACTCCGGCCAAGCATGTCCCGGCAGAGCCTTGCCCAGACCGGCCCACCCAGCCCAGTCCAGCCCAGTCCAGGGTCGAATTAAAATGCTGTAAATGGCAGGACATTTGAAATTGACAAAATAAACCCGAGGCTTAGTTATGGCTGTGCAATTTGGCAGCCGTGTTGCCTCTGCCGGAAAATGTTGAATGGTAAATGGTGAATGGGTAGCATGGTTCGTTTGTCATGCGCCTAAATATGCCAATTTCCCCATTTAATTGAAAAGTTTTTTAATTGAACGCAGATAAATTTCCAAGGCTCTCTAATGACCGTCGCCAACATCGTCTTCGGCTTCCACCATTCCTATTGTCATGTCGCTAGTTTTGCAATTATTACTGGGCAGCATGCTGACAAAATGCCTTCATTTCTTGACAGCTGAAGACTGTTGCCAACGGCCTCGTAATTGATATCGACACCAAATTTGATATGAATTGGTCTCGCTTTGGCCACAGTGCGCCCATTTCAGTTACTTTGTACTTTTAGCTCGACTGTAAACGCGCCTTCGAGCCACAGCCTTCAGACTTCGTCCTGACGTCAGTTCACTCAGTTATGTAATTGCTAAATGGCGCCTAACCTTGGCATACCGAACAACTCAAATCGTTTATTTGCCTGTGAAATAGAACAAGTGCTGGCAATAATAATTTTTTTTTGCCGCGGAGTTCGCATTTTCTACGCGTCATAAACAACAAAGTCACATTTCGCCTGATTTCTAATTACAGCCAAGAAACACAATAAAATTGTTTTCAAAGTTTCGTCTCAATACTAACAATACCCACAAATTAATAATTCATTTTTCTAATTTCATACTTCTTAGGTATTAAAAATTCATTAAAATTTTATTCCAGACTTTGGATTCTGAAAATATGAATAAATACTAATAAATAAATATTTGTAAAAAAGTCTAGTAATTAAAAAAAAAAACAGATAAGCCTATCAAGTTGTCTTGAAATTCTTTATTAGATGAGAAGAAAATTAAATTACTTTTACTTAAACTTCTTTAAGTCTGTTTCTTAAAACTTCTACAAGCTGAACAACCTTTTCAATATTTAATTAATCTTTGTGCCACTCAAATAATGCTCTATAATTGCATTCACAATGCCCAAAAGCCGACTTTAACCGGACTTTAGTGAGCAGCTGAGTGCTGTGATATCAATGAATAATCCAACGAATTTATGAAAAACTCTTTAAGTAGTTTCTATGAAAATATATTTATTTCATTTATGAAGAATTTAATAGTTAATATTGCATGATGCAAAATAAAAATCATGCAATAATGATTGAACACAATTTTGATTTGTATTTATTTTATTGAGAAACTAATTAAAACAAGTAGATGTGAGTGAATTGACATAGGCAGACTAGCAGATACCCTAAGTTATTTGAACATATCGCACAAGTGTATTTATTTTACTATCCTCGAATCAAGTAATTCTACGTGTCGAATATATAAATTGGGAAGAGTTAGCTAATGAAAATTATAAACATAATTATGCGATGATATATATGAGAGTAAACAAATATTTCAAGACCCATTTTAATGGGCTTGAAATGTTTGAACAAATTATGCAGCCTCATATTACAGTTATAGACAGCTGTCAAAATTAAATTAACAAAAAATTTTAACAAGCATAATTACTGAAAGTCATCTTTATATATGTATGTTCAAAATATTTTCAAAAGCTGAACGAAACTTTACATATATATTAAATTGTATTTGATATTTTTATATACATATTTGATATATAATATGTTTAAATATATTTTGAATAAATGTATACATTACAGTTTATTATATGTATATATATATATATATGATATATATATATATACATATATATATATGTATCGTATATCAGCTTGTTAATATTTTTCATTCTGTTAGCTTAACTTAATATGCGTATATGTCATTATGGCATATGATGGGATGCTGGCAATTATTATTGCTTGGCTGTTAATCTCGTGGCTGTAGGGCAAGCTTTAATTTGTCCTCACTCGATAAAGTCGTGTAACCCATTTAAACTTTTCAAGCCTGTTGATAGACCGTACTGCTCGTTGAGTTTTGCTGTTGAGTTTTTAAAGGGACTTCTTGTTCTCATCGCGTTCTTGTTTGTTGAATAATTTAAACGATTCTTATTTATTTTTGTCGCGTGGCGCTGGTTTTTGTTTTTACGACTTTTCTATGTACTTCAATTAGGATTATGTCTAATGGCAGAAATGGATGACACCCTGTATGTCCTAATTAATGCGTGGCAGTCTTTAATTTATCAAGTCAATCGTCTTAATGTCAATTTCTTTTGATACGTAATTGTAAAGAAGGAAGAAAGGGTAATGCAACAAGCTGAAGAAAGTATATTCGACTTATTACAGATAATATGTGTAACATGCAAATTCTGTGTATTGATATGTTATGCATATATAATAATGTCTTTCTGTTCAAGAGCTTGACGTTTTTGAATTAGCTAGGGTGGGTTATCAATATTGCTGTTGAACATGGCGTATGGGTAATAAAGCCTATTGTCTAGCTCTGAATAAGGCATATACTTAGCTTCGTATATGTATTTGCTGGAGACTTGAAAACCATCGTTTCTGTCCTCTCCGGCACTCGAGAGCACTCCGCAACATTCATAGGCTTTGTTTACTTGTCTTCCATTGTTTTGCTTAAACTTTTCATTGATGTTGGTTTTTCCAACCCACCGTACGGCTAACGGCTGTTGTGTTCGCTGTCGTTTTTATTGTGTTCTGTTGCTTTTGTTGTTGTCGAAGTTGGTGCTGTTGTTGCTGCTTTTACCAATTAAGTCTTAATTTCTTAGAAAATAAAACTTTTTGGCTTCGGGCATTGTTTGGCACGCTGCTAGCATTTTCTCTTAGCTCCGCCCTCAACGGTTCAGTTGTGCCACCACGGCGCCCAGGTCAGAAATTATCTGTACCTCTTGGCGTTGCCTTAAAGTTTAAACCACAATCTTTCGGAAAATTTGAAACTGCAACTTTTCACCTACGTTTTGCTCCACTGCGAGCTTGTCCATTATTGTGAGGAACGAACGAAGCAGATGTCTGCAGCTCGTAAGATAGCTGCAGGTGTAAATTATTTATTTTCATTTAAGATTTGCAGCGGCTGTTCAACCACCCTGCTACCCTCCATTTACCACCCTTCACTCAACCATCTTTCAGCTAACCGGCGCTCGACCGCGCTTACAAGCTCTAAGCTAAACTTTTTGTGTAAAAAGTCAGCTGCAGAATTTGATTTTAGCTCAGTGAGAAACGTTGTTAAAGCAACAGCAGTCAGCTTTTGTTTGCTGCAAATAATGTTAACATCACTAGTCACTATGCTCTAAATACATACAGCTGGGTATGCTTAGCTTTCTAAATATTGTGTATATGTATATATATATTATGTCCGTCTGTGCCTTACCTCAGACTCTACTGCAAACTTTTTGTTCTCATAACTTCTGGCTTTGCCAAGCAGTGTCTTTCGATTACAGGGTATTCAATATTCATGCCAGCTCAAACTACAGCTGGGTATGCTTAGCTTTCTTAATATTGTGTACACACAAAAACGGAGTGCGAGTAATCGACCATGTCCGTCCGTGCCTTACCTCAGACTCTACTGAAAACTTTTTGTTCTCAGAACTTCTGGCTTTGCCAACCACTGTCTTCCGATTACAGGGTATTCAATATTCATGGTAGTTCAGACTCAGCAATCTCGAAGGGTGAGAAGCTTTAGCTACCTGGCACGCTGAGAGTTGCCGTCGAAAATTGATTTCGTATTTATATTTCCGCGCACTTGTTTAGTGCTTGTATAATGTTTAATATTTAATGCCTGAAGAGCTACAAGTGCAAATGTTGTTTAAATTTTAAATGTATTTCACGAAAATATGAGATTGTGAGAGTGTTTTTCAGCTATATTATTATTTTATGTCAACTGAAATCGATTTTATTTTTAATGAATACACGCAATAACATGTTTCTTAACACTTGTGCTTAACATATGTTAACAGTATGTTAACGCAACTGTTTGGCACTGTCAAATGCTTTAAGTTTGAATTTCACTCAATTGTATTTCAATATACCAACGTTCCATTAGCGTCGATTGGTTGACCTTGTGCCAGTTATCGGCCATTTGCCATTTTTTAATTACACTTCTCATTCTCTATCTACTGCTCAGTGCACTTTGTTTCAGGCATTCATTTTGTTTTCGTTTGCGCTCCATCAATGCGCAAATTATTATTAATTTGAAGGCGCTCTGTCTGCACCTTGCTTGTGTGCCTCGCTCCGTTCCGCTCCGCATCGCCCTCCGCTTTCCAGGCTGTCGGCCTGTCCGGCTGTGTTGGCCTTCGCTTGGTAATTTTAATTGCAATTTTTGCTTTTCGCCCAGTTAGCCCAGCACTCTTTCATTCTGTCTCTCTCTGCCTCTCTCTCCTTCATTTGGCCACTCTTTTTGGCCACGTTTGTAACATTTTGTTGAAATTTCATTAAAAGCGACGTCGAAAAGTTTGCTTTTATCCAGTTTCCGTTGGCATTTTTCGAGACGAATCAGCGCTCATCTGCGACTGCATTCGCTTTTGGCACTCATTTATTCATTCAATTTGGCTGTGGAGCTGCGTTTGTTCAATGAATCGTTCGTTTGGCTTGCTAGCAACTTGCACATTCAAATTATTTTACAATATCTATTTAGTTTTAGTCGCAGTCACTTGAATTCTTAATTAATCGTTAGCTTTTCCCTTTGCTTCAACCAGTTGCCATTTACTTGCCAAAGGTAATTCCGAATTGGAATGATATTGACAGACAACGTGGCGCAAATACCATTCAAGCCGTGTGGCAGTGGGGGCGAGGAGGGTGCATAATTGCACCCAATTCCCTTGTATTCGAAAATGTTTTGTGTGCGATTTAATTGCGAGCTATTTGAGCATTTCTTGTAATTACCGAAAGACCGCACCCAGCGAAAGGCTTGGACAATGTGAGATGACTTCATAAACGGCCTGCTGAGTGGTTGGATGGGAGAGGGAGAGGGAGGGTCGGTGCCTTAATTGAAAATAGATTAGGTTGCGCTCGTCTATTGCTGGCATTTAAATTTGGCCAGTTGGCTAACAAATTCACCTCAATTCTAAATTTATTGCCACGTTTTGACAGTTTTGCATGTCGGACTGTAATTAATTACCTCCAGTTTATGGAGGCTAACAAATGTCGAAATAAAAGTCAGCGCCAATGAGTTTAATGAATAGGGCCGAGAGTCTGATTGTTAGCGTGGGACTGAGTGGAAGTGTGAGCTTTTGAGTCATCATCAACTAAAAAACACAGCCAAACTAAAGTTGGCCCAAATGAGCGTGGGCTAATTGTGCAAAAAGCGCCACAAACTTTGACCTAAAGCCAAATTTTATACGTATGTGATGGCCATATGCGGTGGCCTATTCGGATGTTGCCCGGCTGGCCAATTAATTAGAAACTAGCAGAAACAGCAGACCAGATCATGATGGGCAGCAGTAACCAAAGGATAACTGTCGCAATGACTGGCAAACTTTGAAATGGCAAATTAATTACTGAAATCGTAGAAATTTGTCTTACCATGGTCGGCGACTGGCCGCCTTCTGGCCCTTACCCGATTTCGTTGTCACTGTTGTTTGGCTTTGGAAATGACTTCCGAAGCGGTCTCCCAATTGCCAACTGCCAACTGTTGGCAAGTTGTAGCCGAGTTAAAGTTGTTGTTATTGTGGAAACTATTGCAACTGAAGCCGGACTGGATGCGACTCTCTGGCTGTCTGGCTGTCTGGGTGTCTGCCAGATGTAGGATATCCGCATATGAATTTGCCTTCTGCAACGTTTGTGCTCAAGGATATGCTCGGCAGGCTAATCACATGTGAGCGAACCGAAACTTTTCCCGCAGTCCAACAATATTTGCTCAAAGTGCATAATGACATGAAAAGTTGACACAAATGAGCAGTTCTTGTTACTAATTTTAATGCGCTCAGCATACAGCTTTGGCCCGGCCAATGGGCCAGCTGGCCTCGTCCCTCCGTTTTGTTGGCCAGAAAGTTTTTGTTGCGGAAATTACTTCGGAAGCTGAAGTAGCTAGGACTGGGGATGCATCATTTTTAATTGAGCTCAGCTAGTGCAAAGTTTGTAAAATATTTTGTAAACTTAATTTGATTTAGAGAAAACTTGAGCCATGACTTACAACTTGGCCAATGAATTATGCAGACGACAGTTCGCATGCTAAGTCCGAATCGCCCAAACTCTGTGCTCCAGCCAGCGTCAGCTGTGGCCATCTTAAAGTATTCATAAGACTTGTTTTATGCTCTCTGTATACATAGGTTATACAAAAAGGGGGTTAGGATCTCCAGCATGTGCTAAAGTATACGCATATTTGATTTTCTTCAGCTTGAGTTTCTTTCGCTACGACTTCCACTCGCATTCAACTTTAACCTACTTAATAAATATTCATTAGGAAATAAGCAGATGAAAATATTATCAATAAATTTGCAAGTTCATTGCAATTTATATTAATTCGCTAAGATTTTAGTATTCTTTATAGTTATAAAATAAATCAAATCAATCGTGAATCAGCCTGGGAAGCATTTCATATATATCGAAAAATTACTCTGTCAAATTTATCAGTTCCGCCTTTTGATATTTTTTTGTGGTAACCTGACAGTTAGACAGAAGAGATAAATTGTCTAATTTGACTCGTTCTTGATCGGTAATTTAAAAGCAATTAAAGCATCGAAGTCAACAAAATTGCTGCTCAAATTTAGCAAACAGTTTACCACCTGAGATTGAACTTAGGAAAGCGGGCGGCGGTCGAAAAAGTTTGTAGATCAAAATGAAAGTTTGCCGTTCTTGTTAATCCGTTGCATGGCATTAAAACTATGCAAAAGTTACAGTGAACGGTACACACAGTGCGGCATAATAATAATAATCCGTGCGGCAAGCCCGAAGTCGAGGGGTCGGAGATGCTGCGAGCAAAGTAGCTGTAAATAATTGCCGAAACTACTTAAGAATGCTGTGCAGCGAATCGCTTCCAACTGGCTGCTGGCTGCTGGCTGCTGGCTGCTGTCGCGTTGTCAAGGGACACACCAGGATGGTGGAGAAAGGAAGAGCTAACCTAGCTGTAGGACTAAGACAGCCACAACAAAGGCGGCGCTATTCAAGCAACGTTAACTGCAATGCATGCAACTCATTGTTGTTGCAGCAGCTACCAATGTGGCACTAATTAGAAGTATAAAAGGTGCTACAACAACAGTTTAAGAGCTGTCTCCCCAACATCCATGCTAACCCAAACAACCTAGTCTCTGCTATTGTCTGCTAAGCATGTAAATTATAGTCACTGCTGGTGTTGCCCAAAGTCTGGCTGCTTGAGACAACGCCACGCCCACCTGGCTTCAGCATTGCTTAGCATCAAGACAGTAGAAGGACGCTGAGTGTCAGTGTGTATGTGTGTGTGTGTGTGTGTACTTAGTTTCAGTTGTAGCTACCTGCGCATTTTGTTACTTGCATTAATTAAAACTCAGTCCGTAAGTAGCTGGTTGGCTGCCTGGGCTTGGCCTCGATGTATGTGATTAACATATGAATTACGCATTGTGCGCATAAATTTGCCATTGAGTGAACCCCGCTGTGGCTGAGGCTGCTGGTCACTTGACATCTTAAGCAGGCCACACGGCCCAAAATGGCGACCTTAAGGCGCTTGCAAAGTGCTTCCGGCATGTCTGTGTCTGCGGCTGTGGCTTGGATTTGTTTTGGTCTGTTTTCGCATTTCCTACAGGAAAATACGATGTGGTCTTCCTGAAGCTGAACTCAGCTGAACTGAACTGTACTGAACTGGCCCCTGTCCTGGCCTTTTAATGTCCCATTCTGCTGTCGCGTCACACATAATTATGGCGGATGTGATGCCCAACGAAGCGTTAAGTCGAATTCTCGGTTCATGTTCACTTGGTTACAGGCTACAGGCTCATGGTACCGCCTAGCCAGGCGCCCGCATACCATTTGTGCCCTTTCGTGGCATTCAGACCATGTATGTATTTTATTTTTTATGCATTATCATGTCACTCTGTGCCCCTGTGTTCCCCTCTGTGCCCCTGGTTTGTCCTGTTCTTGGCTTTGGCTTTACTGCTGCGGCTGCTGTGTCTTCTTTCATTATTATTTATGCTTTATTTATATGTATGTCTCTGTGTGTACGCACTTCCTGCGTGTAAACAATAAAATGTATGGGTACACCATGTCGTATGCGTCATATTCCAAATATAAATTCAAAAGCCTATGCCTCCTGTGACCCGTTTTCTACTCCTTCTGGACACTCCCATTCATTGTTATGCTAATGGATTACGATATATGAATAATAAGAGGTGCCCAGCTTCAAGGCAGCCCCACCTCAACGGAAGTGCCAACGCTTGAGTTATGCGAATACCCCTCACTTACAACAATAATCTCACAATAGCAACTTTTAAGTTTAGTTGACACGTCAACGATCAGAATCAGTCCATTTGCCCATCTTGGACTGGAAATGAAGAGCTACAAAATATTTGAGTTTTTATGGCTGCCTTTTTATACCCTGAACCCATTGAAAATGGGAAGTCAGGCTATATTGGTTTTGTTAAGAGTGTGTAACAGGCAGAAGAAGGCGTGGCAGACCCCATATATAGTTATTTTTGAGCAGGGCGACGAGCTGAGTCTAATCGTCAGTCCGCCTGTCTGTATGTATGAACGCGTCGATCTCACAACCTATACGAGCTAGAGAGAATTTTAAACGGAGATTCTCATATATAGCTAGTAAATATTCGAGGACTTCCATGATATCGATTAAAAACGAGACTTTTTTTTTAGCATATCTTGTTCCTCTTTTAATCTGAAATTTTGCATTTAGCTTTTTGTATAAAATAAAATTTAGATATTTTATATATTTTGGATATCGGCTCGAAATTTTACAAAATCCATTTTTCTGAAGTTCCGTTGCAAATAAAGGTACAACATGCTTGTAGACTGAGGAGTGCATCTTTTTTCAATCAGAAATGTTTGTTTTCACCGTTGCTGATGCGGGAATTTTTTTTTACAAGAAAATTATGTTAATATTATACTTTTATCTTTTATGTGGTTGAATAAATACATATCCGCATCAAAAAATACAAGGGGATCTCGTAGTCGGTCAGTCCCGACTAGAGCGTTTTTACTTGTTCCAAGTGTTTCTTTATTTTATCTGATTGCAGTGGACCGTAAGTTGAGGTGCATTTTTTATTGCCTTTGGTAGATTTTTGGCTCAGCTTAACTTAATCTGTTTCTTCCCAATATGTAACTGAGTTTATAGCATTTGAAAGTCTTAATATTCCTTCTTTCTGCTCTCATAATTGGGTTGAAATAGATATCGAATAATGTATTGTATAAAAATTTGACTGGTTAGCAAAAATTTAGGTCAGTTTGCTGGACTTATATTTTCTATTATTGTTCCTTTTGTGGCTTTTCCTTTTATGAGGCCTGGACGTGTTTTATTTGTTTTTAAAACTATTAAAATGGCATAAACAACAACAAGGCTGGGCTGACCAAGCTCTGCTGCGTATAGCCAACTGACAATGCCGAAGTTTTATCTTAGCTCTGCCCAGGCCAGCAGCAGTGGGGTAAATTGGGGGCGGGTGACACCAGATGCTGCTGCTGATGCTGTTGCTATTGGAGCGCATTGTTGTTGGACGTATTTGATTATCGCATTTCATTTTGTGTTGGGCAAACGTAGAAAGTTAAATGCAAATTCGCTTGACACCAACAGCAGGAGCAGTTGTGGTGGGGTTGAGGCAACAGCAACGGCAACAATCACACCAACCATCATCGTAATAATAACAAAGGCAACAACAGCAACAGCCAAAGCAAAACGAGAACTTTATTTGATGCTGCGTTAAGCCAAGCCCCTCCCCTTCAGCCCTCCCTCTCTCGGACGATCCAGCTGTGACCCTTGGTTGTTTCTTTGTACCGCATCGCTCGCTCGTTGTCAAAGTTTTTAGGTATCATTTCAGTTTATTTGAATTATTCATAATCCGGATGGCAGCGGCGGTGCGCTATAAGAAACATTGAAGAAGAGCCCGATATGGGCAAAGCACACAGTAAAAGGGACGGCAAGATAACGGAAGTAGCGCCAAATAAACCTCATTGTGAATACTTTTTGTGCCAATTGCAATGTAAATTTACGTTTTTCATTCCAAACACAAAACAAATGAACCCGCAACACAATCAAAACAATTTGGATTCAATCAACAAATATATTATCGAACAGCAAAGATTTTAGCATAGACTGTGAGCGCACAGTGGGATGAATTATTGCTCAACATTTTGTCATCTTTAAACACTTCCAGGGGATATGAAATAATTTGTTTCTTTATATATATATCAATTCTTTAAAGCATATGAAAGGTGAATAAATTTACTGAACGACTAGCTTAGTCTCAGCTTGCTGCGGTAACATGCTCAACCTTGAAGAGGATAAATTTAGCTTCCTTTTTTTTAGCAGCCTCAGGAAAAGACTGGCAAAATAAATTAATATTTTTTTTCTGATTCCACCAAGGCCTCATGGGTTTTAACATATATTTTTACTTATATATTACAATATATATATAAAGCATGTAGAATGAAAACGAATTTGTTCATATGAACAGATACCCGAAAATACTTTATGAATAACTGAGAAGTGCTCAAAATATATTATGAGTATAAAATATAAATAAATAAAACGAGTCGAAGGCCCTAGCAGCTAGTTATTGTTAAACTTTCGATAAGCTTAGTATTTATACTAGATTTAATTTGTTAAATAAATAAATAAAAAAGTTCTAAAGGAAAATTAAATTTATGATTAAGTTGAGCTCTCAACATATCAATAAATATATATATTATAAGTACTCTATCCATATTCGTTCAAGCAAGAGTCGCCCAAGTTTTCATTTCGATTGTTGCTGTTGATTGTTGTTGTTGTTTAATTTTACAAATACTTTAAACTCTGATTAGCTAAATTTAACTAATCGCAGTCTAACGGCTGTCTAAGGTTAATAAATCATTAAAAACTAACTTTTTAAAACAGTTTCTATATTCTTCCCGACTTATGTTAAATAATGACATTTTTTTCACACTTTCCCACGTTCAAATTGAATCGGTAATCTAAAACCAATATCCTTATATAGTTGAATTCATGACATCCGCATGACTTCTGACTCCTTTGTTTCTTGTCTTTAACTGCCATTGAGAACACGCAACTTTCTAATGGCTTTACTTTGCCTGCGTTTGTTTTGCTTTTCCTTTCGCCCGAGTTCTTATCTAAGTTTTTCGGCTCCTATCGAACTATTCGTTGACTCAGTTAAATATGCAATAAATTGAAATACAAGAACGTCGCTGGCACTTGCTGCCCATATTTCTGGGAAGGGTCCTCGGTCCTCTGTCCCGCTGACAGTCACGCGATGGCTTGCGCCTGATAAAAATAGAGAGGGACGTGCTTAAAATGTTATTGCAGAAATTGAATGTTGGTTAGAAAAGCAACACATTCAATCATTCTGTCTGAATGCCAAGATAAACACAAGCCGAATGGAGCGTAGTAAATCCAAACTTTTTGACTACAAAGAAATTAGCACAGGCAAAAAAATAAAAAAAGAATGGAAACTTTTGGCAGCAAATCGAATGTTTAATATACTCTATTTAATATATGCTTAAGGACGGGAACGTCATATAATATGTGATATTTACAATTATTATTTTATTGTAATTTTATATTATTAAGGTTAAAACAATTATTTTTGGTAGCAATGCAAATAAATTTTACTATTATTGTTTGTATAATTATTTCAATTAGTTTTAGTGCAATGATTATTTCTATTTTTTTAGAATTATATGCGGACTGAAATGACAGACAATTTACATTTGTTAATGATTAAAATACATGAATTATATTAAAATTTAATCATTTTTTTGCAATTACTATACTTTTCTTATTAAGCATATAAACTAAATATTATATCTAAGAGAGAATATAGAGAATAATTTAAAATGAATAATTGTCGCTTGATTTTGCACCAAAATATTCCCTTACAAACTGTTCACTTTTCCACTAGGCTCTTCTTGTCAATAGACAGAAATTTAAGGATTCCATTTTTGATTTATATTTATTTATTAAAAACTTGAATTATTTTTCTCAGACAGAAATTAAGACAGTATCGGAAGTTATGCTAATTGAATTCTCTAGTACTTGATATCATTTCTGTTTTGTATATAGTATAGAGTACTGAGATTGCGTTTATACCTTTCTCTTTTATATGGGCTCACGTGTAAATTGGCGCTGAGCCGATGATTTAGCAATATTTTCACTTGAGGAGTTTTTGGGCTTGCGTGTGACTGCCTAAGCTGCTGCTGCTGCTGCCACTGCTGCTGCTGCTGCTGCTGCTTAAGTTGCCGTCGCCGCAATGCGAACTTTGAGGCGATGGCAAGTAAAGTTTTCGCATAGCTCTCGAAGGCGGCGACAGTATTTTTTGTGCACTTGACATGTTTTGACACGCGGAAAAGGCGACGCGCTGCTTGGCAGGACTCGTTAAGATGTTCGCCACTCCATTGGAGTTCGATGTCGTGCTGCGCGCCAAAATGGCCAATGTGAATTTGGTAATTGCGCTTGGCGGCTCTCGGAGCTCGACGAATTACACCTCATTGCAAGGGGAACTGTGGGTGTCACGTGCTACCCACCACGTTGCCAGGCGCAACCACTTTCCGGCACTTGCACTTTCCAAGCGACGCCAAAACGTTAACTTGCAGCTGGCAGCTGGCAACTGGCAGCTGGCAACTGCAAAGCGCGTATTTGTTTGTTTATTATTGTTGCCGTTGGTGTTGTGGCCATTGTTGCTTTAGTTACTAACAAGCAGCGACCGCATACGGGTCGCAAATGAAAAAGTAATTTTTAATTATTGATAGCGGCGCACCATTTTGCACGTGATTAACGCGAAAATATGTTCAATTATCAATTGTAAATTCAAGCGCATCAGCTCTGAAATTCATTGTAAAAAAAATATTTAATTACACCCGGCCAATGATAAACAATAACAGCAACAACAACAGCAACAGCAACAACAATGACACATTTAAATAAATATCAACATAAATAAATTACAAAAAAACACAAAATTGAATTGGAGGCGAAAGCAAGCAAAACATTTCAATGCAATTATTGTAGTTTGAGCCGGCTTCAAGCGTGGTCTGTTAACAAACGTTATTATACCCTCAACAAATTCAAAATGTAGAGTATATAAGTTTTGTGAAAATGCAAAATAAAAGGTGACAGGAAAGTCAACTCCATAAATTAACTCCACAAATTATAGGAGGTAAAGAAATTCTATATAGAAACTTCGTATATTGATCTGTAAAAGAGCAGCAAATAGTTTCTCTGAAAATCTGATTACGTTAGATATATAGTCTGTCAATCCCTACTATTGTGGTTTTTCTTGTTCACAATTGCAAAATTTATTGGACAGTCGTATACGGCGTGAGATACTCTGCCTTTGGCAAACATTTGCGTAGCGTGCAAATGACATTTTAATTAGTTTATTAATCGCTTTTCAGTTGAAGTTGCCAAAGGGTGGTGCAGCTGCCATAACCGGCGGTTGCAACACGTTTTTTGTGCTTTTTTCCTTTGAAAGACGCAGCTTTAAGCCATCATTAAGTTTTTGGCTGCTTGTGAAGGTAACGATAAATAATTGAATAATTGCAAAATTGAATGGAGTGAATGAATGAATGAATTATGCATTCATAGCACAAGTGAACACACAAGTAAATAACTCGAATGCTTTTCTTGCAGCCCCAACTGCTGCGGCAACGTGACCGTAGCAACCGCAACGCGCTGCATTATTGTGCCGCGCAGGATCTGGAGCAGACGCGCGACCTCGTGGCGGCCGCAAGCATTGCGATTGCAGCTCCAGAGCTGCTGGAGTCGGCCGATGAGGATGGCTTCACGCCGCTTCACTTGGCTGTTATTCAGGGCAACTTGGCGATGGTCAATTTGCTGCTAGCGAACAAAGCCGATGTGAATGCGGTGGACAATGAAGGCCACTCGGTGGTGCACTGGGCAACGGGTAAGACTCCATCCGCCTCCACCCACAACAACTATTTGCTCTCTGTATATAGCAGTATAACAAACTGACTTTGCTTTTGCAGTGTGTGGCGAAATTGAGGCGCTGCGGGCAGTTCTGGCAGCAGGAGCCAACGTGGCCAAGCCCGATGTTAACGGCGGCACGCCCCTCCACTATGCGGCCCAAATGTGCGGCGCCAGCTATGACAACAAGCTGCAGTCCAATTCCAGCAAGCTGGCCCTTGAGATTCTTGGCATACTGCTGGCCCATCCGCAAGCTAGCGTCGATGTGCAGGACAAGGACGGGCGGCAGCCGTTGCTGTGGGCCGCCTCGGCGGGCTCGGCCAAGGCAGTCATAGCCCTGGTTAAGGCGGGCGCCCGTGTGGAGAGTGCCGATAAGTGGGTGGAGTACTAGAGCTCAAAATTACTTTGACCTCTTCTCAGGAACATCTAACATTGTTTGCTTTGCTTGCAGGGATGGGCTGACCGCGCTCCACTGTGCCGGCTCGCGAGGACACACCGAGTGCATCGACACGCTGATCAGTCTTTGCGGTGCGCCCACAGATCTCATAGACTCCAACGGCTGCACGGCATTGCATTATGCTGTGACGCTTGGCCATGCTGATGCCACGGCACGGCTGCTGGACCTCGAGGCCGATCCCAATCGTCAGGATCGCAAGGGACGCACGCCCGCCCATTGTGGCTGCTCCAAGGGCCAATTCGAAACGCTGAAGCTGCTGAAGGAGCGTGGCGCCAATCTCTGGCTGCGTAATGCCAAGGGCGATTTGCCACTGCACGAAGCGGCTGCCTCTGGACGCCGGGAGTTGCTCG
This sequence comes from Drosophila gaucha, assembly GCA_035045545.1. Classification (NCBI taxonomy): domain Eukaryota; kingdom Metazoa; phylum Arthropoda; class Insecta; order Diptera; family Drosophilidae; genus Drosophila; species Drosophila gaucha. The sequence goes on from JAWNOY010000129.1 coordinate 288,711, forward strand.
AGTGGCTGCTGGCCCAGCGACCCAAGCAGGTGAACACCACCAGCAACGACGGGCGCAGCTTGCTGCACACTGCGGCTGCCAACGACTACACGGACATGTGTAAGCTGCTGCTGGACCATGGGGGCGATGTGAATGCGCTCTATCGCAATTCCCGGGGCATTGTGCTGACTCCGCTGGACTGTGCGCTGCAGCGAGGCCATCGGTCCACTGCCAAGTTTCTGCAGTCGCATGGCGGGCAGCCCTCCAACAAGCTGAGGCTGGCTGCCCGACGAGGCAATCCTTTTCACGAGGGCAACGCAGCGGACATGGTGCGACCCCTAAAGTATATGGAAAAGGAGGAGCTGCACGATCTTCGCAGCTCCAAAAAATACGTGGTCTATCTTAAGCGCACTGATTCCGATGCCGGAGCTACCGCCGGTGCTGGGGAGCAGCTGGAAGGTGGAGAGGAGGATGAGTGCAGTTGCACAGAACAGACATATCGCAAGGAGCAGCATCTGGAGCACGTCTGCCGGCGCCATAAACGCCGCCAGCTTAGAAGGCGCACCAACAGCTGTGGCGAGCACCAGCATGAGAAGTGCAGCGACATCTGCCGCTCCAAGAGCAACATTGAGATTCGCCGGCGCAAGTCGAGGGAGCGCTATGCTAGCACCAGCGAAGGCGACGGCGAGAACGATGAGGACGACGAGGACTCCTGCGAGAATTGCTGCTACCACAAGCGCCAAAAGCAACGGGTAGTGCATCGCAAGCGCTCTACTCCTTCGCATAGATCGAAGGAGCTGCCAGGCAGCGAGGACGATGGCCACGGCACGCCGAAACAGATTGAGCACAAAGTGGATCAGCCGGGCAAAGAACAGATACAGCCGACGGCTGCCAAGGAGGGCACCTTCATCAAATCACCTCCACAGAGCGCCAAGGGCGAGAAGGCAGTTGCTGCCGAGCCGGACAGCTTGAAGGTGGCGGAAAGTCATGCCATGGAACTAACGGATGAGGAGCCGGATGCAGCCAAGTCGGTGACTACCCAAGTGGATGTGCATCACGATGCAGAATTACAATTATCCAAGTCCCTTGATGAGGTCTCCGCAGCTGCAAGTGGAAGGGAAGCTAAGCAAGAGCTAAGCGAGGAGGATACCAAACTGGTGTCCACTGAGGTTGAGCAGGTGATCAAAATAGCTGCAACGGCATTGAGCAGCGAGTCAAAGAGCTCCACTGAAGAGGCACCATCGGTGAAGGATAAATCGGAAACTGAAGCGCCAATGGGGTCATTGAATGAGTCTAAGGATAATCCCAGCTCGAGTGCCGACTTAGAAAAAACAGAAACTGTGCCTTTAGAGCCATCCGAACCACCCACTGCCAGTATGCCTATACCCTCTCCGGATGTTGAGCCGGTTGCTAGGCCACCGGCAGCCGAGCAGCTTCATTCAGATATACCGCAGCCGCCCTCAGAGACCGCAGCAGAGGCTGGCAAAAAAGTGGAGCAGATAGCGGCAGAGCCCAAAAGTGAGACAAAGGCATTGCCGCCCTCAACGCCTCCTAAACCACAAGCTGAGCCCAAAAATCCCCAGCAAAAGCCTCCAGCCACGCAGCCCCAGCAGCAGCCGGAGCAGCAGCAGGAGCAGCAACCGCAAAGGGAACAGGAATCGAGACGCTCCTTTACACTTCTCCCCTCCGACTCGGCTGATGATGAACCTGCGGCAGCTGTTGCTCCTGTGTCCGATGAGCCCGTACGCAAGTCGAGTTTTGAAGTGCTTAAGAGCGATGAGTCTACTGGGGATTTGGAGGAGTCGCCACGTCCACACGATGTTAACTTCAGCGGCACCAGTCAAGTCTTTCAAGTGGTGCACGACGGCACCGCCAGCTCCAAGCTGCCCAGTGCATCGGAACTGGACAAAGCCGATTATGAGTACGAGGAATTTGATGATGGCGCTGATGACGACGATGCAGATGACATGGATCCCGAGCACGACACTGCTCTGCGAAGGTTTTTGAGCAGTGGAAGTCGCCATGGGGTCGGCGGCGAGGTCGGTGCTACGAGTGATGCCACTGCAGTCGCCGGAGTCTATGATGGGCTGGCCAACGGGCGCAAGCGTCGGCTGAAAAAGCGCGTGCGCAGCGGTGCGAAGACGCGCAGCAACTGGAAGAACTCACAGGAGTCGAGGGAAAGCAATGTCGCCCTGGCCACCACCAGCAAGGACCAGGACTCCGGTTTCGAGCCCAGTCCACGGGCGGAGCGCACCAAGATACCAACGCCGCGCACAGCCCACACGGCCATGCCACGGCGTCCCATCTATGCCACCCTGGACGGCCGCTCCTGCAGCAGCCGGCTGGAGAGTCGCAAGCCCGGGGACAAGGGCGCCTGTGATATGGGCGCCGTGACACGCTCCATTCAACGGAACATTCGCAGGTGAGTCGCCGGGCAGATTTTGGATAACTGATTCGTCACAATTTAAATGGCCAGCGGCCAAGATTCATTCACTTAAATTAATCACCACGCACTTGATGCGGCGGCCGCCGCCGCCGCTGGAGGACTGCCTTTTTGGCCGTAGATTTATTTACTTGATGCCTGATTTTAATCAACTTGAATGTCCCGCTGCCGAGCCTCGCCGAGCATGCAGGCTCGCGGATTCGCATTATATCACGCGCGCGCCCCTGGGCGGCCGCAGTCGCCGTCCATTTAATGTAATCAAAGTGGCGGACGCTTCAGTCTCCGTCTCCGTCTCTGACTCAGCCGGGCAGCCTTAAAGTTAATTTAGTTGGGCACTTAATAGCCTTGGAAACATTTCTCATTTTTTAACGTGGCCGACGAGGCGGCGCCATTGTTGTCCTGGCCAACAAATAAATTGCCCAGCTTCCGGTTGCCATAAAAAAGCGCGCTTTAAAGTTATCATAATGCGGTTAAAGGCAATAAACGCGGCATTAATGTCCATTCTCCATGTACACGGGCATTAACGATGACCCCGTGACCACAATAGATTAAACCGTAATTGTAACAAGTGCTACTCATTATCACGCCGGCCTACAAACATACATACATTCTTGTGTATTAGCCATATGCACATACAAGTCTATGTATGTGTGTGAAGTCGACATACATACGAAATATTGGCAATATTGGCACTTACTGTTTGACAAGTATTTAATATATTTAATAAATACCTGTAGGTTTATTTAATTTTATAATAATTTCCAACAATTGTAATTGAAATTAATACCAGTTACTTAATTGAATTCTTTATACTTAAAACATACTTTGGAGTCCCGACAAGATGTGCTTAAATGTTTAAATTCATTAGATATATTTTAATTATTTTAATTGTTCGCCCTGAAAAGAGATAAATCAAAACAAATAAGAAACTGTGCACTCGAGTGTTACCGACAACATAATACTTGTTCGTATAATTTATCATATAATATATAACTGTTGAAAGTTATATTATTACAAAATATTGTGATCCCAGTTCTAAAAATGTAAAAGATATAGTTTTTCATGATTCAAAGAGCGAATAAGGGAGCATATTAGCTTTGACCAATTTGTGGAGTAGGTCGACAATTAGATACTCGTTTAATATTTGGGCTCTACCTGAAAAGGTGTGGAAAATGAAGTTTATATTCCTATTTAGTATTTAAAATATATATAAAATTTAAATTTTTTTCATTGGATGGTGGCTTAAAGAATATATAATTCGAGTATCATATAAATGCATTTTAAACTATACAGAAAATCCCGATTTAATATATCCCCAGCAGGTGTGGATATATTAAACTATAAAATTTTATCTCAGAATGATAAGCACGATTCCATTCTCTAGTTTCGATATTGATCAAGATATTAGCCTTCATCATTCAAAAGACATTGCTTTACCCGATTTGCCCTGACCCTAGTTGGCGGATTTAAAAAAAAATTAATTCTTCCAAGTTTCAAACATAAAGTCTCTAGCTCTATACTTTGCGTTTATAGAGACAGATGTACAGACGGACGAGCAGCAAGACGGACATTGCACAAAAGTAATAGATTCTCTTTAAATAAACGACCTAAAAATCAGTTTTAAAAATCTCTTTAAGTATATTGGGTTACAAGAATGAGACAAGTTACGATTAAATTGTTCGTATAGATAAAAATACAATAAACTTGACTTACGGTTGCATTGTTTATATTACTATAGTTTTAGACCTGAATCAGATTCGTTATTTCCAGGCAATTGTAATTTCATCTACTTTTTCTTAAACGTCTTGCCAGAGTATTAAATAGTTGATACTTTCGCATGGGTAACTTGTGTGTTGTTGTTGATTTATTTTAATTTATACGAACGGCTGAAAATCTCGTTGGCCCCAGGGTCTTGTCATTAGTTGAAATGCTCATTTCCGGCAAAGAGTTGCGCATTTTAATTAGGTGGCAACGCTAACAAGCCGCCCACCGCTGAGCCAACGGACAACGCCCACCTGAGGCGAGTGCTTTGTTTATGTGAAATATGAAAATAGAACTGAGCCTGCAGTCGGCAGGCAAAGTCGGGCGTCTTCATTTACATGGCGCTAATGCTAATTGTAAGTGGAATTAACGCAGATTATCGGGAGAATTTTTAAGCCGAAAACAGAGAAAACACAGTGAGACATTTGGAATTTGTCTCGACTGCTGCTGTTGCTGCTGCTGTTAGCGACCTTGTTGTGGAAATCCTTACAGCGAAAGGATTAAAGTGTCGATGCGTACTTGACTACAAGCAGTTTGGGTGGGTTAAACTTGCGGATGGCTTACGAAGGTGCTTTCTATTTAAGTTGGTCGCGACTCGAGTAATTATATTTTGTTTACCTCCATAGGGGAGCAGCAAAAGTCAATTGTAATTGCTATTTTGGCATTTGCATAGGCCACAAGAACAGAATTGAAAAACTTAATTAAATTGAAGTAATCACTCTCTTATTAATCCCCATAATCTGCTGCCGTTGCCTATGAATAAATTTGCAAGCATTCGGCAGAAGTGTAAAGAAAACGCATTTCATAAATATATAATATTTTCCACTTGACTAATGAAAATATTTACGCGGCTCGCTTCTACGGTTTGTATAAGCCGAACAGAAAGTAACTTTTCCGTTTGCATGTGGAGATCTGAGAAAGGCGCGGAAGGGCAATGCAAATATTACGCCACGGCGTATACGCAATGTTCGCGAAGTCAAACAAGCGTCTTCTTGCTTACCGCGAATAACGAAATTTTTAACAAGTCGGCAGTGTGAGTCAATTAATTCTTGTAAAATACATAAAAATCCAACGAAATCCACTCGGGGGCGGCCACACTCACAGTTGGGCGGTTTGGGCAAATCACAACAAAAAAACAAATCCAGAGCACCCGGTAGAATACTCTGGGCTAGCTGCAGGATTTGCCTGGACGGGCGGACAGTTGCTGGAAGCGATGCTAACGCCATGAAAAGTGTGTAAATAGAGAATTTTATTTATATCAGTCGCGTGTTTTTGCTCTTGTTTTTGTTTTTTTTTTTTTGTGAACTGGGAACTTTATTTTGCTTTTTTTCGCTTTGGCTCCGAAGAGATTAAAATTTTATCTGACGCATAAATTAAACAAATAACTTGCCAGCAGTGCGTACATATATATATGTTGGTGTGTGTAAATGTGTTTGAACGCGTGTGTGTGTGTGTGTGTGTGTTTTGCTGTCCCAACAGCACAGGTGAGATTTGGGATTTATAATGTGCGCTCACGTAATTGACATTGTTAAATATTTGGATTACGTTTTGCCAACACTTGGTCGAACTTTCACTTTTACATTTTTTTTCATTTTTGTGAAAATATATGCTTTTTCCTTTTACTCTTTACGCAGCCTTGCGAATAATACACTAGAGCTTAGTCATATTGCCGATAAGCTGACTTTTTCTAAAATCCTTAGAAAAACGACTCTGTATTTGCTATGGACTCGACAAATGTTTAATGGAAAAAGATTCTAAATTTAAATTTTTACAGGTTTTCTTAACTTCTTATCGATCTGATAGTAATTCTTTAAGAAATATTTATATTTCATTACATATTCTTCTTCTTATAAATATATTCATCAGTTTGAACAAATTTCAATGCCTGCCGGATCCAAAGAGTTTTAATTTCCGAGCGACCACTGTGCCATATTTCGAGGCAGTTGTCTGTGCTGTGCTAAGTCACTCCTCTCTGGGGATGTGCGGAGCTCTTGAGGCAGCACTCTTCAAAGTTTTGAGCGCAAGCCTAAAAAACTTAGGCTCCGATGAAAAATGAGGCGAGAAAGTTCGCCGTTTTGCCTTTTACGAAAACCCAAATCCGCAGACGAAAGAGCTTTCGCAGAGCTCTGTGCCGCCTATTTGGGCAGTTGCTACATAGACTCAGGCTGTGAATAGATTTTCAACAATTTAGTGGCAAAAACTTTGTTTCCTTTGGTCAAATACAGTATGCGTCAAGCTGTGCATATGTCAGCTCACAAATGGCAAGTGAAGATTTGCACTTCTGCTTGGCTTTGTTTGTATTTTTTTATGCCTTCCAAATTGCCGGTGGGTACAAATTTGTTGCTGTTGCTGCTGCTGCTGCTGTTGCTAGTGCAGTTCGTGAAGCGCTTAATTTCTTTGCATTTCGTTGTCACTGCCGTTGTCAACAGTCGTGTGCACCCCATGCCGCGCTCTCTAGCTCGTGCCAGGCCCCCGTGGGCCGTGTTTTCACTCCATCCACTTTGGTGGCAGTGCGCACTTTTTGCTTGTCACATTTGTGTCACAAACAGGATGCCGTTGGCGGTGGGGTGGGGGGCGTTGGTGGGCGTGACAGTGAGTCGGTCACTGAAAAATGTAGCACACAAAAGCAACGCGCACAAGAAAATGCAATGAAAGTTGTGCTAAGCGAACGTAAAACGGAAACGGAAATCAGCAACAGCAGCACTGAAACCAACGGCAGAAAAAAAATAAATAGAAAAAAAATATGCCAAGGACACTGGTGCACAAACTATATGCACTCACATAAAAAAAAAATAGAAAAAAGAAAAAAAAAGGGGAAACCGTTGGCCAAGGCAAAAAGTGTGAGGCACAAATAGTTTTGCAAAGGAAACTCGAGCAAAGAATCGAGGCACAGCTGAGTGAAGCCAAAGCGAGGCGTAAAATTGAAAAGCGCTGCGCCAAACAAGCAGATGAAGACGAAGACAGAGATGACGATGGAGATGGCGATGGCGATGGCGATGGCAATAGAGACGATGATGACCGCAGCAGTTAAATAAATGCCAGAAGAATGGTCAAGAAACTGTGACTTTTACTGTGCCTGTTGCCGCCATGGAGCAAATCAGGTGCTGCCTGGCGGAGATTTCGTCATCATCGTCTCGACTTCAAGGGGCAATTTGTTACGCAGTTTTTGCTCGCCAATGACCACTTTGGGGCTTGGAGCAGGCGCAGCATTGGAGGAAGCACCACTCTTACCTGCCGCCTGGACGGGCAAATAGCCCAATCTTTTGGCCAGGATTTTCACCCCATTTTTGTTGCCGAGTCGAAATTGTTTCGCATAATTTTGCAGTGCAGCCAAGTGGCGAGCAGTGTCAAGCGGCAACTGCATAAATTGCCAGCCAATTCACGCTGCCCTCGCCGCCCTCACCCTTGACGGCCCGTGCGACTCAATGCATAAACAAGCTTAGTACGCTGCTCAACGTTGCGCTGTGCTGAGTGCACTCGACAAATTTGCTCAGTTTTTGGGCAAATGCATTTCGCCGGGGCCGCGGTTGATTCGCAAAGTTTCAAGTGCCCCAGAGGCGAAGGCTGTGAGATCTTTAAGCTGCGCCAGGCCAGGCCACGCCCGCCCAGCTTCACATTTTTCGAAAATTTGCTTAGTTTTTAATAAAATTTGCCGATAACTTTTTATGGCATGGCTTTAATTTTGAGTCGCATCGCTCCGCTTTATGTGCTCTCTCTCAATTATTAATAGAATTTTCTTCATTTTTTTTTTGAGGCGTACGCACTTTAGTATTTCTGAAATTTTAATAACATGATGCCTTTTATTGCGTTCGTGGATTGTGCGCATTGTGCTTCCGCCGTCCTGCCGGGGTGCCGCTGCGTTGTGGTGCTCTTTGCTTTTTGGGCCGGGAGCTATGTCAGGCACAGGCAGAGGCACAGCAGGCGCTGCCTTTGTTTGCCTTGCGAAATATCAAAATGACAATTTACGTACATTTGCAAACATTTATTTTATGCGCTAGCTGGCAGCAAAGTCAGTGATGATGGTCAGAAGAGCGGCGGGCAATGGGGAGCGGGGGTGTGGTACAAGGACAATGCTGCGCTTTTTTGGGTCTAGTTGCCATGGCGCCTCAACCATATTTCAATGCCTTTGTACTCTATTTGCAGATACTACATGGAGCGCAAGATCTTCCAGCATCTGCTGGAGCTCAAGTCACTGCAAATACGTTCAAACAAACTCAACGAGGCGGTGCTGGTGAAGCGTGCCGTTGACGACTATCACAAGTCGTGCGTGCTGCTGGGCGGCGAAACTGGGACAAGGCTCAGGCGTTACAATTTCAGTGAGTATACTTTCAAGAATTTTGAGTTGTTTCTCTATGAGACGCTCAAGGGACTGCAAAAGCCGGGCACCAACAACTTTCAGAACATCAATGAGGTTTACGAGGAGGTAAGTGGCTCAGAAAATATATTTGTACACGACTCACATGATTTATTCCCTTGCAGGCGGAGCGTCGCCTAAGCCCCGACTACAATGCGTACGAGAAGGCGCTGCAGTGCACCACCAAGACACATCGTTGCCTTCATGCGGCCCACGCCTACACTGGTATACCCTGCGCCGCCTACAGTAAGTCAATGTTGAACAGCAACGCGCCGGAGCCTAAGTCCCTAAGTATTTCTAAAAAAAAAAGCGTGAAAAATGACACCAGCTAAAGAGCCAAAGAGCCAGACGGGCATCCGGTCAGTGGAATCAGTTGGCCACGAGCTGTTACAGCTTTGCTGCTGCCTTTTGAGTGGGTCAAGCGGATGGCCAACACTCGAATGCAAAGCCAAGGATGGGCGCTAGTGGGCGTCAACTGGGCCGGGCTATAAAATAAATCCTAATTACGAGCAGTTTATTCATTTGGCCGAGCAGCCAAGCGCCGAGCGAATTAAAAATATTCTTTGCTTTGCCCCTTTTTGCTGTCCACGTTCCGCCTTTTCAACTTTTCATAATAACTTCTATGCGGCGCTAACACGGACGCCGACGCTGACTCGGGCCAAAGGATGCGTCCGGCTTATGCCAAATTAAAAACGCATTCATTTCGCTGGGACCGCCTCCAGTACTGTGTACGCTGTTTATGTGTATACACTTATTTTAGCGCCCCAGTCAACGCCAATTCCGACTAATCCATCCAAATGGGATGGAACGACTGTATGGAACATCTTCATGGCAATGGGCATGCCAGGCAGCCAGCCAGGCAGCCCAGAAACGTTTGCGCGTTTGGCTTCATTTTCTTATTACACTTTTTCCATTGAATGCAATTTCACAGAGTGTCCTCGCACTCGCACTGTCACCTGACACATGTCACCCCCGGGCCCCAAACGCAGTTGTGTTGAGCAGCAAAGCCCGAAATGGAATGCAGCCAGCTGTCCAGTTGATGCTGCCGGCAGCAATTCATTTCGAGTGCGTTCATAAAAATGGCATCCACTTAATTAGGCTGATCGTGGGAGATCATTAATCTAAAGCGTCACTCGACTAACTCACTATCTCTCTATCTTTCTCCCTCTCTCTCTCTCTCTTTCTCTCTTTCACGCTATGTGGCAGTTCCAATGATGAATCACCACACGATGCCCAAGTTTGGCTTTGGACAGTACAAAAAGGCCGGCAGCGTTAGTAGTTTTTATTTGCCAAAAATTCTGACCACTGGACGGGCCGCCAGCGGTCGAGCCAGTGCTGGCATGGACGTGGGCGTCGGCGTCGACGTCGGCTTTGGCGGCAGCGGCAAATGTAGCCACAAAGTTGCTCTGGAGCTGTCACACGGAAAGAGCAAACAACTAATTTCACTGCCAGCGAATAAGTTGGATAGCAATAAACGCTACTATGTGACGTTCACAGTTAAGGATTCTCCCGGGCAGTTTGCTGCTAGCGAGGCGCACAAACCGACCCACCACCAGCAGCAGCAGCAACAGCAGCAGCAAAAACAACAGCAATCAAGCGATCCCAATGGCATGTAGCATGCGGCGTATACGTAATGTGACATAGCCTGAGCCGCGGGCGTTGGCATCTGTGGTCTGCTGCTACATTATCCATACGCAGTGTGTGTTCCGCCGCTGTAGCATCAAGCATTGCACGCCACGCATCAAGCATCAGCAGCATCAGCAGCATCAGCATCAGCATCAGCATGAGTATCAGGGCCGCTGCGCCAAATGCATTAAAACAATGCGACATTTCTGCTGCTCGCTTCGCTTTTTATGCTTTTTGTGCGACCGCCCGTTGTCCGACTGTTTTTGTATGTTGGCTTTTTGTTTGTGTCTTTTGTTGCTGTTGTTGCTGTTGTTGCTTTTTGGTTTTGTTTGTGTCCTGCGCGCGCTTCCTGTGTTGTTTTTGCTGCTTTGCTGCACTTTAAGATGGCCAACTGCTGATAATGGATGATGGCGCTGCGCTGTGTGCTATGCGCTCTGCTGCGACTGTCAGTTGAAGTTGTCACGCCAGCAGCGTCCGCGGCAACAGCAGCTTGAATTACTTATACAGTCGTCCCCCCACCACTCCCCATTTCCCTCTGCTATGGCTCCTGCTCTTCAGTTCTGTTCTGTTTTGTTTGCTCTGTGTTTGTGTTGTTGCGCTTTTATTTCAGTTTTTCATTATCATCGTATTTTTTTGTATTCTCTTTTTCTGTCTATTTTTTTTTTGTTGCCATTGCTATTGCTGTGTACGCTGCTAATGCCACAGATAAGCGTTGTTATTAACGCTCGGCTTACCAGCACGACGCAACAGCAGTAGTAGCAGCAACAGCAGCAGCAGCAGCAGCAGCAGCAGCAGCAGCGAACATGAGGAGTCGCCTGGCCTTGCCTCGACTCGCATCGCATCGCATCGCATCGCGTCGCGTGGGTTCGTCTCTTTACTTCTCTCGCTGCTTAAAAGCAACAGCAGCAGCGGCGATGAATGAATAAATGTAAAATATGTGCTGTGCATTTCTTTCGCATTTCAACATTTTTATTTTATTTCGTATTTTATTTACTTGTCTGCTTGCGCGTCCCATTCAAGCTGTTTGTTTTCATGTTCACTTTCCATACTCTAACCCTTGGCCCAAGAGCAGAGCATATTCCATAGTTAAGCTTCAGTAGATTTAGATATAGATAGGATCAGCACTTGACTTGAAACGTTCCATAGCATGTCGGCAGATAATAATCTGATTATATCGAAAACCGATGTGAAACTATTTCACTTGGTGCGGGTATTTCCACGCCGTTCATCTGAATTTTGCAATTGCTGCGTCTGCATCCACTTTGCATTGGGTGCATTGTAAATGGATAATAATTGCATTCAGTATAAAAAGTTCAGATTTGCAAATTGTGTTAGGCAACAAACAGTGAACCAAAAAGGAACAATAAATACATTCGCTTAAAAATAATCAAAAAAAAAAAACAATGAACAAGAGAATATACATATATCAACACAATAAAAAGGCGTTTTAAAGAGTTTCCATTTAGATTTAAGGCAGCTGTTGCAAATAAAAGTTGAAAATGTCTAAATTGAAGCATGTTTTGATTGCACACACTCGCATACACATACACACACATACAGATACAGATACACAAGAGGCACACAACAATAAGCGACCGCCAAAACAATTTTGCCTGTCATGTCCTTGGCATAGATTTGCGCAGCAACTCGACGCTTGAGCTGATTGCTCCCTTAGCAGGCACCTGGCAGAGCATCAGAGCCCCGCTTTAGCCACTGACTGGCAGCCCATCAGAAGTGAAAGGAGAAAACAAAAAATGCTTTTACAGGATGCTTGGCATATCTGCAGGCGCTGCAAGCCTCGACAGCGTTTGTGGCCCGACAAATTTAAGCTGCGACCAGCTCTTGCTGCCTACGTGACAGGGGCAGGGGCCGACATTGATGTGGTGGTGATTGGAATTGTGATTGTTATGGCTGGCATGTACATATGTGTAGCGATATCTAGTGTGAGTAGAGATTGTGAGAAGTGAGAGGGCAGCTCGTCGGCGACAACTCTTTTAAGGGCTTTGGCAACAAGAAAACTCAATAATAGCTGCACTGCAATGGATATGGCATGTCCCCGATGTTCGCCCGACTAATTGAATTCAAAGCTGCCAGTTGTGGCCTCGTTTTGGGCTGCCGCCAGTTGCCATTTAGTCAAAGCATTAATATTTTAGCAGTTATGTCCCGGCTAAGCATGCCCTTGTGTATTCTAAATGCTTAAAGATCTGGCCAGCGAACCGTCGTCTAATTCGTCCATCAGCTTTACGGTTAAGCAAGACCTGTCACCGAAACTCACACAAGCAACAAATGGTCAACGAATTTCCCTCTCAACCCAATTCACTTTGCGTCTGCAACGGCGACATTTCGATTTACGCACTTAACTGCAAATCTCTGGATTTATCAGGCATTAGTTTTGGCTTTCTCTAGTTCTGCTCCAGCAAAAGTCTGAAAAGAAAATTCGTGCATCTACAATTGAAATGTTTCCCGGGAAACGTGCATAATGACAACGAATGAGCTTACCACAAAAATTAAATGGGAAAATACAAACCTCAACATTTTAATAAGCTTTTAACTGAATCATTGTTTTACAATTGAAAAGGAAGCTTTTATAATCACGTCTTGTTTCTAATAATGATATTTCGATTTATTTAAGTACAATATTTTCAATAAGCTGTTCGACTGTTATTTGAAAACCAGCATGAATATTATTTGAAGAGAAAGTAGTATATTAAAGAACAGGCATGAACGATTTTTTATGCTCATCTTCCTTAACAATTAAGGTGATGTTTTTTTAATAATAATTGGTTTAAGTTTATGCATTTATAAACTTATCAAAAACATCAAGCATTGAAACGGTGAAAAAACTAAAAAAAAATTTGTTTAGCTGATATAAAGTCCAGTTTAATTAGAGCTCTGTGCCGTCGATGTTCTTATATATGTGATATTATTATTTGTATAATATTGATTTATCTTATCTTATTTATATCTGTTGGTCTATATACACATAGTTTATATATATATTATATATATATATCGAAGCCTGTTAGACTGCTAACTAATTGCTGCTCAAGTATTAATATTTATGGTCTTGGGGTAACCTATCGAACTAGCCGAGTTAAAAAGTTGCATCTGAAAAGAAAATATGCAATGCAATTAAGCAAACTGGTATTAAATTGTATGAAGTGAAGTTGGAAAGTTTCGCCAGGAGTTTGGCTTCAAATTTCATTGACTCCTTCGGTGGGAACGAGCTGCCAAGTGTTTTAATCTCACAAACAAGCCAAGTTGCTAGCCATTCAAGTGAAGCTGTTGGCCAACTTGCCGTGTAAATTAATGAAGGCCGACTTAGCTGACCGCCTTTGTGTTGTTTCGATTACTTGCCACGGGCGCTGGGTGCGGCTTGTTTGGGGGCAGATGCACTTGGGACTGGAGTTAATGGGAGCAAGTGCTAAAGTTTTGTGCAGGTCCAGTGGCATGGCTGCTTAAAAGGATGTGAGAAGTATTAATATCACTTAACCAGCTGGCTGCTCGGCCAAATTGGCAGCCATTTGGCCTTTGATGTTGGTCGCAACGCTGGCTGGTTAATTGTAATTGATTCGAATGAAAGATGGCAAATTCTGTTTTTAATTCAGTTTATTAAGTATTCATTTATATTATTAACACACTCAGTAGTTTCGGCTTAATTGTAAAATATATATATACCATTTAGTTTAAATTTATGTTTTCTGTAAAACTAACCTCATCTTAAAAATAATCAGTTTAGTTTTGTAATTTCTTCAGAGAAAGACAGAGAGAGAGAGGGAGAGAGTTTGGGTACGATAGTGAAATACGAGAGACAGATGCTAAATGCATTACAAGTACAAGGATATTCACTGCACTCGACTTGCCACGCCTAGTCCTGCTCTCGACTCGCTTCGCTTTTGATCTATGGTATAATTTTAATTTATTTTATTACGCATACGCAGTGTATATTTTGCTAGGCTGCCATTTTGTTTTGCATATTTGATATTCACATTCACATTCATATCCATTTGTATAAATGCATACATATGTGCATGTGTGTGTGCGTGTGTGTGTGTGTGTGTGTGTGTGTGTGTGTGTGCGTATGCATGAGTTCTGTTGTATTTAAATCTTATGTATTTTTAGTCGATTACTTTAGTTATTTATAACATTTACATACAATGAATTAATTTGTATTATTGTAGTTGTTGCTATTTATCTGCCAACGGTAGTTGTTGCTACTTTTGCTCTTTTTGTTGTAATTTGAGTTAAATTTGTGGCTGCGCTAGCTTGTGAGTCTGTAATTTATTTAACATCCATTCATTATGCACTCGAACTTTGCGCTCACTTTATTTTCGGCCTGCCTTTGTTATGGTAATAGAATATTCATGAATTTATTTTAAATATATATATAGTTAACAGCAGCCCCCCACATACCCACACCCATACCAATACCTCGGCTCCTCTGGGCAATTCCTGCCATTTATTTAGTTCTACATTTTCATTGAAGTTGCACAGAAATTAAATGTAAAAGCTTCTCATTATCAAAGTCAAAGAGAACCTGTTAAATCTTCTTGGTATTGGCTCCACAGGCTGCAGGCGCCTCGAGCCGCTGGCTAAGACTGACGTTTAACGATTTTGATATTGATTTTGTTGCTATAAATTCTTGATCTGTCTGTCGAATTACGAGTACATAACATTCATAAGTAGCTAATAAATTCAAATTGTATGCAAATGTGAGCGACTGTGGGCTTTTTGAGAGCCGGCAAGTATCGAGATCGACTACTTGAATATTCTTCAATAAATATTTCATAAATTTGCTCGCCATTTAACCTTAGCATACGTTGAGTACTTAGCTAAATGCTTATTTAATTTTGATGAGATTTGGTTTAGCTTTTGGCTCTCGTCTGTTTCTCGTTTTTGGTTTTTGTTTTTGCGCTTTGCTCTTTGAGTTGAATTACAATTTGAATACTTTAAATACACACACAATCGGCCCAAGCGACTAGGCTTGGCCTATTAACTAGTTTAATAACTGAATTATTTAATTTAATTATAGTTAGTATTTAACATTTAAATGCAGTTTGATTTATGTTTCTCCCTTATCTATGTACACTTGATGGCTCATGGGGTTACACTTTTTTAAATTTTTATCTGTTTTGCAGTTGTTAAAATGTGTGTTTGTGTTAGAGTTTATTTTAAATATTTACAATATTAATGTTTTGATTTCAGTTACAAGATTGCAGTGTATTTATAGAGTGGCAAAGCCGCTTTGGTTTTTGTTTTGTTTTTTTTGAGTTAATATTTTATTTTGATTTTGCATTTGCATTTCGTATGATACTTATACAAATAAGGGCTTATCCCTCGTACATATATGATACACACACATGCATATAAGTCAATATATGTATGCGTGTTTTACCTTTGACATTAATATATTTAAATTTAGGCTAAAAATTTACAGCTATGTAAAATAAGATGGCCATGAATTATGTTTTGCCTATTGTAGGGCTGAAGTCGCCAAGGTTTTCGTAGTGCATCATGACACGGACAGGGGTGGCTATGGGTGTGCTGCGGTAGATATTATTACATTTTACAATTACTTCAGCGTTGGATCCAGAGTCGTAAATTCCAATTCGCCGCGCGGTAATATCAGATCTGGGTCTGCAATATACACTTTGGTTGGTTGGCATAAAACAAAATCAAACAACAATGGCGAAAATGTGTATGTGTGTGTGTGTGTGTGTGCGGGTGAAGATGTGTGCGAATGTGATACAAATTATGAGTGAGTAATGCGCAAGTGTTAGTATGTGTTTGTTTGTGAGCAAGAGAGAGCGTCGATTGCGGGTGGGAAGAAAAACAAAAGTACAATTTGAGTTTACCGATTAGTTTAGCTTGTTTCATTGTTTTTCTTATTATTATTATTATTTGTTTTTATTTTCTGCGTTGCTGAAATTCACAACACTTGCAAAATGACATCATATAACAACAGTTGCAAATTGTTTTGGCAGCAAATGAAAAATATATAAAAGAAAATAGATATCGTAACTATTAGCAAATATCAAAAGCGTGACCAACTGTGCGCCGATAAGAGCAACAACCGAGCAAAAAAAGCAAAACAAAAACAACAACAAAACAACAACGACAACAACAGCAGCTTATAAATATTAATATTCCCCCAAACAGTGCCGATGAAGCCAGCTGGGTCGTAAATATAAAATAATTCAACAATTTCTTAATTTTTATCGCACATTTATGTCCGATTTCATTTTATTGCGCCCGTTCGCCGCCCGCACACATTCCTGTTAGTTTAAGTCCGGGTCAAGTGAAACTGAAGCGCCATCTAGCGCTGCCTGTTGGCATCGTTGTTTACGATTTTGCAGTTTGTTATTTGAGGTTCGTCCTGTGACAGCGCCCTGTGTTATATTTTATTATTATCGCCTTTTATGTCACATTTGTGCGGCGTCTTTGAGTCATAAAGACGCACAAACTAAAGCAGCCTTCAAACGGCGTCACACTTTGTGTACATGTGTGTGTGCGTGTGCGTGTGTGTGTGTGTGTGTGTGTGTGTGTGTGTGTGGCCTTTCACGTTTACTTTCACGCCATGCCTGGCAGCATTAAAAATGTCAAAAGTTGCAAAAATGTTGCCAGCTGTGGGAGTCAAAGGCAAATAGGGCCAGAGCAACGGAAGTGCGGCGACAAATGAATGAGCGTTGACATTGAAGTGGCACAGAGTAACCCTGGCTGTGCGTGTGGCAGCATAGGCCGCATCAACAATGTTGCCAAAGCAAATTGTGTGGCAGTTCGTGTGGCTCGCCCATAGACATCAAAGTTGATGCCCGGACGCCGAAGGCCTCTAAAGCAGCCGCAATTTTTACAGCATGCTTTAAGGCGCCTTTAAGCGAGCAACGCCGCAACAAATGATGACTCTTAGTCGTCTTGAGTTCGCATATATTTCACTGCCTGCCACTGCGGGCCCAGACTCAACATTGTCTAATTAGACGAGTGCCAGTGAAGTGTACAAGAACCCAACAGCAGAGAACACACACTCTGTGTGTGTGTGTGTGGGTGTGTGCGTGCGGCAGCTGGCGCAAAAAGCAAAGACCCAAGGACAGCTACACAAATGCTACCCAGTTGGCGAAGCGACTCATGACGCTCGCAGACAAACAAAACAAGCGTCCTTACTGCGACAACAAAAACAACAACAGCAACAACGGCAACAACGGCAACAACAATAAGACAAAAAGTCAAGCAAAATGAATGTTGCAGCATGAAATGAAACAAATGTGCACAAAAAAGCAAACGCAAAAACAAACACTTATATATACACACACACACACACACACAACACACACTGGCACAACACTGTATGTCAGCTGAAAAAGTCAAACGTATTTGCCTGCGCAAGATATGAAGAAAACACGCGCTAAACTCTTCCAAAGAGCCCCGCAGCTACCCATCACCTGGCCCACCTCTCATTCAATTTGCGACGTGGGCGCCACCTAGCGGGACTGTATGCAATTAAAAATGTTGGCTAATGACAACAGCAGCAGTCGCTGACTGCTGACAGCCATGGGGGCTCTATATGTATATACATATGTGTGTGTACAGAAACACATACATACACACATATGAGTAGCTCACTTTCTTCACTTGAATTAGTGCGCTCTAAGTGCTATCTTTGAGTCTGATTCTAAGTCTGAGCTTTGCACTATATGCCCCCCGAGTCTATTAGTGCTCACAGGAAGTTTGCAAGAAGTAAGAACAAGCAGTTGAAGTACAGAAGTAGAGAAGAAACTGCTCGAAAATATTAAAAGCAAAAACTGAAATTGGCAAAGTAATAAGGAAAATGTGAAGTGAGAAGGAAAATATAATAGTATTTATTACTTAAAAAAAGAAAACAAAACAAACAGCAATATTTTTAAAAAATTGTATACATTGTTATTAATTTGGGAAATAACTTGATTAACACCTTCAAGCTCACAGATTCCCTTACAAAGTCAAATTTAAATAATTTTATGAATGCTTACATATCTTTAAAATTATATCATATATGCTCGCTCTGTTACTCTAATTGAATTCTTTGTAAGCTCGTTTCAATCTAGAACCATTGGAAATGGAAATAAAGATGCTTTTGATGCTCCCATTGACTCTTGGGCCGAATCTTTCAACAGTAGGGTATATTCCTCAAGACCAACTTTAAACAGTTCCACCATTTTTGAAGAGCCCTGGCACACTTGAGTCTGACTTTGGCACTTGTTAGTGTGTTGTAAGCCAGAACAAGTCAACTTGTTGTATGTCAGTGTATGTGTAAGAGGGCAACTGTAGAGGGGCTTTTGCAAATATGCTTGCAGCAGCAAACGCTTGACAGTCAAATGTGAGAGCTGCCGTGGCATGTCGCCGCTCGGTGCCCGCGGCGGCTATAAATTAAAAGTTGTCAGGCATGCAGAGCATCAAAATGTATGAAACAGGAATATAATAAAAAGAAAAACGGAAAAGGCAGCAAATTAAATCGTTGACAAAATCAAATGTAGCTAATTTGTGAGTTTTGCGTGAGCCAGAATTCGCATTACAGCCAACGAGGGCAACGCCAAAGGGCGGCTGGATATTAAATTAAAAATAATATCACGTATACGTCACAGCTGCCCATTAAATAATATTTGCATTTACCATGTTGACATACTGGCATGAGAGTATGTGTGAGTGTGTGTGTGTGTGCGTGCATATGCGCGTATTTGTGCCTTTTAATTTAGTGCTTTTGCAATATATAATTGAAATTTATGCAATTCAAAGTAAAAACAAAGTATACATGAGCTCAGAAAATAAACAGAGCGAGCAACATATTTTGCAAAATTTGTTCGCTGCACTCTCCGAGCGTGCAGCATACGAGCACTAGATATGAGCAAGTATTTGCATATAACTTTGCATCTTGCTTGTATGCTCGTGCTGCATAGCAGCACAGCAGCATAGCAGCGCTGCATCGCTGTGTGCAACATGTCCAAAGGGCTTTGTCGACGCACACTCACACACACACACACACACACACACACACAGACGCAGACACAAATACCAATTCACTGACTACATAACGACCTCATTCGATATAGCGAAGCACAGTGGAAGCGCACGCTGAAGGCCGTTGAAAATTGTACAAGAAATCTCTAATCTCTTAGATCGTAAGTGGGCAAAAGAATAACTCCGAATTTATGCTTTTGAGAATGTTTTATATTAGTTTGAAGCTTAAAAAGAAATGCATACTTTGTTGTTTTTTCATCTAAAACAAATTGAAGATAAAAACGACATTGCAACTTGCAGAGATTTACTGTGATTGTTGAGTATTTGAAGAGTCAATTATTTTCAATATTTTCAAAACATGAATATTTATAGTTACATGATGTATATTCCATCATAAGTAGCAATAGAAATGTGCAAGGAGAAGACCAAAAAGTTTCCACAGTAAATCTGCAGACAGCACTAGCTGGCTGCATTTGTCCTTTTTAAATACAATATTTAACATATGAGTGTGCTATTGTCCTGTCACTTGATGTGTTGTTGCATGTATTCTTGTTGTTTTTATTTGCAGTGGCTTTTGACCGGCTATATGACTTGGCACAAAAACTCCTGACAAAAGTCCTTTAAAGAAAATTCTTCAATAAGTTTGTATTAAAATGTCTACAGTGCATTGTCCATGAATCAATATCCATATGAATGTCTACACTTTAATTGTTTGAAAATGCTTAATATTGCCCTTGATTGATGCAGAAAAGGAACACTTAGTTGCCATCAATATGATCAAGTATTTATACGAGAAAAGTACGTTGAAGGAATGCTATTTTTCGTATCTCTCGTTCGACCGTGTGCACAGAGAGGCGCAGAGATACGGAGCGATGCTGTCGCAACTGCTGCAACAATTAGGATTTCATTTTGGCTACATGAATACCATCAACATTTTGCAAAATACTTTCAATTAAAAGAAATTTGTGGCTTTGTTCAGCAATTTGCGCAATAAAGAGAAAATGCCAAAGACAAAATCATAAAGAAAAGACAGAAAAATCCAAAACCTAAAACCACTAAGTCTTATTTACTAAATGCTGATCGACTGCAAAAATACTCTATGCTAAGTCCAAAAGAAATAAAGTTTTTAAGAACATATTCCCAGTAGTCTTGAAATTATGATTTAACATTAGGACATTTCTTAAAATCTTTGATTAGATAACTATATTTATAAGTCAAAGTCCGAATATAATCCTCTTTTCCGTTTGTGAATAGAGTATGCAAATGCAGTGAAACCTTAACGAAGTCTATGGAGATGAGAGTTGTGAGTACTTAAATTGTGAAATCAAGCAGGTTTTGTGCTTTTATTTGAATTTTGATACACAAAATATTTGAGAAGTCTTTTGCTTTATTTAAAAGTTGATGAGTCGCTTGTCCAGGTGCAAAGTGAAGGAGCGCTTGGGTAAGACCCGGAAACCCAGCTATAGCTAACACTCAATCTGTTGCTCCAGCTGAAGTTTTGAAGTATGTGTGTAGTAATTGTTTTTGTTTCTGTGCTGGTTCTTGCTTTTCAGGTTTCTGCACAGATTTTCTTATATAAAATTCAGTTTGCATACATTCAGGCGGCCAGGCGGCTGCATCGGCAGCAGTTGCACAGAGCTTTGCGGCAGCCGGGTGGCGCATAGCCACGACCACGTCCGACATTGTGGCAGAGTGAAGTGGGACGGCTGTTCGGTGGTAGCGGCTAGTCGGCTGGCTGGCAGTAACAAGCAAAGGTAGCAGCACGTCGCCTAGGATGGGTTAGCGGTAACAGTGTTTGAATGCATCGTTAGTGGTGACACAGAAAGGGGGGTTCGGGGTTCGGGGTAAAAGGTTGGTGAAAATTGCAATTTTACGAAAGAATCTGTGCACTACGTTGCTTTAAGTATTATTCAAGGTATTTAAGCCGTCAGGTCTAAAATTCAACTATGTTATTTGGTGATGAGTTCAAAACGACTAACAGGACGAGTACATAGAGAAAGAGCGAGCAAGAGGGAGAGAGAGAGAGTTAGTTTGAATGCGCCTCTTTACAGAGGGGAAATTTGAAGAGAGCTATTTCTAAATTATAGTCGGGGGCCCTGGACAGCTAATGTAACGTAAGTAAATGGTGGATGGATGTGGGAAAGTGTATATGCTTCAAGTGCTGCTCTATAATGTTGGCAAACAACTGAAAATGTTAAATGAAAACATCGAAAATATCATGTCGTAAGCTACTTGGCAAATTTTGTATTTTTCATATCAAACACGAGTATATTATAAAAGTAATTTATTCTCAATTTTGTTTAATACTAAATGCCAGCAGTATCAAATAATATTATTGAAGTATGTATGTATGAGTGGGTGACTGTGTGTGGGTGTGTATTATGAATGTGTGGAACATGGAAATGGAATAAATGCGCAATGTTAACCACAAATAATATACACATAGGCGCTTTACCCCATTTCAGTCAATTTACAACTAATTAAATCTAAACTCACATGCACTTGAAGCTATTAAAATTAATTTTTGAAAATTTTGAAAGCAAAATCGAGCGATAGATAAATAGACTCATAAACCGTTTTATCAGTCACATTGGCATATTATTAATTCGATTTCTCTTCAATGGCTTTAACCCTAATGGGTTTGCATTGCCCTATTTAGCTTACAAATATAAACATACGCAGGCGAGGTAATAATATATTAATATATATTTGCACAGGTAACTCGTGTGCATGAATATCTAAAAGGTATTTACAGTATACAGAATTTAAAACACTTTAATTCGATTGCAGCAATCAATCAACTAAAGCTATAAATAAATATAATTATTAAGTGCGATTTCAAACAGAACTCAAGAGGTATTAAGCAAACCGAGTGGATGCAAAGAGAGCTAAATACGATTTACATTAAAATATAATTATAGCAGGAGTCGGATACATGACTAGATTACTACTACAGCTACGGGCTACAGTTTGTTGAGTATAGATTTTGGAATAGTACCGTTTAGACTGGGTTGCGCGTACTGTATGAAGCTCTCGGAGATGTAATGATGTGGTCCGCCGACGCCTACGATTCCGCCGGCGACACCGCTGCAGCCACCGCTGACGCCCATGGCTCCAGCACCATGGCACAGGTGCGATGTGGCAGGTGTGATTCGAGCACGTATCTCCGCTGCCCGTCCGCCGCCCTCCTCCAGCTCGTTTAGCTCGTCCTCCTCGATGTACATTGAGGGCACATCGTTGCGTGCCGGCCTGTGGGAAATAAAACAAAAAGAAAAACAACTCTCACAAATCTATTAAACAATTTTTTAGAAACACATCTGCCCAAAGAGCTACAACAGCCAACAACTTTCAAATAGTTCCCAGGACGATGTCCATTTTGCTGTTTTTTGTTTGGATTGCGACAAGTTTGTATAAAAAGTGAAATAGCCCGACCTAAGTGACCCACGCGGCGCTTGCTACAGGTCAACAAAAGCAGACGCTCACCTGGGAGCAACTGCTGCCACTTTTCAAGCCGTATCATATTTTAAAGTTGCACGTTGACAAGGCTGACTGAGCGAAATTTCAATCTGTTTTTGTTCCCTGATCTGCTGTACTTAATTGCGGACCCTTGCGCATCTGCTAATTAAATCCGATGCGCCCTTATCAGTTGAAAATGGACGCGCACACACACCACGTAGCTGCGTGTGTGTTTGCGTATAAATATTTGCAATATGACTTGACACAAAAGGTAAATCGCTAAAATTTATGCTGTGGCGCACATGCAAACTAAGTTGGGCAAAGCAGGGGGCTGGCTGAGGGGGAAATTTACCTGACAATCATCGAAATTGAATTCACTTCTACTTATATGCTTTGACATATGTATATGTATCTGTTATGGCGACTGCCCACTTTAATTTGTAAAGCGAGCAGCTAATGACCCGCATGTGGTTCGCTTTGATGTGATAATGTGGCGAGACGGCAGACCGGCCAATCATATGGCAGCTGCTATTTTTGAAACTTTTTACTCTGGCGCATGTTAATTAATATTCTTGTTGGGCTTTACTTTGAACTGACGCCCAGTCCTAAGCCTCCAAAGTGGCGCCAAAAGCTATCCGCAGTTGCAGCAGCCAGGTTCGAGCAGGTGGGCCGATAATCAGCCCACATGCGATTAAGTGCCAGTACAAATATGGCATAACTGGACGTAGGCAAAGGTTTCTATGGGTACACACACACACACACACGCAGGGCTTGTCTAGCCTTGTGAGTTTGTCTTTCATTAGTACATGCACCAGGCAGGACCTCAGCTGACAGTTGACAGAGTCCGATAACAAGGCCGGCTGAAGGTAACTGGTAACTGCCGTTGCCAGGAGTCGGAAAGACGAAGAAATGGAGACAGAACGCCAGAGCGTCAGGCAGGCAGGTTAAGCAGCTGCTTAATTATCTACTCTTTGCCGGCCGACCCTTTCAGCGTTAACGCTGATTTCTTATCTTAAATGAAACTAACTTGACGGTGCGACGGTGTTGTTGGGCAGGACGAGTTCTCTTTCCGGTGCACAGGACACATAGCGTCGTTCATTGTGATTCTTTTCTGCTCTTTTGTGGTTCGCAGTCAGGTGCAGGTTTAATTAATTTAATTACAGTCTAAGCATAATTTAGTGGGCAGCTGCGTGCCCTTTGTTTAGCCCAAGCCCACGGACGACTTTGGGTCCACAGCCGTGGGCTAATCGATTTGGTCATTGCCGTGCGCCATGTTTAATGAGCCTGATGCCGTTTCAAGCAATTGTGAATGGACTTTAAAGACTTGAACTTGAAGCATTCGTGCAATTAAATATGCACTCATTGCTTGCAATTGACGTGACTTTTAATTATATGTAACGCAAAAGGGGTCAGTGAAATATGCTACAATTATTTATGCTGCTTCTCTACTATTGCTGCTCCTGCTGCTGCTGCTGCGCCTTCATCTGCCATTGCCGCAACTGCTGCTGCAGCACACGTGCGGCACATAAATAATGCTGTAATTATTTTTGCACACACAGCCGCAGCAGCAGAGCAAACAATTTTATTATTAGTTTTGTATGCGCTCAACACAGCAGTATGCGAGCATGCGATATCCTGTTAATATCTTATTTCTAAGCTAGTTTCATTTTTAGTGCTAATCAAACTACCCCTTATTAACTTTGAAGTATAGAGTATAGTCTCATATGTTGATTTTGTTTAAAGATCTGTTTTTCTTTGGACTCCGTCGTCAAGACTTTCCCATTGTGTTGACCCTCGTTTAGAGGGTATTCACGACTGACTTACCGCATACTCTTGCGCACCTCCTGCGGCTCAGGTGGCCGCGGCCGATGCCGACAGACAACAACAATACCGGCCACGATAATTGACGTCACAATGACGGCGCCTATCGCCACGACTGTGGCAAGTATAAGCAGCGTCGACTCCTTCTCCGGGCCGCTGCCGATGCTGGCGCCGGCACCCACGCCACTAGCGCTGCCGCTGCTGCCACTGCCGCCCCCGTGATGCGTGGTTTCCGCTGGCGTCGGATCCTCCGAGAGTATGGATTCATCTGTAAGAGAGATAAAGCACAACATAAAGTGGACTCAGGTTAGACATCAAATAGTTTGTTAGCCTAGGTAACAGGGGCCAGACTTATGTGGGGCGGTGGCGAGTGAACAATGATTTGTTATTTGCTCGAAATTAGTATGATGTTGTGGAATCAGCCCTTGGCTCCGCCTTCCCCAATTCCCATTTTCCCTATTATTTTTTTGCATTTCATTGCCATTTATTTGTTTGCTTTGTTTTATTTTGGACTTCAGTGTGTGGCTGTGTACGCTCACGTTTTGCCTTTTGCTTAACTGATTGCTTTAACTGTTTTGCTGTAGTATTTGCTTATGGGAGTTTTCTGTTTTCTTTGCATTAGTCTTTCCGCTTTCGCTCTCGTTCGCATTGCTGTAGCAAATTGTGTTGAAAATTGAAATTAGCCCAATTGGCCAGTTGGTGTGTGAGGAGGGGGAGGGTTGCCAGGAGCCAGGCAGCTCCTCGATACGGCTTTAATTGTTCGCCGCTGCCAAGGGCAACTAAATCAAGACGCTGATTGCTCTAGATTGCAAAAGCTTCGCCAATTATTAGCAACATGTGAAGGGCATTGTTTATATTTATTAGATTTTCAGCTGGTAATGGAAAAGCGGAAATTGCAACAGCAAACTCTTTGTAAGATGATCCCCAGGCAAGATTTATGCGATTCATTCGTCTTGTCTCAGTCAACCGCCCACCTGCCCACCTGCCCACCTGCCCACCTGCCCACCTGCCCAGATGCCCGCCAGCCAAGGTTCGAACCCGCTCTTTCACTCCCCCTCGCTGTGGAACATTTCCGCTCCATTTGCGAGCTTCCAATTGAAACACTGCCAAGTGGCTGCCCTGGCTTTGGTCTGGCTTTTGAAGCGAGCATTTAAGTGGAAATTGCCTACACCTGCGGCTCAATTTAATTTTTGTTGTTGTGGCGTGGCTGGCATTGATGCTGTTGGCCATTGCCAACGCTTTTCTTTGCAATATTCTTGGCCCCATTTTGGACTTTTTATACCCTGTAACTGTGCCAAATGGTGCCACACTCACTTGTACCTCTTTAATAAACTTTTCTTTTTTACACATGAGGAAAAGCTTTGCTTTAACATATTTAAATTTATCCTTATTTTGATAGCAATCGCTTGCAGATTTCCATCTCCCTAGCAACATGCAATCCAACAACAAAAGTAAGATTATTTTCTTTTTTTGCCACTTGCCTAAAGGGTATGTGGAGCTCTTCTGAACCTTGACTTGATCTCTTTAACCAGTTGCTTAGAATTGCTTTCGTCTGGCTCTTGGCTAACAGATTTGTTTTCTCTTGGCAGATTTACCAATTTATTTCAGCTCACTCTCCTCCTACTCAAGTGGGCATTTTTCTTGCCTTTTTCATTAGATAATAAATATACGAATAACTTAGCCTCATGTGTTTTTCATTTCGGCATAAACTGATTTAAATCAGCAACAAAAATCAGCGTCAAGCGTCGACGGCTTTGCCGTTATTCACACGTAAACATTGTGACTCCAGGGCGGAACTGTCTTGGCCTATTTACACACACACACACACACATGCATCGGGCATTGTGTAAATAATAGAAGCTGCGTAGGCAGACGTTGGCTGGCACTGTTAAAATTTCGCATAAATTACTCCTATCAAGCTTTCAAGGGATCTTTTTGCAGGCACAGCCCCGTGGTAATCACATTTATTGTTTCGAGGCTGAACGGATGCCTTGGTTACATCTACAGAACCGAGACGGGGAGAGCCCCCTCTCTATCCGGCCTAAAGTAACTAACAAATTCATTGAAATGTCTGAAATTGACCTGGGTGGGAGATCGGGGTGGAAGGCAGCAAACATTTAATTGAACATTTGCGTATGAAGCACAATTAGGTGCATTAAATCGGTCAATATTATATGTGATTTATGGCCTACTCGAACTGTGCACCGTTAAGGCAAATGGAAATGGGCAAAAATAAAGAAAAAAAGAAGAAGAGAAAAAGTGTGGCGCTGCAAATGAAAATGAAAATGGTAATGGAAATGCAGATAAAAATAAAAATCAGCATGAAAATAATGACAACGTTGTTCTCGTTGCTGGCTACGCACGGATATACGTGCATGTACGCAATGGATGGAATGCGAATGCGAATGCGAATGCGAATATGGAGGCGAATGCGAGGCGAACAATAAAAGCAAAGTGTCTACGGCGCCCCGTTAAGCAAAACGAAAATTGAAGCAATTTCGCTTCGCCTTCTCGCTCGACGGTATGAAATAAAGAAGGGCACTGCCAATAACACACACACACACACACAGTAACACACACACACACATGTGACCACACATAGAGGCGCACACAGTTGTCGTTATGTCGTTAAGAATGGGAAAAATTAAGAGGCTGTAGCGGCACGCCCCTGCGTATACGTAATATGCGTGCCTCGCTCGGCGCATTGATGGAAAATGCTGAAATGCTTTACGCATCGCTGCATAACTCAGTCAGTGGATTAGAAAAGGGCGGCCTCAACAGCAAGCCTACAAGCCAGCCGCCACCCAGCCAGCCAGGACATAAGGTCCTTTTTGTTTTTGTTTTTGTTTTTGTTTTTGCTGTGCCTTGTGCTTGTGCCTGAGCACAGTTTTCGCGGCGCCTGATTGAAGATGATTTTCTTGAACTTGCGTTGATTTGAAAATGCACTGAAGCGTTGAATTAGACAGCAACGTCAATTGCTGCCAGCTATCAACTACAAACTACCCGCATAAAAAACACAACCCAACTCGACCAACTAAATTGGTATTTGCCAAAAAGTGACCCACAACTGGCAGAAGCAAATTCTGCTTGGCAATTGGCAAATATTTTGGCACACTTTATGTGAGGCTTTTGTCTTGTGACTGGGACAACCGGGCAGTGGCATATTTCAGGTTACTTGGTTACTTGGTTACTCGGTTAGGCGGGTACTCACCATATGGTCCCAGTTGTGCAGCCACGCGCACACGTTCAATCACCACCGGCGGTTCGCTGCGTCCTTTTGCGTTAACGGCGTAAACTAAAAATTGATATTCACGTCCCGGCTCTAAATTATTCAAACGAAATTGTGGACTGTTCTCCTGCATGCGGAAGATGGGTGCAGACGTAGCCTGAAAAGAAAAAGTGAATGAGAAAAACAAAACACACACCAAAATGAAATCAAAATATATAGGTATATAGGTATATAGATATATAGATATACTTATGGTAGATAGACATACATATGTCGCATTATAATATGCTGGCCATATGGCTGGGCAAGTGCACGCGCTACAAAGTATGCTATGTTTATTTGTTGCCCAAACTTTCTGCCCACGCACACACACGACGACCGTAGCAGAGCGGAGCACAACAAATAAATAATTATTCATGCCTAAAAATGTGTTCAGATTTCGAGGGATGTGTGGGAGGAGGGGGTAGGCGATGGCACATTGTTTTGACCAGGACGCTGGCTGAAATTTTAAACTGAATATCCGTTTGCCGTAATGGGACACAATCGAGTGAGCTTCGTTGGTTACGCACAAATTCCCACTCAAGTAAGCGTAAGTAATTTATGTTGTCCTTGCGGCGCTTATGCATACCCACTCACCGACCCACCGACCCACCGACCCACCGACCCACACAGAGTACCCAAGCTGCTGTCGATGTGGCTGCCCCGCCCCAACGACGCCCGCTGTATGCCATTTTTATCTAGCGTGAAACTTTTAAGCTGCAAACGTCCAACGTTGGTCAGACTCCATGTCCTGCCCATCATCCTCTTCGCCTCGCTCTGCACGGCTCCAGGATCGGCCGCTGCTTTGCGCTTGGCTACTTTGCTAATAAACCCGCCCGCCCAGCGCTTCATCAACAAACCAAGCAGCTTGCTACGATTACGATTGTACCGGACTTTCCTCCCTATCCGCCATTCAACTACCCCTCCTCTGCAGACCCTCTCCAGCTAACTTAAGTTGCTGAAAGCAACCAAACGAAATGAAATGAAATTTTCATATGATATTCTCTTTTACGAGTGACAGAGATAATTTAATAACTCAGCATGTGTTTGCCGCATTGGCTTATGGATGAAGTCGCTCTTCATCCTCCGTCCTCCGTCCTCCGTCCATCATCCATCGTCCTCACAGTTGGTTAAACTGCTTGCCTCGTATGGCAACCTATAGCATTAATTATGTTGTCCTTTTTACGCTTGTGCCAAGTGGCTTAACCCGTACGTCTGCTCCCTCCTCCCGCCACTACTCAAAATCATATTCATTAATAATTCAAGCAGAAAAGTCAGAAAGGACGAACACACTAATTGACCATATGGATATATCAAGTGATTTCAAGCGATAGCCGCCCAGCTTCAGGCTGCCTGTTTGCTCGCTAGGCCATGCCATAATTTTAATTCAATCAGGCGGCACAGGCTCTTTGGACATCAAGTGCACGTGTTGCAAATTTTGTTTGAACTCAATTGGGGACTCACCTGATCATTGAGCGTGGATAACTCATTGTCGACCTGGCCAATCGTCTCGCCGAACTGACCCTTGCCCGCCGCCGTCTCGCTGGCATACAGCAAATCGCCGCCCACCACCTCCAGCATGAAGTATTGCGAGAGTCCTCCATCGCTGCCGGCCACACACACCACCTCGAGGACGGTATCGTTGCGCAGCTCGCAAGCCTTCGGCGCCTCGGGTGCATCTGCGGGAGAGAAATGGAAAGAGAAAAGTTAAGGATGGCTCATAATGGACTCAATTGCGGGATAGTTTACAGTTGGCATTGGTACCAATTTGCATTCCGAATTTGGGCCAACATTTTCTCCACTTTGTACAAATAGAGGCGGGACAGTGCCACGCCCACAGTTTGCATTAATAACATCCGAATTTGGTCAGAGGCTTTATAATGATTTGAGCTGGAGGTGGAAATATGGGGTAGACCACGCGCTCCGATTACTATTTGAGCTGGGCCGAGGCGCTGCCTGGTAGCCTGAATTGCATACATACACAAACACACATATACACACACGCACACCTGGTAACCAATTATGTAAGTAGATCCTAAGGTGTGCATAATAGATACACTCACACACACACACACACATAGGGACAGCGACACCAACACAAACACCACTACAAACACCAGCGGCGTCTTGTTTAAATTGCACACAATGTCGGCATCTTTGGATAGTCAGGCTTTGAGGGCAGGCATTGGGGCGGGTTGCGGTTGCAGGGGTTGGGGCTATAACAATTTCCTTTACTTACTTGCTGGCAGAATGTGAACTAGACATGGCGCCGTCTGTCTGCCCACCGCATTGCTGGCCCAGCAAGCTAGTGTTATTAACTCGGAGTCGGTTTGCGGCAGATACGTCACAGTGCTGGCCAGTCCGTTCGATTGTATCCTGGAGTTCAGCACCTGGAAGCAGAAGAGTGGCAGCAGCCCAAGGATTACAAATCGCACTGCAAACGTAGGCAAAATCATTGAAGCCTGGCAACAGTCGAGCAGGCGAGCACTCCAGCAGTCGAGCAGTCGGGGTAGCATAAATATTTTAAGGCAAATAGGTTTTTATTGCAATGCAGTTGGATAAGTCGAATCGAGCCAAGTTAAGTTTACTTTGGTCCAGATGGGACTAGTTGTGGCTCTGCCTGTGACTCACAGGATTTTCGTGCAGATTTTCAAATAACTTTTGAGCTAAATGAATTACTTTATTTATTGTGCACAGCTGTCCCCCAATGCTTAGTAGACTCGCATATGCATGTCTTCTGCTCAATTTCCCCCGTCTTCCCTCCTCTCTATTCCTCTCTCTCTGTGCTTAGCTGGCAGCTTTGCAAACTCGTAGCGTGCTAGGGCTCCCACTCTTTGCAATCCCACTGCACAATTTATACATTTTGATTAAATTTTAATTCAGTCACGTACAAAGTTGCTCAGTCTGATTCCCGTTTGGATTTTGTTCGTCAGGGCACCTTTGTTCTGCGGGAGTGCCAGCAAGTTTTTAGCCAGCTACCGAGTATTTAACACAAGTTCTGCTAATAGCTGGCCACCTACGGGCTGCAAGTTTTCAGCTTACCAGCTTGCGAATCAATAATTTTAGCTAAGCTCGGCACAAACTGTACGCCATAGTTGAGGCACGTTTGTGGACTTAATCACAGTTTCAAGTCAGAACAATTTGGCTAAGACTTACCGGGGAAACATTACGGGTATTGTTATAGGTCCAACTAAATCTGACCGATTCTGGCGGATCGGCGTCCACCTCGCATTTGACCTGTATCGAGTGCATGTTGATTGCTCCAATGGAGGTCTGCTCTGTGCCGGGCTTACAGCGTGGCGAGACTGCAAAGAGACAAAAAACAAAATAAAAATCATCACATCAAGCCATGTCAAAGAAAAGGTCGCTAAGCCGCAAAACATTTCTTTTTAATGTTGCTGCTTCAAAGAAAGCAAACAGTCTGTCTGCACCCCACTGGAGTTGGGCCACACGGACGGAGAGTACACAAAAATGAAAATAAAAATAAAAATAAAAATAAAGAGAAACAGGAGGCTAAATCCAAGAGGAAGTCGAGCCAGCTACATAGCCTTGAGCATAGTAATTAACATGTTTCCGTTTCATGAACGTGGGTACTGTCGTTGTTGTTGCCCTGTTTATGTTTAAAAGCGGGTAAATCTGTGTGTGTGAGTGTGGCAGGTATTGAAGAAGATGTTGTCGAGTTTACTTTCACTCGACGGTGAAATGAGAGCAGATATACGGAAGTTGCGCTCAAGCCCGCGGGCCAAGTCTCTCTGCCAGACATATGTACATTATATATACACGCTTGCTTACATGTAAAGACGCATGTGTGCACTATTCACTGGCAGGATATGTGGAAAATGTGGGCGCTGAAAGCCTTCTTTGCATGTAAGTCACGCTACAGCTGATAAGCATTTGAGGCTTTATTACTTGATGCTGTTATCACAAGTCGCCTATACTTCAGCGAAATATGCTTAAAAGGACTTGCTCTGCGAAAATGTGTATGTGTATGTGTGTATGCGTGCGCATTTACCAGTACTTGTTGCTTGTGTGTGAGTTGAGCTGAAGTTGCATACAACTCAGACCGTGAAACTTTCATAATTCCAAATAAAAACTACTTTAACTGTCGTATAGCATGAAAAGCGCATTTCCGACTTTCGAGCACTGAAAAATGAATCAGTTTCCTTTGTATATTTCCGTCATGTAAGAGGATTGTCAGTGGGCAAACAGATATATATAAAGAGTGCACACGCGCGCTTTAGTGCAGCGCCAAGCAAGTTAAGAAAGTCTATCTTAAAGATGACTAATTTGTAGTTATCTTAGATAATCTGAAAATAGAAAGTTGAGTTCAAATCTGACTTTTATAAATTGTATGAAAACTCGCATATTTATAATATCATCGACGTAGTTAATCTTTTCTAAAGAGAAGGGAGCGTTTTTACTCATAGTATAATTTCAATCTTTTAACACAACTCTGAGCTGTAAATTGTGAAAGGTGAGCAAAATAAATTCAATTTACGATGGATGACAGCTCGTGCTCGCTCCATTTGGGCTACACTTCAAATTTCTGGGATACATAAGAAGGTTCAGTGTTGATCGACTGATTTATATAGTTCAATCGTTTTTATATGCAGTGCACATTAATCTTCTGATAAAAAATTGCTGGCAGCGGCGGCAGCTCCCCAAAGGCAGTGCGTGAGGTTTATGAAAAAAGTTGGCAGAGCCGTTGCGAGAGTTAAATTTATAGCCGAAACTTTTGTGTGTAAATCAATGGCGGTTATTTAGCCCGCTGGCAGCAACAATTTCACAATTGTAAGCAAGTACGCTGAAGCTAACAACACACGTATTGCCACAGTCGGGCTATGTATTATTTCTAAGCAATTTCCTCATCCGCTGCGCAAGTTGCCAACTTACATATTTGTTATTGCCATGGTCACGAGCTGCAGCAAGTTGATTTTATTTTGCAACTTCCGCTTCCGCTCGCCATGTTATTTCATCATATTGTTGGCAGTGTCATGGCTGCCCGTGCTTCCTCTTATACTATAACTGTACTTATTTTTTATATCGAGCCTGCCTGCAGAAAAGCCGCTTACTTACACTGCACTTTGAGCGTTAGGCTGGAGCTGCGCGTCTCTCCCTCGGTGTTGGTTGCCCCGCAGGCGTAGGCACCTGCACTCTCTCGCTCCAGGTGCGTCAGGTGCATGATTTCCGTGCTCTCGCCAGACATACGCATGCCCTGCAAAACATAAAATAGATTCACAATAAAACGTTGTAAATAGCTCTGTCAAGGCACTTGATTAAAGTTTATGCAATCAATTGGCGAATCGATTTCAAAACAGTTAACGACTGCGTAATACTCTGTTCCCTTAAGTGCATGTAAGAGTCCTTTCGTTTCTTGACTTATTATTGTCACGTCGCCAGGTGGCGTATGTCAATGTTTTTTAGTCAATTTAATCAGGATGGCAAGAGTAACGTATTCCTAAAATTTTGTGACCTTAGCTATAAAACTGTGGAAGATATAATTTTTAGCAATTTGTCACACCCCAGAAAGGCGTAGTTATACATACAATAACTATAAATACCGCGGATACCTATGCGGATATATATTAAAAATTTCAAGTCCCTAGCTTTTAAAGCTCTCCAAATAGTCAAGGATATAAACAAATCGCTATATAGAAACTCAAGTTTTGCCACGCCCCCAGGGGCGTAGATATATAACTTTTTGATCGATCGTAAGAGGATGTTACCCCAGTGGGGGTATTAAAAAAATCACGTTATAAACCTACAGCACACACGAGTATATATTCCAAATTTGAAGTCCCTAGCTTCAAAGGTGGCCAAATGCTTTGCGTTCATACAGACGGACATTGCATAAAACTAATATACTCTTTTTCCCTTTGGGAACAGACTAGAGAAAAACATAAATATATACGTATGGCTATTGAGACAAGTTAGCTGATAGATAAGTTATAAATATAGAATTGATAAATTAGGATAAAATATATATATTTATTTTAGAACCTTAGTACAAAAAACAATCATTTTGACATATCATATTCTATGGTAGACACTGATTATAATTTATTTAAATTTATATTAAATTGAAAGGTCTGAAAAATAGAATTCCCTTAATGTCTGGCTAAATTGATAAACATTATCGTTCAGTTGCAAATCTAAATGATATCGTGATTTTTAAATCTTTTGAGGAATAGCATATTGAAGTGAAAACATAAATCACAGCTAATGGAAATGCAATTGAATTCAGAGAAAAACCGCAGACACCACACCACAATGACAGCCAAATTCGATTTTATGTCATTAACAAACTTTGCGCATGCCGCTGCCTAAGCGACCACAAAGTGCTCTCAATATTATTTTCGTCCCGTTTGGAAATCGAATTAAATGGTATTTGAGCGACTCTATTGGCATTATTGAATGCAATCTAATGAATTATATTTTGACAATCGCTTTGCCAGCGCAATTAACGTGGATCCGATGTGAACTTGCCCCTGTTTAATATATTTTGTAATGATTTTTCAATTATTATTCGGCATCAAAATGCACAGAATAAACTATGTGTTGAGGTCAATATATTAAATGTTAAAATTAACACTTAAATTATAATTGAAGCCGCTCACAATTGCATATTAATTTGTTTGTATACCCTGTAAATATTAAAACAAGGTTTAAGGGCCATACGAATAGCCTACGTATAAAGGAAAGATCTTAAGTTTTTCAAACAAATTAAGTTAAATTCTCTTTGGTTTAAGGACTCTGGCGATAGTCGACTAATTATATTTAATTACATTAATGGTGACTTCAGCTCATTTGAGGTTTCACTAACAACTGAATAATAAATGCATTTTCATTATTTAATTGCGAAGCAAAAGGTATCTCCCAGTTGGGAAACTTCAATTAGCAGTATATTTTTTTATACAAAAATTTGTTTTGATACATACGTAAATTAGCAAAATGAATTTAACACAATGCAGATGACTCTGCTGATGAATAATGTTAATTAAAATTGTGTTCTGCAAATGCAACAGGCACTTGTCACTGCAACTTAAACAAGACAGTTGCATTTGATGTTTAAAGCTGAGCTAGCTTTAAGTCTCTGGGTTATCTAGACCGAAAAAAGTGAACTGCTGATAAAGGAAATCTAGAGCGAACTGACAGGCGAAGAAGTGACAAAGTTTGCTTAGTTTTTGCTGCTCCTTCGAACTTTTTGCTCTGTGCACACTTGACGCATCGTTTTTCATAATTTTTGCCGATTTTTGCTTTTGGTTAACAAGTAGCAACGGCGAAAGGCGAACCCGAAGGACGAAAATGAAAATGCCTTAAATATTAAAAAGTTCCCTCATTCGTCACAATGGTTTGGGATAATTTGTTAAATGCCAAGCCGAAACTCTTGCTCAGCAGAGACGAAGAATATATGTTTGTATAATAGTGAATGAAAAAAAAAAACATAATTTAATGGCACTGCGTGTGTGTGTGTGTGAGTGTGGGTCATGAAAAATGATGATGTGCCATGTGAACAAAACTGTCAAAGGTTGTCAAAACCTTGCCCGTTTCAGCAATAACAAGAACACAATACCGGCCAGCCGAACAAAGCTGGTCAAGCTTTGTGGCTTTTGTGGTTATGTGAATGGAAGTTGAGCTCTGTGTGGTCAATCTCTGGCTTATTTGTCGCATGATTAATGCCTAAATAATTTTCAATACAAGCCGACTTTAATCAAATGCTATCGTTAGTAATTATTTATGGTCGGCCCACACTCGCTTGGGAAATGTATGCACAAAGAACTCTCCAGACTCAAAGCGAACAGCTTTAAGGCTGGGCGTGGCCGACGTTGGCCACTTGGTAACCGAATAGGCCACATAGTTGGCGCCTGTCATCTTCCAAATGGGAGTTGCCCGCAGCTTTCGAAATTTTGGCTGCTGCCAACAATTTCGGTAAATTAAATTAAACCGCAAAGTGTCTGCTTAAGTTGCCGCAGGAATTTCGACAGTCTGAAACTAGGGAAGGAATCTAGTGCCTACTACAGCAATTGATAATAAAAATTGCCAAACTGTTTGCTGCCAGTGGCAGTGCCGTAGTTTCAGTGTTGGCAGAAATAGAGGGGGAGGACAATTGGGAGTCAAAGAAATTGAAATTGATGAAAATCTGTGGCGTACTTACGTTCTTGAACCAGGAGTAACTGGTGACAGGTGGCCTAGCATCTGCACGGCATTTGAACGTGACATTTTGACCCTCGGCTCGTGTTACCATTCGGCTGGGATCCTCGTTGGCCAAGTGCACCGAGACGGTAGGCGGATCTGCATGGATACGTACACAAAATAGGAAGAGAAAATAAAAGCAGTGGATAAGTAAGTGCGGGCGTCAAATCCAATGAGCGCTTCAAATGCCCGGATAAAAGTCCAAATAATAAACGCAAATGGCTCATAAGGTGAGCCACCCCGTCGGGCGTAACCGGCATTGCGTAATGTAGTTAACCCAAGCTGACGCTGCTGATACTGCTGCTCCTGGTCAGCTGTTGTCCAAGCACCGAGCACAGCCTATGGGCTGATGCGGACCACTCCACTTCACATCCACTGTGGTACACGGCCGTCAGGCCATAAGCCAAATGGGACTATTAGTTACGGTTGTAAAAATCTAATACGCGGCCGAGACTGGCGCCAGTGCGGTCGCCTCGAGGGCGCTCCTGTTCGTTCGGCCGCCATCTTGCTGGTGGAGCAAAACTATGGCCTCTGGACGCAAGA
Organism: Drosophila gaucha; assembly: GCA_035045545.1. Lineage (NCBI taxonomy): Eukaryota > Metazoa > Arthropoda > Insecta > Diptera > Drosophilidae > Drosophila > Drosophila gaucha. The sequence goes on from JAWNOY010000129.1 coordinate 325,143, forward strand.
CGGCAGAAATTGCGGACATTTATGGTGAATTATTAAAAATGCGGCACAAAATTAAATCGAAATGAAGTCTGATGTCGCACTCAGAGGTTGTCGAGGCCGCATTGAGTGCAGGTAATTTAATTTGCTTTTGTTGCTGCTGCTGCCGTGTCGGCAGGAGTAATCTAAAACGGAAGCCGGAAGCGGATGTTGCAAATATTATGATGCCTAGGCGAAAAATGAGCACCGGAAACATAACAGTGAAAATTTAATCAAGCCAAGTCGAAGGCAATGCAGAGGCCAACGCCAACGGCAACGACAGCCTCGGTGATGATCAGGATGATGATGATGACCAGAAATAATGACGATGATGTTGACTGCATTTCATAAGCAGCTTAACTGACAGCAGGCCCAACAGGTGAATGCGGCCTCGAGCTCCGCTTGAAAAGGAGATGAAGTAACTCGAACTGCAGCGCGTACGCCTACAAGGCTGCAAGCTCTGGAGCCCTAATCAAATTAGGTTGGTCTGGCCCTAATACGCTTCTAATTGGACTTGCCACGGCGGAAAGTGCTAAAGTAAGGCGCACTCACACATCTACCCACACCGACTAGGACTAGATACTTTCGAGTCTCTAATACCGAACGAGTGTGTGCGTGCGTGCTTAAAGCTTCGTCGACATGAATATAAGTGAGAACGGAGTTCATTCGGAGAGGTCATCGCATATGACACTGCATCTTGATGAATAGCTACATCTTTATCAGTATCCGTACTTACATGCCACTCGTATGATGCGCTTGTCCTCGATGGCGCCGCCGGAGAACCACGGATTCGTCGCCCGACAAGTCAGCTCGGCATTGTCGTTCTCCGATGTTACCTTCAGCGTTAGTATGCTGGTCGTTATATTGGCGTCCTGCAGAACAAAGATACGATATTGCTCAGATTTGTTTTTGTCAATGCTTAATTCACTTTGCGAAAGTTTGCCCAGCTCCCCACACTCGAGAAGCACTGCCGGACGAGCTTGACAACTAATGAGACGCATTTTTGGTTGCTTGTGCCGAACAGCGTATTGGGTTACGTCAAATTCAAAACATGCTGATGGCAAGCCATCAACGTTTTGGCAAAAATCAGGCCCGCTACAAAACCGTGCGTACGGCAGATGCTGCACCACCCTTTACACCCACACACACCCACGCGCACACAAAGGCACATTTTGTGCCCTGTTATCGAACGAATTGGTTATGCACGAGTTGTCTAATGTCAGACGACGTTTGGCTCTCGGCTAGCCCCGACCGCTCACGTTTTAGGGCTTCTGTATCAGTTCCAGCTACATGTTCCAGCTCTGGCTGCTGTCTCTTACCATTACATGGCATAATTAGAAAGCGAAAAAGGCATCGGCAAAGCCAACAACGAAAAAACCACATATCAGTTCTGCGCCGAAGAGCAAATGCTCTTGAATATTTTTTAATTAATGAAAATTACTGAAAATATGCACTAAAAGAAATTTGCTTCTCTATGAAATCAGACTGGAAAATGACAAAGGAAGATATTTGGCTTACCATGAAAACAGACTGAAAAGTGATATAAATGGATCATTAAAAAAAAAGAAGGACCGTTGCGCACTTAGTGCTGATATCTATAATATCTTCTGGCAGAGTATGCCTAGGGATAACTAATGGATGCCGAAAACGGAGCTGTCTTTACACACTGTGGTCGCTCGCATGTCTTACAAACTGGTGGTTGGCTTTCGGCCTGGGTCTGTGTATGCCACAGGCAAATGAAGTCGTGTTGCATGTGAACTGGAGCTGATAAATTTAAGCAAGATGCACAAAAATTGCGATGGGCCCTTAACAAATGGGCCGGGCCCATCTACATAAATTCAAATAAAAATTCGCACATTAGTCTGGACAACGTCCGTCGTCCGGCTGGTCGAGTGCAAATTTGTTTAGCTCGCTTGAAAGTTTTTGGCAGTGCACTTAATCAAAGAACTAGTGCAAAGGGAACGGAACGGAGGCAGCCAGCCAGGCGGACGGGCCACTTGAAGTCAACTTGTCTGCAGCTTTTGGCTCTGCGGCTGCTGCAAAAGTTTGCCTGGCTCACGTCGCCTTTTAGGGTCACCCAGTGGTCGGCATTGTAGTTGCATGTAGTAGCTGCACTTCAGAGGTTATTAAGCGGCGCACAGTTGCCCAAAGTTGTGCGGGTGTGGGTGTGGGTGTGGGTGTGCGTGTGTTGGCTATCAAATGTCAAACGTGGCCAGCAAATTTGCCGGCAAAAAGTTTACAAGCGCAGAAGTGCTTGTTTTTGCTTTATTTCGTTGAACAAACTCTGAGCTATTTGTTGTGGAGCAGCGAACACTTACCTCTTTGTCATTGTGCAGGGTAGCCTCGGCGTTGCGTATGGGCTCACCATCGAGCAGCCAGGCAATCTTGGCGGCCGGATACGAGCCCCACGACTCACAGCGTATGGCAATGGGATGACCCGCAGTGAGAAGGTCGTTGGGCGTTATGATTTTCACTCGGATTGGTTTCACTGGGAATAGAGTTAGACTGAAATTGTTGCTCTTAACACAAAGGAATCGGACTTACAGTGCACCTGTACGGTGACATCTTTGGTGACAGGTTCCAGCAGGCGAGTGCCTAGTGCACGGCATTCAATGCGCGCTCCATAATAGTCCCGCGTTGTGGTGCCAATCAGCAGCTGGTTCACCATAACCGTGGCCCCCTCCTCGACCGAGGTGTGGCTGGTGCCGATCAGCTCGTTGCCATCCCGCCACCAGGTGACCTTCGGTGGTGGTCGACCTGCGCAAAAGCAATGACATATATTATTACTTGCTGCACTCAATTGTGTGTCCCCAGTCGACCAGCCGCTGTGCTGCAAAGCGACTGCCTGTGTGGCACACACACAAATGGACTGGCTGGCCACTCGAGAGCCTGACCGCAGTCTGACAAGCTACATGGCTGGATACAGAAAGCACTTTACACTGTGTGTAATGCAGCTAATATAATCAATGAACAAATCATCGCAAGTTCAGTCAATATAAATCCTTTTTCTAAACCCTCAATAATATTGAAAGCTTATAACAGCATAAGGAGATAAAGTATTTTGTGTGCAACCTAAACTTTAGCAGTTTTATATGATTTTTAAAACACATTTTCTCATTCTGAAAATATGAAAATATTTTTAGTAAATTATCTCCTTTATGCAGTCGTTATTGCAAGGCCTCTTTACATTATGAGGTTGTTCACTATATCAAGCATTACATTTTTGCTTAAAACTCGTTTTGTTTGCTCAAAATAGACTTTGAAAATATGAATTCAAGAGATCATTAAAAAAATTAGTAGGAAAACTAGTTTCTGCTTCTAGCGTTCACAAAGTGATTTTTTGGACTGTTTTTACTTATACCAATATAATCAGCACTGTTCTGTTCAGTTTTATGTCAAGTTTTCAACAGCTTCAGTAGAAAAATGTAAGCATTTGGGTGTTCACAATATACGGTGTTTACTTTACTCAGTCACGACTGTATACATACAGATCTCTATCTTAAACTTTCATGTCAGTTCTTTCTGTCAGTTTTGCATTTTTGTGGCGAAACAGGTAAACTGTTTTTGAGTTGCTCGACAGAACAGGTGGGCTTGATAACTAAGTACAATTGCTTATATTTTGTTGTTTTGTGGTCTATTCCTGCATCTGCAATGAATTTACCAAATGCCAAAACCTTATGTTGTTTATTCCTTTGTAGCTAGTAGCTTTGTTACTTTATAAATTGGGAAAATTTTAATAAATTGTACACCTACCGCCTCTCACTTGACAGCAGAGGAAAAGCTCGTAACCCTCACGAAATGGCCCAGCCATTTGAGAGATTTCCTTGCCCTGTGCATCAAAGATGCGTGGCTCCTCGGGCGGTACTGCAAGAGAGAGTTGGAGAGTAGAGAGTAGAGAATTGGAGGTAGTTACGAGAGTCGCTTGGCCAAATTTGACTTACCAACAAGGGTTAGGTTGTGCCTGAAGTTGCGGGTGGGCGAGTTGAAGAAGTCGATGCGGCAGCGATAGACGCCGCCGTCCTCGGGCTTCACTTCCTTAATCTGGAGGCGCGAATCCTTGGGATTATCGCCAATGCTAAAGAACAGACGCTGACCCAGATCGCTAGCTATGGCCGCATGTGGCGCCAGTTTGACGTTGCCCCCACGCGAGTCCAGACTGCAAAGCAAATGGTTAAGTGTGAATTTAGTGTGTGGGCGTCGCCGGCAGCATAGCGCTTATTATACATCATAAATAAACATATGCAAGCATCTCTTGGCCATTAGTTTGTCCTGGCGCCCAGGTTGTCCTACTGTTACCATAATTTACGGCCATAAAAAATGACGCTCAATTTGCACCACTGTATTTCCCTGTAAGTGTGTGTGTGTGAGTTGTTTTGTTGGATTCGTTACTGTTGCTTTGCTGCTGCGTGCCACGTTGCGACTTTGGCAGCTTTGGCAGCTTTGCGCAAATTGCAGCAATTTGTTGCTGTTTTAGCAAATTACTCTGTTTATTTCATGTACAACACCCGGCACTTTGGAGTAGGGAGTAGGGCTGCCACTGCCACAGCTCAGTTGCTGCAGTTGTTTATGATTATCGACTGGTGGCCGGCTCACCTATATGTGTCTGATAGTTGGGGACGGAGCACGCAAACCTCGTGGCTGCACCACTTGAAATGCGCGAGGCACATTGAAAATTTATCAACTGAAATTTATAAAAGCTTCCAGGAAGAGAAGAGGCAGGGAGGGGGCGTGTCTGATGCGTATGTGCGTGAAAATTTGCTACACTTTAGCGATGGCAACTGTAATCGGATGTGCTTTACATTTATTATAACAAAGTGGATTATGACGGCGTGGACGGGCGCATCCTTGTCACACACGCACACGCACACATACGCGTACACAAAACATTTCTTCTTCCGGGCTCCTGCGCCAAAATACCGTCACACAAAAAACACCGTAAGCCGGAACTCAGGCAAAACGCACAAAAAAAAGGACTGAATGGAAGAAAAAAAATTGTGAAAAATGCGCCAAGTGTGATGGCAGCAAAGGATGTTGACGATTACTTCACGTTTTTGATGGATGGCTGTCGCCTGCAGGATGCGCACATGTACGTGCACGTACGTGGGCGTGTAGATGTGTGTAGCACTTGGGCAACATTTCCGCTTGTCGGCAACATCTACTCGCTGCTGGCTTAGACAGTTTTTTCAACTAAATAGTTTGACCAGGCTTCGAAATTGATTTGCCATGTTCTGGCATTTGCAGCAGCACTCACCTGTATAGCGGTATGCCGGTGGTATCCTTGAACCAAAGCAGCAACTTTACCGAGTCCTGCGGCGTGGGCGGCGTCAAATCGCAAGGCAGCTCCACGGTCTTGCCGGCAGCGGCCCACACCAGCCGTGCGGGTACTGCAAGAAAACAGGCAAAAGAAAAGTTTATGTTTTTTATTAGCAGACCACGAAAACTGATGCCACGACAGAGACAGGAGGGAGTGCGGGGGCAGCCAACCAATTGAAGTTGTCAGGTAGGAAGTTGGCGCTGGCGCTGGCGCTGATAAAAATATATTTATTTCTTATTTGCACTTCCTGCATGATTCGGCTGATTGTTTGTTATTTTAACACAATGCTTCCGCTTTAGTTTCGCGTGGCGGGCGAAACGAGATACTCAAAGCTGAAACGCGGGTTGTAGTGGGAGGCATCGGGCATCGGGCTACGCCTGGCAGCTCACACGCCCACCTCGCGCCCATTGTCTGCTCGACTCTTCCGTTTGCCGGTTGTCGACATCAGCGCTGTCCTTGTTGCTGTTTGTTCGGGTTTGTTATTTTGTCTCTCCCAAAAAAAAATGTATATATATAAATAAAATAAAGCAAATAAAAAGAAATGTTTATATGAAAGCTGAAAATATTTCTCTTTCATGCTACACTGCTTCACCTCGAATTTTGGGTTCGTGTTTTTGTTATTTCAATCAACAGGGCTACCAGTAAATTTTTGACATTGTTTCCGCCAGCATGGATTCTATATTTTCCAAATAATGTTCGCGACGTTGGCTCTTGCCTCAACGACAATCCTCAGTTAAAGCCAAAGTCTGCAAATTCTACATAAATTATTGCAACTGAAATCGATATGCAAATTTCATCTTCATCCATTTAAGTTGTTCCAATTTAAGAGTTTACCAGTGCCGCAAACCAACAACAGCAAACAACGGTGCCAACAAAGCTGCGACGCTTTTATTTTGCAAACATTTTTAAAGCACTTTTTTGTTAGCTTTTTTGTGGGGCACTCTCTTTTTTTCTGTGCTCTGCAAAATCCTGGCACTTTGATGTACAAATGTTTTTGCCAACTTTCGCTGCAAATTTAATCGTAGCTCCCATGCCAACAATGCCGCTCCGCTTACCTGCTGCTGCCGGCACTGGTAAAGGATTAGCAAAGCATGCCACAACTACACGCATAAATTTCTAGCGTCTTGTGGAGCGAACGAACGTATTGGAAAATTATTGAAATAAGTCCCTCGTGTCCGTCCCGCTCGCCCGTTCAGCTGGCCAAGGAGAGCCGCAGCTCGGCAAAGCCACAAGCCATTTGTTATATTGCGCTGCATACTTTCCGGCGTACATTCGCTGACAGCTTGAGCAAAATGGCAAACATGGCGGCGACGCAGCTTCCGCTGCGGCATCGGCAATTTGTCAACGCTTTGGCTTGCGGCAAGCTGAGCAAATGTGCGCTGCCGAGCAAAAGGCAACACCTAGTCGTAAATCTATATAAATGGCTGGGGCCAGGCAAAGCTCGTGCAACTCAAGGGGCAGGAGCTAGTTTATATTTGCTTAGCTGTTTGCGGTTTCGCCTGTTGCAACATCTAATTAGATGCTTTGTGCTCCCATTGCAACTGCAATAGCTTTGAAGTTATCCAGCAGCAGCAGCAGTAACAGCACGTGCACCCTTTAGCTGCCCCCTGGCAATCTATTTATAAATGCCCAGTGGCATGCGCCCAGTTGCTGGCGGCAATCGTCCGCCCGATTTGAATGATTTATGCATTCATTTAATTCTTTTATTGGCAGCCCAGGAGACGAGGACTTTGATGTCTGTTCCGTATCCAAAATAGTTGCTGCCAGTTGGTCGCACTCTTGAGTCTTGAGCTCTACCTGCGCCCCCAGCATCACTGCCTCCCATATCCCCGCTCTCGATTCTTTTTGATGTTTTGTTTTGACACATCGCATTATTTGCGGCTATTTTCGGCCTCATGTAAATTACTTAACACGCACAGACGCCAACCGGTGGCTCGAGGGAGGGCGGGCATATTCCCAATTGAAATTTTTACGGCTTGTCAAAGTTATTCGAGCGGTTCATTATTTAAGCATAGGAACATTTGACAGGCTCTCAACGTGGATCAATTAATATCCATCGAATGTGTTGAGTGTGTTTTCTAATTCTAATTACGGCAATATCACAGAAAATGCTTAATGAAGTCTTGAGATTAGTTCCGAAATAATAGAAGAATTATGGGGAAAGCTATAAATAAACGACGAAAATATTCAACTTTTGAAAAATGCTTCTGAAAATGATCGATTATAAATAAACATATTGTTGGTTTTATTTATACTCCATAAGGTAAAGGGAAGTGGTATGTAGATAAATCAAAAATAGAATAATAGCTTGATTTTGTATTTTACTACTGGATTAGGCCTACAAATTTTAATTTGCCTGTTAGTCGGCTTACGGCTTAGATCAACTCTCTGTCTAGAAGTTTGATGTTCAAACTTGGTTATCTTTTATGTTGTTTATATTTCATATACTTTGAGCATCTCATGAATTGGCTCCAAAGATTACATTTTATAATCTTTGAGCATCTCATGAATTGGCTTCCAAAGAGAGCTTTAATTTAAATGGAACATTTAAATCTAGAGCAATTGAGCCAAGCTAAAAATGTTTTGAAGCTCATTTTTGTTAAATGTATTTAAATTTAAAAGGAAGACATATTTACAAAAATATTTGCTTGCGATCCAGGCTTAGATTTGATTGTATTTAGACGAAAATACTTCCTCTATCAAACAATTGTTAGTAGAAACATATTGGAGTTTGAACTGGAACCCGCCTCAAGCATTAATTGTATCTGTTACTATTTATCTATAATTTTACTAATTTTATGAGCTTCAGTAAAAAAATAAAATTTTTTTTGATCAATTACATCATAATAATAATTAATAAAGAGTTTCTCCTTCTTTCTCATAGTCTAAGTTTTCATTTGACCGAAAATTTTAACACTTATTTAAAAATTGTTGAAAGCGAGATCTTTAAGTTAAAAATTGAACATGCTGTGCGTAGATGTTACGCATACGCAGCGTGGGACTTTGCATGCATTAAACAACAGTCGTAAAAGGGCGTAGCAAACATTGTGTGCAACATTTGCCTAGCCCTCAATCTTCATCCGCCCGCCCGGCCAGATGCGCACCACGGCACCACGTTGCGGCACAAAAGACATTACATAAATTATGCAAACAACAGACACTACAAAACGGAGCAGCGCTTCTGGGGGATTCGAACGGTTTAAAATCATAATATTTGCTATAAAAAAACGGAAATTGTTATTTAAGCTGAAAAGCAAAAACTATTTTAATTAAATTAAGATATATTTTCTACTGTTCGCGTCGCATAAGAGTTTAATGAACTCTTGATGAAATACGAAAAATAAAAAATGCAAATTCACAATAATAGAAAATCAGCAAAACGTGTCGCTAAATAAACTCAGATCAGCAGCAGCGTGCTAAATGTAGCACGCAATGTAAACAACAATAATAACAACAACAGCAACAACAACAACAACATCTAATTCAAATATATGCCAAACAACAAAAACTTGGCAGCCTTTCAATAGTAGAAAATATCTGTGCCTTGCTTTAGTTTTTCAATTTCATCTAAATTGTTTTATTGCGCATCGCATCGCATTCAATTGATTTGGGTTGGTTTTATTTCAAAGTTGGTCCTGGGAGGCAGAAGGCAGATCGATGTGGATTCCGTGGTTGAAGCTAACGCCCCACATGGCTGCGCTGCGGTTTTTGTTTGTTGCGGTTGCGGTTTTGTCTTTTATGAAAATCTGCTTGTTGCATATTAGAGATTACGAGTGGCGTACCTGTATCTAAATACTCTTATTTAATATGAATAACTATAATATAGTTTCCAACTAATTAGTGCGATAAGTCTCTTGCAGCCAAATGACAATTCAAAGAGACATTCGCTTAAGACAACTAAATTCAATTGTTTCAAGAATAGAAATTTGCCAGTGCCTAAATTGAAGGCAATCGAGCCATTAATCCGTAAATCGCGTACTACTTAAAAATATATTGAATTATATTACTTATGCAAGAAGCGTTACTAATTTGTCTTGAAAATTATGAGACTCTTTGTGGGAAGCCTAATATGATTAAGTGGGCGTTTGTTGGAGGTTGTATTTACTAGTTTGTGGCTTTTGATATGCTTGAAGTTTGATTGAAACATTCCAAATGCACATAAAAGTCAATTACAAGTTAGAAAGTTAATTAAATAAAATTAGCAGAACTCATATATTCGAAGGGTTGTCGAACAGCAGCATAAACGGCCTCTGTGTATGCTAGGTACTCTACGAGAGTGTGCTGCTAATGAAAAGTTTATTTAGAGCTCCGGCAACTTTGAACTAAATTAGAGGCAATTGCCAAGATAAATATTTGAGTTTCACTATTCACAGCTGCCTCGTCTGGCATATGCTGTTGGCGTTGCCGCAGATGCTGCTGCTGCTGCTGCTGCTGCTGCCTTTTAAATATTTTATTCAGCTGCCTTTGTCCTGTTACATTTTTTGCCACGTTGCGCCACATTGGGGCAAATTGTTTACATTTAAATTGTACATTATGGCAAACACATACACACTCACACGCACACACACACACACACTTACGGACGGCCCGGTACGGCCACAAAATGTTCCAAGTTGAGAGCGAAAGTGGTTGCCATTGCCACGACAAGTAAATGTACCACCAGCATCCCTGTCATGCCTTGCCACGCCCCTTGCCCCGACTAACTCGAGTGTAGTCCAAGTCGTCACTGACCCTAATGTACTTTCTCACACTTCGCGCATGCATTACGGACTACCGAACAGGACAGCTTTGTGAGTGTGAGTGTGTGTGAGTGTGTGGAGTAAACTTTTTAAAGTGCTTACTCACACACACGCACAGTGCCTGCTAATATGCATGTGTATGAGTATTTACTTATAATTAGAAATGCCTGCATGTTTTTTCCTCCCGACTGCGGTGTTTATGTAGGTTTGTGTGCATTTCCGGTTGCCATCATGTTATGCAGCAAACAAAGCTAACAACTTTTAACGGACAAGCAAAACACATAAGTTTTTCCTCAATCCCTAACCTTCCAGCCCATGCCTATTTTGAGCAAAAATACACATTTCTCAGAATCATTTCGTACAGCAAGATGTGGGGCAGGGTCCAAAATATGAAAGCATTTGGCCAAATTGCTGTGTCAAAAATATGTATTAGCGAAAAGTTGGCGCCAGTCACAGTTCTGAGAGTCACGAGTCGCGAGCGCGCAGCCAAGCAACAAATGTCCACGGCAAGTCAATTAGGCAAAATATATAACGTATACATGAAAATATACACGAGTATTTTTTTGGCAAGGCGAATTGCCAAGCTGTTTATGACCCAGTCGAAAAGCATGGCAAAAGGAAAACGCTTTAAAGATTTCTCTTTTAATAAATCTAGCAAGTTGTTGCCACTGAGTTTCTTGTTTGTTGCGGATTTTGTTTGCTTGTTTTTTATTATTCGCTGGTGCTGCTGCTGCTGGGGTCAGCCGCTGTCAGTGAAAGTTTTCAAATTAAATTCAGCGACGCCATTTTCAATTAGAAAACTTCTTTGCACAAAGTCATTCGCAGGAACCCGGCCGACAAATTCAATAGTAGCCGCAGGAGCTGATACCGACACAGGAGCATGAGCACGAGCTGAAAGAGGAGCTGGGAGCTGGACCGTAGAGTAGTGAGTGCCTCATCATCGACCATTCCAACTTGTTATCAGTTGGCTTCCTTTAGGCGGGACTCGTGTGCGTCTTTGTGCCTTCAATTAAAATGCGTTCGCTGTCATTTTGGACGCCGTATTGCACTCGCTACGTGATTTAATAATAAAATACGAGAAAATATTCCAGTCAGCGCTTTGTTGTCCTTCTTGTTGACGCCATTGTTGGCCGGCCATTACGTGTCTCTTTTAGTTTCCTTCCTTTCTTGTAATATTTTCTTTTTTATGTCCATCCTGCTGCCGCCTCTGCAACTGTTGCTTGGATTGCTAAGAAGACGAGTCGCTGTCTATGTGGCGACCTGAGAGTCCTTTTTGCAGCGGCCATTTAATATTAAATTTTCTATTAAAGTAAGTGCTGATGAAGCAACGAGCCACTTGATGCTCTTAGGCAGCTGCGATAAATAAGCAGATTACGCATACGCCCCGGGGCCGTTAATTATAAGCAAAGCTTTACATTGAGTTTGTGCTATTATTAATGCAGTCCTTTAGCCTTGGCTGCATTTTAAATTTATGGCACTTCGCACACTTAAACATTTATATTATTCCAATTGCAAATTATTGAAAACCACTTGGCGAGCATAAACATTTTAAATGACCGCAATTACTGGACACAAGCAAATGATGAAATTTTATTTCATGTTAATTGCAACGCTTTCGGGAATTCAGTAAGAGTAGAGCGACCTAGCGGTTGCTCTAATAGCGCGTAAATTACTTGATTTTAAATTGTGAAAACACGCAAATGGCTGTGCAACAGCAAAGGACGGCAACGGGGAGCGGCTCATGTTGTTTGTGGCATGCGCCACGCTCGTGGCAATGCGCAAATAAGTAGAAAGTAACTCTGCACCCATGCACATGTGGTCATGATTTATGAAAAAGTATACGACATTAATTTTTTGACCAAATGCAAATACACAAACTAAAGTTAAATGAAAAAATACTCTATACTATTGGGTTTTATTAACCAAATATTATTCGCATATATATACAAATAATTACCTAAAGTGTATTGTTTGCAAAATTTTGCAGTTTTACATATATAAAGTGAGGTGTATAATCGTTTCAGAGCAATCAAAACTATTTTTCATAGTCAGCTAATAAAGTCTAGCTGATATTTATGCAAAAGCTGTCTTTTCTATGGAACAGTACTTTTACCTTAAATCTAATTACAAATGGCAAAAAGTGATCACCGTTTAATGGAAAGGTTGTCTTATGCTTAGCTATTCAGTTCACAAGCAAAAGATGGAATACTGAAATTACCCGGACACATTTTCTATTTCTTATTTGTTATTTTCTTATTTGTATAGAATACACAACAAATAAATTCCACTGAAAGCCGAATCATGCTACCGATTGGAGTGTAAAGCAAATGTAACTTACTGTTACTAAAAAGTTCTCTTTACAAAATGGTTTAATTAATAATTAAATAACAACTAATATAATTGAATTATTTTTTTGACATTTAAAAAGCTCTATTATGCTATTTACCAACTTCTAAACAAAATAAAATTATAATATATGCAATTCTAGTCTTAATTAGCACTGATAGCTATGACATTGGGCATAAGCTTTGGTACTTAAACCTGGAGCACTAATACGTAAGCAAATCAGCAACCGAAGAGTGCTGACTAAAATTAGAGTAAGTGTTAGCATTAGCTTAGAAATCCAAAACTAAACTGAGATAGTGCAATTGCAGTTGAGTTATTAGAGAGTATTATAGTAACATTTCAGCATAATTGACCAAATTTTCTCAAACTTAATGACAAAGTGAGCAGAATCTGATGCTCTACAATAGGGTATAAAAATATACCACAATGAAAATAACGCACCGCAAATATTGAGGCGCAGAGAGAGAGGGAGAAAGAGAGAGAGAGAGAGAGAGAAAGAGAAAAAGAGTAAGTGTGTTGCAGGGGGTGGGCGTGAACGGGTGTGAAGACAAGTGCAACTGGAAAATAGTGAAAATGAGCAAATAAATTAAAAAAACAGCCAGCAAGGGCAGCAACGGCAACGGCATTTAAAAGTAAAATATGGCAACGGCATGCAGCAAAACATTTTTGCAAACGTAGCAGGCAACCACAGCAGCAGCAGCAGCAACAACAACAACAACAATAGCAACGACAGCAGCGACAGCTACTGCAACATGCAACACATGCTGTGCAACATGGCCCGAGCTGTGTAGTTGCTGCGACAATTTTGGACGCCAAGTGGCAGGCGGTTGGGCGGTTGGGCGTAACAGGACTCGCTGCGGCTGAAACTAGGACAACGCTCGGGCCGCTGGCATCATTGTGTTTGGCTCCTGTTAGCTCGGCAGCCGCACTGTGCAACTGGTCGAGACATTGCGCATTATTTACACGCGTGTTTATTATTTTCAATTAAACTGCTCACTGGGCACTTATCATAGATAAACATGACCGCTTGCCGCTTGTGACTCATGTCCCTGGCAGGCAGCAGGCAGCAGCAGCAAGAACATCTGCAGCAGAAGTAACTCACAGATACGAGCTACAAATAGTTTATAATGACGCCCGCCTAACACCAAGGGGCACATTTTATTTATAGTTCATCTTCAAGTTGTTGTCGTTAAATTGCGTAAAAATCATTTTTGAATTTGTGCCAGTTTTTTCGTTTTAGAAACAGAAACACGCAGCTCTGCCCTACGGCAGCAATGTATAGCATATATATAAATATAGTATATATACAACAGAATATATATATATAAATATATATATGTACCGTGTTGCTATTGATTAGAAAATATTCCCGTGAGTCAAGCGAACTTAAAATATAATTTTTATGCGTTTTTAATTCAATTTTATGAAGAACTATTTTGGTTTATATTTAGTCTGTTTTGAATAAGATAATTCTTTTCCTATTAATGCAGTTGTTTATAGTCTATTATTATAGTAATGTATATAAATTTCTTTTTTATTTTGTAAGAATCATTAGCTACAAATACTTCCAACTTCGCTAAGTCTGTATCCAAGCACTTGGATTAAATAAATTTTATTTTACTTGGCAAAATAAATTGTCAACTGAGAGCTGCTTAACCATATCATTTTCAAGTTGATGTTTAGTGAATGTTATTATTATCAAAGATTCAAGTCAATAATAAAACAGACAGAACGACAGAGGAATGAGACAAATCCAGATTAAGTTTTGCTTTTTAACTAAGAGTAAATTCGAACTTTGAACTTCCATTTGTTTTCGTATTTATTAATATATATATAGAGTTCGCTTTACATATCTACATAATTATTAATTTAATTTGCCTTAATGTGTCACATCATCGAATGAATTGTTTGTATATACGTAAGGGGAAGAATAAAATTTCTTTCGGTCCACAGCAAAAGTGAAAAGAAAATTAAAGTTGATGTGGCGCCAGCAGCTGGAGCAGAGCAGCTTCGAGTGCTACCGGTACGAAAATCAATTTAATTGCAGCTGACAATTAAATTTACGCCGAATTAACAGCGACACTTCACTTTTTACGCCAGTTGGCGCTCAGGATACAGTGCGTGCTCGTGGCCCTCTGCTGGCCCTACTCTGGCCCTACTGCCAGGCTCTGAGGCCAGACAAACGTAGCGCTGATTTCTTGTCAAACAATTTTTTAATCAGCGTCGCTTCAGTTGCGCTGTCCTCAGCATGGCCATGCTCTCCACTTTCAGAGCACTGAAGCTCTCCAGTTTGTGATATTTAATTTCATTTGGCTGTTGGTGCGGCAAGAGCGCATGCCGCTCATGTTTGGCGCTGTCCGAGCTCGGGCCGCATTGCTCGGATGCCAGCTGGAATGGTGTCTGCTAGTAATTGCCTGCACATTCTGAGCCCGTTTTATTTTGACACTGGCATTTCAAGCGGAGAATCGCGCTGGGTTGGGACAGCTGAGAGTATGACTCATTGGGTGGGTAGCGCCAGCTGCTTAATTTGACAAATTCGCATGACGATGAGTGCGGCTAATTAGGCGCCTTGGCATTGTCTTTTTGTCTTTTTCGGACAATTTCCCAGAATTTCGAGCTGTTACTCGCTTTATGGAGTGCATATCAACGCGGCCCGACAAACGCATATGCATAACGATAACAATAACAATGAAACGAACACAAGGCAGGCAAGACAAGAGAAGTGCCGCCTTCGATGTTTGTTTGCGTTGCGTAAACAAATAATTAAAATAATGTGACGAGGCCAAGTAGCAGCTTCTGTGGCAGTTGCAGTTGCAGTTGCAGCTGCAGCTGCACGTTGCAGCTGCGTTTGCCATCAAGCATGTCGAAAGAACTTTAAACGATGGGAACTTGCAAGTTGGCCCATTTCGGGGCCCATCATTATTATTGGCTTGCAATGTGTTGTACAGATGCTCTGGTTAAAGCTTTTAATTGTTTCTTTCTTTGTTTTTGTTTACCAATAAGCGTCAGCTGTCGCCAACCCCCAACCCCCAACCCTCAACCTCCAACCCAACGCTCGCGACCCCAATGCTAACTAGAAGCAAGCAGTAAATATACATATTTTTTTTGCTGCTAATTGATTTATTTACTGTGTGTGTGTGGGGCAGGGTGAGGGTAATGGGTGAGGGGTGTGCTTTTTGAAAAAAAGTAATTTAATGCTAATTTGCCTGTTAATCGAGCTGCTCGCTTACCCTTAATGTGAGCTGTGTGCCTTTTCAGGCAGAGCACAAATGAAGTGTGAAGTGTTAGCAGCCTTGCTGCTTTTGTTGTTGTTGTTATGCATTGATTGCTAATGAGCTTGAACATTTAGATGATTTAATGCGCTGCTCTTTGCCCATATTTGTGAAAGAAAAGCAATCAATAGTTGAAGCAGAGAAAGATTGAGAGACTGCTTGCTGATGCTCTCCCTCTCTCTCTCTGTCACTCTTTCGTTTGGTATCGCGATTGGCAATAAACCAAATGTACAGCTAGCTCAAGTGGCGAAAAAGGCGGCATAGTACTCCATTGACAATATATCAAGTATACGCTTGTTTATGGCCACGCCTAGACTTGAAATCCCAGCCAGGCGCCTGGGCATCAGTTGGCCAGCTGTTACTACATTGGCCAGCCTGCCATAACTCAGAGGCGGTTCATTCAATTTGCCTGCAGGGCGCTCGACACACCTCAGAGCCCGCCCTTTCAGCAGCAAACTATGTGTTCTTTTGGCCATTTTGTAGCTATTTTATTTTATATTTATTTGGAGCTTCTTTTGCCATTTTCAGTGTGACATTTCAACGATGCCGCTGCTGCTGTTGCTGCTGCTGCTGTTGGTGCTTCCATGTCTGAGCGACGAAATCCGCTTTTACGAGTTTATTTATATGCAAAATATGTAAATTTACGATGGTGGCAACAACAACAACAACAACAATAGTAAATAGAGTTTGTAGTATGTACATATTTTATGCATAGCATTGCATACTTTTGGGGCGTGTGTGTTTAGATTTACAAGTGCGATTCGGCAATCGGAGTCGAGTTTAGTTTATGTGGCCGCTGAAAATGAGTCGGCTGCGGCAACGATTTATACGATGGCCGAGCGTTTTGACGCAAAATGAAATGAAATGAAATAAGTATGTTTTGCGCTCTGCAATAATTTAAATAATTTTTTAATTAAATTCACAGCTGACAAACTATTCCAATTTATGGGCCGCTGACCATAAATATATCGAAGCTGCAGCCGAAATGCAGCTTCAAATGCAGCAATTACAATTCTCTCTAATTTATTTACTCTGACTGATGCCATTTATGGCATTTTATTACTGCACTTGTAAATGCTGTTGTTGCCGTTGCGACTCTACTGCGTTTTCAATTTGCGACAATTTATGGCAACATATTATGCAAATCCACTGCCTAATCACCCCGATTCAGAGCTTGTAAAAACAACAAAAATTGCTGCCTGCTAAATTAAAATTTAATAAATATGCAAATTACGCAAATTACAGTTCGCCTGCATGCGATGGTCATTTCCGTTTCTCCCAGCCACGCCCACCTCGGCCAACTTTCAATTAACGCTTAGACAATGTTCAAGTCAAGGGGTCACACAAAGGCGGCAGGCGGCAAGCAGCAGGCGCCACCAACCGGAAAATGTTGCAAAACAAATGAAAATCAAACAAATGGGCGGGGCGATTAGGGGTTGGGGGTGACTGTAAAATATGCACAAACGAGTTGATTACGTGTCCCAAATAGATTTGCCGACAAATTTCGTGGAGTTTTGTTGCGAATTAGCAGTGAAAAAAAGCAAAGCCAAAGCCAAGGGGCGAATTCCGTTCGCTTGGCATATTCAAGTGATAAATTCAATTTTCCACTTGAACGCCAAAAACCGCTCACGCCTCCCCCCATTAGCCCCTGCCCCACATCGCTCACACTCACACTCTGCAATGTGTGACTAATGGCGCTTGCTTGTTGGCGGCATTGGCGGCGGCAATCAAACAGAAATCATAAAGGCGTGTTGCCCAAGCATAAACGTGAACAGGCACCTTGGATCGCCGCCTCGAACAATGGGTCACAATGCCCCGCCTGTCCATCCCAGCCCACAGCCACACAGCGCATGCCGGGCGGCGATAAAAATTACAAAGCTCATACCAAACTCAACAACAGCAGAGGCCTTGCCATCCGACTGGGTGCACTGAAGCGTGGCCACTGCTGCTGCATTGCTGAAGGATATATCGCTGGGCGTGTCCACCCATCGTTGACGGAATGTGAATCACAACTCCAGCTGGGATATATACAGCTATACACATGTAAGTGTGTAAGATACTTTGGTCACATCTGACAGCCTCAACACACCAGCTTAGTATACCCTGCTAAATGACAAACAAGTCCAAGGGCTAAAGTTGCCCAAAAAAGAAAAAATATTTAGAAAAATATAAAACACTTTATTTGGTCTTAATCTTTCACTTGTTCCCAATGCAGGAGATTTCAGATTAAGATATTCAAAACAAAACAAAACTACTTTAGTAAGATAGTAAATCTTATCATGTTTTTTATGTAACTAGTCGTTGCTCTTAATAAGAATTAGGCATCAATTTTTAGCTCAAAAAAAATTTTTTGATTTTGAATTATAATTTTAAAGAACATACATATTATATATTATAATATTGATCAACAAATTTTTGCCATATGAAAACCTTATTCAAAAATAGTTTACTGCCATTTAACTGACGACTTAATTCATAAATATATAAAAATATTTCGAAGCAAAAAAATAAGCCAGATCAATGAATGAAAATAAGAACTTTTACTTTGACTTATGCTCATGAAGCGGATTCATTGCATTCGCTTTTCTTGTAAGAGAGTAAGGCACTTAAAGGCTTTAAATGTGAAAAGTTCTTTATTATTTAATCTTAGTAAATACATATGTACATAAATATTTATGCAAAATAATTTTTTGTTATTCAAGTCTTAAGTACTGAAAGTTTAAGTAAGTACGTAATCTTTTTTTTGGTATTTAAAAAAACATTAAAGTTGCTGGAGCTAACACAAAAAGAATTCCAATAAAATATAAGATGCAAAAATCAAAAGGGCAAATCAAAAGCGAAAATCTCTGATACAATTTTAAAACTACAATTTGTACATATGACTATGCTCACCGACTTATTCATAAAATGTAATAGTATTATTTTAAATAACACCAGTAAGTAAAATATTGACTACAAAAGCTTTTGAATAAATATTCATTAAATATATGTAATAGTAAAAATATTATTTTCAACGTCATGTTCAAATATGGGGCTGTTAAATACTTCAAAATGCTTGCGTGCCTTTAGATATGGCTATGATACCCTGTAAATAGCTGTAATTACAGGCTAAGTAGTTGTTTGGACTTTTGCGCACCCCCTTCAGAGTGATTTGGTCTGATTCAGACCTTTGACCAGTCGCTTTTAATGCGATTTTGGCATGTGCAGACAGACGAAAAGTGACCAAATAAAAATGGTCATAAAATTGAATTTTTTATGAGTGCCTTATGCCCGAAAGGGTTAATTTCGGAAAATAACCCCCGTGAAGCGAAGCGAAGCGTTAAGCAGAAAAGGCAAAGGCCAAATGCTGTTGACAACAACAAACGATGTTGGATATTGGATATAGTACATACATATGTACACACATATATACGTATACAGGCAGAAATATAGCGTGGGTTCGTCTCGCCATTTGTTGATTCACACCTTTTGGTATTCGGGGTTTTTTGTTGAATGTCAAACAAGTGGACAGGGAGAGGACTGAGATAGTAGGGCGTAGGAGCGAGAGCCTGAACGTTGATTAACGGAAGCATTACTCACAGCGAAGGGGGCTCAATCAAGTGCAAAATGCAAATGTTTCGAGCAGCTAAAAATATCAACACAAAAAGGAAATTGTAGACCATAAAAGCGGGCAACAATAAGTGGCAGTAGCAGTGTCTCAGCCCCTGCCCCCTGCCCCCACCCAAGCTGCCAGCTGCTGATGCGCCTTGGCTTTGCTGTTGCATTTATTGCGCTTGTTAAGGCCAACAGCAGCTGAAGCAGCGTTGGGGGTGGCGCAGAAGCAAGTTAAAAAGTCATAAAATGATATTTATTTCATTTCGGTGGCGCGTAATGCGCTCTAACTGGATGGTGGTCTGCCTCGCGGGTGGCACAGTCAGCCACTAAGGCAGCCCAGCCGCTGAAGTAACATCTACTAGCAGCAGCAGGAGAAGCTAAAGATGTGCTATAGATTTGCCTTTTATGTGAAATTTATATTTTTCAGCCACCGAGAGAGCAGCAGTCGGCGAAATAACAAAGAGCGGATCTGCTATAAAAGGGGGCAAGGGCCGGGGCGTGGTCGGGTTGGTCGCTTGTTGGGCACCGAGCACATTTTCACACAACTATTTGCCGCTTTATAGAGTTGAAGCTTTGACTTCTTGCCAGGGGCTGCTGCAAGTGCTGTGCTGTGGAATGGCAATGGAAATGCTCTCCTTCAGCCTTGTGGCTTTTTAATGTTTTCTTGTTAAAGTTTATTGAAAAACTTTGGACAGTCACGTTTGAGTAGTCAGCGGGTGCCCTAACTTATAACTGCGCACAGATATGTACATATATATATATATATGTATGCCTGTCCAGAAATGAAACAGCTGCACGAATGCACGCCCCAACACCCATGAAAGTGGAGCAAAAAAGCAGCAGGAAAAAAAAAGAAAAAGACTGACAAATAAAACATTTTCCGTTGTATTTTCTGTGAAAGATGGACGCTGACTGCCCAGAGGAAGAGCGATAGCTAGTTTTGTTAGGGAGCGTGCCCATGTTTGCTCATAATTGAAATTTCGCGCTAAACAGGAAGCAGCGTTTGTTCTGCATTCCTAGACACTTGTTGTTCGACAATGAACGGTGCCTGGAAGCTTGAGTTGCCAGGGCCGAAGGGGCAAGTAGAAGAATGCTGTTCATAAATGGCAGAGTGCTACACAATTTATGGGGGCAAATGAAGAGCACATGTTCCAAAAGAAAATAATATAGAAATGAGCCTGCAAGGCTACTTTTGTTTCGCTTGAAATCGCTGCGCTTGAGTGAGCACAATTTTTAGAAAAGAAAATACAACGAATCAAATGCGCAATTATATCTTTAAATGGAATAGATGCCGTCTTATAAAAGCCTCTTTGCTCAGAGATTGTTATCAGCACAGTCAATATATATATATAAATCTTGGGAATAAGTTGCGACTTATCATCCTTTCATATGCAGTGAATGTGATACCTAAACTTTTGTCAATTCCCTGATTTATTCAGCTTTCCTTTGACTGTAATCTTATAGCATCCATACATTTGATGCTCTCTTTTCACTGCATTTTCTTTGGCTATTCTAGCCCATTTATTTTCCACGTTTGCTGCATGCGACTATCGTCTGTCGACTGTCGACTGTCGCCTGTCAAGTTGCAACGCCAGTTGTTCCCACTTTGTATTGCTGCCCCTGATCTAGAGATCTTCGCCTGCAGCAGCTCCATCCTTGCACGTACTTCGGTGTGACATGTGCTTCCTCTGTTATATTTTGGTACGGCTCAGCTCCCCACAATATTTTTGCTGTTATTTTCCACATGTGAAATTGAACTTTGCATCTTGGCGCAACGTGCCAGCTCTTTTCTACGTTCCTTGCCCCCACATCCAATGTTGCACTTGACTTGTGGCGCCCCTCCCTCGACCGAACTGCTCCCCCCGTCCATTTACTATGCTTGTGACGCTGTTTTGACACTGCGTACGCGCGCGCGTGTTTATAAATAAATATTTAGTATATATATACGCACATATATATGCGCGTGTGTGTGTAAACGCTGTGTATATGGAAATATATTTGAGAAATATTTCCACGCTTTTGCTCGCGTTCTGTTCCCCGTTGTCTGACAGCGCACATGTGTCGCATTTGGCCGCTGGTTAAGCATGGCGGGTGCGCGGCTGCACCGTTGCTTGTTTTCCCTTTGAAGTTCATAAAAATTAACAAAAAATCAATTTACAACACAAATGACGCGCTGATGAGGACGCCAGAAACGAAAGAAATGTTTACACTGCAATCGAACTGTGCGCCTGCCGCCTGTGATCTCGGCTGCCACGCCCACTGTCACTGGGGTGTTTTGCTGTTATGCGTGCTGATTGCCCATCAAAACAAAGCTTTGGCACATGAGGAGCGCAGCTTGACATTTGCATAGAGCAATTGAGTGCACGTAAATCCAATGCTAATGCCAAGCGCTTCAATTCGATATATATGTATATATATATATATACATAAACGAGTATCTATGTGTGTGTGAGTATGCAACAAAAGAGACTTGTGAACATAAAAATAGCGACGATTATGGTGAAAAAATTCATGCGACAAACGGAAGCCGTAGCCAAGTGCCATGGCAATGTCCCAGGACCCGGCGCAGTCGCAGCGTGTCCCCTTCCCCCTTTAAACGAATGTGTATTTGTGTGTGTTTTGCAATAGTGTGAGTTGTTTATGTGGCAACGTTAGGCAGCACATTCGAGTTCCACTTAAAGCATCGTCATCAGTGCCAAATGCGGCACTATCGAGAGGGGCGAACACTTGAGAGCCTCAAAAGTCAAAAGACTTGAAATTGCCAAAGAAACGGTCGGCATTTTAAGCTCTCGAGTGCTGCCTGCTAATAAGTTAAGAGAAGAAGCAGCAGCAGCACACATAATTAAATTTAATGCTCAATGCGCAGGGCATAACCCAAGCCAGAGGCAAAGCAGTCAGAGTGGGGCCATAGTCGGGGGCATGGCAATGTCTATATCAACGCATCGAAATTCAATTTTCTACAAAATCCCGCGCATTGGCATAGCCAATGCCAAACGAAATAGAAAATGCCAGAAAATGTGTCTCGTTTTAGCCCAAATCCTGTCATAAATTGTAGCCCAGCCCAGCGAACGGCAACAAAAGACAGTCGCCCAGACGACACCCGAAAAGAAAATATGCTGATGTCGATGTCGAAATATGATTTGTTTTTTTTTCGAGTGGCTGCCATCCCAAAGTAAAAATGAAGAAAAAGGGCAGTCGGTCGTCCGGGAAATGAGATATGGCCGAATGTTGCTGTTGTTCCTGCGGCTACTGCTACTGTTGCTGTTGCTGCTGCTTCAAGGTTAGCTGCTCTATAATAATCTGAGCGTAAATTACAACAACCAGTTGATGGCATCGTAAAAAACACTAGGCACCAAGCAACACTTACACACATACACACACACACACACGCACACACACATGTGCAGGCAGACACTCAGTCACATTCTCGACCTCGCAAATTATAAAGTTGTTTGGCCAAAACTGCTGGCTGGCAAGTTTTCGTTCAAGTTTTCCCTTTTCTTTTTTTTATATTTTATTTCCAAAAAAAAGACGCTGCAGCACGTTTTATGTAACGCACATTGATAAGCATTTTGGCATTTGTCGGTGAATGATTTGCAAGTTTGCACAAACTGCTTGCAGAAGGCACCATTTTGTGCAAACGTGTGCGAATATCCAGCATCAAATTGTGCTGCCCTTTTGGCACAGTTTCCACATGGACTTAAGTGTGTGTCTGTGTGTGTGGGACGGAGGCGGCGGGAAGGGCGTGCAACTGCCTCGAATGTTTCGTTTGTTGGTCAGACACATAAACTAGGACGCAAGTAACTCGCTGCGGGCACAGCTTTGCATAACTCAAACTGAAATTCTAAAAGTTTTCTTTTTGGCAGTTGGCAAGCGAGTAAATATGATTTCAAATGGCTACGATGGCAACTGATCTAACTCAATAACTAGATGAACTGCTTGATTATGTTTTGATTTATTTGTACCCTTTGAGCGTTACAGCAAAATCAGAGGGTATTCTTGAGTTGCGAAAGCGTATGCCAAGAATTGACTATCATTTCGACGATTTTCCTTACAATTTATAAATACTATGAATTTGTGCGCTTCCTGGGAAGTAACTAAGTATACTTTCCAAGCAGTCTTAACTACATTTGCTTTTTCCAAGAAGTCGTCAGTTAAATTTATTTAACAGCTGCCACTGTCCCTGTCTATCGCTCTCTCCCTTACTATCATTCATGCCTTGCCTTTGGCGAATATATTTCAATAGACGCCTTCTCTGAGAGGAAGAGAAGATGTACGTTTTGAGAAAAGTATGTCTTGATGTTACGCTTTCTCAAAAATTATTTGGAATATTTATATATATATATATACTCTGACCTAATAGTACTTCCCTAATTTCCTATTTAAAATCTGATTATTAATCTGCAAATTTAATTAAATTTTGCTTGCCTAAATTGTTCAATCTCCTCATAACGTAGGTATATGTATATATATTCTGGTTAATCAGTAAGCGTTGGTCTTGTTGATCTATGCGACTTCGTATATATAATATGATAAGGATGACCCCGATCAATCTACTTTTGCCACAATAATCTTGAAGGGTCAAGGGGTATTTGGTATTTCTTATTTGAGCCAGGATACGTTACGAAATGCATATTATATATTTATCAAACGAAGCACTCACGACTAAGGAATTCTAAATTGATTTATCATTTAAAAAGGCTGATGATATATTTTGGAAATTCTTATAAATATAAAAACGGGATTACTAAGCAGTATCTGGTGGGCAATCAGTTTTGCATTTGGTTAGGTTAAAAATGTTTGCAAGATATCTAACGTTTACTTACTGTTCTTTTGAAAATCCTGTGACTCCTCTTCCGCTCGAGTTTCCTCCGGCTGCAGCAGCAGCAAAAACATCATCGCAACGACAATTGAAACCGTTTTCCTTGTGAACAGCAGCGTTCGCGTTCGAGATTTTCGATGTGTGTTGTGCTGCTGTTGTTGTTGTTCTTGTAGTTGTTTTTTGTGCCAATTGGCGAATGTGGCTATTCCTGAAGTTTTGAGTCGCATTTTTGTGGCTCCTGTTGCAGTTGCAGTTGCCGATTCGTGTGCTGATATTAAAAATTGTATTGTAGTCATTTTGTTGTGTTCGAACGAAAAAACGTTTCGTCATTTATGGAGCAGACTTTAATTTTGGCAAAGGGTCAAAGCAACGAAACCAAAAACGAGTATACCAACAAATATGGCAATACATGTGGTTGCTGGGGCTTTAATAGACAGATGCCGTTCGTGTGGGTGCGTGAGCGCGTTTTGTTTGAGCTGTTGTTGGCTATTTCCGTTTCCGTTGCCGTTTCCGTTTTTGACTTTAATGAAGCGCCAACGCGCCTTTAGTTCCTTGCGACTTCGAATTGGCCCATAAAAAGCACATTTCAACTGGCATTTATATATGGCTCAGCCGCTGCTTGCTTGTTTGCTCTGCTGCTGCTTTCAAATCGAAAGCAAGTCCTGCTGCCACGGGAATCTTAATGTCCTTTTACATGTTTATTTGCACTTTTATTGCCTTTTTGGCATGGCAGATTTGAGACGTCCCTCAGCTGCCAACTGCAAATAGAAAAGCAAAAAATAACAAAAACATGAAACATGAGCTCAAGAATAACTTTTAGGGTTCTGCCAAAGCAAGACATCAGCTTTGATCCAGAATATTGTTATGTTGTTTTTTTATACACTAACATAGGCTAGTAAAATATTGTCATATACTTCGGAAGAGCTGTGAAGTATACCTTATAATTTTCAAAAGAAAATTCAGCTACCTTTTGTTAGGGCATTTATTGTTCGGCTTGGCCGAAGCTAACTAGTCGTACTTGTGACTGTTGTTGTTTAGCCCTTTGGCAAATATGAAGAGTGCTAATAAAATGCTTTTACTGACTTGCGCCGCACACACATCAAGCAAATTGAACTCATAAACTTGGCCGTCGACCAAAGGGTAAGCATCAGATTTTACTGGCATAGAAATTGGTCTCGCAGCTACTTGCTAGCAAATTGCGTGTTTTATGTACCAAACGCATCGATGAAGTGTGATTAATGGCGCATTTCAATATGAGTTGTAATTAAGGCGGTGGCCGCTTTATGGGTGTTAGTGCCACAGCTGTGTCAGCATATCGAGCATCGAATATATACCTTGACTCTCTGGCCCAGGCCCAGGTCTACAATATTGCCCAACCAAATGTTGCTGGCCTTTAATTGCGTGTTCAGCACGAGCGTCGCTCATTAAACATCGCATAAAAATTGATAAAGCAACCCCCTGGTCATAGAGGTGCCACACACCCACAACCCTCGACCCCTCGAGCGCCGTCAGCGATGCGTTGCAGCCACGCATGTGGCACGGTTTGTTTGCCTGGAGCTCACTGTGGCTGCACATTAATTGGGTGAGGATGGGCACGACACAAGTGGCGACAGGCACGAGACTGACTTTGATGCTGCTGCGGCTCACTTTAGCCTCGACCAGCGTAACTATGCAACATTTGGTTGAGCGTTAGCTAACTGCGCTGCGCTGCCCTAAAATTGGGCTGGCTTCATTTTTCGGCTATGCTGTTTAATGAGATTCACACACACACACACACGCACACAAGTCTAAACATAAATAAAAGAGGAAGTTCATAAATTTTTATGAACTTTGGACAGGCTCTTTGATAAAAGTGATAACCGAATGAAATGCAGGCCGAGCAGACGTTTGCATTTAATTGCATGTTTACCAATGCTTCCATAAAAAGTTGTTACCTTTTCGATTCTTGTTAACTGTAAATACACGCACAAACAGTCGACAGCTTGAGCCAAAACTTTGCTCATTAGTAAATTTTATGGCGCGAGCATATGGTCCTATCGGGGAAAAAATAGGTACATGTAAGATAAGTAGTTTTAGGGCGCTGCTGCTGCTCCTCTTGGCAGTTAGTTAGAATATTTTATTACTGATTAATTAACTCGGCAGCATTAGCACGCTGCGCAGTGTCCTTTCATTGGACATGCCCTTTGGCCCGGGCCAAGTCAAGCAAATTGAACTTGGGAGGATTTGCTAATTAAAAAAGTTTTCCAGCACATGAATACAGCGACGACAACAAGGTGTGTGCCCACTGCCTCTTCTTGATCTACTTAGTGTGTGTGTGGGTGTGTGTGTGTGTGTTGCAAAACTTTTGACATTTATTGACAGCAGCGAACACGTGTGCTAGCTGTTCAGTGTTGTCCGCTTGCGTTCGAGGAACAGACTATGGAGTTTTATAAATAGCTTGGCATAGATGCTACAAGATCTTAGTTGTCTGGATCAAAAGCCGAGTAGAGAGCTTTGGCCTCTTATCTATTTATGTATTTTATTTCGAGCCAAGCCCTTGGGCAATTACATATTAGCTTGTTTGCGGCTATTGATTGGCTTTCTGCACAGGTGTCTGTGGGAGTCCTGGCTAGAAACAACTCCAGCCGACAGCTTTCGGATGTCTGAAACATGACCGCATCTTGGGCTTTCAGACCTGAGCCTTGTCAAATTACCACAGCTACTCCATCATGTTTAATTCAAGGCCTGGCAGGTGCAGCCATCCACATACATACGCCAGACTTTGTATGTGCATGTGGCTGTGGCTGAGTGTGAGTGTGTGCGCGTGTGTGTGCGTGTTTGTGTGTTGCTGACATGAAGGAGCGTAAATTTATGAGCAAATGCTCAACTTTGCCATAAATGTTCATCATAATGTGACACAATTTCCTCAAGATTTAACGCCGCATCAACCCAGGCGCCCAGCCATCGAATGAGTTTAAGGAATTGGAATGCGAGTGGGTATGGGTACGGGTATGGGTATGGGTATGGGAATGGAATATGCGAATGTCATGGCCATTGTGCCATGCCCCTTGTGCGATTCGCATGCCTCATAAAGTCGCAAGGCGCATAACTCGTTTTACTTTTGCTTCCGCACAGCAGCTGATGGCAGCTGACATAAATTTTAAAATGAAATAAAAATAATAATATTATAAGAAATATATATATATATTTTTTAGCTCAAGTCGTCGCGTTGACATACACACATGTGCACATGGACATATATTATATAGATAGACATAGCATTGGTGCTTATCAACCAAAGAGGGGGCGTGGCAGACGGCACTGAGTCATGACGGGCAATCACAGTCCGTGCGAGGACTGTGCCTTAAGATGCTGCCAGGACGCGACAACAACAGCAGAGATTGCAATTGCTGCTGTGCCATGTACTGTGTGTGTGTGTGTGTGTGTGTGTGTGTGTTGATGTGTGATATCATAAGCATGCGTCTGACAAGCATAAGCACCGCTGCTGTCACTGTCACGGCAGTAGCAGAGCCATCACCAGCCCCATCAGCCCTTGGCGCCAATGCGTGTTATTACACCGCGCGGCATACTTTTAGCGCCACTCAAAGCACATTTTACTCTCTCTCTGTGTGTGTGTGTAAATAAAAGTTAAATTATGACAAAAGGCATGCATCAGGCAACAACAACAAGAATAATAAGAACTATGGCCTGATAATGCGCTCTTCACTGACTTTGCTCAACTTCAAGCGTGTGTTTACGTTTAACATGTCGTATGCGCAATTTGTGAAATATGTGAGCGCTTTCCCAGCCAGCACGAGCAATAAGTTGCCCCTCTGTGTGAGTGTGCGTGTGCGTGTGCTTGTGCGCGCCTGTGTGTAGTGTGTAGTGTGTGAGTAAGCAATTAGTTGCCTTTTCAGCTGAAATAAAAGCAATTCGGGTGAGAGTTAAGTGAGGGCGGGGCGGGGGCGTAAAACAAACAGCAGCTCATTAATATCCTTTATGCGTTTATTACAGCACCCGGCAGCATCTTATGAAAAAGATTAATAAATGCGCAACGGCAGCCTTAACATAGAAACAATAACGAAATGAACAACAGGGAAAAGCACTAATTAGTTCAACAATGGCAGAGCTCCTAACGCACGGATGTTCAAATCAATCAGACAATGTAATAATATTAATAGCCGCAGGACGTTCAGCCAAATTATTTATTTACGCCAGCTAATGGGCATAAATCGCAAAAATTCAATAAGCTTTCGCATTAATGTATTATAATCATATGACTAAGCCCACGGAATGCATTTATTTATCAAGTGGCATTTGACCTGAATTCTTTTGAATTCCGCTTTAAACAAAACTCCTTTTACTACGTGCACTTATATACCCTTGAAAAAAAGGGTATATGCATTTTTTTTAAATAAATGTTGTATTTTTTTCTTTTTTTTACGTCGCCTACTTTTTTTGTCGTTCACACGCAAATCATTTTATTTAGCTGCACATATGTTCATGCGCGTTTTTCCACACTTTAGCTGTACAATGGGTACAAATCGGGTAAAACAAAATGTTTTAAATAGTTCAAAGCACATCTATGGTTACATGAAGAACAGTTTTACATTCATTCTGCATCAGTGTTAACAGCACTCAGGTTCATTATTCATTATGCTGTTTTTCCTCACAAAGTTGGTTCAAAAAAAAAAAAAAAGATTTGAGTCCATTTAATGGAGTTCAGATTATATAAAAAGTGAATTAAATCTTTGCATTGCGCTGAAAATACAGTTAAATACTTTCTTTCAATATAAAATGTTGGCGAGTAAGCAAACTTTTTAATTAATATTAATTTTTTTACTTTAATATAATCTCAAATCACTTTTCAACAACCGAAATCAAATAGGGTTTCACTGAGGATTTTGTAGAGTAAATACTTTATCTGTAACGATTTGAACTTTACTTTGAAATATGTTTTGATATAATAAAAACAATATCCCAAACCTTCTAGCCATTTTAGTTTCCTAACTTGGCTAACAAATTCTTAAATTTAATTTGTCCTACACTTTACGTCTAGCCAAAGTTTCCTGCGTAAGCCGCTGTGCATATGTGAATCTCTTAGTTTGACTTTTGCAGTAAACTGCCAAATCCAAACACTCTTTGCCTATGGGGAGGGCGCGTGAGGGGCAACTGCTGCCAAATGCTGCGGCCTCTGCTGTCATTCACAGGCTAACCCCGAATTCAGTGGCCCACAGAAGAGCACCCCGACAACCAGCCCCACAGTCAGTGTGTTGCTCTGACAGCTTCATATAAATAAAGCGGGTGCACACACAGAGAGCCATATACACACACATATGCACATATACAGATACAGACAGATACAGCTGCTGGTTGTTGTGCGGTTGCCCAAAGTCTACCTTAAATTTGACAACATGCGGCAGTCGTACAGGTGGCGCAGCTGTCTCTGATATTCAGTCAGCCCGTCGGACGACCAGTCCGCCAATCCGCCAATCCGCCAATGCGCCATTCCGTCATGCCTGCGGGTGTCAATCAGAGCGCTGTCAAATTATGTATTTAAAGAGGCTGCAGGCTTAAAGTTTTCGCAGCGGCTTTGTTGAACTTTGTTTGATATTAATGAGGCGGCATTTGTCAGCGATGAATTTTTTGCAATTTAAATTAACACCAGCTGCAATTAAATTAAATGTTTTT
This sequence comes from Drosophila gaucha, assembly GCA_035045545.1. NCBI lineage: Eukaryota > Metazoa > Arthropoda > Insecta > Diptera > Drosophilidae > Drosophila > Drosophila gaucha. Next base: position 354,915 of record JAWNOY010000129.1, read on the forward strand.
AATTTACAGAAATATTTGCACGTGGCATGCACGACCCGAACGAACGAATTCCCATTCCCAATTTGCGATCAACCAGAACCCAAATTTGAATTTAAATTGGAAGTTAGTTTGGCAACAGGGACCCCGAAGGAGCACGCCCTTTGAGCGCCTTCTAATCCTTCAATTAATATTCTTTGGCGGCCCAACAGCAACAACAATTGACCAAATGTGACCCAAAGTTTTCAGCATTTGCAACCCTTTTCGTGGTTGGAATTTTTGTGTTGCAGCCCGCAATTATTTAACGCTTTGCCGCCATTTCTTTTAATTTTTTCAATATACTCTCACATTTTTGCTTGCCATTAAATACTTCATTTATCTTTAAAACTTTGCGCTGTTCACTTTCCATGACATTTGCCATCTCGCTTTTAGGTGGGCAAATGTTTGCTTTAAGTTTCCGCCTGTCACCTGTTTAGCCAGCCGCACTGTAACCTCATCCAATGCAAACAGAAGACAAAGCAAAGCCAAGAAGGCGACCTGCCCGGTGGGCGTACCCGCACTCATATCGTCAAAGCACATGATAAAGCCCACTCCCAGTCCTAGTCCCAGTCCCAGTCCCAGTCGCTCAGTGTGGTGTGTGGCTGTTGTGTTCGGTGTCAGTTGCTGACTGACTTTGTTTATATTTCATTATTTATTCTCTTATCAAGGCGCAAGAAAAGCGTTTCCAGCAAAAAGCCCAACTGACACAACAAATAATTAATTATGTGCCCCCTTTAAAGACACAACTCTAGTTGCTCACATGTCGTATGAGTATTCCTTTTTTGCACAGCGCAACATAAACTCTTGCTAAGCTACTTTTGACAGCTGGGAATTCACATAGACGCTCGACATAGGGAGAGGGGCTGCTACACCTGGCGTCCAGCCAGCAAAAAATCATCCAGCTTGCTTTCGTATTAATTAGAAAAGAAAACATAGCGCCAAGCGCTGAGGAATCAAATTGAATGTAAATAGACGAGCTCGCGGGTCAAAGACTGAAGCCCTTCAAGCAAACCAAATGCAAGGACCACGAAACTCTGGGGTCCTTGTCAGTCTAGCTAATTAGCTGCAGCTGGTAATGGAGTAGGGTATGTGATAACCGACAAAAAAAGACAACGCAAACAAAAACAACAATTTAATAAATATTCATAAATATGAAATGACAGAAATGCATTTGCATTTTACCATTTTCGCATTTGGAATTTCGCATTTCGCATTTTCCCATTTGGCCATGCGAGTCGAAACCGAAAGTTGATTTTTAATTAGCTGCGCTAAAAATAAATTGCACAAACGTGTCTGGCATTTGGGAGGAACAGCGCAGCGCTGCGCTCCGCAGATTCTTGACATATTGCCAACAGCTGCAGATGCTAGAGCTGCGGAGAGCAGCACAGAGTGGGAATGGAGCAATGGCAGAGGCGTTGCCACGCGTCGCTTCATGGAAATGCATTTGGGGCGCTTCCAAGCGCCTGACCCAGGTCAAACAGCTGGGCCGTTTGTGGGAAATTTGAATTGGTTCAATTCTTATGCTTGCACAACGAGTGGGTTAGCGGCGTTCGCGCTTAGTTATCGTTATCGGCCACTTAGGCGACTCGGCCAGCCAAAAAGTAAACAATTTAATGTATAAAGTTTCTGGTCGCAACGCAAAACAAGCCACGGCTGGCTGGCTGGCTGCCACACCCCCAGCACAGCATCGACCCCTATGGGGCTGGATAACAAGCCAAAGTTTTTTGGGCAATCATTAAAATTCATTTCCTATCGACAGTCAGCAAAGACACATACACAAATTCAAACACACACACACTCGCACGCTTGTTATAGATGACGCAATTTAGTTTGAATATCTATGGCAGCAGCCACATTCTATAGATATATACATAGATATACATATATATCTCCATAGATATATGTATGTGTGGTAACAGCTACCCATTTCGATGTTTTCGTTCCTTTTGCTTTGTGTGTGTGAGAGTGTTGCCTGTGTGTGTGTGTGTGTTTTCACAAGTGCCTCGCAGCGATTTGAATGCGGCAATTCCTTTTGAATTGATCCCAAAAGTGACCTTTGATTTTCGATACGATTCCAGTCATTTTCACATGGCCAGGGCCAAAAGTCTCCAGTGACTTTTACTAGCAACACACACACACACACACACACACAAGCACAGGCATACAGCTTCCATAGGAACAAGGGCCATTTTGTTTGTATAGTTTAAGTGCCCGCATTAGTGGCGCATATAAATTTTGTCGCTCAACTCAACAACAACAAGAAGAAGAAGAAGAGGAATATCAGCGAAAGGCAACGACAACGACAAAAGCGGCGAAACGAACCGAAAATCAAACTAAAAGTTCGCCACATGAAAATCATAATTCAAACGTTGAAATCAGCACACAGATTGCCCCTGTCTGCATATGTATGAGTGTGTGTATGTGTGCGTATGTGTGTGTGCTTATGCCTTTGATTGTTTAGTGCTTGCTGTGTTTGAATACACAATGGAAACTATTGAAAATACGTAAAGCCTCTTTCGTTGCCTGCCTAGCGGCATGTCCTTGTGCTGCTTCTGTGATTTCTGCCTGCCTGAATGCTATCCCCATCCCCTCCCCCTCCCCTGCCTTGCGCTATGCCGAGCATTTACTCTGGCCCCGCTTACCCCCTTGGCTCTGTGTGAGGCGAGCTGCGCGCGTGTACGTTTTGTTTTATTGCCAGGCTGACTGGTTGCCAGGATTTGCTTTTTGCAAACACTTTCTCTGGCAGCAATGGGGTCTGGGTGAAGTTTGGATGTAGAGGGGAATCCCTTGCTTCGTAGCCCATTGTGTGGGGATAATCGAAGCCATAAATAACAGGCGCGAACGAGTTTTTTTTTTATTTTTATTTTTTTTTTGTTGGCTAACAGCAGTAGCAACGACCATGACAAAAGCAACAGCAACAACAACATCAATAAGCCCACGATAACAAAAGTGCCAAAAGTGACAAACACCGGGCAACTGTCAAGCTGTCCACGCTGCCCCCCCCTCCTCCCTCCTAACCCGCGGCGGACAACTCGTTAGCAAATCCAATTTGTGCGTGTATGTCAACAGTTTCTGTGCAGCAACAGTAATAGTAAATGCTGCTGCTGCTGCAGTAGCAGTAACTGATGTAACTGCTGCTTCCAAAATTGAGCACCCGCAAAAACAAAGCATGGGACAAAAATCGCGTGCGTCACTGTGTGACACACTTTCGCAATCAGTTCGTGCTGTTGTGTTTTTCTTTTTTCTTATAAATCAATTAAAAATTTACATTTCATTCACACAATAAATAATTTGCATAATAGCCACAAACCGCACACAGACGCACGCACCCAAACAAACACACACGCAGCCACACGAACAACAGCAAAAAAGCTAAGGATAAAATCGGAATGTACCGACTACGCAATACACTGTTTCGAGACATTTTCATTATGTATTTGATAGAGGGCGTTTTTTTTTTTTTTGATTATTATTATTTTATTATTATGAGGATGCACTCAGTGCCACTAAATACACTATAATCATCCTAGTTTCTTAGTATTACATCGCCCGGTTTAGTTAGTTACTTAACATAAACATCTTTACTTATTCTAATTATAACTACTTACACCTGGCACCTTACAACTGGCGCCTTTTTAATCTGCTTACGGGAGTGGCGTCATAGTTTGTATCTCAAGAACTTAACAGCTATAAATTTAATATTATTAAGTAGTTATATATATATATTGTATGATCAAATATTGGAAGTATGGCTTGAAAAGCACCAACAGAATTTGACCAGTAAACAATTTCGCCGTCTCAGCTTCAAGCTATAGCACATTTAACTACAAACAAAAATATTCCAATTGATTCTGGGAATTCAGGGTATAAAAAATTAAAAATACAGAGAGCAACAATTTTCAATTAATTATAGCGCCAGCTTAAAACAATTTGTTATTGTTAAGGGAGAAAAAAATTTTATTGCATACATTTTGGCGCATTACGAATGTTTTGCGTTAAAGTTTTACAGCTCGCTTTAAAGTGATCTCCATGAAACATGGGTGTGAATTAATTTACAGACTTTCAAGCGTAAAAAATCAATCCGAATATTAAAAAATTGGCTTCCTGTAAAATGTTAATCCAAGCGGAAAAAGTCAATAAAAGTCGACGTAGTTTTTTTTAATGCTAATTTAAAATTTTATTAATTTTCCAGTTTAGCAATATTTAAGTTTAAGTAGTTTTTAATTTTATTATCACTGAGACGGGAAAATTGAGTGGGGGAAGTGATATATTGTTGATTAAGAACTTTAATTAACAGAATAATAGAAAATGTTTATATTTGCTTTTTTACTCATTTGCATTTTTCGTCTTTGTCTTCAGAACGTTTCCAGTTAAACAACATATTTATTTAATAATTTATAAAATGTATTCAACATGGCATTATTTGCAATCTACATAAACACAAATGAATAATACGATAGCTTATGAAAAAAGGAATGCAACTTAAAATATGAATAAATTTCAATTATTTTAATGATTTTTGAAGCTGCTGTGCTGCTTTGCTTAAATATATTTTAAAGTGACAACAAATTTGTAACCTTGCCATCATAACCAGGCAGCGCAAGTCGCTGTCTGTGTGATTTAGACCTGGGGCGGGGAGAAAATTTCCAGTCTAGTGTCGGGGCGGCAACATAAGATGAAAGCAAGAAATGCATTTACCTTGAGGCAACTAATGAAAAACAAATTTAATGCAAGTATTTTCATAAGAAATTAAAGGTGAATTTCGAATTGTTAAGAGACGAGAGAAGTCGAAATAAAATAAAAGAAATTCAATAAAATAATATTGATATCAAACAAAATTGGGGCAAACTATTGCCAGGCCATTAGCACTCAAGGATAGATGTTTATTTATTCATAAACGAATTCAATTCAAATGCAAATGCTAATAGAAAGACACACAAACGTTTCTATGGCCACAATCATATATGTGTATTTATCTAAACAATTTAGTCCGAATTTATTTGAATCTCAGCATATTTAACAAGCGAGACATTTGAAGATTTCTGAATTTTTTTTGTTTCATTTACATTTAATATACAAAATATATGTTAGTCTTTTGAATTCATTTTGGTCAAGGAAACAATTTTCTTATTCGATTGTTTTTTCAACAGTTGCGGTTGCCCATGCCCCAGGATAAACAGCTGCCCGAATTGACAGTGAGTTATGGCAGTATCTGGTCAGCATCAGCAGCAGCAGCAGCAACAACATCAAGAGCATAAACAACAACCTAAGCTCATGCCTTTAAATCCGACTCTGCATATACCTTATTTCGTCTAGGCTGCTCCTGTTAAAATCTGCCTGAAGTTTCCCAAAAAAAACGCAAAATGATTTATGTATCCTTGGCTACCTACGCGTTTTGCTTTTATAAATGTACCACATAAAATCAAAAAAAAAAAAATGTAAGAGAGTGAGTCCTTACACTCGAGCAAATTTAATTGTTGCCTGTCTTCGGTGCAGTAGCTAAATGTTAATAAATGTCAAAATTCTGTCCACTCAACTGACACATTGAGCAACGAGCTCGAATTTGACACTGCCCAGAACCAACGGCGAGATTGGGATTGTCGTGCCATAATTTCACATAATTTATGAGTTTTCAATTTATCATTTTTCACATTTTATTTCTGCTGCTTCCCTGCTGCAGTAGCATCAGCTTTGCAATTGCCTAAAGCTGCAGCCACGATTTGTAACGCAGCCCAAAATGTCAAATGTCAAATGTGAGTTGCTCATTGGGAAAGAGTGTGAGGGGGAGAGCGGCGAAGTGGGGGAGTTGCATGTGAGGCACACGTGTTGAGTTGAGCTGTGTGGGAAGCTGTTGCGCCTTGTGGCCTTAAGCTCTGCTTAGTTGAGGCAAGTAACTCGCAAGCCCCCATAAAATATTGCCAGTTGTCATCAATGAAGAAAGGGGCAACCACTTTCCCATCATTTCGTTTCGTTTCGTTTCGTTCACATGTTGTGCTTGTCATTAAAGTCGTAAGCAGTGTCATGTAGCTGTCAATTTCCAAAAATCGTGGAATTTGTATTATGCCTGAGACAACTGTCAACTGCGTTGAGTGCGAGTTTAGTGCCCAGAGCTTATCGGGCCGTAAAGCCCACAGCTCAGCCACCTACTGCTCGAGCACGGCGAAACACTTGTGCGGCTGCACCTAATTAGAGCTCGCCCCTTAAGTTACTTGTCTGCAAAGTCAGTGTCGCTATTCCATTTGGCTATGTCAACGTAAATTTGCATTTTTAGGGCGCTTAAAAAGAGCGCACGGAATGCGGCCGTTTAGCTCAACGTTGGTTAAATTTGGTTCGCATAACTAGAATACGAAGTCAGCGTAATGTAAAATATAGATAAGAAGTTTCCTAAGACTCGGTGCAAGGATTAAGCTAAGACAATAGGTTTAGCAAACTATGAGACAGCTAATCACTGGACTATTAAAGCTCAGTCTGTGGAATTCACAGACTGTTCAAAATAAAATGATTCGCTCTATTCAATAATATATATAATGTTATAATGTTATAATGTTATATTAAGAAATGAAGGTGTTTAAGGTTGATCATATATCGTTACGGTCGCGTTCATTAAAAACGGTAATTTGCTGTCATTTGGCAAACGCAACCAAATTATATAAGAAAAACAAAAATCTTGTAGATTTGATTTCAATTTTTATTTTAGATGTATTTAAATATATTATTTTTATACCCTGAACCCATTGAAAATGGGAATTCAGGGTATAATGGTTTTGTGACAATGTATGTAACAGGCAGAAGGAGGCGTGGCAGACCCCATAAAGTATATATATTCTTGATCAGGACGACGAGCTGAGTCGATCTAGCCATGTCCGTCTGTCCGTCTGTCCGTCCGTCCGTCTGTCCGTCTGTCCGTCTGTCCGTCTGTCCGTCCGTATGAACGCAGTGATCTCGTAAACCACAAAAGCTAGAGATTTGAGATTTTAGATATATATTCTTGTATACCATACGCAGTACAAGTTTATTTTTTTTTTTCGATAACTCATCCTATTTCCTTATTATCGATAACAATCGATATTTTGACTTTGTTTTTAAGCTATAACTTTTAGACCATAATACCTAGAGACGCCAAATTGACTATGTAGGTTGCTGTGATGTAAATACAGATAATAAACTTATTAAATTTTGGATACCTCTCCCCATTAGCCCCATAAGTGGAAAAAACGTATTTCAAATACTAGGGAGTTGGGATTTCGTATATATACACCTCTAGATGTCAATATTATGTCCTGAAAATTTCATTAAGAAAGTAGATCTAGAACCGAAGTTATTTAACAATGAATTTCTCATAATGCTGCATAGAATGCAGCCCAAGCGTAGCCGCTAAATCATCTACGCAATAAGCGGCGCGCGTGCTTGTGTATGTATATGTGTGCGTGTGTGGGTGCACGCAGAGGGTAATATGTACCGGTAAAAGATATAAGCTAGATTGTTTAAAACACTGCCTCGGACTTGGTTCAGGGGATCTCGTAGTCGGGCAGACCCGACTAGAGCTTTCTTACTTGTTTTATTTAATATTTATATTTCATTTCTTTTCCCCATTTCGTTTCATAACATCAAATCAAAACAAAGATTCTTTTTCTTACTCTCACAAATATTTCTTCAATTAGTACTCAGTTAGTCCCAAAGTCAACTAACTTATTCTGTTTATTAGAAAAAGGAATTAAGACTTAAGCTTGAAAATGTAAGAAATTCCACTTATGTACAAAATAAACATTGGACATTCATGTTTTAATTTATATTTAACAAGTAAAATTCAAAGTTTTTACATTTTTAATAGAAGCCTTACTTCCACTGCATTCTGCAAATCTACTCATGTGTGTGTGTGTGTGTGTGTGTGTGCAAGTGTGTCTTATACAATTTTCGACAAAAGACTTGTAACTTTGTTAAAAGAGTTTCGACATTTGAGCACATTCGAAATTGGCAGTGGCAGTAAAAAACATTAGCATACTTTTGAGCGCCCGCAAAGTTTGTTGCTGAAACAAATTAACCTTGAAGCAGAAGGCGATACAGATAAAGAGAGATAGAGAGAGTTGGAGAGTGACAGCGACAGCGATAGACTCGGCTTTAGTAATGTCTTAAAGAGATGTAGATTATTATGCAAATCTGTATCTAGGGGTAAAACAATGCCAGCCTTGAAGGACGCAGCTCAACTGTGTCTTCCACATGCCTTCGGGCTGCCTTCTGTGGGATTTACGGGCTGCTACAAAATTTATTAATTTTTAAGGCAACGCCTTACGCCAGCTGATAAGGAACATGCTCGACAAAATCAATAAGCCGCAGAGGAGGGGCTTGCTGTGGCGAGTATTTTGCATGATTAATGAAACCACGTAATTGATTACACGGCCACGGCCAAGTTGGAAACTCGCCCCAACTCAGTTAGCATAAAGATCGTAGCTTTGTGCAATTTTTGCAGCCTCAAAGACAGCGACAAAACAGCTGATTGATGCGTCTGTGACTCGCACAATGGCTCTATAAAAAGCCGCACACACACAGACACACACACAGAGATAGAGAGATATAATCGTAGACGCACGTGCGTGTGGCACACAGAAGACCTGTGCATCGCGTTGATGCCGCTGTCATTGGCTTGAGCTGGCTTGGCGCTGTCATCGATGGCTGGCAGGATGACGATGCAACCAGTTACAGAGCAGCTGCAAGCAGCAAGCAGCAAGCAGCATGCGGCAAAGTGCAGTTGACGGCAATGCGGTCGAGGCAGGTTTCAGTCTAGGGCTCGGGTTATTTATGCTTATTTTCTATGCACACACGTCCCGACTCATCAGCTATAAAAGCAAATGCCAGAACAAGACAGGCAAAGGCTCTTCAGACAAGAGTCGATGCGGATCAGAAGTGGGTGGCTTGTTGGATAAGGTTGGGTGGTTGGATATGCTTTGTTATAGCTGCTCATGCAGGCGCACAATCATCAATCAAAATCAAAAGCCAAAGCCAAAGCACTTCTGACATTAATTTATTCAAAAGGGATACAAGTAGTTTGCAAGACAGCAGGGAAGTGCTGTGTGAGTGTGAGTGTGAGTGTGTGTGTGTTGGTATCTGTGTGGCTCTTCAATTATAAGCGCTTGGCACTCACACACACTCACACACATACACAAGCACACGGGAACAAAATAGTTATTCAATTTAAAAACAGGAGCACGCAAAATTCGCACGAAATTTTAATACATATTCGGAGCAAACAGTTGAAAGCCAACGCGCTGAAGTTTTTAATTAATATTTATAAACGATAACTGAGTGAGAACACGCTTTGCATAAATCAAAAACATTTGAATAATAAATACGAATTATGCATTTAATTAGGATTTGCCACAGCGCACGACGCAAAAACAAACATTTTTCGATTTTTTTCAAGTGACTTTTTTTCGTCTCTCATCGATAGCTGCGCATTGTTTTCTACGCGATGGGTGAAATTTTGATTTCTTTCGCTTGCATCACTCATTGCGGGGTAGTAAAAATAAGAAAAAATACAAAAAAAAGGAGAAAGGAATACCCAAACGGCAGACGAATTCAATCTAAATGCAAATGTTCGCCTTGTGCTTTTTGTCCACGACACAACGACATACACACATACACAAACACACATATAGGGAGTGAGCTTTTGTTGGTGTGGAGGTCGTTGCTCATGACTTAGCAACTGTGATCAGCTAGAGGAGAACTGGCAACTGCAGGTGAAATCGCAACACAGAAAGTCAATTAGGCGACCGACGGTAATCGGAGCCGCTTGCAGATTCCGTGGCCGGAAGTGCGATTGCGTTTGCGATTGCTAAATGCTAAATGCAAAGACTAGATGCGAGGTGCACTTGGCACGGGGTGCATGTACTCTCCGTGGCCATAGTCAATTATTCTTAATGGCGAATCCTTGCCCCATGTCGAAACATTTCAATTCAATGGCTGGCTGCTCCGCTTGTGTTTCTATTGCTTTAAAGACACATAAAAATTTACAGCCACTGTTCGCCTTGTACAATTTTACATCAGACACTGTGCAGCTGACTGCTTGCTCATATGTGAGTATGTGTGCATGTGTGCATGTGTGTGTGTGTGCTTACGCTTAAGTGTGTTTAACAAAGGGATCAGCTCGTTTATTCATGCTTGGTTCATTTACTCCCGACATGAACGCTGGGCAAATTGATAAATTATGGTTGTTGTCGTCGTCGAGCACACGCCCACCGCTGAGCGCCCACTTTGGCCCATAAATTGCATGCAATTAGCCACGCGAAAACAATTAGCCAAATGCGATAATCATATTTTTTATTGCAATAATTGAGTTACAAGTCGCTCAGCCAAATGATAAGCATTTAAGCTTCATCATCCAGCATCATTTCAGGTCTGATGTGTTTTAATTGAGATTCTGCAATAATTGACATCACTTTTTCTTTTTACGGGCGATTGACTGGGCGTGGCATATGAACAGTAACAATCGTGGGGCGAGGTCACAATTTGTTTGTATTTTGATTTTCTTCATACTTCTGTTGTTCGACTCGCACACGCACACGCACACACAACGCCGAAGTATATGCAAATACCGCATATCAGAGAAACACTTTGATGGCATTAGAATTACAAATATCGTTGCCAGCATCTCCCTAGCAATGGCAATGGCAATGCCAATGGTACCAACATCAACAACAACAACAACAGCCGTAAGAGGCGCAGCCTACAAACCGCAGACCCGACAAAATTACGAAAGCCCTCCTCTAGCCGAACTCTCATAGTAATAGATGCAAAATAAATATGCAAAATCGTTCGACTGGCGGCAGAAATACATAAATCAGATGAGAAAAGTTAAAATTAAATGCAAACAGTGGCAAAAGATGGCGACGAAATTGAACTTTAAGCTGCATAAGGAGTGTGCTGAGCGGAAAGTAGGTACAGAGCAACATCTAGGCGCCGTCAGACGACGATTCCTTTGCCTGCTCATTAAAGCAAGCATCAAAACGAACGTCGATAATTTGCAACAATTTGCATGCTACGTGAGTCTACGTAGTCGCTGCCACAGCCGACGCAACATCTGTGACAGCTGCACTTGGTGAGCACTTGGCCAACATTTTGGCATTGGAATGGGCTACGTGACTGCCCCGGCTTTTAATTGGAAGTTGAAGGCAAACACGGTGGCATTCCGTAAATTACGTTAATTGGAAAATGTGCACAGATTTCCATTTTCATTTACATTTTCATTTTCATTTGCATTTGCATTTGCATTCATTGGCCAAATGCATTTATAAATGCATTCATTGCCCGCAAACGTGACTCATAATCGATTATCAAATGATACTCTACCTTTTACTAAATACAAAATACTATAGACTGTTCACATCAAGAGTCCAATTGAAACGGCTACAGTTATTTACTTTTTTACAAGCAAAAGTTACTTAATAATCTTAGCGTGGAAGTTTTTAAGTTCTAAGTCGAGATTTAATCAGTCTACTTTGATGATTGTTACTCTACAAGGTGCTCACTGTACTATGACCGACATGATATAGTATTAACAAGCCGTCCACTATAGATGAGTTGCCTAAGTTCGAATGAAGGGTTCGAATCCCAGGCAATGGTAATATTGTCTTTGTATTTAGTAGCTTAGATCTTATAACCTAAAAAAGCCAAACAACTAAGCGTTGCAGTCACAAAGGCAAATTAGCCATCCTAAAAAAAGTCAAGGTTTAATTAGATATACGCTATTGAGTCAAATGACAAGAAAGCTTAAAATAAAATATTTAACTATCCTAAAAATATGTTTTATACTACATACGAGACTCAAGAGCTGTGTGGTTGCTTTAACCTAACTTCTCAATTCAACTTCATATATCACTGATAAAGTTTAGAAGTTATTTTAGAGGGATCGTTCATTTACATCGCTTCATTTAACTTATGGTGTATATATTTCAGTTTATGTTGTATATGCATTTTTCAAAAGCTGCTAAATAACTAAACTAGTTAATAAAACTCCCAACTCTAATTATAAAAAGCTATGCAATTATAAAAATAATATTACTTAATCCCATTTCAAAAAGTTCAAATTGTTGCAAATTAGTTCGAGCTAATAAATTATTTGAATTCTCTTTTAAATGTTTTAAAATGGCTTACGAATTATTTACGAATTATATTTGATTTTAATTGAAGAAGTAAAATATAAGCATGTACTTTAGACTGGAAATAGTTATCTAATTATATAAAATTATAGTAATAATTAAACAGGCCAAAAAAGATGAAAATAGTCATCAAGAATCAGACTTTACAATTTCCAATGAGGTTTCACGTGCTGAATACGAATTTTAAAATAGAATATCCCTTTTACGCCATGCTTTTCTGTAACATTAAAATAGTATTTTTTTATTTGTCAAAAGTACGATTATGGTTACTGAAAGCTACACTAAACGCCTTGAAAAGCCTTTATTCATTTTTGAAAATTATATTTTCTGTCGTCGAGATACATATGAGGCATGACATAACATGGTTTAATATGTATCTCGAAAGCATGTCTTGATTGTTACGAGTTCCAGATTCCGATACAAAAGTATTCTTGGTTAATAAATTCACTTGCCTAAGTTTTGGTTATAAATTTTCTTAAAAAAAGAGTTCAATAAAAAGTGAAAACACATTGAAATTTATATTTATATTGTTCTATGTCAAATTTCATTCAATTAGAAAATGTTTTTGAATAATTGCATGCGATAATAAAATAATATTTTTAGATTAAAAAAGTTTTTCTACTGTTTTGACAAAAGTACGTCATTGTTGTTGTCATATAAATTAAAAGTTATATTTTGTTTGCGTGTTCCCTCTTTCTCTCTCCAATAGTTCGCTATGTCTCTCTCTCTCTCTCTCTTTTTAAAATTATCTTTTTTATTTAGTGGGGCATTTATTGCAGCTTAGCTTCGAAAATTTATTGTGCATAAAATGGCAACAGAAATTCTAATAAAATATATATTGAAAGTTTTATTGTTTAGTTGAACAAACGCACACACACACACATTCACAAAATGACTTTCACACACATGTATACATATGTATACACACATGTGCATGTATAAAAATTATTTGCATTTTCATACAGCAAACATTTTCTGTTGCTTTTGTTGTTGCTGCTGCTTCGAGCATTTTGTGAAAAATTCAATTTTTCTGTGCAGTTTCCAACATTTTGGGTTTTGTTGCTTACTTTACTCTGTCTGTGGCAGGCTTCAAACTTTATATACATATGTACGTATATATGCAATGTTTTTTTTTTTTTGTTTTCCGCGTGTGTGCGTGGCTTTGTTCATATTTTTGGTGGACTGCGTGTGAGTGTGTGTGTTTGCTGTGTTGTATTTTCTATTTGTTTTAATAGACTACTCTGCGGACTCGACTGTATAGGACTTAGGGCTGGCGCTGGCTTTGCAAATATCCTGCGGCACTAGCATTCACATACATATGAGTTTATCGCATGGGGGTGCACTGGATTTTGTGATTTGCTCGTTTATATGTATAAGTGCGGCATATGTGTGTGCTTAACTATATGTGCTATATGTGAATATGTGTGTGTAGGAAAATTACATATACAAATGGGGATTTCTCTTTTCCTTTGCCTTTCAGGCGTGGCGTAAGACGTCGAGAGGCGCTTAGCTGAATTTAGCCAAAGACTTTGGCTTTGGCTTCGGTCTGGCGACTAGCAGCTGCTGGCTTGAGGATAGTGGCTTTTGGCCATTGGATTGTGGCTTCTGCCAGACGATTGTTTTCCAGGTAACCAAAAGTGGTCTTAGGGCAATTACTTGGGCACTGAATCTGAGACTCTCCTGGCTGAAACATGTCAGCATTGTCTTATCTTTGGCAAATGTGAACAAATAAGGTAAGAAATGTGGAAGCTAATCATTACTTTAAGCTGTGGTTAATGAAATTCGTTGGCTTCTTTAATGAATACAAGTTTTATGTAGCATTTCACTTTCTAGATTGGGTTCGACTAGAAATTGAAGTCATACATATACAAAGTGCATGGGCTACATACAGTTGTGTTCACAAAAATAGCAGCGCAGTAGATGCTAACAGAGAGGACAATATTTTTAGCATATTCCTTCGTATATGATATCAATCAAAAATGTCGATTTATCATATATAGTATCATTACATAAGTGCATGACTTTGGACCCAATTCATTTATAGCTGGATCCTGCTCGAAACTTTTCAATTTCGGTTAGTTAGTCAGTTAGTTTTTAGTTTATAATAAAAATTAAATGGAATTTCGGCAAATTGTGTTTGCTGCCCTGGTAAGTACTTTAAGAGTGTTAGTGTTTTCAATTCAATTCAATTTTCATTTCAGACTTTGTCTATCCATTTGGCAATAGATATAGAATTAAAGATAAGATATCATTAAAAAGGTTCACCAAAGGACACTGCTCCTTGCTAAAAGGTCATATATCTTGTTGTGCGAACCGACTTCTATTCGTTCTTCTCTGAAATTGCACATTATTCTAAATATTTTTGATTTTCAAAATGAAGGTATACAATTTTTTGTCAGACTATGAATCAAATGAAACTAATCAGATAAGTTGCACACGATTGCCCAATGAATATTATTGTTTAATTTATATAGAAGATTTGGATTCTCCATAGAAATTCCTTGAAGTTAAGCTGTGTGACATATTCTTTATAGCTAAAATAAAAGAGATTTTGGTATTCAATGATTTCTAAGAATGAAAACTCTTCAATGACAAAACATAATAATAATATTTTGAAGTACAAAAGTCAGAATATGATAAGTCAAATAAATGTATACTGTGATGTTAGCAATTAAGAAAAAGCTAATTGTGGAATACCGAATATCAAATGTCCTTCTAGATCAAAGCTAGAAATTCTTGTTGAAAAACTTTCAAGCAATCTTTGGAAAATATATAAAAGAGCAAGGAACAAATGTATATATGAGTTTAGTGCTGTATAGTATGATATAGAAGACCTATTTGGACGATTACGTTTTACTTATCATATACTCTACTGTTGAACAAAATGTAGAACATTAATATTAGAAAAACTAAAAAGTCATATCACAAAGATATTTCTCTTTCAAAGTTATACTGAAAGTATACTAAGAGATTGCTATAAAAAGAAAAACAGAAATAGCAGCTAATATATACATATATATATATATATATATTTTTACATATGTTAACTTTTATATTTGTATATATGTATATGGGAAGTTATTCATCTAACTTTAACAAACTTACAAAGTGTGTTGCTTATCCTTAAAGCACACGCCTGAACTTAATTCGCAAGTTTTAGCATAGAGCTTCCCGAAATCCAGGTGAAAAAGTTTTTCGACTGCGTCTGCTCCTGTTCTGCTTCGTTGGCTAATCCAAGTCGCGTTGCCAGCGCTTTATTTGATGTTTGTAGTTTGCTTTTTATTTGAGTCCAAAAAAAAACAACAAAGAATTTCACGAATTTAGCTTGAGTTTTGTTTATTTTTGTTGTAGTTGAGTTGTTTTTGTTCTAATGCCAAAAGATTTGCAGCAGCAATTTATATCTTATGGATGCACTTGCACTCGGCACTTTCTCTCTCTCTCCCTCTATCTTTCTCTCTCTCTCTGTCTCACTGTTTATCCAGACGTTGACAATTGTGATAAATTGTGACAGCACGCGAGCGATTCGATTCAAGTGTGGGTGGATTGTAATTGCCCGCGGGGCTTGGCAGAGTCCACTGTGTCCACTTTAGCAGCACACACACACATGCACACTCATGCACAGTCACTCACACACACACACACGCACACACTCAATAAGCAATATCAAATGTGAAGCGAGCTTCATTAATTTTTTGTTCATCAATTTGTTGTGCTCAGGTTTTTCCTGTTGGTGCGAAAATGCGATTGTTGTTTTTTGGTTGGCAGCCAATTAATTTGGCGTGGGCGTTGAGGCGTGGCACACTGAGCTAACTAATGAGCGCGAAAGTGAGTGTCGAGTTTTGTTGGTCGATTGCTCAATCTGGATCTAAGGATCTGATCTGCACGCTTCACTGGCTCTTGTTGTCATTTATTTGCTTAATTCTATTGTATTTGGTATTTCTTTTCATGTGCTGAATTCTTTTTTATTTTTTGCAATTCACTTTTACTTTACACACTCACACACACACACACACGCGTGCAAAGCTGTTGCCATTGCGGGACGAAAATCTTTCTTTTATGATTGCGCTGTGGTTGTTGTTGTTGTTGTTGTTGCCGTTGTTTTCGTTAGCAGCAACAATTCTCGTAATCCGCTTTTGGCCTAAATTTCAATTCTTATTTGATTTTTTGTTTGCACTGTCGTTGTTGTTGTTGTTGTGGTTGTTGTTGTGGTTGTGTGTGTTGTTGAACGCTTTGCTCTTTGAGCAATTTTTTAAGTCTTTTATTTTTTTGCTTCTTCTTCTGCGTGTTTATTTTAACGCGAAATTACGACAAGCACTGGCTAAGGTGCCCTGTCCTAGTCCCTTGGCCCACCTCCTGGCCAATTCCTTCGACCGCTGCCCGGGCAACGCCGACTATTCGCACGCACTTTGAACCGGCGTTGGGGTGCGTCTGTTGGGGCACGCACACCTGACTCCACCCGCTGCGCAGCTTCCGCGCCAACGACAATAAATTCTGGAGTGTCTCACGCACTTTTTTTTATTTTATTTTACTTTCTCTTAACCTTTTGCCTAATTACCGCATAAATTGCTAGTAAGCGTATCAAATTTAAATTATGTTTTGGTTTTTTTTTTTTAGAGATTTTTAGTACTTTTGTTTTTGTTGTTCTATGAAACACAGTGCATACTATTTATATACAAATAGATATACATAGGCTTACTCCCAAATAATGTCTAATTATATGTATTTGCGAGCGATTGAGCGATTGGGCGATAAGCACATGAAATTTGTTTATCAAACGCGTCTGCGAAACCGACAAAATATTGCGCGCGCGTGTGCGAACGACTGCGAGTACGAGAATCGAATGAGAGACTGATGCGCCGCGGTCGAGAGGCGCTGCCAACCAGATCGAACGCTCAGTTCGATGAAAATGTTCGACGTCGAACCGGGCCAAGTTGCAAGCCAAAACCAACATCAATGAAACGTTAATTTCAAATTTTAAAATATTTATTAAATGATTGTACATAAAATATTCAAATACATTTGACTGGGTTTGTTAGATGAGATCAAGCACCATAAGCAAAACCCGTGAAAACTCTTTTGCAATTCATTTCTTCATTTATATCCACTTACAAATTAATTAAAATATTTTTGAACATTTTTAAAATATTTCTAACAATGTGCCTTAGCTAGCTGACATTCAATTACAGACTCTTTTTTTATTTATACTTTCGAAGACTAAAATATTCCAAGTATTCGCTGCTTACAGACTCTTTTTATATGGCAACAATTTCCTATCAATTGAATACTCTTTTTTAAACATCCATAAGACATTTCGCGTCACTAATTATCCCAAGAAATGGACAGTAATGCACGTGCTCGTACCCCTAAATAGGATTAGTGCCATAGTAAATAATCGGATGCTGCTTGAAAAATAATTATGTTATGGTTCTGTGACGTTAACAGCATCGAGCCAAAATGTTGCGTGTGCAACAAGCGACCATGTTCGGAGTCACAGTTTTCGTTGCGTTACGTTTTCGCTAGTCGTATCGTTCTTCGGTCGGTCAAACTCCCCGCCCACTCATCCATTCATACAGACGACGACAACCTCAATGATGCTCTCTTTCATCTCGCTCGTGTGCTTTGGTTGCTCGGTAATTGTGCTGAGCAACATGCTGCTGCAACATGTATGCGTAGACTTGACCTTTGGCAACAGCCTTTACTGTCGTTTTATGCAACCAATTAATAGACAACTGGAACACACACACACACACGCGTGTCGGTGTGTGTGATTTATTGCAAGCAGTCATAAATTTGCGCTCGCCTTGGCCACACAGAACAACATAAACAAAAACATGCATAATTTCCATAAATCTTTTACGGCGGCGTGTTAAAAGTTTTGGCCAGGCCAATTATGCGCCCAAAACTAGGCACTAATTTGACAGCAAGTGGCCAAAACCCTCTTCGGCGGGTCACTCAACCCTGGCCGAGCTGCTGCCGGCGGGAGTCATAAGTAAACACAAATTGAGCTATCTGCTGGTCAACAGCATTAATGAAGCTCACACACACAACGTCAATTATTTGTCTGTGTGTGAGTGTGAGTGGGTACAAGGACAGTCGATGGCCAGCAAGGACGATTATGGCCGTGTTGCATGTGTCTGCTCTAGCCCCACCACACATGTATGACCTCTCGGTAACTAATTCATTTCAATTTCCAGAAATACGTCAAAGTCTTCACTCAGTTAATTAAATGAAACCAAAGACGATTGCAATGCCAACAGGGTCCCAGCAATTAGCTCTTATTCTGGGAAAGCGAATGATTTCTCTTCTAGTTAAGTACACGGATGGAGAGTCAAATGCTCTTGTGCAATTATGACGGAAGCTTTTGTACACTTCATAATATAATTGCAGGTGGAAGTGCAAATGCAAAGGTGAGTGAGGGTAATAATTACCTCAACAGACATTTGACCTCAATTGTAAACAAAAGATTGCAGTAGACTTCACTTGACATCTACAATATATTTTGAGTGCTTTTTTTCGATTAAACATAAAAAATTCTTAAGAAATATATACATTGCTATCCCATAATAGATAATAAATCAATTTTATTTTAACTTGAAAAGATAACATTCGTTTAGAGTTATAATCTCAATCAATTTTCATGAAATGTTTTAAATTTATAGTTAATTTATGACAACAACAAACAGCTTGTAAGCTGAGGTAGTTTTGTGAGGCATGTCAAGTAATTGAAACACAAGCTAGTCTTTATTTTTGTTTGAAATAGTGTTCAACTTGCTGTCAGCTTTGACAGGAACATCACAAAGTGACCTCAAGTGTCAAAAGTCTTAACATCTGCGGTCTCAACATGCAAAGGCAACATGTGGCTAGACACATGTCGCTTTCGTTAAGTGTTGCTGTGTGTCATAGCTGGCTGCATGTTGCTGTCGAAATGTATACAAGCGTGCTCAACATTTTGCGAATTTCTTTGGCAGCATGTAGCATGAGCTTGAAGTAACTGAATTTATTTGGCCAACAATTCAAGCTGCTTACAAGCTAAGAAACTGCTGCTAACACCTATGCAACGATCAGTCAAGGTCCTCATCTGGCATTTGCAATTGCAACTGGCAAAAGACGCCAATCGCATCAAGGATAACAATCACTTCGAAAGCACTTGGAAGCTAGGTTAATTCCTGTGCAAGTCGAATGATTGGCAAATCAGTGTTACCTGGCACTGCAATAACTCTCAACTGGCATTTGCCTTTTCAACTTGCACAATACGCCAATCCGATTAAGGATAACTCAATTGATTGGCAAATCAATGTTGCCTGGCTAATTGTGGGCGTGGCACCCGCTTAATTTCTTGCTGCAAATTATTATCCAGGCCCAAGCGATGTCTTATTTCATTTTAATTGCTTTCCAGACACAAGTCAAGACACCAACACACATAAGAAAGACGAACTCGTAAACACACACACACACACACATACAGTCAACAACTCATTTGCATTGCGCTGTGAGCTCTGCGCTCTGTGGGCTGCGGTTGTGATTGTGTGCGTCGTTGTCTCTGCCTCTGTGTGCCCATTAAAAAAGCGAAGCAGCTACGCAGAAAAGAGACATTTGCATAAATTGCGAGTGCGTGAGTGTGTGTGTATGTGAGTGTGCCTAAAAGCATGCAAAACGTGCCACTGACACACAAATGTCAGCAGCAGCAGTCAACAGTCAACAGTCAGCAGCAGCAGCAGCAGCAGCAGCAGCAGCCGACAGTCAGCAGCAGGACAAAGCAAAGTCAAAACTTGCAAATTTTAATGCATCACAAGATTTCAACAACTTCCCTTTGGCCCAGCTTGACGGTTCGACTGTCGTGTGGACAAAACCACCCAGCCACGCCCCTTGCAGCCCCAACTTGACTGGAAGCTCATTAAGAGGCAGCGTTTTCCCCTTGAAAGGGTGTGCTGTGATTCCCTAGTACCTATCTTTGATGGCTGTCGTTAAATGATCGTTTCCTTTTTTACGCACTCAAATGTGATTGACAGCTGGACACTGTGCACGACCCAGACCCCATTTCCTTCTGAACTCTGACTGCTTGATGCCACCCAGCGCCAATTTATGAGGGTGTCATTTACAGTTTTTGGCTCGCAATTAAAACCGAACCAGAGAAAGTAATACCTATCTCCAGGGCCGACATGAAAGTGAAAACTGTGCGTGTGTCTGTGTGAGTGTGGCTAGGCAACGCGCATTTGTAATGGATTAACACATCTCGCAGTCTGGTGCGCGGTGGAGGGATGTCAACCCCCATGGGCAGCCTTCTGTTTGTGACTGGCTTGTCATATAAATCAAACATAATCAACGCCAACTTTCAATAGATGTTCGACTTCGCAGCTGCCAGATGAGAGACTCGTTTGGGGTCGGGGCGAATAAATCTAAATTACGAACATACTTAACTGCGAGCCCGGCTCTGCCCTCTCTTGCCCTCTCTTCCCCCGACCACAGGGGAATTCAATTGTGGCGAGCGGGCGGTTGGAACTCGCTTGAGAGCTGGTGGCTTTAAGATTACAATCTCTCTCTATTTCTCTGGTGTCGAACAGTGTGAGAAATGTGACTTTTCCTTTCTTTCCCTGCTGCTTATCTCTCTCCCTCTCGCATTCTGGTTAAATGGTGTCTAATGAGCCGCGGCAGAGTTGACACCTAACCAAAAGCTGGGAACCGAGGGGCTGCGTCGTTCATTTAATTGCAAGTTATTGATGAGCCGGAAATCAGCTTAAGTTTTAAGTGTTCAGCGCAAGGCAGACAGTTGTATAGACACCATTACCATTGTCTGTTGCCCTGACCATCCTGGCAAGTCGTCAACCTGGCCACACGCTGTTTGTCGTGTGCTGAGCCAAACGAATAAAACCTATGAAAAGTCATTGACAAGACACAATAACAAAGACAAACAAATACAAGTTGTGAAAAGCGAAACTGAACGACTTGGAAATATCCTGTTTCCAGCTCAAAAGTATAATGAATGAACTTTTCAGTGTAGTTCAAT
The DNA here is from genome assembly GCA_035045545.1 of Drosophila gaucha. NCBI lineage: Eukaryota > Metazoa > Arthropoda > Insecta > Diptera > Drosophilidae > Drosophila > Drosophila gaucha. Next base: position 376,086 of record JAWNOY010000129.1, read on the forward strand.
GGCAAAGCGAAAGGGCAAAACATATCAAAATTTTGTATATATATATATCAGCGCAAGAAATCCAATAATGACTTGAATCAATTTCTATACATACATAAGTTTTCTTCGATTATCTTTTATTGTATATGCTCTTCTGCCTGTCAACTACATACTCAAATATATACCCTTTGTAATCCAATTTATGGCCTTAGGGTATGGAGAAGAATAAGTCTCCTGTTCACAGGACGTGCCCAGAAGTGCGTGTGGGCGTCAACAACAAAGCAGAAATGTTGATACACACCTCCAGATTTGGTGTTGGGGAAAAAGTGGGCGTTAGGTAGACACTATCTCATTTGTGGTCATGTTGGCGTGTCGAGAGTCTTTCAACAACAGCCAACTACAGCAACACAAATAAACAACAAACAGAGCAGCATTAGCGAGCATTTGCGTCAACTTTTACTACAGAACCGAAGCAAGAACATAATTTTTAAAATTAATTCTAATATTTGATAAATATGCCTGTATCTTTAATATAACTATATTCACATGTCTTGCCATATATATACATTTTTATAGTAAAATATAATTTAATTGAAGCCCTAAATAATATATATATTATTTCATATTTCATATCATATAAGTTTTATTATTCAAAACATTTATTTCATTTAAGTCACAATAGTTTTCTCTTACCAAACTCTGTCTCTATACGTTTTTATTTAACTATACAACAATGAATACTTATCAGAGTGCTCTAAATATATATATATCTGCTCTATATAATATTTTCTGTCCTCTCTTATATCCCACTTGAATACAGCCTTGGCTACAGGGTATACTCTTGTCTGCGTGTTAACTCTCATTTGTAATCACCTCGTATCGATTTTCTAATTTTCAATGTGCTTATAATTAGCCACACCCACGCAGCAGGCCGGCTGCCTGGCACAGACATTTTACAATTCACATTTCACATTTGTGAGTGTTTTTTTTTCTTTTTGCCGAGAATCGTCCTTGACATGGCCATTCAAATGTCCATTGTCAACTGGCACTTGTGGTGGGTTCTTGCTGTTATTGCTGCTGATTCCATATCTGCCACCAATTGCGTCTGAGTGCCGCCTACCTGGGTGCCTGTGTGTTACCTGTCTGGCTGGCTGTAGGCTGATGCGCTCTTCTTGCTGCATGTTCTGACAGATTCACACCTTTCAATGCCAAATGCCAAATGCCATTGTGGCCAATTAAGAATCGGACCCATTTATCGATCACTGTTGAGCTGACAACGAGAACGAGCCTTGAAAAAATGCTGCAATTAACTGCCTAATGCAGGTCTAAGCAGATCGTCCTTTCATGTATATCTCTCACTCTCTCTGTGTGTGTGTGTGTAACGCTAGGTATCAAAAGTGTCTCGTGACATGCCCTTTCCATTGCTAGCGGCCAGTGTCCAGGGCCCATTAGTGCCGCTCAGCAGCTGTCTGTCCGACTTTTGAACTAACTCCTGCCCCTGCTGCTGCGGCATATCCTGCCCGTGCGTGTTCGTGTCCTGGGCCAGCCTTGTGCCGTTAACAAACAAACAACAATGCCGCCGCCCTTTTCGTTGTGGCTCCTATGGCTGCGGTCTCGCCAGTCGCCGCACATTTCCAAGTGTTTATTTCAGTCCACTTCAGGACTCTTCACGCCACAATGTGAGGTGTAAAGTTTGTTTATGGTCAAGTGGCTTGTGTTTTTTTTTTATTTTTGTATATATATATATATATATCTATATAGTGCTATTTATATAGGAACAAGGTGGCTGGACAGTCCACTCTGTTGACACGACACTAATGACCACTCGGATCTTATCTGGTCATGTGAATGGCGCTGAAGTCGCTTGTTGCTGTTGCTGTTGCTGTTGCTGCCACAATCCTTGCCACTTGCTGCCTCGTATCCTGCCCCTCGCGTCGCTGAAAGTGCTCAAATTGTTGCATATATTTAGTTGTGCATGCGCTTTTCCCACACTTCCAGCTATTTTGTACTTTCGCATGCGTTGCCCTGGGTAAAAAAGTACAACTGATGCGGAACATATTTATACAAGAATCTCATTGTTGCTATTCGCCCATAATCCATACAAAGAATTCAACTAAAGCATTATCCCTGGCAAAAAGAAGTGTAAAATACACTTGGCATGGGAAACTTCACATACCTTTTCCCCAGAACAAAACAAAAATGAAATTATATTTCCTTGTAAATTACTAAAAGCTGCAATTTATGAAGATATGTTACATGTATTTGAATGAATGAATATAAAAATAAATATATATTTATTATAATTTCATTGCTATTTAAGTTAAAAAGGCAAATTAACAACTTATTGAACTGACAGACCTAAAACTCAATTACCTCATAAATATTATGCATATTGAAAGGGTATTTCTTTAAAAAATAAAAATATTTTTGCATTATTTCTTATCGTCCGCTAAGATAAGACTTCGTCTTTTAATTAGCTCATATATATACAAATATATGTATATATATGTATTTTTTTAATATAAATATATAAAAGATGTGTTTAAAATATTTAAAATTTATTTTTTACTATATTTGCTGCTTCTTAAATTATGTTTAAATTTTCATCTCATATTTTGTATTCTTTTTTATACATGTTGATAAAATATTTAATAATATATTATCTACTCAAACAGTTTTCTGCTTATTTTTAGTGCATATGGAAAATAGAACTAACTTATTTTATGAAAAATAGCTTTCGCATTCATTGAAATATTTAAAAACATTTTTTTTAGCAACCTTGAAATAAAAGTATGAAAGTTTCACAACCAACAAAATTTGTTGTAACTAATATATATATTTTTTTAATATTCATAGCCAGTGTAAAGAATCCTTGTTATGGACAACATATTATTATCTCATAAGATGCTTTGGAAAATTTGACAAGCGTAAATCAATGTGACCGACGAAATGCTTTGTTTATAAAGGGCATAATAAATGCAAATAAGTTTATGGCATGCGTGTGCATGTCTATGTGTGTGTGTGTGTGTTTGCAACAATGTTGGGCAACTTGCAACTTTATAGCCATCGCAAGGATGCAATGCAATGTAGGTGGTCGAATCTAGTTGCTGTCATTGTGTGATGTCTGCTTTTTGCTGTCTCAGCAAAATAACAACAGCAAAAACTACAACAACAACAACAACAACGACAACCAACATGATGTGGCAACAAACACGACACGCACTTTATTATGGAGAAATGCTTTAAAATTTGTAGCAAGTGGACTTAATTCGTGTGCACACCCACACACCCACACACACAGCAGGTATGTTGCTGTAGGTGTTGCATTGAGTGTTGCTGTCACTGTCTATTTCACTTCATCAACTATGTATGAGCGAGTGGCGATACGCACAGTTTCCGTGCCGCGAGCTTGCGAGGCCCACAAACAAATTGCACCAAAAAAAAGCTAAGGATTAAAAGAAGTTTTTCCAGCTGTGCCATACTCAATAAGCTTTTGAAATATAAATCTTTAATTAGAGATAAAAACGCTCTCTGATAACTATATATTATAGATAATGAAATGATGATAAATAAAGTATTTATTAATGAAGACTGCCAAAAGCCAATATCCCTTTTGTTCGCAAGCAAACAGAGTATATAAAGGCGATTGCCTAGCATGGTATTTCGATTGCTAGCATTTTTGCGTATCTACCTTTCTTTCATGAGAGTGTGTGCGTGTGTGTATGTGTGAGAGAGAGATAGCTGTGTGTGTGTGCGTTTCGCAATCTTCAATAAAACTGTTTGAGCGTTGTTGTTTTTTTTTCGGCTGCGCTTTTCATTTGTTTAAAACGCAAACTATTTTGCGGGGGGGACGGGGGTGTGGTGCGTTGGCATGAGTGTGTGGGTGTGTGGGCGTACGGCCTCAACCTTTTCCATTCAGGGGCTGTCCCACAGTTCCGCACAAGTTTGTTGCTCTTTTTAACGCGATTGCCAATGCGCATTGTATTTGTTGGCATTTTTTATGCCTTAACTGAATGTGGGCGCTGTGTTTGGGGTAGGTCATGGGGCTGAGTGTGGGTCGGAGAGGGGGGTGGGGGGTTGTTCACTCAACTTCAATTGCAAAATGCGCGGCTCTGTTACGGGCTTCCATGGCGGCCACTTTATTTTCATAGCCGCCTTTTTCACAGCCGCATAAAATGCAACAACAGCAAATTGGAATGTGTAACCGCAACTCGTAGTTAATTTTATTTATTCAGCAGTTCGTTGGTATTTTCATTCTTTCATTCGAATGTTATGTTTGTTTTGTTGCTTCTTTTTTTGCAACGGGTTTTTCTAATTGCTGCTTTAAACCATAAACTCCCTCGCCCCTGGCTCGGGGCTCGCATTGTCAATATGATTTAGGCGCTGGGACAATAACATAAATTAGGCAAATGCTGCAGATAAATTAGCAAAGCCCAAAACAATTTTACTGCTGCCATTGCTGTCACAAAATGCATCGGCCCCGAAGGCAGGACGCAGAACGCAGAACGCAGAGCGCTCGAAGGACATGGTCCTTTTCAAATAACTCATAAATGCAGCAGGGCTAGCTGGCGGCAGCCCAGGGGAGGCAGCAGTCAGCAGCTGGCCAACGGTCCGACATCTGGTGCTGCGTGTATTTACGCCATAAAATTGAATGGAATACAAATGGATTGAGCGAGTCGCTGCCCCTCAGTCGGATCGTTGCGCCTGCCGATGCTCAATGCTCAATGCCCAATATTAATTGCCTTTTTTTCGGCTCTTGCTGGTGATAATGCAGTGTTTGCCCATGGATTTTAAGGACATTTGTTCAAATCATGCTGCTTATTGTATTACGTAATAGCAGGCAAATCAATTACATAATGCCATGTCATGAATCGAAACACAGAACTGGTAAGCAGCATCAGCAGGAACAGGAGCTGCGCAGATGCAGCAGGCGAGAGAAATTGAAACAGGTGTGTATGTGTGTGTGTGTGTGTGTGTGTGTGTGTGTGTGTTTGTGTGTGTGTGGCAGCAGAGAGGGGCAAACGGTTCCATTTGACCATATCGGTACGTTCGGCTTGGTTCAGCGTTATTTAAAAACATTTTTCACTGCAACGACTCGTGGAAAGCTTCCGTGCGCGGCTTTTCCGGCTGCTCGAGCGCCGGAAATGGAAACGTGGCCGGGCAGTGGCAGTGGGAAAAGCGCAAAGAAAATTTATTGACAGACTTTGCCCCTTTAAAGACTTGCAATGGACGTAGTTATCACGCCCCCAGTTCCCATTCCAGACACATACACACGCACAGCTGACGCATATTTATGCACACACACAAAATAATGCTAACAGAAGCATCTGAAGAATTTGTAATTAAAACATTCTCATATTCGTTTTGGACCTGGGCTTTGTTCTTTGTGCGGAATAATATTCTAGGCGGGGGGCGGGGCACGGCATGAGCCGGGCATGAGCTGGACTTGCTTTTGATTTCCCCCTCTTCTTCTCGCCTGTACGACAAAGCAATCAATTTAAACGGATTGGCATTGCAAGGCGGGCAGACATCTTAGGGAACTTCAAGTACGGACTAAGGGCAAAAGCCTTTCAACACCTGTTGGCCAAAGAAGAAAAACTTCAATTGGAATTAACTGGAAAACCCATTCTTAATTCAGTTTCTCTTTACACTGACTCTCTATCTCTTTTCAATCTCCCCCTCTCTCTCTCTCTCTCTGTCTGCTTTTTGGAAGTCCTCTGGCGACCGCTTTTCCATTTTTAATCGATTTGCGCACAAATAAAGGGAAAAGCGTGTGGACAGCTGGTTGCCCCATTGCGGCCAGTTGAACAGCTGTGTCGCTTTATGCCCGAATTACGCCCGATTTATGTTTATCTTCAAATTTACGAACCAGTTCAAAGCCCCCGCCTTTCAGTTCCGCCAACTGTTATGCTTAATATTGGGTATTTTAGGTAAATTAGTTAAAGTCAGGTGTATTCGCCAAACATTTTATAGACTTTTTACTTATTTATAATTACTGGGTAAACACTTTTCAAACAATTCAATGTAGTTTTAAAGAAAATTGTATTTTCGTTTATTTTAATTAAATGTTAGTTTCATTTTCGTAATTATAAATAGAATTTTATTTCAATTAAATGTCAGTTGCATTTCCTAAATTTAAATGATAGAAGTATATGTAAAACAATTAATTCATATATTTATATTATAAATTCAAACTAATGACTCCTCCTAAAGTTGGGTTCGTAAACCAAATTTCCATCCAGGGTATACCCTGCAATTTTTCTGAAATAATTGACACTTGTAAAGCAAAAAAAAAGTCTGTGTTTCAGTTTCCCATGCAAACAAATTCGCAGCTGTGTAGCTTATTTTCAATCTTTTTGTTTTGAATATTTTTATACCGTGAAGTTATTGAAAAGTAGATTTCAGGTTATAGTGTTCTTTTTGATTATTATATCAATATAACTAAACAAGTAAGAATGCTCTAGTCGGGTCTGCCCGACTACAAGATCCCCTGAACCAAGTCCGAGCTGATGTTTTAAACAACCTAGCTTACATCTTTTATCTATACATATTACCTCTGCGCGCATATACACATGCACACATACACACAGGCACACAGACACGTGCACACATATACACATGCACACAGAAGCACGCTCGCCGATTACTGCGTAGTTGATTTGAATGTATGTGTGCACACGTACAGGCTGCTGCCGCGTGCTTTTACAATGTTTCCTTTAATAACTTCTGTATTACTAATGAATGCAATTTTCTGCATTGAATGCTATTAATTTATTGGAAATACGGTTTTCACTAAAAAATTTGAAAACATTAAATTGTGGCTTTGATAATTTTTTTTGTTTTAATAAATTTTTTTTGTGAAATGTGGAGCCGGTATCCAAAATATGAAAAAACAGAAAATGTATTTTATTTACAGAAAGCTAAGAACAAAATTTCGTAGCTGTAGCTAAAAATATGTAAAAGATATGGTCAAAAAACTGAATCTTGATAACGTTTTAAATCGATAACATTGAGAAGGAAAAATTTATCGAATATCTAAAATAAACTCGATATTTTCGCTGTATACACAGACCATCATGCAAAATTTGAAGTCTCTAGCTCTTATAGGTTCTGAGATCGACGCGTTCATACATACGGACAGACGGACAGACGGACGGACGGACGGACACACATACGGATAGGTCCAAATCGACTCAGCTCGTCGCCCTGATCAAGAATATATATACTTTATGGAGTCTGCCAGGCCTCCTTCTGCCTGTTACATACTTTTTGCAAAACCATTATACCCTGATTTCCCATTTTCAATGGGTTCAGGGTATAATAAAAGGGACAGATACATAAATATATTGGAATAGAGTTGTATTAATACCACTTATATTGTAAAAATTGATCTTTTAGAATTTTCCATAGTATTTGCAGAGATTATCAAAATGCCGCAATGAGAACACTTTTCTAAATCCTGGCTCCGTCTGCTACCATTTGCGGGTATTGATTTGGCTTGGCGGTTTGGTTCTGTTCAGTGTGGTTTGAGTCGGTTTATTTTGATTTGGTTTGGTTGGATTTCGGCATTTGTTGGTTTTCTGTTGGTTGCGTTTTGTGACCCGTCGTTCCTTTTATTGCATTTGCTGCGTTCGTTTATTCAGCCAGAGCAAAGTCCACTTTATTGTAAAACGAAATGCAGCTATCCGGTAGCTCTGCAGAGTGTGCCGGAGTATTCTGAAACTTTACACTTGTCAATCCCAACACAATTTAAATAATTTTTTTTCTATTTTGTTTGCATGGATTTATCAATCGATTTTATTTGTTTCGGGTATAGAACATTTTATTATATTTTATTTGCAAAATAATTGTTACAGCTGGAGCTGCTAATTGCAGACTTGTATTCAGCTCGGCCAGGTTACAGCAGAGCTTGTTTGATTCCAACTTTTTAATTGGTTTGAAATGCTACACGTATTTGCTTTTTGAGTTACTTATAATCGAACTTTTTGTTAACAACAAACGTTTTTGTAGTCAACGTATCTCTTTCACTCTCTCGCTCTCTCTCTCTTTCTCTCTGTTTATCTCTCTCACACTAATACTCATTGCAGTTTCATATAAAATATTGATATAAATTAGCTTTGAAGTAACTTCAAGTTCAATGCAGTTGAAAATTTAACGGAAACTTATCGGGTTTCCTGTGTTTGATTCATAAAAGCAAACAATAAGGCCTTTCAGTTGTTCTTTAATAAATGCATGTAATGCATACGATTCGTCCATTGGACCAAGAACAAATGGGGCTCCTTTTGGCAAACATTATTTGGGTAGTTTTTATCGAATCCATCTATTATATATTATATTACATACTCTAAAACTTGTAGTTATTCTATGTAATTATATGATCTATGCCAATATCAATTTATAAGAATACAGATTATCTTTCATACTGCTTAGGAGAAGTGCAGCTGGCATATTAGAGCATATGTTGCAAATGAGTGTGTTTATACTTAAGTATAAAGCCAGGGTATTTAGAAGCCGGACAGTCCCGATGCGTGACTCTTTTCATTAGTATACAGACGCTGAACTAGGTCGCAGGCTAGGAGCAAAGTCTGGGGTGTGACAAAGTCTGGGATTGCAGCCCAATCACTCTGCGAATGTAATTAATGAATCGTATGCTAGCTGCAATATATGGCTGCACTTTCTCCTCCTCTCTCCGGTTCCTAATTTGAATGAGCTGCACACACGCAGTGCTCTGTCCCGTATTATAATACTGTTAGTTTTGATGAGATATTTATAGTTCTTTTACATGATAGCCAGCCGTTCTGGCTTATACAAAATTGTATCTGAAAAGTTGTTGACCAGCCGACAGGGTCCATGCGGGTCCCATTCGCATAATTAAGCTGTAAAAGTAATTGACGCTTAAGTGGGCAACTTTCGAGCATAATTTACAGTCCACAGATGAACGCCAGCGCCGAATTGATACCCGCCCCAGAGCTCTGGCATCAAGTTAGGCACACATCGACTCGCATTTGCCACATCATTTTTGCCAATCATAACAATAAAATCAAATGTCAGAGCGGCTACCAAACACTATCTGAAGTAAGTTCGTGGCCAAAAAAATAAAAAAGCTCGTATTATATAGAAAAATGTGAAATGCATTTTATGGACTTTTTACGACTTAAAACTTATGTGGCGGGCGCGGCGAGGGCGAAAAATTCGAGTCTAATAAAAAGCCAGCCGAAATAGATGTAGCCAATGAAGAGCATAACAAACGACATATAAATATGTATCTGTGTATCTACGAGTTTGCTTCACTTGCCGATTTTATGAGCTCGACAAAGAGGCGGACAAAAGGTTCGTCGGTTGGAGTTTGGGAGCTGGCGCGTGAGGGGTGCTACCTTGTTTTTGTTGTGCCGTCCCAGTTGTTTGAGTTTTGCCAAAACTAATAAAATTAAATTGAATTGCTTAAAAATTGCCAAAAATGAGGCAAAGTGTCAAAGGGGCCAATGGGCCAACGGCGCCACAGCAGCCAAATGGTTATGAGCCCAACTCTGAGCAAGGCTCTGACCCGGTGCCAGGCCAAGGTGGAGCCCAAGTGGCCTCTTCTGCTTCTTTTTTTAGATACCCGTCCACGTCCCACCGTCCCACCGCCCCACCGAGCCGCTGGCAACGTGCGCACATTAAGGCATTTTGCCTGGAATTGAATATTGAGTCCAGGGTCTTATGGCAAAGTAAGAGAGAAATCCCAAAATTCATTGGAAAACCGAAATGTCCAATACACTTAACGATCTCGCAGTCATAATACAAAGAAAAGTGTTTTAATTCGCACACAGTGTATTGAGTAAAATGTATTTAAATATGCCAAGAAACACTAAACTGATTTGCATAAAACAACAAATAATATCAGTACACTATATAATAAGTATACTATATAATACTGCATAATCTTTGTAAGAATGTAGGGTAGATGAAATTGATACATATTGAAAGTGTTTGGGCCTGCTGTCTGCCCCAATTGGGCTGAGCCCGGTGCCGACAAATTGAATTGCGCTGATTGCCAGGGAGGCAGCGGCGACGCGTCGGCGGGTCCTTGCTCCAGCCGCAATATTAATGCAATTAAGTGCAAATCAAAGTCAGCGCTGGAGCTGACGTCAGCGCTGATATATTCTTGATATCATCACCGTGACGGCAAGCACATCAGCGAGACCATAACGAATTTACAGCCAAATCCAATCAACTGCATGAAAACGATATCATCAAAACAGTTTACTGCACACGCGGCGTATGATAGATATGGGCGAATGCAGCATTCAAGTGCAAAATGAGTGACATCCAGCTGTATGCAAAATGCAGTATGTGAAAGTTGTCAAATGCAAATGCAGAATTTCCATAATTAGTTAGCTGCCTGATGCGATATTTTGTGTATTCCAATCATATGCCAGGCAATTCAATATTTGACCGCATCCGTTACTCAATATATATGTGATGTATGTATGTGTGCATAAAATTAAATTCAGTTTGTGAAAAAATGGATGAAAAACATTTGCTGCCAAAAAAAGGGGGAAAACAAAATGGTAAATAAAAAATAATTGATACTTCTACTAAAACTTCCGTAAATCCTTTTTAAATAAATATGTATTTATGGCTTTATTTATTTTGTATATGCGAAAGTTTCAATCAATCAGGATGTCAGGCATGTAGGCGTGGCTTGTGAGCAATCAAGTGGCTGATTCATTTATTATTTTGTCAGCTGTGAAACAATATTAAATTTTCTAAATCAAATAACCACTGAACACAGCTGCAGGTTCATCTGCAAAAGAGGACCGACTTTAAACTTTCAACAATGTAAACTTAAAGATTTTCAACGCCATGCCATGCTTGCTGCAAATTAGCATAGCCTAATTGAACACAAATGGCATCCTATTTCCAGCCACTGGCACGCCTTTGCTAGCAGCCATGAAACCGAACCCCATTCGACTCGAATCGACTCAACAGGACGCGGTTGCGACGCGACTGTCGCAGTTCCTCCCTGTAAAGGATACGGCGTCCGTTTGCAATTTATGGTGCCACAGACGACCCGCAGCAGAGTGAAGGAGGTGGCTGGCCACTGGCGAAGGCTATTTCTGACTTTTGAGTAATCAAATCGAAACCGAATCGTTCGCCAAACCCAAATGACTCTCTTTGGTGCGCTTATTATGATATATGGTCAATGGGCACTGAGCACTGAGCACTACTCAGCTCAGCTCGGAAAAGGAATTGGAGAGTGAAGTAGTCTGCGGTCGTCTGGGAATGTGAATTTGACATTTATGTCTACATCTGCATGTGTATATGTGCAGTGCTTATGCCCCTTTTTGACGGCTCAGAAAATATGGAAATTCGATTTGACAGTAATTAAGATGTGACTCAACGAGCACTCCATTCAATCCGCAATTCGAATCTGAATTAGCCATTCGATACTGCAAAGTGTATGTCAAGACTCTATATAAACCACACGCACACAGAGACACACAACCATTGACAATTTGGCCTGCAGCTTTACTTTTACTTTACTTTATATTCTCACTAAGAAGATGAAGAAAATTGAAAAAAAAATAGTAAAAGTGGAGAAAGTGCAGCAACTCATAGCTCACTTTTTTTACACGTTGCGAAAATTTTTGATTGCAAATTTGTGTTTCTTTTGCTGCGTAGGTGTAATTCTTTTGCAATTCACCTTGTGCACTCTGCCACACATACACACACACACACTGTCTCTGTTGCAAGAGAGAAACTCGCCTGCCAGCACGCATTACCATTGATTAACACACACTCGTCCAATCTTTGGGCTGACGCACGCAAACTTTTTGCACAGATTGAAATACAAAGTTTTTGCCGAGTTACCGACTCGTCTCTCATTGTTTCCACTTATTTGGTTCAGCATTTGCAGCCCAGCCCCATGCTATACATATTTCTTTCATTCCGTCTTTCTTTGTAAAAATCTTACATGAAAAATAGATTTGCTCCGTAGATGGTGAAACTTGCGCTCAGAGCTGCTCAAATGATATATTTTCATAAATCAGCCATAAATATTGAGCGTGTCATTGCCAGTTGCATAAGCCATTTTAAAGGCATGCCCCAAGAGAAGAAAGAAACTTTTTTTTGCGAAATATATTTTATATACTTGCAGATAAAGTTCAGCTCAAGGATATGCTTAATATTGAAAATAGTTTTCGTTAAGTGCCAATAAGCTTTGTTTTAAAATGCAGCTGATAAATTGGTATATAGATCAAATACAAGTTTCTTATCAATACGTTGCTGTCAAAATATTAACAAGGAAAATCAGTTATTTTATTGTATATAGAATGCATATATAATATGATGTTTACATTTTTAAACGTTTATTTTTATAGCATATATATATTTCAAAAACAAAAAAGGTGTAGTAGTTCTATAAAGATTATTCTGATAAAGAATTAATGGTTTAGATAGTTATAAGATTCATTTAGTTAATAAACATGGTCTAAGATATTGAGTTATGCCTTATTTCTGGACGACATTTTTCAATGACAGCTTTACGATATACCTAGCCAATCCGACTGATCTGGAAATGCATAATTTTACTGAAACTTATAAGAGATAAGAAACATGGCTTTATCAAGTCAACTATTGATACCGATCAAGAATGTCTAAGTACTTAATGGGTATAACCCAAAAAGTATTGTAATATCATTTAATCATTTCATCATTTAATATCATTTTTTTATCTTAGCCCTTAAAAACCTGATTTAATGTAATGAGACCATCTGTCATTAAGCCGGCTGATATATAGATATCGCTCTATCAGTATCAGAAAAAGTATTTATTCAGGCAAAAAGTAAATATTACTTTAAGTTAAGCTACATAAACCAATTCAGTTAAATGAAGCCAGACTGCAGTGTCTGTAATTTTATTTCATTTGCTGGCTCAACTTTCAGTGGAGCTGCGTTTGACAAACGCGCTTCGTCCCAGAGTTGGAACGAGGGCAAACGAGGTGGGGATCCAGGGGCGGGTAGGAGTGGCTGTTGGCTAATTAAAGCCAAATGTGGGCCAACAGAGCGGCCTTTGCGCAGTCGTCTAAAGTTGTTTTGTTTTGTTCAGTTCCGATTTGGTTTCCATTTTTTATATTTTCAGCTGCAGTTTCCAGTCAGAGGCTCAACTTTCGAGCTCAACTCCATGGAGTAACATTTTTAATGGACCAAGCATTTTAATTACTTTGCCAGCACAGTGCAAAAGTGAGTGTGTGTGTGTATGTGTGTGCATCAGCAAATGAGTGAGTCTGTGTATGTACGTGTATGCTTAAGCTAGTGGAATATAATTACTCGTCTCTAGTGCAACTCCCGGAAGTCAGCGCCAGCCGCAGCATCACCGGAAAGTATACTGCAGCGCGTGAGAAACTTGCCATAAAATTATTATATGGCATGCAGAACATATCAAGCCATATATTTGATACATACACACGCAAACAGACACACACACACACACATACTGTGAGAAGCTCATTCATATACAAATACACAAAAAAATAGGGTTCCTGGTAAAAAATCAACGCGCCGCATTCAAGTTTATTTTTGTTTGAGTTTGTTTGAATTTTGTTGCTAATTAATTGCAAAAGCGTACGACTGCCGAGGATACCCTGTAGGATTAAGCTCTATCAGTTAGCATTTAGAGCTCGTACATGAATATTCATAATCGGGCTTATCCGATTATAATAAATGAATATTATCAGTATAAAGAAGTTTGGTATTATAAAATTGACTGAGTTATAGAGACTGATAATATATAAGAAATGTAAAAAAATATATTTAAATATTGGTTTTTATGGATATACATATATACTTGAGCTCAGATATATGGTAAGTGGCTCTGTAACGTAAGATAGCATGTCTCATAATCATCGATTTATTGTTGCAACTTTCTGTAAGCACTTTATGCTTATTTTATTTCCTACCGGGATTAAATAAAAATATGTTGAAAGTAGAGCATGTTAGCTCAAACGTTTTCTGGTAACCGAAGACAAAATACGCTGGCAGAGATATTCAAATCGCTCGCTTGACAAAAATATATAAGACATATACAAGTTATATGCATAAACTTGTTAGAAGAATAGCTTTTATATAAAAGTCAAGAGTGAAGTTTAATGGAAAGAGACATTCCAATGTCCATACCTTCTAAGGGACCCATTTAGCGACTATTAATCAATTTTTGGCATAGAGTTGAGAGCGGAATATATTGCAGTCTTCGGTGACAAGTTTAAGCCAATGCACTGAGCGCTCGTCTCAAGGGAATTGGATACCTGTTTGCAAATACCCCTTTATGTGCTTGGGAGTGGGAGCTACATATTAATATCACTTGCAACTGATAGAAACTTGCGCACGTGGACTGATTGTATGTGTTGTGAAGGCGAAGCGTGAACTCCCCATAAAATATTTGTCAGCGGATAGCGGCACATTTGGCATAAGTTAGCAGTCAAAGTCAAAGAGCGCGCAGGGCAATTAAAGTCAAACTGTGTACACATGAATTCAGCCCTTGTTGCCTGGCGGTCATAATGATTCATGAAATCCATTTGCGGCTATGCAAACATATAAAGCTACACACCCACACACAAACGAGTCGACTGACATATGCCACTGACAGACACACGGCTAAAGTGGCAGACACAGACAGACGGGCTGAATTCGGGTGCCCCTCGGCAGGTTGTGCTATTGCCATTTTATTTGTACAGACCGCTTTGACGCTTTTCATTTTGAAAAATTAAAGAGCAGCGACTTGTTGGGCGTGAATGTGTGAGTGTGGCTAAAAAGTGGAAATGTGTATTTAGTGATTTCGGGTTGAGTAACGCCTAAAAGTAGGCAGCACATTTTGCACATGCAGTTCACGAACTCACACAGTCACAGAATCACGTGCAGGCAGCAAGCAGGCTAAGACTATGTGAATCTTGTTGGCCGTTTGTCCATCGGCACTCATAAAAGTCAAACTATTTTTCAATTTCAAATTTCTGTGCCACAGCTACAAATCTTCTTCACAGTACTGCCAGTGCCTGTGTATTGTCGTCCTTGCCACTGACTGACCCACTGCCCATAAATATGCTGCGTGCCAGAACACCAGCAACGAATACCCAAAGCCTTTTCGCCAGCTCTCCGACCTCACCCCATCTTGTTGTAGATCAAATTGAGCACAGCTCCGACAAAAAAAATCGGAGCTACCAAGCATTTTGTGGCATATTGTAGGCAGGCGAAGGCTGTGCAGCAACATCAACCATAACAACACCAAACGCAAATAACATGAAGAAGAACATAGTTGGCTGCGAACTGCCGAAAATTGAATACTCTTATCTTAAATATTTCAATATTAAGTTCATTCAATGTAAAGTTTCGTCAAAAAATGTATTTTTTCTAAAGCACTTAAGGTCAGAGATTGAGAAATGTATTGCAGAAATAAAATAAGGTATGAGATTTGAACGTGCTCATAAGAAACTATAATGAAACATAATAAATATGTATAATATATAGTATATCACTTAACGTAAATGGGACAACTCTTTTAGATAGCCCAAGCTTTAATGATGTCTATACGTTCCGCAGTCCGTGCAATCTGTTATGTATTTCACAACCAACCAGCTGTCGTTTCACGTTTGGCCACAGAATAATAACACCTTTAGCAAGAGTATAAAAAACTGCAGAATACGCATTGTGTTAGTCGTGTGACCTCAAAGCCAAATCCGCAGCCCCAAGCACTTCGTTCTTCGCTTCTGCAGACTTCGAGCACTTCTTTTAGCCCCAAAAAGTTTTTGTGTTTGACGCAAAAATATTCATTGCAAGGAACCCACAATGAGCGGGTGGCAGTCAAAGCCAAAGCCAACGACTATTGCCCATTTACTGGTCACACGACATTCACACACACTTGCACACACTTCGCACACACACTCGCACTTATTTCTTTAGCGCAAATGTCGCTTTGGTGCTTATTTTCAAAATTTTGCTCACGTTCCCTGCTCCGTGCTCAAGTCGGCTGGCTGACCCTCGAGGAGCCAATGCATTAGTCTGGCTGAAAGTAAGTTTGGTCTTTGTTCGCTCGCCAAGCAGGTGGTTAACTTTTTTTCAACGATGTCTCCATACGTTTCAATTGTTCCAGATGCAGTATAAACCCAACAGCTGACAGAATTCCTCAAAAAATAAGCGGGTTCGAAAAGTAACAACAAATCAGACTGTACTTGTACTGAATGCTGGGCTTGCAGATGCCATGTTCTCAGCTCTGAATAACTATAACAATTCATATTGTATACATATACATATATTTTATATATCTTAATGTATTGCACAGTTTTGCAATGGGAAATCATTTTTGTGAATATAATAAAGCTTATAAGATAAGAGATATGGACGTACAGACGCAAGAATAAAGTTTTTTCAACTGTTTCGCATGCTACATACATTTGCACTACTGTAATACATACATACATTTTTTTGAGGATCAGGGAAACAAAAATACAAAAAAAATCAACTAAGAACGCTCTAGTCGAGACTGCCCGACTAAGTCCAAGGCGGTGTTTTAAACAATCTAGCTTACATCTTTTATCTGTACATATTACCTTCTGCGCGCACACACACACGTACACATATACATACACAAGCACGCGCGCCGCTTACTGCGTATATGATTTAGCGACTGCGCTTGGGCTGCATTCTGGGCAGCATTATGAGAAATTGATTGTTAAATAACTTCGGTTCTAGATCTACTTTTGTAATGAAATTTTTAGGACATAATATTGACATACAAAAGTATCTATATGCGAAATCCCAACTCCCTAGTATTTGAAATACGTTTTTTCCACTTATGGGGCTAATGGGGGAGGTATCCAAAATTTAAAAAGTTTATTTCCTGTATTTGCATCACAGCAACCTACATAATCAATTTGGTGTCTCTAGCTGTTATGGTCTTTAAGTTATAGCTTAAAAACAAAGTCAAAACATCGATTGTTATCGATAATATGGAAATAGCATGATTTATCGAAAAAAAAAAAAAAACTTGTACTGCGTATGGTATACAAGAATATATATCTAAAATTTCAAATATCTAGCTTTTGTGGTTTACGAGATCACTGCGTTCATACGGACGGACAGACGGACGGACGGACAGACGGACATGGCTATATCGACTCAGCTCGTCGTCCTGATCAAGAATATATATACTTTGTGGGGTCTGCCACGCCTCCTTCTGCATGTTACATACATTGTCACAAGACCATAATACCCTAAATTCCCATTTTCAATGGGTTCAGGGTATAAAAATACCAACATTTTTTTAACAAATTTTAAAGTAAACTGGAAACCTTTTTGATTAATTAAGTCTACATTTATAATTCTAATATTTCTAGTCTAGTTTCTGAAATAACTTATAGCAATTGTCAGTACAAACTTAATAATATATAATAGCAACAAAAGTTTCTTCGGTTGCCTCTTTTTCGTGTTTAACTTAGTTAGCTCAGTTAATAAATAATAATGTGAAAACGAGCTCATTGTTTAGAGTTCATGAATATGAAAAATGCAAAAATAAATTGACTAACAGCTGTTTATTTAGAATATATAGTTTGAGGAAAATTTAATTGGAAATATTTATCTAAATATTGCCAATCGACTTATTACCATTAATTAATTAACTTTCAAATTTTGTTGTATAATTGAATCGGCTGTTAAATTTTCAATTAAAGCTTTATATGACAATCGAATATTTGTTCAGTGTGGTTGGCCCCAAAATAGCACCTGGCGACGTTCACAGACTTTGTGGGGCAGCATGTGAAAATGCAATTAAGCTGTAAATATGGGTGTATATGGGTGTATGTATGGACCTCAGATCACTTGGTAGGATAACAGAGATTGGCAAAAACAATATTTGTTGATGTATGTGCATACGCTCTCACCATAATGAACGCTCTGGCAAATAAGTTGCAAGTCAGAAACGAGAAAAAATGCTGTGAAAACGTGTGGAAAACGAACTGCGTGAATAACGAACTGGAAAAGTGAGTATTGTCTGTTAGTTGAAATTATTATTAAGATGTATAATTACTGGTAATCAACCTAACTTTTTTATTTGATTTTGCAGTTTTTCCTTAGACAACATTACATGCAAGTCCATTTACTAATTAAGATTATTTTCTACTAAGTACTGCTGGTATGATGCTAATTAAAGATATTTGTTAGGACTGATATCCATCTACTTTAAGCTTACTTTTTATTAAACAGCTATTTCATTGCTCGTGGCTTTTAATGACAATCACAGCAATTTCTACTTACCTTTTTTCCTTTGTGTTAATCTTCAGCTGTAGTTAACCACTCTTAATGTTATTGAAACATAACTCTACTGCCTCTCTCTCTGATGGATGTCAATGTCAAGTAAGTATACTGCTTATCATTGGCAATGACATGCCTCCTCAGTGGCCCACCATTGGCATCATTCGCTGACAACATTTTGTTCTCTGGCTGCTGCTGCTGCTGTAGCCTTTAGCGGAAGTGACACGTTGCTGCAGAGCAGCCATCAACTTGAGCTGATGCCTCATAAATGAATGTATCTTGGCGGCAGGATGACACGGATGGAGAACTCTCAGCCTCTCCGCTGGCTACGGCTGACTTGGCAACTGTAAACGAGTCATAAATACAAGTACATGCTACAGTATTTATATCTTTGTGTGTTCGTGCAACAACTCATGAAATATTAAATACTCCTTGTGTCTGAATAGGCAACAGAAGGGAGGCGCTGGAGCAATGTTCAAATTAAATGATACCAAATAATGTGATTATTGCCCAACCGTCGTTGTCGTAGTCGTTGTCATCTCTGCTGCGTTCTTGCCAGCCGAGCTGAGCTGAGCTGAGGACAATGACTAGGCTGCACTTCAATCTTCTGACTGATGTTGTTGCCGACTCCACTTGGGCACGCCTGATTGAGCACACATACTCTCATGATAATGTGGCCTTGAGTGCGTCTCTGCACATATTTTTATGATTTTTACAGCTTTGCCGGTTTTCCAATATTATATATCCTAAACTCAATGAAAATGACTAAAAGGGTATATTGGGCTTGAGCAACGGTAAGTCAACGACTGTGACATCTTCCTATAGTATGAGTATTTTTTAAAAATATAACTGTATTTCTGTATATCATATACTAATTTATTATTTATTTTCCTCATACCTTCTTCCCATTTTCACAATTTCGAAAAAAAGATGCCAAAATTGCGATTGTGATCAAAACAGATTTAAATTTAAATGCAGGTTTTTGATAAGTATTCTGATATTAAATGTATTATATGTAAATATTAAAGATGAAAAGATTGAATTCCATACGATATATATTTTCACGCCTTATATATCTTCATGTATGCAAGGTGTGTGCTTGTAATTCAGCGTGTGTAGGCGCCAGAATGTTTGGATAGGCAGCTGCGTCCAGGATAGTTCCGAGTCGTATAAGCCCATATAGAGAACTTTTACTTGTTTTCCTTTGCGGCTGATTCATATTGTATACATATAGACATTAGCCAATGAGGAGGAAAATCAAAAGACAAATGACAACGAGGATCTTTGAGTTTCGCTACTTTCGCCAATTAGGTGCCTGGTCATGTGCATTGCGCATATTTCAGCGCAACAATATATCTTACATAATCATGGCTTGGACTAATTAAACACGCACACCACCGCCACTACCAGCACCACAAATCCAACATCTTTTTAAACAGATACGTTGGCAAATACATACATATACGTACTCATGCGAGTTCAGTATCAGGCAGCCTCAGGGGCAGCGGCAGCGGCGGCGGCGTCAAGAGCGCAATGGGTCATTTCGCAATTAAGCTGCAGTTGCAACATCAGCATTACAGCCATGTATCCGTATCTATAGCGTTCGTTCTGTTACTCCGATCCGACACCGAAACCCGACCCGTCTTCCGCCTGATGATGATGAATGAGTTAAGCGGCCGTTGCCTTGTAGCCCATCTAATGAGATACTTTTTCTGCGTAAATGTGGATGCTGTGATATTGGAATGATGAGAGTAAGAGAGTGCGAGAAAAGAGGAGTGAACGGGAGAAAGAGAGAGAGAGAGAGGGAGCACCATTCAGCGGCAAATCATGCCATGTCTCGTCTCAGTTCATCTCATTCCATTGTGCTCTAACTATGTAATCTATGGCATGTCATCGTCTGTGTGCATCTGTATCTTTAGCTATCTGTTATCTATGCATACATACACACATACAAGTAGGGCACATGCGTGCCCAGGCACTAATTGCGTCTAATTGAATTGCAATTGACCGTGAGTTGGCGTATTTTCCACACGTTTTTGCCGACCGACCGCCAACGAAGACTCGGACGCTTGATGAAGATTTACGCAGCTGCTTTGATTTGTGTCAACAAAGACGACGCCGGCAATAGCAGTGGCAGCCGCATTCATTCCTTCAGTCAATAATTTAAGCGTGGCGCCAGTGAATAGCAAAGTGAACAACGATAAAAACAAGTAAAATTCCATTCATTTTGCTCAAAATTTAAATTCAGATCGCTTTAAATAATGATAAATGACATAAATAATAAACGTATATAAGCATCAATCTTTAATAGTTTTCAATATAGCTGAGCTTATACAGACGAGCAGACAAAAATCATAGTAAGATCGACTTAGCTTATCAGACAGAAAAATAAAAAGAAAATATCCTTAGGTGACGATTTGTATGGGTATAAATTGCGAACATATTAATTCGAACAGGCTGTATCTTTTGTCACATTTATTAATAAATTGTCTATAATTATCAGATTGTGTTCTGTTTAGCTGCAGCTTCATCTAGGGTATTAAATGGTTTTCCTAGCGGTTGGAATGTGGAATATATTATGTAGCTACGATAATCCACGAAGACATACGGTTCTTACTACTATACTCTGAGCTGAAAAGACAAAAAAGTTTATATTATTTATATTTAAGTTTATATATTTATAGAGACATGCAGATGTGTTCCTTATACGGTCAGTACTTCAAATCATATGAAATCATCATGAGGGCCAATTTAAAATATTGCAACTGACGGATGCACAAGCAATTAGACAAAAATATGTTGCTCTTTATTGATAATGGGTTGGCTTGGCCCCCCTGCAAAGGCACTTATGTAAGCATACTGCTAAAGTTTGTAATTAGGGCTCTCGTGAATAGCAACTCGTATAGTTGTTGATTTTTCAACAATAAGTAAATCAAATCAGTGAATGAAATAAAGCCATTTTTCTCTTGAAGTTATGCGAATGTCTCGTTTTTGCAGAAATACTCCAGCTGTTGTCTATACTGCTGTCTAATCTTCTTACTGTTATGATAGCCATCACGATTCTAGTCATCCGCCCCAACCACCTTTTCCTCCAGTTCCTCCACCACCACCACCTCCGCCTCCGCCTTTCCCATCTTCCCCATCTTTGCCATCGGCCCCCTTTTTTCCTGCTGCTTCGCCTCCCTGGCCACCACTACGGCCACCACCACGGCCACCCCGTCCTCCGTTGCCTGCTCCATCTTCGCCATCTTGACCTTTCTCACCTCCACGACCTCCTCCGCAACTTCCACCCGCTCCTCCCTTACCACCACCGCCTCCTCCACCGCAACTTCCACCCGCTCCTCCCTTACCACCGCCGCCTCCTCCACCGCTGGTTCCACCCGCTCCTCCCTTACCACCACCTCGTCCCCCATCGCCTCCATCCCCACCTCCAGCAGCTAACCGATCTACTAGTTCAGACATAAATATAAATAATTTTAGTAGTTTTCAAATTTGAATTACTTTGACAGAAAATAGTTTTGATCTAGATAATTCGGAGTACAACTTAAAATGGTCAAAGAATAGATGACTGATTAATGGAGTTTTTTTACCTTTTCCTATAATTAATAATACTCTTCTAGGCCCACACAAAATATTGTTTGCTCTTTGTATCTGACTTTCTGCCTTAATAAACCCAATTTTAGGGTGGGATATTGATTTTTTTATATCAAACAATTTATTTGCAATTTCAAATAATCAAGTTACACAAAAATATTTTATGGGATCGGATTTCGATTTGATGTTATTTGGCAACTGGTTTTGTTCAGGGTTTGAATATGAATTGGTATCGTTTTTAATTTTATTATATTAGTAAATATTATTTTCTTGAATTATTATACATATATTTTTAGAATTATGCCTTTGGTGAGGGAATGCTGATATTTAACACAGACAATCAAAATTCGTCACCACAGTTAAACGCCTTTTCTTTTCGCAAATTAACAACTTATACGGCCAAAAGTTTTGCCAACAAAGTTGGGCAAAAGTTGCCGAACACCTGGTCCCCCACCTTCATCTGGCTAACACAAAGTTGCTCGACTTGTGGCTGAGGGCGCCTTAAAGAAAATATGAAAAATCGATTGGGGAAACAAAAAGTTGGGGTCTTTTCAATTTTATGTTGCGCCAGTCTTGCTGCTTTGCTGCATTCCAAATTTATGTTTACAACTCGCACGCAAAAATAAAAATTGTATTTTTATGTCGAACGCTAGCAGAATGTACACTTTTTCATGCAATAAAATAAAATATTGTTGCAATGTTGAGCGGGCTAGAAAAGTGTCACTGATATGTCAAACTAACAAAACATAAAACGGACATAAACAAAAATCAGGCCAAACAAAGCACCACACGGCCACCACACAGACGCAGCTCCAGGACCTCGGTGTCAGTCCGACTGGAGAACAGCCATACCCAGGCCAGGATAAATATTTAAAGTTATCTGTGAAAACTTGGCAAGTGGTCGGTCGTGTGGAGAGAGTATGAGGGGGAAAATTTGCCAGCGGCTGCGTCACTGCTTCTCACTTGTTTGTCTTTGCTTAATCTTTTGATAGAAATTTGTATAGGAAAGTTGTACTTTGGACCTCCGCTCCGACCCGTGCCCGCTATCATCTTTGTTGGTTTTGTTGTGTAAAGTTTTGTGCATTATTTTCACAACGAACAGCAACAACAATTACTTGGCACACGCTGTTTTTCTTGCCATTGAACTTGCAGGTGAGGCAGGTGGTGCCAAACTTAGCAACAGATCAGCAAGACAGCAGCAGCAGCAGCATCATCATCATCATCATCATCATCGAGTCATTGTCATCATTACTACCACACTGCCTTGTCACTGTATCTGCTTCGCTTGTGCTTCTCTTATAATTTACAATCATGTCCTATGAACTTTGATCCTGATTTACACACTTCTAATGCTGATGTCGCCATTTGCTTTGTGTCTCTTGTTATTTACAACGTGCTCAAACTGGCAGCAGCAACAGAGTTAATTTAGTGCTCCAATGGCCTTCCAGCGATGCGCTATTCAAAGGTGCGTATACGTAATAATTGGATGGTCAACCATTTGTCTATATAATTATATGAGCCAAATATGACATTTGATTCGCTACATTGTTTGCACACTGATCAGCCCAACAATACAATATGTGTACTCAAACAGATTTCAATTGAATATAAGCCGCTAATGTAGTATGATAAGTTGAAGGCAGAGTTCGAAGTTTAAAGCTTAAAGCTTTTAATAAAAATTAATAAAAATTTGTAGTAAAACATTTGTTTCAGAACCAACTTTATGGATGTAATACATACAACTTTTTTGTTTTATTTAATTTTTATTTCTGTATTTTTATTTACTTTTTTATTTTATTTTAATTAAGGGTTGAGTCCTTCAGCTCCGCACCGAGCCTTAGTTTTGTCGTCTTCTGTGCCTGTTGCTATCAGCTGGTGGTAGCAAGCAGTTATGCAAGGCAACGCTGCGTATACGTTATAGTTGGATGATTAACCGTAATTCAATATAATAATAAGCTCCAGATGTGACATTTGATTTCAACACCTACATACACATACGATGCATGAGTTGAGCACTTAGCAGAGCAAGAAATCTCTGCTTGAACTTAAGAAAATTTAAAAAGTAAGAACGCTCTACTTGAGACTGCCCAAATAATAGATCCCTTGAATTATGTAGGAGGTAATGTTTTAAACAATCTAGCTTACAGCTTTTATCTATACATATTAACCTCTGCACACACACACAAACATTTATATACACACGCTTACACAAGCACGGGCGCCGATTGCTATGAAGTTTATTCAGCGCCTATGGGAAATATATTGTTGAAAGAAGTCGGATCAATATGTAGTTTCTTTATGATATGTTTAAAACAATATATTGACATCCAAATGAGTGTATATGCTCAAGTCTCTACTATTTAAGCCCCTTTTACAAAATAGGAAAAAATTCATTATCTTCATTTTCATCGCAGAAATGTGGTGTTTCTAGCTTTTATGTTCTTTAAGTTATGGCTTCAAAATGAAGTCAAAATATGGATTGTTATCGATAATGAGGAAATAGGATGAGTTATCTAAAAAAAACCTTGTTCTGCGAATGGTATACAGTAATATATATGTAAAAAATATAAATTCAGATCTCTAGATTTGTAGTTTCCGAGATGGCTGCGTTCTTACAGGCGGACTGTCTTACGGACGGACAGACAGACAGACGGACATGGCTAAATCGACTCAACTCGTTGGCCTGATCAAGAATATATATATACTTCATAGGGTCTGCCACGCCTCCTTCTGCCTGTTACATGCATTGCCAGAAAACCATTATACCTGGAAATCCTATTTTCAATGCCATATACATTTTATCTGTTTGATCTGTTTTTAATAAGCTTGGGGATATTGCGGTCTATAAATAAAGAAATGACGTTTTCTCGTTTTGACAAGAAAATAGAATGGCCTAGGGGAACAACTATGGAATTCTCTTTCTATTGTAGCCCCCCCATATAGTCGGGCTTAATGACTGACTGTCGATGTGAATTGCGTACCATAACTAGATGGCAAACACTAAAATCAACTCTCGTACTAATTTAAGTCATGTAACTCCACAGAAAAACATGAACAATTGATGCAACATAAACTATTATATTACCTATTATCTTATGTACTAGTCATTTTCTTAAATGGAGGAGCCACTGTCAGCAGCAAGTTCTGGGAAGTAAAGTACATTTTTGTTTGCCTTTTTCCATTTCGGGGCAATTGCTTTATGTCGCAGCAAACCCATTTAATTCGTTTCAGTGGAAAGCACTTCTGCTGTCAACTTTCACTAACTAGTGCAAGTTTTTTATTTGACATTAAAATGTAAAATTAATTTTGGCCAATTAATCAGAGACACCATCTCACACACCCTACACCCACTCACTCACTCACACACACACGCAGAGCTCGGTAGTAGAACTTTTAGTCTGGGTGAGACCCGTTGAGCCCGACAACGGTTTGCTGCACGCCCCGAAGCGCGATTGTCAGTGAACTTTCACAAGTTGCAAGTGGATGGAAATTTTCATTGCAATTAAATTTAGCACAAAAAGGGGGCAAAAAAATGTCGTGTAGCTGTCAGTGGCCAAGAGTGAAGTGCTCTCCAAAATGTTGCCATTTGCATTGCCACTTAAACACACATAAAGGCAGCGACAGTTGGGCGGGACAGCCACACACACATGCACACACACACGTGTAGTTGTCGGCCGACGACACACAAATCGAGTCAAGTTGAATAGGCGGAAGTAGAGCAAGAAATGCGATTGCCAAATTGAGTTGAAGGTTTCGCTTGACTGTGTTTTGTTTGGCCAACTCCGTTAGCTCAGTTGCGCCCTTTGCTGTCTCACAGTAACAGCCGCAGTTGCAGTTGCAGTTGCAGTAGCAGAAGCAGCACTGCTTCTGACGCTGGCAGTGGCTGTCGCTGCCGTTCACAAGGCACTTGGCACTTTGCTGCAATTTTGTAGTTTTGATAAAATTTCGCAAGCATATTAAAAAGTTTTGCGCAACTTCGTTTTTACTTTTGCACATGCCATACGGCCACTAGAGGCGCGCGTGCCACACCCCCACCACACATGCCAGTGACAGGCAAAGGCGGAAGCTGTGCCAGCCACGGCTTGTTTGCTGCCAAAAAATAAAAAAAAAAGTGAAAAAAAAGGAAAAATCAAAATAAAATAAAAAGCTGCCAGCGGCGCACTTTGCTTTGCTATTTAATTTTGCAACTCAAAGGCTACACAAACTAAATAGAAAGCACAAGGAGACATTATGCATGATGGGAACTTTCTGGGATGTTTCTGTACGACTCAGAGACAGCCAAAATTCAGTTTGCTCTAAAACTATGCCAACAAAGGCCAACAACAACAAATAAAGCAATTTCACTAATTAACGTGCACAGCAAAAAAAAAATATTGGCAATTTTATGCGCATAAATTCGTTGATAACAGCTACGAAATGAACTACAACTACAACTAGAACATGCGTATAAACACTCTATTTATATACATTTATATATATTTTATAGACAGCTATTTTATTTATTTACAATATTGTTGGGGTTTGCAAGCGGTTACATATTAACTATGCCAGCTGCAGACCATGCGAAAATATTGCAATTATTATTGCAATGCAACACGTTGTTTGCGCCAATTAAACCCAATTGAGTGTAGCATACTTTAGGGCGCAGTTTTTCGTTGTCGCTTTATGTAAATTTAATGCTGCGGTAAAAGTGTGTGCGAGAGTGTGTGAAAACAAGAGCAAATTGAATTTTGTAAAACAAAATAACGAAATGTGCATTACTGGATAACCGATGCCAAGTTCACTGATGCCCAGCTGAGATTTTTGAGGAAACAAAAGCTTTAAATTGCTGTAGGAATCTGAAGCCTTTGTAAATGTATAGCATGTACATCAAGATGTCTGTGCATGACAGGCAAAAATGTGTGTTCGGAGTGTTGACCCACTTGACTGCCGGACTCAACTCTTTTTGGCCTCAACTGGCTAAGCCATTATTCGTATGCCGTCTAAAGGGTATGTGATTGTTCAAGAGATTGTTATAATAATGGCAAAATTGAAGGATATGCAAACACAATTTAATCATTGTTGCTCGAGGACAGCAAAAGCATTTGCCGACCATAAGACTCGGCATTGATTTCATATTGGACTGCCATTCAAATGATACGACCCAGACACAAAGCACCAGCAAAGAAAGACGCTCTGCCAGTTGTTGCCAAAGCCAGTTGTGAAATATGTCAAGTTCAATGTGTGTAAGCGTTTGTTATGCTCGCAAAATTACAACATCGGGGCAAACATGCTTTATAATACGAGCGATGCCTAACAAAAGCTAACAGCTATTAAAAACTGCATTTTTTGGTCGGTCCGTAAATTACGTTCGTATTGTGCTCATTCATGGGACTAAACCATGGAGACTGCCATTGACACTCCCTCACCAACACACACGCACGTCCATTGTTATTGTCTGCAGCTTGTCTGCGTGTGTGGAAAAAAATGGAGTCATAGCTCCGTATATTAGTTTACTGGTGTGGCACACACACTCACACTCACATGCACAATAAAAATGATTGCATTGGCAAGCGCTGACAGGCTGAAAGTCGCGTAGCTGCCTGCATGTGATGGATGAGTTTGAAGCTATGAGGCAGATGGGACATTTCAAATACCAAAGCACAACACACGCACACGCACACGCACATGCACCCTGACACTCACACACATACACAGAGGTCTAGTAAAAGTTTATGTGTTAAAAAATGCATTGAACAGGAGAATGAGTTACGGTTCGTCGAGAGTCAAGAGTTTTTATTGAAATTGAATTGTTGATAAGATTCGTCAACAAAACGTTCGGCCAATTGGTACATGGGGTAGCATAAAAAATGTATACAAAATGGACCCCACACACACGCACGCACGTGTTAGCACATGACCACCTTTCATAATTGATATATTTGAGTGTAGCTTGAAAAGTGTTAAAATAAAATAATTGAAAAACATTCTTTTCGAAAAACATTCATTTTTAACTCATGAAATAAATAAAGAATGCATTTTATTGAAAATCTTAAATTTCCATTCAAAATAAAAGAATGCAAATCAATAGTGTAAAAATTTAAGTTATGTAAACTTCTTTGTTTTTCTTCTTTGAAGGTATTTGATTGCTGCTTGTTTACGCAAAAAGTGGTCTACTAAAATGTGAAAGAGGCGCCTCAAAGTATGCAACGCTATTCTATTGTTTTCTTGATTACTTTGCTGCTATTCATTTCAATGATTTTTGAAATATCTTTAAAAATTGTATGTTAAGGTACCTATTCCTCAGTTCTTTCTTTACAAAATATTATACCCAGTAAATAATAAATACCTGTCTTCAAAGCAAATTGTTGCTCAAGCACTGACTGACAGTTGGAAAAGGGAAGGACGAGGCTTGACAACCGCAAGCCTTACGTTTTAGTACACCATGTGGCTGGCCATTCACAGTCAGTAGAAGAGCCAGTGACCACAAACATTTGGCAATTCATTCATTTCGGAAAGCCCGATCTAGCCGGCAGCAACAAATGTTGCCAACACTGACCCACAATTCGTTTAATTTGCGGCTGCCATACACAAACATCAAAATGAATTCTTTCACAGGCACAAATCCAAGAAGAGGAAATTGACACACTCAACAGAAGTTGCTGTAACCCACATTGGGCCAACTGGCCTCAACATGTTGCTAACCCACAGTGCCACATTACGAGCCGAGCAGTCACGAGTGGCTGGAAGAGAGCGGCTGCGCACTAGCGAACAGTGAGAGCAGAAAAAACCAATCTTCGGCTGATGCTGCGGCAGAGGCAGCGCTGCCCTATTACTCAATACAAATACAAATCTCTCAATTGCTTTAAATACTCGAATGTTGACCATAAAACGCCTAATTCATGTCACCGTCAAATGCTCTAAAGCAGGGGCTTTAATTGCCCAGCGAGTCGTTGACTGCGCCCAGACATGGGGCGGCATTACGATTAGACCTGGCTTGCACCGCCAAATGGATTACGCTTGCAGACTTTAACCCATTTGCGTTAAGTGCTCACGACTTGAAAAGCCATCATCATCTTGGAACAATTGCGCCTGCGACAGCGACAAGCGAAAGCCAAATGGATGCACATAAAAATTTGTCAAATTATGCCGGAGCTTGAAAACACCCAACTCGCACGTAGCAATCCCACCTGATGAGCCAAATTGTCTGTCAGGCATTAATCACGACACGCAAAGCAAAAACATTGAGCAACAGTCGTAGAGGGGTCCCGGCAATTTATGTAGCGCAATTAATTGTGACGCCTGTGGAATTGGCAGCGGCTTCAAGCAGACAACTGGTAAATTTCGTTTGCCTGCTGCAATTTGCTGCTCATTTGAATTGCAGAAGGAAAACTTCAAAGTAGCCTTGGCGACGCAACAAAATTTGAGCCTCGTTCGCTCTTACAATTGGATAATCAGTTATCTGATACGAATTCAAATGCCGGCACTTAAGCATAAGTGTTGAACAATTTGCACGCACCATAATTAATTAAATCAAAAAAGGAAAAAAAGGAAAAACGATTGAAAATCGAGTCCTTAAATATTTGATCTATTGCTGTTACAGCTGCAAAGCAATTTCGATTTATTTGGATTGCCTAAAGCCTCAATCGGCTTACACACTTCGACAGTCTTAGCACGTTTGTATAATTTGTTCATAATTAGTTGGCATTTTGCCGTATTTTGTCAGCTGCGGGAGCCTCAACCACTCCAGCCAACCAACCAACCACCCACCCACTGCTTCTATCAGTGTTACATAAACATTTTCATTATATTTATCCCAAGCTCTTGGATCGTTGCTATGAAACTGCCAGTGGACTGACGCCCTTTTCTCCTATTTATACCCTGCACATGTTAAAAACGCATAAAGAAAGGTTTGATGGTTATGTACAAATATAAAAAATCCAGAATCTGAAAATTCAAATACATACATAAAAATTTATAATTCATTATGCTGCAGGAATCATTTGTGTAAACAATATGTTAATTATTCATTTGTTATTCATGCAGCGAACTGTCTTTAAACTATATCATATCACTATTAAAACAAATTAATTCAATTCAATGAAAATTAAATCGAAAATTAAAATTTTTGATAAAGCAATTTTAAATACATGATCTGGATGGATATAGGGCATCTTTGGACAGGCCTTTGCTCCTGACATTGGTTCGTTTTCTTTTGCTGTTTGACAAAACGTTTGGAGCCCTCTCATGCTTCAATTTGGTTTCCCTTTTATTTATTTGATTTTGTTTTGCTTTTCTCTTTACGTTTCGTTTATGCACTCTTTGGCCGTTTTGCCTTTGTCGCCAGTTATTTGCTGTTGCCTGCTTTGACAGCTCGTTGAGTTTATCTTGTCAATACTAGTCCATGTTAGTATATATACACGCCCACACACATAGATACACACACATATTGGCAAAGATTGCTCGCCTTTGACTAGCGGATTTGGTCTGTAATCGTTGGCACTGCGTTTTCATTGACTCCATCGAAGTTGAATGCTGGGATTGATCGATCGACTGATTGATTAATTGACACTTTGTACATTAATTAGCTGGCTAGCCGCTGGGCGAGTCAACTAAGCAAACACCATGGATGTGTGCTTTAACATGGCCATGACTTAAAGCCAGACATCGAGCGACCAATGGACTACCCAACTGTAGATCCTGCATGGCCATGTTAGCATTATTGATGGACACTTCAAATCTGCTGCTTGTAGACTTTTGCTCATTAGAAATTATGACAATCTTCTAAGCAACCCTGGTGTGCAAATTTATGGCTGATTAATAAACTCATTACAACTTTGCCTATTTCCGTACATAGTGTTGATTAATAAACACATTCACACGTTTAGAACTTTGCCCTTACGTTTAATTAAAAAAGTTGAGCTCCTCTTTATTTATGGCGTGTGATTGACACTGTCTGCATTAATATATAGAATGTCATGAATAACTCTGAATGATACAAACTTATATAAATGCTTTCCCAAAAATTGCAATTTTCTTTATCGCTTTTTTTAGGTCTGCTCAATGACAGTTCATTCGTTATTATCATTCGTCCACAAATTGCTTTAAGTATTTATTCTACCACTTGTTGGTTTTATTTTATAGCTGAACTCACTTTTATGTATAGTATTTATTGTCAGACCCTAATACTATGTACTAAGGAAAATTATAAATTATCTACCAAATTATCGAAATTGTTCGAAAACAGCTTTCTTCATAGTGATTTAAATAAGTAAGCCAGAAACTATAATTTAAATCAAGTGTATCCAAATGATATCTTTGTGAGTATTCAATATAATTTAAAATGCATTGCAGTCACAACAAGAAATTCAATAGAAAATATTTTAGTAATATTTTATATTTATATTTTAATTTTGAGCTTAATAAACTAATTTATTATAAGCAGTGATTACTTTTGCTTATGAAATGCTTTTGAAAAATTCGTAAAATTTACGGTTAGATTAAATATATAAATTAGTTTAACATTGTGCCTAGCATCCGGAAAGTTTATTAGGTTTTACAACAGTTTTTGGGTACAAAATGGTGGATTTTTAAATTAAAATATCTATTGAATCGTGAGTTAGATTTGATTTATTTTTAATGGATCCTTTATTCTCAGCTGCATTTGCTGTTTTTGGACAATATTATTGATAAGGACTGCCAATCATTAAAAAAAAAGTTCAATAATTTTTCACATAAAATTTCAATCAAATTCTTTAAATGCAAAAATATATTTGAATAAACATTTACAATTGACCGCAACATTTTTATTTTGTACATATGCGGATTTAATTGCTGCTGACAACTGCACACAATCGCATATTTGTAATTATTAAAAAAATTAAAATTAAATTCGAGATTTTCATTTATTTTGGTCAATAAATGGGAATTGATTTTATCTTTGTAAATTGCACAGTTCGCAAAATAATTCAAACTAATTTATTAAACCTGCTTATAATTTTAATATGCATTGCATTTATTATAATATAAAAATCTTTTCTGTAATTATTTAGGAAAAAATCGATTTTTAAATTCTAATGGTGAAAACGATGAGAATATCAATATAAAATTAACTAATGTTGAATATAAATATAACTGAATGAATATCCAGATGAGAGGAAAGACATATTCAGCTTCCAGCTGGAAAAAACAAGTTGCTTCTGACCTTCGAGCACCGAACATATCTTTTATCTTGGACATAAATAACAAAATGGACGTCAGTTGGGCTTTACATGTACAGGGAGCTAAGTTTCAACTGGCAACTGATGACATATTTTGTTGTTGTTGCTGCTGCTGTTGATTCTGTTTTCCATTAACCAATTGATGCCTTGCCCCTGGTCTTGCCTTGCTGTCCTTGTGCTTGTTGCGACTACACATATAAATTATATTTTAATAAGAAAACAAACGAAGAATTCAATGGCGCCATAAAGCATAAAAAGACGCTGAAAAATACTTAAGCACGTGCGTGTTTTCCTTTCTCTGTGTGCGTGCGTGCGTGCTGCGTGCGTGTGTGTGTGGGCTGGAAAAACAATAAGCGTGTGCTTAACGCACACAGAGACAAGTAAACGAGAAAAGTAAACAATGAAACATTTTTGGAAACGAATCGGAAACAGGGCATAGAAAAACGCACGCCGACGACTCGATTAAGTAGCATAAAGTGATGATAAATGCGACATTGAGCAACAATAAATTTCGTCTTTGTCCTTGTTTGACTCAGCGTCCTGGTTCTTCTTATTGTTGTTAGTGTCACCGTTGTTTGCTGTTCCCTGCTCTCGCTTGTTGTATTATTGTTTTTTTTCGTTTTCGTTTTTGCTGGCAGTGCTTGCCATTGACGTGTTTGACTTATTGATGCTGCGTGCCGGGATTAGCGCGGGGCCGGACTGGGCCCAAGCGGCGTATGAGCTATATCGAAATAGGCGAGCATAACGCTGATTATTAGCATTTTGATGTCGCCGACATGCGCTTGTTGTGTCATAGCAGACATGTGTCTATGGCCATACAGCCGTTCAGCTGTGTGAAAGTTTATGTTTATATTTTTGCTGCTCATTCAATTGTTTTGTTGATTGGTAATTTGAAATTCATTGGCCAGAGCATAGAGCCGACAAGCGTGTGGCTTTATGGCACTGCAGCAGCATTAAAGCATGAATTCAATTGAATTTTGAGTTTCGATTTCAATTAAATCCTGGGTAATCTGTTTGGCAGAATAAAGCAAACATCAAGTACATCATTAGAAACGTAAACAAGTCATGAATTTATGCTTAAGGCCAATCCTGGACCAGTGGGATTGCAGTCCACTGCCATTTCGTCTATTTGAGCCACTTTCGCGCTGCCTGCTAGGCACTTTTTCAGCTTCATTGCAGGCAGCGCATTCGCGCGAAGGCAGCGGCATAAGTTTTCCACTTAAAAAAAATCGCCGCAAAGTTGCCTTAACGCTTGCGAATAGCCCCGAAGTTGGCTATTGAAAAGCATTAAAAAATTTTTGTTTGCTTTTATTTTGCTCGCAATGCTCCATTTGCTTTCTGTGGACTGCCGCAAGTTGTGGCACTTGCCACCGCTAGCGAGTCGAGACGAAGCTGTTGCTGAGCTTGAGATTACTCTGGCTAACATTGTGCCGCAGCATTTGCGCTTTAAATATTGTATAAAGTTGGCTGTAACTGGACTGAAAAGCAAAAGCACGTAAATGCACAGCAATGCATTCAAATCAAGTAGGCTGAGTGCAGGCCACGCCCAGACCACTCTTAGCTGTTACTATTTATTGCAGCTGCCGCTGCAGTTCTTGGGGTTGCACTTAGAGTTATGGAGGATGAGAAAGGAGCAGCTTTATTGAAAAGCAGAAACCTATTCCTATTCCTATTGGCAATACACAAGCTGCTCGGCTTGGCCCAAACGAGCACACTTGGTAGTTAGGCAATTGCTTAATTGCGACTTAAGCTCAATTTTGCAAATGCCCAGCCTCGACGCCCGTTTCGACTTCACCTGAATGGTTGAATGCCCAATTGGTAAACTAGTTAACTGGTTTGCTTGTTACTGCCACATAAAATCCTGCCCAGCCTTCGCTTACAGTCACTCCCTGCAATGACTGGAATTTGTGGTCAGCCTGATATGAGATGAGGTCGCAAGCACATGGGGCAGCCAGTCCAGCTGTCTGCACAGATAATCGCCCGGACTTCCACTCAACCTAAGCCCTTGAGCTGAAGCTAAAGCACAAGCTGCTACTAAAAACGAACACCAAACTAGATGTTTGAAATCATGTACGTAGCCTAGCTTGGTTTAGGTGCTGCTCAAATGCAGTTTAAGTGTTGTTTTCCTGGCTCTATTTGCCAGCCGCAAATAAAGCTGCTAAAAGTACAAATATTGTGCTAAGACAGCAGCAATACCTAAACAATTAAAAACAACATTTACAGCAAGTGGGCATTGATTTTTATTTTGTGTAGTAAATCAACTAAATAAAATTACGAAAATTCTATGTTATACAATGACCGAGTTGAAGACAAAGAACGCGTTTAAGCAGGATGAGGAATGCACTCTGGATGCTGATAAAATACCTGCTAAAATGTAAGTAAGCTCGACTGCTAAAAAAAAAACATTTAGTAGAAGCACCAATTTTTACAGAGATGCAAGAACTCTGAAAAAGATTGCCGAAAGCTGCCACGACTGTCCAGCTTTGGCCCATATTTCGCAGCGATCTCTTAAGGATATGGGATACCTGTTTGACGAGTCCATCAAATGCCACCTTTTATGCAATCAAGACAATCTGAAAGCTGCCATTGCCAAAGTAGTGGAAAATCGCATTAACACCGACGTCAAGGTGGTAGTGCAGGGCTACACCTTTGATTGCCATTTCGCAGTGCTGCAGGTGTGCACGGAATACTTTAGACAGTTTTCCTCAACAAACTTGATAGTCCTCAACGAGGGGGAAGTGACGAAAGTCGGCTTTGAGAAGGCCTACGAATGGATGATTAAGCAGGATATGATGCCGCACCGCAATACAATTATAGATTTGTATCTTGCAGCTCGGTTCCTAAAAATGCCAGAGCTGGAAAACACGCTGTGGTTTTGCTTCGAGAGTCCCGAGTTTTTTCGGGAAGGAGAGGCCTTCAAACTATATCTGCAGGCAGTGCCCTATGATACGCCCATGCTGCAATCCTTGCTGCTGACTCGCGTGAACCGATTCTTTTTGTCAGCAGTGGCAACCTTAGAGTACTTGGAGCTGAAGCCTGAGCAAGTCTATGACATGCTCAAAACAAATGTCATCGGCGTTAATTCTGAGATGGAGGTTTTCATGAGCGCCTTGCGCTGGATGATGTATGACTGGGAGACACGCAAAGCGCATACGGAGCTTCTGATGAAGGCTGTCAGATTCAATTTGATGCCAGCCTGGTGCGTACTCTCGCTGAAGACTAAGCAAACGATGCCAGAGCTGAAGGAACTGCTCGCCAATCCCACAGTCAAGTCCACGATCAATGGCGGACTCTCCTACACGGTGACACAACACTTCATGCACAGCGATTCCCCGTTGCAGGAGCCGCTCCAAATGCAGAATGCGCAGCAGCGTGAATGGGTCATCGATGACTTGGCGTCCCATCATCATCTGTACAAGTGCCCCAATTGGCAGTACTTGGACTATGACCTGTTTAACATCTATCTGGAGCAGATCATCACTGCTGGACCGCTTTATTATCTCAACCTGAAGCCTTTTAAGCCTTCGAATTTATTGCCCTGCTGCCAAGCAGTTGTTCAAAATTGCAAAACTATTTCCGATATGTGATTTTCATTAACATTTTACCAATCTAATTGTCAGAGCTGTTTCGGGGCGGGATGCTGAGCGGGTAATTATTTTGTATGGGCTCTGCGGGTCATATAGCACCCCGGGGTGCTATATAATTGCTACAAATAATTCCATTTAACAGAGCAGTCGCTTTGGCTTTTCAGCTTCAGTTTTACACTCGCATTGAGCGTTTCTAATTAGCTCAATGGCAGCCATTTGCTGCATTAATTGTCAACGTTTATGAACTAAGCGGCGCAACCTCGCCTGTGTGTGAGTGCCCGTGTTGGAATTGGCATGTGCATGTGTTTATGTTTTTTAAACACTCGCAATACAAATACAATAACAACACTTACATAATTGTGTATGCGAATGGTAATCAAAAACATGAAAAAAGTCTATATAAATATCAATGCCACACAAAAGCACCAACTATATTGTAGCGCGTGCCCGATTAAGCGGTAACCTACACCTGCATTAATACGGACATACCTAAGAAAACAAGCTAGCATAAAAATATATGCTAATTTATTATGAAAAAATTTGCATAGCTTTCCGATTGACAGGCAGATCCTTTCTATTAAAAAACAAGTAAGAACGTGGCAGGCGGCCGTTACCGACGGCATATCTACTCGTACACGTTCGATTATATTGGGCTGTCTTTTCACCATGAAGGAGTATTTGTGCAGTCGGTGCCGCAAAGCTCTTACTTGTTTTTATGTAACCTATGTTTGCACAGAAAATGAAAGTTGCAATGATAGAATGAGAATAATACCATTGAAATTTATATTCATTTCGCCTAAAAATATTTAACCTTAATCAAGGACTTAAAACTTTAATACTTCTCAGCTAATGCAAAAATTTGTTTACTTTTAAGTGGGCATATTGGACTATTAACAAATGGTATATTTGTTCATATAGTTATGTTACCAAGGGAGTATTAGAAAATCATTTTTATCTGATAACGTTTTTTTATAAATTAGTTACAGATCATGAGCATTTTATTTGTAATTTTAAGTTAAAGTTTCAAGTTGGCAACCCAACTGTTTATACCCTGAATTCATTGAAAATGCCAAACCAGGGTATAATTGTTATGTTAAAAGTAGGCAGAAGAAGGTGTGGCAGATCCCATAAAGTATATATTTTTGATCAGGACGACGAGCTGACTCTGTTTAGCCCTGTCAATCCGTCTCAGTACCTTTACGAGCACGACGTTTGTTTCAAATAATCCTGAAATCGATTGAAACCTTAACGATTATCACTTTTCGATCTCTCTAAAGGTTTTTTTTTCATCTCTTATGGTAGAGTCACGAAATCTTGCAATTAGTTTCTTGTATATAAAATACAATTCCTTTTTTTTACAAAATCATTTTAATTGGAGTTCAGTTACTACTATAGCCATAATTTTAAATTTTCGTGGAATTGTTTTTACGTAATCTTTCGTTTTCACCTGTCTGTCTCTCACTAAGAAAAACCATGTTATGTGAGAGAAGTACAATATATATATTTTATAAGTCGATTAATGTTCTGGCTATATTAATTTATTACTTTATTATTATTGCTAACAAATGAAAGTCTTAAGTTTGGGAAAAATTTATAATAAATACCATATTATTTATTGATAGTTTTATTGCACGGTGTACAGAAAACGTTATAAATAAAATTGGTTTTAAGCCGTGTTTTTAATTGTGTGCAGTTAAACCGACAGCGATAAATCAATGACTGAACAGACGCTTGCAAATTATCACGGACTTAAATCTTTTTGATTGTTTCGGATTCAATCACAGGCATAGCTGCGGATAAAGTTGCAAAAAGATACGCCTTTGATGATGCACATAATGATTGATGAATGCAATTTAAAGTGGGCAAGAAGCGAGAAAATGAGTAAAAAAAATTTATAGAAATAAGTCAACTGCAAGAGGCAGGTTCTTATAGTCAAACTTAGATAGTTGATGGAAATTAATAATAATAATGAAGTGCAGCAAAAAACTTGCTTGAATTCTGGGACTTTGGCAGTTTAATACCCTATTGAAAACCATGTTCTCTGCCAATCGATTCCGACTAAAATGACCTTAACAAAAGCGAATTCAATTTGGCTGCTTATTGTCATTTATTACCGACAACAATACAGGCTACAACAAATGTGATAATCCTATTGTGGTTATGTTGGAGCTCTTTAATTGGAATCACACAACACACACGTACACACACATTCAGACACACACAGGCACGCATACTCAGCAGCAAGCAGCGACAAACAAAAGCGGCTTTACTTTTCATGTTTTGCGGCCACTGCGTTTTGAGGCGCCATTACTCACT
Source organism: Drosophila gaucha (assembly GCA_035045545.1). Classification (NCBI taxonomy): domain Eukaryota; kingdom Metazoa; phylum Arthropoda; class Insecta; order Diptera; family Drosophilidae; genus Drosophila; species Drosophila gaucha. The sequence goes on from JAWNOY010000129.1 coordinate 414,039, forward strand.
ACGCAAAGAGTGGCATAACGATTTCAATAGCACTGTTTGTAGCAGCTGGTGGGGATAAGGGGTGAGAGGGGATAAACTATCAGCTGGCATTTCGCATGGCAGCAAAAGTTTCCTGCTATTGTTTCAGTTGTCAAACAAGCGCTGTCAAAAAGTTTAACTCTGCTCGGCCGCAAATTAGGTGGCGCAACTTAAAGGCCACCCTTAAAGCCTGATTAGCTAATTGACCACTTCTAATTGGATTTCCTAAGCAATTTCGAAATTCAAATTAAAATACCCTCTGATAAGGCATCGCAGTTTTCAATTTCCATTTACTACATAACCGATTTTATCGAGTTCCTTGGGTTGTGGTATGGTTGCATCCCTTGAAAAGGCTGCAACTCTTACGCTCCCCACAGAGGGAAGTGCATGGTAATCGGATTTGAGGGCAAGTACATGCTACAGCTCTTTAATCCTGTAGATATCGAGTTGTTTGCTACGATGAGAATCAATAGTTCCACTTTTTGCAACTTTATAAATTTATTAAGCAACTAAATGTCTTGCGATAAGTGTTTGTAATCTCTTTTAAAGCACTTACCAGCTGTAGAGTCTAACGATTGGATTGGTTATTATAATATTTAATTATAATTATAATTAGAGTGAACATGTCCACTGGCTTATTTTCTGGAACGATGTCAACCACAACTACAAGTCTGAATAATTCGTTTATTGCAATTAAAAGCAATTATGCCCGTTGTCCCGGAAACCACAAACTCATTAGCTTGGTGCACCAAAACCACAATGCAGCATCGCCTAACCACAGAAACAACAAATACCTGCAGCAGCAACTTAGCTACCCTAAACACACAAACACACACACACACACATAAACATTCTAACATTGTATGTGCATGTATGTGGGGAAAGTATTTACATATTTGGGATTGGCACTGGTCAGGCATTGAATTCCAAAGCTCTATCGTCTTTCAAATTGCAAAACTTGAGCCACTTTCATGCTAAGCAATTTTTTGGCCACATCGTTTTTGACATGTGTGTGAAGTGCTTTCTGTCCATCGCCCATTGCCCATTGGCCAGTGGGTGGTGGTCGAGGTGGATGAAATGTTTGTTTAGAAGGTTTTATGCATATGTCGGACATGTGAGAAATTCCATTAGGAAGTTTTCTTTGTTTGCATAACATTTGCATCTTTAACAGAAAATAAAATTATTTATTTGTGGCCAAAATGGGTCGGCTTCTGTACTCACAGATTTTCAGTGTATGAGTCTATGGTTATTTCTATGGTCCACATCTGGAATTTTATTATTATTATTATTATTTTGTAATGGATTTGAGTGTTTGTAAAGCCACAGCACAGAATAAATCATTTGCATAAAATCGATTAAGGCATCGCAACCAAACCAAATGCATATTGAAACCAAATGAAAACCAAAAGAATAATATTAAAATAAAAAATAAATAAAGCCCTACCTTATGCGGCTTATACACATGCTCCCTGTATTCTTCAAAAGATTATCACTTTTTACTGGCTTCGCTTTGATTTTCAGCTCACATTCAAAAAATACTACTAATAAATATACTTGTAGTAAACATTTTATCTCTATTTAAAAGGGATTAGGCTTTATACAGAAAGGCTTAAGCAAGGTATTTGAATCAGAAAATCCTTGAATTAGTGACACACATATTTTACTCATATCCTTGTTACACTTCAGAACAATATTTCTATCAATATATAGCAAAAATAAAAATGAATATAAAATAAAATATTTTTTTGCATAGGAAATCTTAAAAGTCTTGAAGATTTAATGTTTTTTTTAAATATTTTTTTAACATTTTTGTAGAGATTTTTTAATTTTTTATTATTTGATTACCTTTTTTTAATTTTTTAACTCAACAATAGTCTTTAAGCTTTTGAGGAAAGATGGAAAGGCTCAACCAATCCTCATAATAATATAATCAAATTATCTTAATACTTACTTTTTGGTCTAGAAAAATCAAGTGAAATTTTCTAAAAAATGTCCGGCACATTAATGTTCATTTCTTTTACTTTCACCAAATATCTTTTATATTTGATTGATTACCATGCTTTAAGACTATGCAAATAATTAAAATGGATTGATGCAACTAACTATGAATGTATTTGTGTTCACTAAGCCGACTTCATGTTTATATATGTTTAGCTTCAGACCACAAGCGTATTAATTATGTTTTATTGATTGACAGTTTCATTGAAATGCAACTATTCAGTCTGTACTGTATGCAAGCAGTGGCGCAAGTAATGAGAGATGTCTAGATTTGACTGCTAACATAGCAATCCTCTATTTATAAAGCACTCTCTGTTGTGAATGTGTTGTCATAAGTCAGCCTAATAAGGATTAAACTGTCCAGATATCCAAATTTGAAGTGGGCTTATGAACATCGTTTGTAGCAAAAATAGATACGTAATTTGATTATGTAAACAAACGTCAAAGTTATTTGTATTTCATTTCTTAAGCAAGCAAAGTTAATTAATTACTGCACAACTTTAAGCTGGGACACAGACACCGACGGACACTTTGTGCTCAGTCTGTCAGCAGTTTCTTGCTTCATGCTGGAAGTGGCATGAAATTACAATAATTTAAGAACTTTCGGTTCAGCTCACTTAAGAGCTCAGTCACAGAACGATGGCTGCAGCAGCCGTACAACGATAGCCTGCAGTGCCAGGTTCCTGCTTACTACAAGCTTCGTGGAAGGCACTGTGCGCATGCCGGCATTAATGGAAATTTAAGCTGGCTGCCAATTTAACATCGGCCAGAGCAACAATAACAACAACCATATCAAATATAAATGGCGATGCCAAAAGACAGTGCTCAAAAAGCCGGAGACGGCCACAATGCTGTAGCTAGTCTTCCAAATGCAAATTCAAAAGACAAATAACGAAAGGAAATAAAAAGCATAAGCGCGCATTTGGTTTGCATGGCAAGCAAAGTCAAACAAAGTGCAACAGCAAGAGCAACAACATGAGATGCACAAGAGATACAATTTGAGTAGGATTTCAATTTGGTTTTTGTTGGCATTGCTAATGAAGCATCAGTTGAACGGCGGTTGCACAAAGGATTGCTGCGAAAGTAAATGTCAAACATCAGATGCACTCAGAGTGTGCATTCGCATAGCGAAACTTTTGGCGGCCACAACTAGCTGCAAGATACAAATGCGAGATGCAACACAGAAGTCTGACTTCCATTGCCTCTTGGCCACTTTGAATTGCGTCTGCGGCGGCAAGAGATACGAAAGATATGCAGCTAGTAGCAAAAATGAAATTGCTTGCAATAAATATCAAATTAAATAGAAATTTGCAGCGCCAACTGCGAGTGGAGAAAAAATGCAAATCTCTGCTAATTCTTATAAATTATTGAATAAGAAAAAGTCAAATGATTCATTTTTAAGCTCCACCCTTCATCACTAAAGCTCAGCTGGCAGCAGCAGAAAAAATGACCCAGGCCAGGAGAAACAGCAGCAGCAGCAGCCAGAAAAGCAAGAGAAAGCCGTGGCAAAAAAAAAATATAACAGAACATTTCCGGGCAAGGATAGACACGCAAAAGGCAAAGCTGCGAAAGGAGCAGCAGCATTGCAGCAACGCAAGTTAAGCAGTAAATGTATATAAGTAGTATATAGTGGAACGAACATGTGTATTTGTAATAATATTGGTGTGCAATTTAAGACTAAACAGCGAGCGAAATGATTTTGTCAAGCGGCTGCATGGAAAATCAGTTTAAGGCGTTGTCTAATGCAAGAATATATCAATTTGAATTTACATCATATCTGTTCCAATTTATCCATATCAAAGAGTGAGCTCAACAGATTGTCTATTAATTTACGCTGTCTTGGTCACAAACAGTTTAAAGACAACTTGGCTAAGCAGCATGCTCACTTGGATTAAGGGCAAAGTAAAACGCCCAACGTCCCAATCCCAAGTTCCATGCCCACTTGCGCTCTACAAGCGCTGCAGTTAACACAAAAATAGTGGCAAAAGGAAAGTACCACAAAGGCAATAGCGAACAAACGTAGAAGACTTAGAATTGCACAAATAGCCAGCCCGACCACTGTCGATGCTGAGGCAGCGGGGCGAGTCACAGCCCAACGAGTTTTGAATGCATGCACATGGCAGTTTATTCATGATTTCACATATTTCGTCACGCCCCCTCCCTTTGTCAGATGAATCCTCGATCTCTGGTCCTGGCCCTAGCCCTGGATGGTCGTCTTTGTTGTGCATTAGTCAACTGTTCGCCAGTTTGTTGCTTGCGCAAAAAAATATTGCCTTAGAGTTTGTGCAAACGTGGCATGTGCACATATTTGTGTATGTGGGTGTGTGCAGAGAGGCAATGGCGAATGCTTTCTATATGATTTCTCTGGCGCGTGTTTTTGTTGTGCCCTGCTGCTTTGCTGTAATATTTTTTGCACATATTCCCCTCGTCCGCGCCGTCAGCATTGCATTCTCCACACCCCTTTGCGCTAGTTTTCTGAAGTTGCGTTTTTATGGCTTTAACATGTTTACTTTAATATTGTGAATTTGTCTTCCCGACGTTACTGTGACATATGTACGCAGGCCACTTAAAATGGAACACACATACTTTTAGGGAAACCCGAAAGGACTTGCGAAAAATCTCCTTTGAATGGAGGTGACAATATTTAATAACATTTGTATCTAAAGATCAAAGAGGATGAGAAATCCGTTAACAACGAATACGTTGATTTTTTTTTAGTCACCTTTACACTGAACTTCAAAGCTATTTGGTATATTTATTTGGGTTTACGACTTAATATAACATCAAGTTTTTTAAGATCGTATGAAAGAATATATGATTTACTCTAGAAAATATTTATCAAAACATCAATATCTTTTGAATAAATAAATGCGGAGGGGTGAGCAGTGGCAGCAGTAATGCAAAATACACACTTGTTTATCTATTCTAATTAAGGTTATGTATGCACCACGACGGATAGCTCCAGGTGAAATACGCATATATCTCATAATTTGATTTTGAAATTCAATATTTGTTTCTGATTTCCATTTGTTATTCATCGACCAGTGACCAAGCTAGCTAATTTTCAAGCTGCTGAACCAAATAGATTTCATTCTCGTTCGACTCCTTACCATTTGGACAATTAGTTCGCCTGACTGCAAATTGTGCATTAACGGAATGAGAGTTGCAAGCATGCTCGTAAATTTCTTGACACGCTGTAGATATATTCCAGTGAAGGTTTTATGTTGCAACTGACTTATGCTCATAGGCTTACCAAATTATTACGCCACCCCACAAGCATTATGATAATTATTAGCCATGTTTGCCATCGTTGTAAAACAGTCATATGTACGTGCTTTATGCCAAGAACCTGAATCGTACAAGAAATAACTGAGTAGCAATGGCTACGCAGAAGCTTGTATACCCTTGTCGGGTTTTCATACAAACTATCGTAGACTAGTAAAGCTCGAAAGGCAATTTTCGATGCAACTCTATGATGTAGAATACCATTCCCTTACGATTTTGCATTATCAAATGTTAAAGTAGGTCAAGCAGTTTTTCAATTCTAGTATTTCATTTCCACAGATATACAGACTGCAACAGAAAGACAAAGCGATGCAATGTTTCGATTCGAAGCATAGAAAAAATCGCACAAGAATGTTTAGGGCTAAGATTTCATAGAGTTAAAATACGTCAATAAAATATATAACGCCAGTAGAGTGTACTTATCTGAGAGATCGCTTTTTGCACTTCAAATAAACTGCGATATATATTTTGCATTCGTAATAAAAGTAGTCTTATCTTATCTTACACATATTTTCTTAGATATTTGTTTTTTTAATAAGACGGAAAGAGAAATTTTGTTAACTTTAAGTTTATTCTAGTTGAGTTATTTCTAGTCGCATGATTCATTTCTTTTTAACATTGTTATGCTTTCAGTTTTGATATATTTTTATGAGTCTAGGGTTTAAAAACTAGACTGGACGCGTCTGACACGAATGAAAAAATTACGTGACTAACGCAGCTACAACGACAATAAACAGAATCCACAGCATCAACATAATTCGCGCTGCTAAAAAGGCAAATGGACTAATAGCAAACTATGCAATAAGCTTCAGATAGGAGTCCTGCGTTTATCAAGCGATTGCCACCGACAGCCGCTGTCATAACCAGATCCAGCAGCTGTGAGCTGTGGATTCTCGCACACTTCGGCATTCATATGCATATCGCTGGCAACACCACTCAACGTCAACCAAGTGCCCAGGCAACCAACTACGTGACAATGTCAAGCCCATGGAGTGCCGCGCAAACTTTGCCGCCTCAAACATGTCGCACATATGTTACCTAGACAGCACTCGGCGTGCAGGGCGTTTGTTATACGGTACACGGCACAGGGCAGCGGTGGGTCCCGCTTAGCCTCTGTGTCTCAGTGCTGCCATTTCTAGTATAAATATTTAAACAATAATAAGTTGGCGGAAAAACGCAGGAAAACTCTTGTGTTTGCTTATGTAGGGGAGAAAATAGAGAAAACTTTTGTTATGTTTTCACCATGAAAACGACACGAACTGGGTGTAGCTGGATAGAATGGCTGCGAGCATTGAACGTTCACTAATCGAGTTTAGGGGTAGAACAGGTATAATATGTATACGCCAAGTACGACGCACATACAGTCTGTTTGTCTACGCTGCGATATATCGCATTTCATGTTTTCAATTAGCGTTAATGTCAACGCAAACTCAGAGTTGCAAACGAAATGGTATATAGAGACGGGGCGGTGAATGAAACCAACGAAAGGCAAAGCGTTGCCTCAGCACGAAGTAACGATTGCAATATTTGACTAACCATTACAACTACACCCAACTTTAATCAATTAATTTATGAACTATGCACATATTACCGTTACATCGAATAACATGCTATTACTTTTTAGTAAAGAAAACATTATTTGAATTTAATTTATAACTATAACCATGGTAAAGGATATAGATATAGCTTTTCCCGATATGAAAGAAGAGTTCAACAATGGGGATAGCTCTATATACTATATATTTTTTTAAGGTTGTGGGATACACGAGTGTACATATGTATATTCGAAATTTTAATTTCAATAGCGACAAACTTTTTCCTACAAAAACATTTCTTAAAATCTATCTGTCCTATCTATAGGATATAGTCGTCCGATCCGGATGATTCCGAGATATATGTACAATGCCTGCAGCAAAAAGACGCGTGTGTGCAAAATTTCAGCTCTGAGGCTTAACAACTTCAGGATGAGGTTGCGTTGATCCAGACAAACAGACAGACAGATGGACAGATTGACAGACGGACAGCCGGACAGTGCCATACTAACTCTTGCTGATCAAGAATATAAAATTAAGTCCCGATAATTCGAAAGGGCAAGGGTAATTACATTTTCTACGAATTACACAGGATTTCGATTTGTCAAACGAAATTCCAACGAATTTTTTCAATGGACCACCGTTTTGAGTGAGGTTTTTGCTTTAGCGAGATTCGACGTATATAGCTTGTATGGTCGGGGATGCTTCCTTCTATGCGTTTGCAAACTTCTGACCAAAATTCATATACACTTTTTGAAAGGGTATAAAAATAAGTATATTGTATAAATAAATAAGATCTAGTTCCGCCGTCTGCCTAATTAAGTAGTTTCTCTTTGTTCTATACATATTTAAACGATTATATGTACCGTCTGTAAAAAAGCCACTGAAGGAAAGCTTGTATTTATGCAGAAGCTGTTATATAAATATTGTCATAGACAACACCCCCAAACGAGTGGCGTCCCTGCCAGACATTTGCATAAATGTCAATCATACGCCGGGTGTACCACAAATGTTGTTCTCAGTAGTGCCTAACTTGGTAACAAAAATACACGAACATATTCGTATGTACTCTTTTGGTATTCTTACACCACACAGCCCCTTGCACCACACCCTTCCTCTCTCTAGCTGCTCAGTTCCGTGCAAGTAGAAGCAAAATGGGACGGCATTGAGAGTTTCGCTACTCGATTTGCGTTTTATTTCAAAATTGAATTTCAGCACTGATTATGTATATGTATATTTTTTTCGGTTCTCTGTACCCGTGGAGTGTTCACTCGTTTGCGCTTTCTCTTCCTGTCGTGTTAGGGTGCATAAATAAGCAGCATTCAATTATTCGTGTTGTGGCTGAAGCTATATTCGTAATCCTTTATCCTTGTACCTGCGACGTGCTGATTTGATTTGCTTCGCAATTTATTGTTGAAACATGCCACACACTCGCTGACTTGCAGTCCCTCCTCTCTCTTTCTCTCTGTGTCCTACAAAAGTCATATATATAATATTGTTCTGATAAACGCTTTATAAGCTTTATGCTTATGCTAATCTTCGGCAGAAATCAATTTTAGATATGCCGCGGCACTTAAAGCGTTCGGATTAAATTTCAAAAAGCATCTGTTGCCATACTTATTGCTGTACTTGTAAATTGAGAACAAAATAAACTCAAATTGTTCACTGTTGTTGTCTTTGGGTCGAATTTCATACCTTTGCCCTCCTGATGGCTGGCGCCCAACTTTTGGCCCTATAGAAATTTTTCATTTGAACCGAAACGACGCTGAGAATTTGTATGACTGAGGGCATTTAATTGTGGCCCATTTCATTTTTATTTGCAATTTGCCTTTGAGGTTTTTCGTATAGCATTTAATTTGAAAATTTTCAATGAAAAGTTTCACTCGAAACCTTCCCCCCTCAAATCTCTCCATCAAATTTTCAGCTCATTGAAAGCAAAATACTAGACTTTGTTATAAAAAAGCTGAATAAAGCCATATATTATAAGGTAATAACAAAAAGTTGGCTTTAAAATATTTTAAAGCTGTTAAGTCGTAATGGTAATAATATGTTCGCAAAGCATCGAGAATCGATTGACGTTTGATTTTATATAGTATTTATGTCATGTAACTCTATTTTGACTGGCAATTTGAGTCTATTAATTATATTTCCATTCATGAAAAACGATTTCACAGAAATTAATATAAATTATCAAATGGAGGTTGAGTGCGCTGAATTGCACTTCAAGTGTAATTAAAATGTACAAAAAACTCCGGGAAAAGATAAAAAAAAACAAATAATTAAAAAAAAACAATATCTCTACTCTTGCAGTAGAAAACTCAATGAGGATGATAAAAACAATGTCAGTTTTTTCTTCATATTTAAATTGATGGGAAAAATGTCAACAACAGCTACCTGGCAGTTTGCAGAGTTAATCGAAAAGTGAAAATAAGAACCGACTCGAAGGTTTTTTTTTCAGGCTTTTCTGCCCAATATACACACATATGCAAAATATATATCATATGTCTTACTTGATTTATGTATATAACTTGGTTTTGTATTCTGTTTATTTTGTATACCCTTGTAAAAAGGGCATATTAGTTTTGATCAGAAGTTTGCAACGTACAGAAGGAAGCAACTCTAACCATACAAAGTATATGTATTACTGATCAGCACGACGAGTTGTGTTGGTATAACACAGACGGACAGACGGACATGGCTAGATCGACTCACCATTAAAATTGGGATTTTAGGGTATAAAAATATATTCTATATATAATTTATATTTTTTTTTTATATTTTTCTTTTTTGTGTTATACTTTCATATAATATCTATATAAATGCATATGAATATTTTTATATTTATAGAAATGTTGAAAATTTTCTTTTTATTTTCCTTACTGATTTTTGGGTTGGAGAAAATGGCAATTATGCACTGTTCGCCAGTGCTCGAATGCCTAGCCTCGTATCAGATATCCTCAAACGTATATTGCATGCTGCTTTTCGGTTGCCACACTTAATTAGCATCGTTGCCGTCGGGAAATGTCGGTCAGCCGACTGATTCACTGACAGACAATCAACCCAATTCAGTGACAATTGCACTTTGGCTTATTATTAAACCTGAAAATTCAATATTGTAATATATATATACATGTATTACTGCGGCCAATTGTGAAAGTCAAGAATCGACAATATTGGGCGTTCATATGTACATATACGTATAACATATATATGTGTACATATAAGTAAGGCATATAAGCACATTCCAGAGTGCACCACAGGCTGCATTTTTATGATATTAAAACTGTGAAGCTTTTGTCTTTTCAAACAATTGTACCTTACCACGATTTTTAATTTATTTTCAGCATTAAGTATATTTAAAATTGAAACGTTTAAGAATTCGTAAATTGAACATAAGTCTCTTTAATATTCTTTATGGGTTTATTGATAAATCCACCAATAATATGAATACTTGAAAAATATTAAAGCTTCAGCTCCAGGTCAAAAATATAATTTATTTATATTTTATTAAAATTCATGTTTGAACAATTTTAAAATAGTTTCTTGTGCAAATATAAGTACGTAACGAGAAGAAGTTAGCAAATCCGACTCAAGAATTTATATACACTTTTGATCAGAGCAAAGAGTAGATATAAATATGCCGTAGGTCTCTTAATAGGACTCGTGACTCAAATCAAAAATTCCATTGCTGCATTGGATGTATGTATGTGTATGTATGCTGTCTTGTGTATGCATTTCCTTTTGCCTTTGTAGAGTGGGAAAGTGGAAAACACTGTGGCCATAAATTGAATGCGATTTCATTGAATGGCTGCTGGATTGGTTGTCCATTGGTTAACCCAAATGGCAGCAAATTAGAGCTGAAGTGTTTTGCGCTTGTTCTAATTCTTCGCCTCGCTGCCTGTTGAAAAATCGAAGTCGCTTTCGCTGCCGGCGCCAACAGCGTTGGCCGCTGCTCCCGCGGGTACCGCGCTGCTCGGGCTGGCTGTGGTTCCGGGTGGCTCTTGGACTGGTTTCGCGCTTGAGCTATCATCCGTTTCGCTGCTGTCAACGAAATTAACGCGCTTCTTCTTTTTCTGTTGCTGCTGCTGCTGCTGCTGCTGGTGATGCGCATCATTAGGCATCGCTTGTTTGTCTGTCGACGCAAGTATCGATGTGGGCTTCGCAGGTTTGGCGGTGTTGCCGGCCACCGCTGGTGAGTGAATGTCCTCGGTTTTTGCATCAGCCCCATCGGACGGCGGGGCTTGTTCCGCTTCCTGTGGTGAAAGCAGCTCCACTGCTGCGCCATTGTTGTCATCAGACATTGGATACGCGACTTGTTCCTGATGTTGTTCCTGTTGCTGAGGCTGCAGCTGCTGCTGCTGTTGCTGTTGCTCGCCATAGTAGTCATAATTTGTTGGTGCAACATCATACTCCTGCCCCGCGTAGCTGCCATCCGGGGCATACTGAGCTGCATTGGGATCGGCAATGTATTGGCCAGTGGCCTCATCATATATGTAGCCCGGGTAGGCGTTGGGATCATAGCCACCTGCATATTGCGTCGTATCATAGTTGCCATAATCCATGCCGGAGTACTCCTGCTGTGCTGCGGCTGCAGCAGCCTCTGCATCGGCCTCAGCTGCTGCATTTGCAACATCCGATGCATATTGCTGATAGTCTGTGGGATTTCCGATTTCACTGTATAGTGGCTCGGCCGCAATGCTTGCCGGCTGCTGCAACTGCTGCTGCGGACTGGACTCAATGCTGGCGTAGCTCGGCTCTCCCGGATCCACATAGCTAGTGGTATCGTACTGCCCGAAAGCATTGTGGGAAACATCATGTGTTGGTTGCTGTTGTTGTTGCAGTTCCGATAACAGTTGTATATCCCCAGCACTTACCTGGTCTTCCTCAATCGGCTCTCCTTGAATCAGTTGCTGGTGCGACAGTGGTGCGTTGCTTGCCAAATTCTCCAATAATCCCTGAGCTGCTTCTGTTGTTGTTGCCGCTGCTGTTGCTGCGGCTGCTGCCGCCGCTGCTGCTGCTGCTGCCCTGGCTGATATCGCAGTGGTTGTTGCCGTCAAACGTTCGCCGTAAATGGCATTTTCAATATTCTCAATCGACACTCCGGGCTTAGCGAATGGCTCATTGGCTGCCGGTGGCGACAATTGATTACCTCGTGCTAGCTGCTCATCAACCGCAGCCGCTGCCTTCTCGAGAGCTGCACGGCTGGCTTTGACTTCGTCAAGCAAATCGTTGCTGATGCCACCAACGAGGCCGCCAATGGCTCCATCGCCTCCAACTGTTTTCATTTCGCCAGCACGCACGCTTAGATCCATTTTGTCTTCCAGCTGGTCCTTTGGCCGTGTCATTGTTGCTATTGGAGCTGGCGTTGGATGCCAGGGTTCATCGATTTTCAGCTCGCCAAAGTATGCGTCGAAATTGTGTTGCTGTTGCTCCTGATATTGCTGGGGCTGTGGTTGCTGTTGTTGCTGTTGTTGTTGCCGGCTCGGCTCATTATAGCTGGCGACACTTGGCGATTTTTCATGCTCGCCTTTAGTCACGCGTGAATTTGGCCAGGCATTCTGCTCCAGTTCTTGCCGGCTTCCCCTACGCAACTGCGCTGCCGCTTGCGGTCGACCGCCGACGTCATCGATGCCAGCGACAGCTGCAGCTGGCAGCTCAGTCAGCGTTGCCGTCATTGGCAATTTATCAAATGTCAACGAGGATGTTGCCAGCGTTGAGGATGTGCTGCTCAGCTCCCGTGCATTCATGTCTTTCGGTGAGCATGGGGTTGACATCGTCGTCGATGTCGTCGTCGTCGTCGTCGCCGTCGTAATCATGGATGCTGTTTTCGCAGTCGCCGCTCTGTCAACGTAGCCACTTCGAGAATCACCTGCTGCCAGGGTGGCCGCATCAAAGTGCGTCATGCGCTCCGGCAAATCGGCATTTTCATTGTCCAGGGCGCGCAATGTGGCACGCAGGTCGAACAGATTGGAGGTGGCAAGCGGCTGCCCCATGCCAGCCCCGCCATACAGATCCGGGTATGGCACATAAACTGGCTGCGGCGTTACCTGTGAAGTTAATAACATACCAGCTTGCGTGGGCGTGGCCGTCGGCGTGGCCATGGCAAAGGCCCACTGCTGTGGCGGTGCACCCGTCAATGGAATCAGCATTGGTTGGCTTTGATTTGCAATTGGAACTGCTGCTGGTGCAGCACCAGTAGCTGCAGCATTCCCCACTGCTGTGACTGCCGGATTGGACACGGTCGGCGCCTGGGGCTGTATTAGGACAGGAATTGGCATCGCGCTGCCACCTGGAGCTGTTGTCTGTTGTATGCAGCGTAGTGTTTGGCTTTGAACCAATTTTGCAAAGTACATTTGGTATTGCAGCTGCATATTGACCGAGGCGAGAGCGCGGCAAAGCCAAACACATGGACATTGATTTAGGATGCGGCAAACTGACTTTTCGATTGCACCTCGAACTCAACTCACCTTCATCATTTTAAGTCGTTCGCTGCGCTGGGACATGGCAGCCGTCTGTTCATCAATTCGCTCGAGCATCTGCACCAGCTTTTTGTTTCGCTCATTTCGTTTGGTCTGCTCCTCCAGAAACTCCTGGTACTTCTGGCGAGTTTTGTGCCGCGCGCATTTTTCTCTAAAGCAGAACAATGGGCAACTAAAGTTACTTTTTGGCGTAATTACTGTACCCCGCATGGACTTGGAAAACTCTACTTACATTTCACTGCGTTTCTGTAGAACTTTCCCCAGCTTATGTTCCAGGTGCTCGCGATTGTCCTCGCTGTAAAAAATTATGAAAAGGATACGTCCATAAGTTTCAAGGATTATTGAGTATTTATTTTTTTTATTTATCATATAATGAATGGCCACACCTTATTAAAGTTAAAGTTCTTTATCTATATATACTTGTACACATTTTGTAGGCAGAAAACTCTGATAATCGATTATTTTGCTATATACTACTTATATACTAACACATTTAATTCTAAATGTCGCACAAAATATAAAATATAATTATAAAATATTTCACAGACCTGCGCCGCAGTTTCTCCTGCAGCAGCTCCACCTGCAGCTTGTAGTTTTCGAGCTCAGCCTGCGGATACATCTCGATCCAAAACTGAGTCTAGTCGTCCTCGCGCTTGCCGTCTGACTGCCAGTGGCAACCGGCACTCTACTGTTGACACAGTTTGCGTGGCACTGCGGGCAGAGCACGAAATACAATAAATACGGCATTGAGAGTTATTTTTAAAGCAAGTTTATTTGAATGGTCGCATAAAGCGTGTATGTGCCAGCGTATTTGCTCGTCTGTGTGTGTAAGTGTGTGTGACTGTGTGCCTGGCATTTGTTTATTTTGTTTATTGAGTCGCGTTGTCATGACTACCTCATTTTTTAGTCCTGCTTTTCCTTGGTGGTTGCTTGGCATTGGCCTGGGCGCCAGGCGACAGAACTGCAGAGTGACCTGCCCTTATTGATTTTACTTTGGCCCTTTTTGGCTTTTGCCACACAATGCGCCAAGCATTGAGAGCGGCCGACTAACTTTCGATTTTTCGCTTCAGGAATTGCCCATGCTCAAAATAGAGTGGGCATTAATTACACGGCCAGCAAGTAGGTCAGTTTTGGAGGGCACCTTTTTTAAGTACCCACCACGCCACACAACGAAAACACTGAGAATCATTGGGGCTAGCCAAAGCATTTGTCATGCATTCCACGAGATTTGCCTGGATGGGCGACCGCAGCTTCTGCACTAAACTCCCCCCATCCCTTCCCACCGCACAGCCCTCACTTTAGGGTGGGTGAAGAACACATGTTGTTCCCACACACACACACACACAGACACACACGCACAGGAGGATGTGAGTGTGCACAGAAATAAAGTTGGGCAGCCAAGCGTGCGGCACCTGAATGTGAATTAATGGTAGCGTCTATCACTCGGTGGCCGCAGACAACGACGCACTGACATATTCACAGAGTCACCATCATGACCAGAGCCGCGACACCGTCAGTCGGTGCACACGCAGACCCTCGCCTACTCCTGCTACCCCAACTGCCGAGAGGTTGGCTTGGTTTTCGCTTGGCATCTGCCGTTGTCGTCACGGTGTTGTGGTTGCGGCTCGCAATATAAAATTTTCGGTTATTTACACTGGACAACATAAATGCGGCAAATTATGTGAGTACATGCAGAGTACGGACTGTGCCTGAGTCTGCGTGTGTGTCTCTTTCATGGGTTAGGAAGTAGCTTGTAGAGGTGGCTATATACATATATAATTAGATTACTATAAACAATAGTTAGCAGTTAGCAGGGAGTTATTCCAGCTAAATGATTTGGTAAAACTCAAACAAAACTATAAAGTACATAACGAGTAAAATTAGGATATTATAACTATTATATTGTAATTTGAAATTGTAAAGATAATAAATTTCATTTTTTCTGATTTGCCATGAAGAGATCAAGATTGATGTATCTACTAATTTTTGTACCTCACGTGAAAATTTTTAGAAGATACAGTTTTTAATAAAAGAGAACTAACTCTGATATAAATAAATATATTTATTATCTGAAATTTTTACTTAATTAGCACTGATTATTTCTAAAACATATTAACAAAGGAGACGGCAACATATCTAACATAACAGACAAGTCAACTAGAAAGCTTTATGAGCTATAAGTAGATCTAATATAACACATGCAGATTACATTTGTTTTAATTCTTGGATAGTTTTCTCAAATTCCTTCACTTTTTGAAACCATATTCTTATTTATTAATTTCAATTTAATGTGAAAATAAGATTAGACATTAAACACTAAGTCAATCACTAATGACTTTTTTGACTTTATTTAAAGAATTTAGAATTTAGTTCAATGTATCTTTTAGTCAGTCACTTCCGACACAAAGACATTCCTATTTATTTATATTGAAATAACACCTGTAAAGCCCTCGCCTGAAGCATTCTTCACTTATTTTAGTTGTTCTCAAATGAATTTCAAATAATTGACTTGCCAAATAAAGTTG
Organism: Drosophila gaucha; assembly: GCA_035045545.1. NCBI lineage: Eukaryota > Metazoa > Arthropoda > Insecta > Diptera > Drosophilidae > Drosophila > Drosophila gaucha. The sequence continues at coordinate 429,876 of JAWNOY010000129.1, forward strand.
TTGCTAAGTAACAAAAGAACAGGACCCACCTACATAAAATTGCTAAAAATAAAAATAAATCAAAAGCCACCACATCTTTGAAAGAAAATCCAACTGATATGCAGCACTGTCAATACATTTCCGCCATGCGAACAGACAATGATAGGGACGCTAGTGCGGAGAGTATACGACTGATTGATTTTTAGTCGAAGTTAGAATGATTTGAAAACAAAAATATGTTATGATGCCGCAAAATATTTATTAATAATTTTGATCAGCAGTTAGTGGCAGAGGTTGCGATGAAGTGCATTGACTAAAAATTGCGCTAAATACAACTGAATTCAATGGTTGTGCATATTCCGCTAGCTAAAATTGCGATTCGGTGTTAGCCGGAAAAATTTGCAATGGAAACTTTTTGGGGATTCTAAAAGAAAATTGAATATTTCGCCCAAACGAATTTATGTGTATGGCTTTTTGCTGCAAATGCCACACTTTGTGAGTCCATGCTGTGTATGAGAGTGTGTGTGTGTGAGTATGTGTGTGGAGCCTGCTTATCAGTCGCTGCACAGCATACTTTTTGGCGCATTTAATTTCAGAAGAAGTGGCGACCTCTGCGCCTTTTGCCGACTTGCAGTCAATGAAGCAGAAAACTGAAAACTTTTTCTTTGCAGTCTATTAAAAATAATGGCCACTGACAGCAGAGCCATTCGCCAAGTGCGAAAGACGCCACATGCAGCTCCCATGTGTATAGCTCTGTGTCTGTGTTTCGCAGTGTGTGCGCGAGACAGTAGCTGGCATTATATTAAAATATATGTGTGTGTACAACTGGTAATTTCTCATAACGCTCCACTCATTGAAGCTGCGATTCCAATGACCACTTGCCGCTGCCCCTGCCTCAACTGTTGGGCAAAAGTTCAACGCTGGGCGAAAGCCACTCGAAATTGATTGAATTTTGTTATAGGCATCTCTATTGATATTATCTTAACGACAGGCATAAGAAAATGAAAAAATAAATCCAATCGATGGCTAAAGAAAATTATATAGGAATAAGAATTATTAATAATAATAAAGGCTTTTATAATATTCAAAACTTGATATTTTCCTCATTTATGATTACGATTACAATCAACGATTGCAGGGCATTAAATAGTCGCATATGCAATCTGCACTTGCTTTTTGAAATTTCGCTGTTCTCATGCTGCAAAACACCGACCAAAATCACGCAGTAGTGTGCAGGTTTTGTGGTTAACGCGATAATTTAATTGTAATGCGGGTCTGGCGTCTCCTGTGCCAATAACTTAAGTTGCAATCGGCGCAGCGTTTATTGGGTTAAGCATGCAGGAGAGTAGCAGAACGCACAGGAGGGGACGCAGATGGTGCAGGGACAGACTCGCAGGGTAGTTGGCTGGCCAAGAAGTGAATGAACCCAAAGAAAATGCCACAATGGATGCAGAATAAGAGCTGGCAAATAAATTCCGAGACTGCTCAGGCTTCTCCTGCTGTTGTCCCATAAAGGCGCCAGCACGAGCTTGGCATTTTTGCACGTAAGCTACAGCAAATGCGTAGCATTCTCACTGGCGCTCGGCCAAGCGGAGAAGGAGAAGGGGCGATGAAGAGAGCGCGAGCAGCAGGGACAGTTGCATTACATTTACCCAACGAACAGTTGCCGTGCCAACATCAAACATTCGATATCGATAAAGTAGCCAAGTAGCCGCGCCTCAGCTTACAGCCAGTCGCAATGGAAGCGTCGCCGGCGACAGCGACGAGTTGGGAAGAGCAGGCAGCAGAATGGAAGCGCTTGATGCTGGCTGTCACCTATAAGCAGACCATTGATAAGCTGGTGCTGCAGCAGCGCTCGCAGCGCTTAAATATACAAAAACCACCAGCTCGGTTGCCCGCCTCGTTGCGCAGATTGCGCAGCTCCTCCATCGGTCAGCAGGCGCTGCCTGAGCGAGTGCTGCTTACGGGCAAAAAGCTGCAGAGGCTGGAATCTTTGTTGGGCGACACAGATCAGGACGATGCCCAAGTGGATGAGTGTGTGCTAAATGCCCTGAAATATGAACGTGATTTGGATGCCCTGCGCGACTTTATGAAGGCGGCCAACGAACAGCTCTACATGACCGACGAGGAGCTGGAAAGTGAAAATCCAAGTCGCTTTGAGCTTGCTATTAGTGCGCTAAGTGGCAATAATAGCGAGGAGTCCGTGGCAGTCAATCAGCTTCAGAAATCCAAAGACGAGCTGCAACAGCTGAGAGCTCAACTGGAGCAACTGGAGATTGATGGGGCGGCCAAGTTGAAGGAGATGGGCGAGCGTATTGCCGATGCCAAGTACAATTTGAAGTGCGTCTCGCGGGTCAACGATCTGGAGTTCAGCCTCGTGGAGCGCTGGGAGGCGGCGCGCGTGACCCAGGCACAGATTTGGGGGGAGAACGCCGAGCGGGCCTATTTGCGAGACATACTTGACTACAAGCAGCGTCTGGCACGTGAGGAACGCGTCGGCCAGGAGCTTAGCGCCTTCCGCACTCACGAGCTGGCCGATTTGAGGGAGCGCATTGCCCATTGGCAGCAGCGCTATGTCAGCGAGATGCGTCGCGTCGATCGCGAAACTGAGGCCTGGCAGCTGCGAATTCTGGAGCAAACCAAATTACTGACTCATCATCGCGAGATGAACGCACACCACAAGCAGTTTGTGCGTGAATACTGCGAAAAGAAGGAGGAGGAGCAGCGATTGCACGATCTTCAGGTGCATCGCATGGAGTGCGCCATCAAGCTGCAGGCCTGGTGGCGCGGCGTCATGGTAAGACGTGGCCTGGGCCCCTTCAAAAAGAAGCCTAAGAGGGGCAAGCGGCCCAAGCCCAAGAAGTAGACAAATAAAATGCAATCCAACAACATTTGAGCCCCAGCTTTGCCTTATGGAAATCAACTTGGGCCTCAAAACCAATTAAAAAGTTGGCTCGCTGCAGTTAACACGTTAGCGGTCAGCGGCTTGCGTCAGCCTTAATGGCTTGGTGGCATTGTCAACAGCCTTGGCCATTGTTTACGCGCTGCTAATGGGCCAGCAGTCATCACACAGCTCCTGTCAGTGGCAGCACCAGAGGCAGCGAGGCAGCTGCAGCTGCAGCATTTTGCTCCCGCTCAAGTTGAAGTTGGTATTAAAGTTCGTTCTTGTTTTTTACATCCATTTTTTTTTGTTTTCTTCTTATTATTTCCGTTTTTTCTCATATACTTGGGATGCACGGCGCCATCCAAGTGGTTTTCAGTAGCAACAATGGCCTGTTGGCCAGTTGGCTGTCTGGCGGACTGGCAGTTGGACATTCAGCTTGTTATTGTTGTTGCTTTCATTGTTGTCGCGCTGTTGGTGCATGGCGATAAACAGCGACAATTTGCCTGCTGAAAGGGTGCAACTTTCTCTCTGTCAGACTGTGTGTGTCTGTATGTGTGTGTGTGTGCGTGTCTGTTTGCGTGTGCATTGTAATTTAAAATATAATTAATGGCCGTTGCCTTAATTTATTGAATTTGCATGGGCGCCAAGAACGTTGCCATTCCCTGTTTGCTTCTGGCCATCCACCCCACAGCCTGCCTGCCCTACAGGCAGCCTGTTGGTTATTGTTTGGCTTAATGCTCACTTTTGTTTCATACTCTGGCACTCGCAACAACAATAACTACCCAATAATGACTGCCGCAAGTCCATTTTGTTGCAAGGCCTTTTGTCTATTTGCTGACGGCTGCATTAATGGAAGATGGCGCGAGAAGAATACAAAAAAAGAGGTACAGTAACCAATTTCATACGTACATATGGAAAAACACATAAATATATAGTTGGAAAGCAGAAGTCGACGAAAGCAAATACGGAATATGTTATAGAGAAGAATCTCTCAGCGATGTCTACTTTTAAGCTAGGAAACGCTATCCCTAACTTTTTAACTTAACTTTTTATTAGATCAACAATACTTAACTTAAATAAAATCAACTATTATATATTATAAATTAAAAGAATTAACTCAATCTTATTTGCAAACCTAACAGAAGAAAATATGAGTTTCAAACGCAAAGATTCTGTTTCAAGTGTTCTAGCTTGCTTTTAGACTAACATATGTGTGTAATTGTTAAACAAAAGGACTTTAATGTAAAATTTAAAGATTTTACCTTGTAATACTTTGAAGAAATGCTTAATAAAAACATTTGTTTAATATCGATTTTATCGATTTTACTTGACTTGCGCAAACTATAAAAGTACCTCAACTGAAATTTAAACACCATATTTTATACGCACCGATATCAAGTTTTCTATATATAGACAACTATACCAACATCGATTCGGTTGACGTTGCTCTTCGAGAATATTGCTTCATTTATATTAAACAGTTTATGATAATTCCTAAGCAACTTCTAAGCTGTGCAACTGGTCGAAAGCTCGTATATGCCATTGTAAATGCTCACAAGGCAAGCTTAAGATTGTCTTTTATGCTTTAATCCAGGGATTAAAATCATAACTAGTTTGTTGTGGGATACCTCGCAATGCGCCCCACTCGTCTAGTTTCAGTTAAGGTCTTGCGTTCGTGCTCTGCTCTGAATGTCGTGTGCATTAGTTAAAACATACTTAAACAAACGGTTTGCCGAAATCCTTTAAAAATGGCGGGCGCAACGCTGCTAGCCCCAAGAGAAAAGGGGCCCCAAATAGGACTCCCTAAAATTTACATTCAAATTAGGGTTAATGAGCAGTGAAATTGTTATTTAACTTCAGTTGGCCGTTAGAAGCTTTAAAGGGCGCAACACTTGGCCAAGTCTTGTTTTAAGTAACCACGCAGTTTGCGACACGTTTTAGATATTTTCTAGTGCAAGGCAACATAATGGAGGATTATAAGCAAGGAGGAACATGTTTGCAGGATATTCGGACGCATAAATTAATTGAATATGGCGTATACGCCACGTGCAGTCAAATTAATTTCTTGCCCATTTCTTACAGCCTTGGCACCACAGTAATATTTAAAATTTAATCAAGCACTTTAATTTGATTAACTACACACGTCTTTCAATATAAATTTATGGCCACACGACGCATAATCAGAGACCAGATCCGCCGCTGACCAACCGTAAAAAGGGTTAGCTACCTCGCTAGCCCAACATCCCGCCGCCACACAATTTTTCAGTCTCGTCACAGCTTTCAACACTCCAACGCCGTCATTTAAAATGCGTGCGTGACGTGCTGGCCAGTGGTTGGGTGGTGAAAGGAGTGCTGATGCTTTAACATCTAATAGCAACACGTACGCCTGATAAAATATTTTATTGGCCTTATATTATTTCAGCATTTAAAATTAGAACCGTCTACCTAAGAGTCTGAGAAAAAAGTAAAAAAAAATTGATGCCTTTATATACATGAGAATATTGTTTCTCTTTGTTGATTGATATTGCACCTATATATAAAAGATAATATTGGGTCGCTCACTAAGTAATTTCGTTTCATGACAACAGTTTATCTTTACCGCTTTAAATTTGAACAGCTGATATAGTAAAGCTTATTTGTAAAAAATGTTGGATTTTGTGAAATAGTTTTCATTTCGTGCCCTATCGAAGATGGAAGATCAAAAGATCAGTTCAAGCCGGGCAAAAATTATGCGGTGTATACGGAGAAGATATATTGACCGAACGCCAATGCCAAAATTGAACCCGTTTTTTGCCAGCAAGGATACAAAATTGTATGAGCTTGGAATCAATCTCTTGATGGCAAAAGGTATTAGATCAAAATGGAGAATACATAATTTCATGAAATGTTTTATAAAATAAAAAAATCGTGTTTGAACTGCACTAACAAAAAGCGATATTACTTAGTGAACAACCCAAAATAATAAAGGTTAATGATTAAACTAAGAAAATAAACAGAGGTTGACTTTTTTTCAGTCGAGCTGCCGGATCTCGATCTGAAGACGAACTAAAAATTACATATAATTAAAGTTTCAAGCGAATTTTACTTGATTACATTCAATTTGTTTATATATTAAAATAATTAAAACTAATATACACTATGTACACCTAAAATTACGTACAACTTAAATCCAGAACAGCAAAGAAAACAATAGTGTCTACTTCTTATTTATCCTTGGGGGAAGAAATAATTTTGATCTTGAGAAGAAATGCAAAGTTTGAAGCATTTAAATTTTATTTACGTTTATTTCAAATCTATCTTAGCTAGAAACTTCCATTGGCATAGATTCTCGGGAATAGTTCAAATAAATGGAGATTTTTTAGTTAATCGGGAAAAGCAATAGGTTCCACCGTTTTTAACCTGCAATAATCGTAGTCAACAAATTTTAAAGTTATACCTCTGATGACCTCCTTTATAGATTTTATAAATCTGTTAAGTTGGTGTTTATCTATTGTAGTAAGGCCTTTAAAATATAGGATATTCGATAAAACTTGCTAAATTTTTGAGTATTCTTGTTAGGCCTTTAGTTTAAATCCATATTTCATGTAATTGGTGCGGAACTTTTACGTTTTTGCCTCGGCAACTATTTAGTAGCCATAAATCATATTAAAATATACAACCCAAAAAGGAGGAGCTAAACAAACACCGGAGTCATTTTTATTTGCGTACGTGTCTTTTGTGTGGATCCTTCACCAGGACTGTGAACTGCCAACTACTCGCACATATCTCATCATGCAAATCTTAAATAAATCTTTAATTTCAGTTTTACGGAAATCACGCCCTGGCGGTCAGCAATTCGGACTCGTATTCGCTCTCCCTTAACAAAAATGCTAAATGCTAACCCCAACTGCTGCTGTCAAATGTTGATGCCAATCTATGGGGGCTGCTCTCGAGTATCTAGCACATTCGCTACGGGCGTATTTTCGTTTTCATTGTTGTGCATCGTGAAGCATGATTTAATTTTCAGTTGCCTCCTCTACATATTTTAGGCATAACTCAGCAATTAGCCAGCAAGCGAGGTGAGCATCGGTTAAGTGGGGCCTGGCGCCGAGTCTCAAAAATCAAAGCGCGACCCACAAATTGAAATCTGTGTTGAGTTGGAAAAAAGCAGCTGGAAATAGTAGCGCGAAAAGTTTTTGCAACGGCTATTCTCTGTTATTTCATTTGCTTACTGATTTCGTTGATGTTATTGTTGTTGCTGTTGTTATTTCTGCTGTGCGCCGTTTGGAATTTTAAATATGGCGTCTGTTTTGTTTGAAAACGGAAACGAGTGTCTGTCAGTTTATTTGTTTGTTTGTCTGTTTTTTTCATTTTGTTATTTCTGTTGTTATTGTTGTCGTCAGCAACGTCGACGACCCGAAATGAAGTCAAGCAACTTTTATGCCGCTCCTTTGGCAAAGGAAACGCCGTCTAATGTGTTAGTTTGTGCATCCGTCTGTGTGTGTGTCTGTGTGTGTATATATGTATGTCTGTATGTTTTTGTAGTTTTCCTTGCCAGTGGCGTCGCCGTTCACTAGAAATCAGGGGTTTTAGTATATAATCGAAAATTTTAATTTTGGGCTCTTATCTTATTCCTGGAAAATAGTTCATGTCCGCTGCATGTGTGCAATAAATGTCTAATTTATGTCATAATGTTCATAGTGTGTGGCAAATGAGAAAACATAAAGCACCCAATCAAAACTGGCTGCTATATTTGTTCAAAATACATTGACAGTTTACTCTACATTGGTCGTATATGAATTTTGTGACAGTTTATTACATTTATTTCAGCTAACTTTCGCCCAGAGCAATTATTTGTATTTAACGCACGTCTCTGTTCGCTTTGCGCGTAAACTGTTTGAATAACCAACTCACATAGACTATAACGGCACAGCAGTGCGCTTGTATGCGTTTGTTTGCATTAATAAAGTTTGCTTTGCATTTTTAATAGCCTTCTTTTCGGCGCATTAATTTTAATGTAGCTATTTTGGCCAGCAGCGACCAGAGAGATTATAAAAAGGGCTACAAAAGAGTTAGTTAATTTGGAGTTAAGCATTGCTACCTTGGAAAACACTTATTAAAGGAATAGGAAGAGAATTAAGTTTGATTAAATCATTTTCAATTTGATTTAATTGATGGCACGCAATTTGCTATTCGCATTTGCCTATCGCAATTGCGAGGCATTGGGCGAAGGGAATATGAAATGTAGAAAGCCGCTGGCAAACATGCAAAATTGCTTATCATCAATTTGCAATAGTTTTTGTTTGACCTTCGACACACACACACACACACACATACATACACACACATATTAGACACATATATACTATTTATGCAGATTTTTGTTTTATAATGAGAGAGCAGCCACTGCAACAGATAAACGTGCCAATAAATTAATGTGCTTTGCATTTCGTTATTTGCAGTCTGTCACACGATAGTGAAATTGCAAATAAAATGAATCACATACGAGCTGCCATAATGATCTGCCTTCTGGCTGTATTTTTCCGCCCAGCTTAGCATTACACACAATAATAATTAAGTAGAGTTCGCTTTAGGCAATGCGCATATGTAAATGCAAACGGTCCATGGCGAAAATTAAAAACAAAATATTACATACGATTACCAAAGTACATAATACCACTGCCAATAAAATATAAAACAAAACTTTCAATTGCACTGCAACACCATTTAATCTTTAATTTTTTAACAAACTATGCTGGGGATACCGTAGAAAAAGCTTATTGAGTTGCAGTGCATTTGAATTTGAATTTGTAGGACTAGCCAAACAGGAAAAAGAAAAATAAAGTAAAACATTGCTGTATGATAATAAAATTGGGAGATACAGTGACAGATGGGCGGACATTTTGTCACAGAGTATGAAGTGAAAAACAGTTAAAAAATGAACAAAAATAAATAAGTAAAAGAAAAATAAAATGCCTGACGCCATACACAAACAATTTGCAATTCAACAGCTAAAGGGATCAGGACTGGCAAGCGCATTTGCAGCACTTCAGCTGGAATGGGCAGGGAACCGACGTTCGTGTTGATGGGTTGATGAGGCAGTGGCTAAGGGAGCTAAGGGGGCTCTGCCATCCCAAAAACATCAACCATACACATGTTTCTTTTTTCTTGTTCTTGTTTTTCTGCTGATGCCGAATGCAAAATCATCTAGCATCCCATATATGTATGTACTTGCTTGTCCGCTTCATTTTGTAATACTCTACCGAAGAGCTTATGACTTAATTTAGTTAAGAAGTATTTGGTTTTATATTACATTATTATAGCTTAAAAGCTAATTTAACTTTAAGTTCATTTAAGACTCGTACAGAACGACAGCAGTAAGAAATAACTTAATAATAACAAGTTTAGATTTAATAAATATACAAATAGTATAATATTTCATCTTAACTGATACCAAAACAAACCAGTTACCAAAAAAAAAAAACGAAACCTTGAAGGTTGTCCAATTTAATAAAAATCATTTAACAACCTTTGAGCGACTCAGCCTCGATACATGATTTTGCAAACCCCATTTGTGTGAAGCAACTTTGGCTAGAGATCAAATGTATTGCAACGTTCCTGAAAATGTGAACGGAGCAACAATTCTAAATTTAAAGTTTAATTGTTACAGAACATTTTAAAGCATATTTCATAATCATTGAATTTAATTATTATTTGAAGACGAAGCACAGAAAGAAAGTTTGTTAAAAATATTTTGAAATATTATGAAATATGTTTTAAAATATATAATAAAAAAAATAAAATATATATGTATTATATAACATATATATATATATATATTTTAAGCAGTCATCTTCATAATTCAATTCATTTTTTATTTATTTAAATACTATATATATATTGTAGGAGGCCAGGTTAAATAGCTCAAAATTCACTATCTGATTCTAAGTACACAAGATTTACCAACACTAGCATTAACAGAGGCGAACACTGAAATGTTACCGAGAACAGAAATATGTATTCACAAGAAGTGCAGCCGCTGACATGAACAAATACAAATCACATTTAATTCTATAGATTAGTACTCTCTACTACTATATATATATTTTATATTATTACTATATATTTTATATTATCAGCTATTGATCATACTTATTAAGCGTAGCTAATTTCTACAGCCTGTAGTTTGGATAATATTGCAACCATGCATAAACGAGGTGCTCGAAATTTGATATTTGTAGCAGAGTTCTGTTAACTCTTTTTTTTTTTTTTTTTTTAATTTTCATTTTATTGCTGCTATTTGTCTTAGACTCTAAAGCGCATTTATATCTAAACCTTAACTAAAATTGGGGCTGTGTGCCTGTATATACAACTTATTCTACAATTTACACGATTTACATATTTACAACTGGACTCTAATGCGGTCCAATGGGTGTAGCCTTTTTAGTCTTCTCCTGCAATTGTTTGTAGCCAACTTTGCCGCGAGCTGATTTGGGTGCATTACCAGCCTTTCCGCGTATCTAGAGCTTCTGTTAACTCTATATTTTATACATTTGCATGAGTATATTTTATTACTAAGATTACTTAACACTAAAAACTCATCATAAAATGTAAACACTCCACACATTCAAATAATTGACAAGAATTAGGGTATTCATGTGTCTATGTGTAAAAAAAAATTTATTCACAAAAATGTTTTCTTTTTGTGTAATTGTCATTTGCAATGCAGTCGTAAATGCATTTGTTTTCATGTCCTCACTCCGATTTGTTGTTGCTCAAGTTGTTGCTGTTATTGTTGAGGACGTCCGCCTTGTTGAGATTAATGAATTTGTTCGCATTGCGTGATGAGGGTGTGTGAGTGAGTGAGTATGTGTGGGCAGTGCTTTTTGAATCATCGTCAATATGATTTCTGTCCAATGATAAAATAAATTAGTTTTAATGCTCGGGAAAACAGTTTTGAAAGTTCTTATGCACTGTTGAACATTGTGGCCATTTAATTTGGTTAATAACATTGTGCAAAATGAAATGTCAACAACTTTATGTCTGAAAAGTGAACTAAATGACAACGGAAGTATCAAGGACTTCAGATATCCGTGCAGGGTATTTAGTAATGAGCACTCTAAAATTAGTATTTGATTGAGTCCTCATATAGCAATTAATGTTCTGACATTAGTATATTTTTGTTTTGGTTTATTGGTGTTTGGGATGACAAACACCTGATTAATTAGTTGATAATAAATTGGTTATTAATTAATGCTATTGCTTAACTTGAATGTGCTTTATTGAAGTCAGACATTTATCGTTTTCGACCCACTTAACGTTTTATTAATAATTCAGCAGAGGCGAATAGGTATTAGTAAATGATGCCAAATATCTAAAAGGAAAACACCTAATGAAAATACTTATTACTCAAGTGCGAGCGAGGGTAAATTGAAAGCGAAATGCATTTTAATGCCACATTTTCAACTTAAATGCAACGAACACTCTCTCACATACACACACACACACACACACACACACAAACAAACAAACATCCGGCGAGCGGAAGCCACAATGCGCAATAAAGATTGCAAGGCGTGGGCAGTCGGACAGCGGGCCAGGCCAAGCAGCTCGAGTAGCGGTTGAGGCACGTAAAGATCGTTGCCATTGATTTATGCGCCGCGTGCCAGCGCCAGCGTGAAGCGTGCAACAAGCCAAGGCAACGCGCAACGTACCAAAAAAAAAAGAAGAAAATATATATAAGAAAAATAGAAATAAAAATATAAAAACTAAGTGGGCTACTGGAGTGCCATGGAGTACGCGCTGGGGCAAGGTTGAAGCTGGCTGGATTGGGGAGTGACGAGTGCGGGTCAGCTGTTAAATAAGTGTGTCAACACGTTGACTTCTGGCTCCAAGCTCCCAACTTTGCCGCCCGTTTCACTTAACTGCCAGCCAGTTTTCAGCTAAATGAAGCGTGCCCCAAAGTATGCAGCGAATTCTGTGTAAAACGTGCTCCAATCCATTTTAGCTTGGCTGACTGTCATTTTGCCCTGCGAAATTTGATTAAGTCCAAGCCGGCGATAAGTTCATTGTGCGCTCCGAACGCTTCGCCTTGTCATGGCCATTTTACATGCATAATGTGACGTGGTCGTGATGTGAACGCGAACGCGAACGCGAACGCAAACGATGCCCACCGCTGTGTGGCAGTTACGAACATAGCAATTAACTCACACACACACACATCAGCCAGCTGTTGCGGCCTAACGCAATTACAGCAACAGAGCCAAAATTACGCCTGTCGCCGGCATCGGTGTTCGATTTTTGTCACGCATCACATGCGTGCAGTGGGCGTCGTTGTGGTGGGCATGGTTATAGCCATATCTGCTGTCTATGTATTGTCACAAATGCCACAAATCGAAAGCTGAAGCCTGATGGCAGCGTTCACTTTGCGGCTGCCTGCCGTAAAAATTTCTCACATACCGTATAATTACTCATACAACTCATTGCTAGCTTTACAATCGGATTTGGTCAATGATGACTATGCAATTACGTTTATCAGTCATTTACATAATGCAATTGTTGTGCCTTAACCATATAAACGCAATCCAGCACAATGGCACATCTAACGATAAGTTCTTTAGTTACAAAATGACAATTTTAAATTTTGATACGAATCAATAGCAACTCAGCTGCTAGCTTCTGATTATATACGTTGAGCCCATTGACTGAAAATAAAATAAATCAAATAGGCAATAAACGCTTGGCGTAATATTTCTATTATTTTCAATAAAAACATTTCACAATTTACATTTTGTATTTCACAATTGTGAATGTAAATATATTTAGAGAAAGAAGGCAGATAAATGTTGTTCGCATGAGAGAAATGACTGTGTAAAAGAATAGAGATTAGAAAATAATACATTTAAAGTCAACAAAGAGTAAATATTTTTTATGATCAAGATAGTTTCTGATTCCCTTTGAAGTAAAATATCTGTTCAAATGCGATTAATTTGAAAAATTAATTTAAATTGAACTAATTGAATTTATGAAATATTTAATATTAATTTAAAATTTTAACTCTGCGGGCATAATAAAATGTGTGCTTTAGTCATGCATTCCGTCATTTTGCCAGCAGCTTTCTAATTATTCATATTTGCCATTGAAGCCTGCTAATAATGATAGTTCATAATGAGAGCAAATAAATGATAAAATATGCATGGGAATGCACAAAAAAATGTGGAAATGCATCTGGCCGCTCGGTGAGGCCAGGGGCAGGCGATTTCCACAACATTTGCGCAGCTGTTTGCGACGTGATTTGCATTAGCCACGCCCACCAGCTCCGCCTGCATCCCAGCGACGCCGTCTGTTGCCGCTTCGATGGCTTGCCAGGGCTGTAATTTTTTATACATGGCCATCAGAAGGCAAGTTTTTGTGCAATCTATCTGCATGTTGCACGTCATGTTTAGCTATGTTGCACTTATGGTTTTATTATATTGCGGCCGACGATTTATGGCCCGACAGTTTATATTCGAGCTGTGACCAAATCTTTCAAGCAGCTGCGGCCATGGTTGGCAAAATTTATGTGCGCCTAAGACAAACCACAAATGGCAGATGGCAAGTGGCAAATGGCAAGTGGCAAGTTGAGACAATGTTACACAAATAAAGTGCCTTAAAAAATATATGCAACGACAAGAAAACGCCAACAACGGGTGCGTCGAATGTCTTTCAAAATAAAAGGGGCTAAGAAATCTGGGCTAAGTACAAAAACTTTGCGGTTCCTGGCAGGCACAACAAGAATCCTTTTATTAAGCATATCAGCCAAAAAGTTGCATTTTGTTGCTTCATGGCTCGTTGGTATGCGCTCAAAAGTAGGCAATAGAAAAGTGGAATCGTCAAATGGTAATGGCTAATTATTTGTAAGTAGGATTTGGTCAAAGAGCAGCCTTTCTTGGCCAACTTGCCAGCTAGACCTTTCATTTTCCAGTAACACTCAAAGTTTTGGGCGAAAATATAAAAACAGTAGCCATAAATTGTAGTTGGGCAAGTTTTGCAGTGTCGCCTTGAGATTTTTGGCCCGCCTGCCAAGCAAAAGGAATGCCAAGCCAGTGCACAGCGCGATAACAACAATAAGTTGCAAGTAGCAAGTGGCAGGCAGCAAGTGGCAACTTGCTCGAATGCACACAAGGCAGGAGTCGATAGTTTTGGAATACTTTTGGCATTGCCAATGCGCCGCTTGCCCCTTTGATAAAACATTCGAACAGTCAGCGCCGTTTACTGTCAGTCCGGCTCGGCTTCGAACTGGATGTGCAAGTCGAAGTGCTTGGCTGTTTGTAATTTATGGCATTTTAACAAGCAGCCAGCGTGCAGCAAAAACAACCATTGGAGTAAGTGGAGGTGATGGGTACAGAGGGGGCAGTGGCAGTTCCGTTACAGTTTCTTGCTGCAAATAGGCATAAATTTGCATTTAATGCAGCTGAGAATGAAATGGGCAAGAATGAGGAGCGCAAATGCCAAAAATTATTTTGCTATTTAGTAAGTGTATAATTTCCTGGTCCCTTCTGGCTAGCGGCAGGACTATGGGTCCTCTGTCTGGATTGCAGGTTCCAGGTCGCAGCTCGCAGCTCGCATGTCGTAGGTCGCTAGGTGCCATAAAAGCGGCATAAATTTTTAAACTTTTACAACAAATTTGCATTGCAAATGCCTTTAACACACACACATACAGAGAGAGAGACAGACACACTCACATACGCTGCTTGCTTTAGTATTTTTCGCGTTTTGCATGCGGTTTTAACAGCGTTTGGGTCAGTCTATTAAAATGCAAAAACCCGCCGCGCGTTGCTCCCTTCGCCGTCCGGAAGTCCATTTTGTCTTGTCGTTCACGTCATAAATATGGCCTGGCAAATGGCGTGCTGTTTACGGCTTAGTCTGCCGTGTATGTGTGTAGCTGACTATCTGTGTGTGTGCGTGTGTGTATGTGCGTTTGTTTATGTGTGCCGCTTTTAATGACAATTTGCTGGGGGTTTGCATTAAATTGAAGCGAATTTCACTTGACACACATACGTGAACGTAAATATATATATGTGTGTGTGTGTGTCTGTGTGTAGCTGGACCCGAGCTGTGCACTTTGCACCATTCGATGTGCGTTACTTCTTTTGGTTTTATTTTGACAGCATAAATTTAAATAATTTCCACTCTGCATTCGCTTTTACAACTTGCGCTCTGAAATCCGTCTGTCTAGATACTAATCTATATCTAAATATATATATGTGTATATATACCTATGTAAATATCTATATGTATGTGGCAACTGCCTGGTTTATGTGTCATATAATAACAGTGGTTTGTGATAGCAGTTGGTCTGTCATCAGGTAAAATGTCTGAGCTAGTCGTACAGGTCTTGGATATTTTTTCTAAGTAGTCCAGACTTTCAACAATATTATTCATAATTAAAACGATAATTCATAATTATAATAGACTTATAGCATTATCCCCGTAAAATACAATACTAAATAAATTAATACTTAAACCTTACATTAAACAATCAGTCATAGTATATTTTATACTTTTCATATATATACTTGCTTTATACCCTATTTCTTAGTTTTGAGCATTATTTTCCACATGAACGCTTTAACATGACAAAATTTACTTGCGAAGATGAAAAGAAAGATGAAGTTGCTGTAGCCTTCGCTGCTTGTCACTTAACTTGAAAAACAATTTTTCTCCAGCTATAAAGCTATGTTTGGCCATGCTGTAAGTGTGTGTGTAGCTATCAAAAAACCAATTTTCGCTGCTAAATTGATGTTTATAGCAATGTACGATGATGACAGCGACGAGCTAGATGATGTTGCCGTCGATGGCAATGATGAGCTCGTTGTGACCACCGTGCGCGCCTTCCCACACTCACACCCACATCCACAGCCACAGCCAAAGACCGCCACCAGCTGATGAAGACAAAGTGCCAATGCGAAAAACTAAACGCCAAGCCGCCTGTCTAGGTTCTGACTTGCTACAATGCGCCATGAAAATCCTTTTCGACTCATCTCATCTCAACTCGAGTCTCGACTCGAGTCTCCACTCCACTCGACGCAACTCGACAGCATTTTGATGCTTCCGCTTGTAATTAATGTGACACTTGCAGCAATATAGCTCAGTAGCAGGCGCTGCGGGCCATGTCATGACATTGCCTGTGGTTTTTGTTGCTGTTAGATTCTTGTTTTATTAGGTATTTGTAGACCTTTTATGAGCCATTCATTGATTTGCCTGGCCAAAAGCCATCAAAAGCAATCAGACTCAATAAGCGTGCAATGTAACTGCCTAATCATTTAATTAAAACGGAAGTTCATACACTGACACACACACACACACACCTACATATATATACACGCAGCTTCCTTTTGTTTAATATTCCTGCTGCTGCTGACGCCACCATCAATGCAATTGCATATTAATTGAAACTCACTCAAACATCAGCGCCCCTCACACATTCACGCCCCATTCCCCCAGCCCATGTAGCCCTGTCATACACCCTGTCAGCCGCTGCCACTTGCCACTTGCTATTTGCCACTTGCCGCATGCCGCATGCAGCTTTATTGTGAGTAAATTAAAACGTTTGGCTGCACGCTTGCATTTAATGAATGCATATCAAATGCTTTTCTCGTGATTACAATTCCATGCACTTGAAAAGCATGTCGGCACACCCCAAAGCTTAAGCCGGAATACATATGACGCAGACACAGACATTATCTTATTCATGTGTCTAAGTCAGATCAAAGCCCTGATGCCATAGTTCCCGCTCTGCCAAACACTTTTCGTTAAGTGGCGCATAAATGAAGCTGACAGTGGCTTTTGAGGCAATTAGTTGACATAGATAGACAGAGAGATAGAGAAAAAGAGAGAGGGAGAGAGAAAAGTATAATTAAGGATGATTATATTAAGGAATGTGTTGAACTATAAAGAAGGTAACAATCTCTGATATTTCTAAATTTGTGACTCTTACAGGGAAAACAAAAGACAATTGCTGCCACTTTGCTTTCTTCACTCACGATTGTGAAGTATTCATATCACGTTAGCTATATTTGTATACCCTTAATAAGTTAGCTAATTAGCCTTCGAGTCAGCTGCACATTTGCACAGCTGTTTTCAATTAGTGTCACTGCCTATATCTATTGACCGGAATGCGGTTGGAACAAAACTTCAATGTTCCTGCCAATCATTAGGCTGTTGGGACATACAACTGGCGGCCGTCACACCGAACAGCTAATTCTGTGCTCTAATTGGAATTGATTTCAACATGAAACTATTAATCTGGGTGTGTTCGCTGTGCCTCACTTACAGCAATGTGTATGGCATGTTCTTCGAATTGCCGGACAATACAGCATCATCAGCGGATAAGGATACTAAGGATGACGTGATAGGCGAGGCAATAAGTGGCATAAACCAATACCTGGGCATTCAGGCAGAAGCCACTAATCCGAAGCCTTTCGCTCAGCGTGAAGGCAACAATAAGCCCGGACCAACAACAGCGACGACGACGGCAACCTCGTCGGGATTCCTTGATGAAATGGAAATGTCCCTCGAACATGCGACAGATACGCTCGACGCTCTATGGCAGCAATTTAGAAAGGTAATACAGGTAAATGCATAAGTGCTTGCAATATATACAGTACTCTGGGTAAATTCCAGGGTCTGGTTAGTCTAATGGGCGACTTTGATGATGACAGCAAAGACACTGATCGACGGAACGTAACAACAACAAATAGCTTACATCAAACGCAATCAACTACAAATATGTTGTTGGCCACGGCAACATCAACAACGCCTATGCCAACAACAACAACAGCAACAACACTGGCAACACCAACAACGACCGTGAGATTGCCGCTTCCATAATAAATGCTAAAACAAGTTAAAAATGTTAAAAATTTAAAACACTTATAAAATACAAAACAATTTATTTGTATTTATAAAAAAAAGTAAACACAAATTTTGGCTACGCAGCTGCTTCAGATATTTGTCCAGCTGCGTATCTCAAATATTCCACAACGCATCAAGCAGACAAAACTCAGTTCATTCTTGAAAAGCATGTTGAGGTGCTACATTAATCTACCTCTCTTAACGCTCGCGCTGTATGCGTCTCTGGTGCAGGTAAATGGCAAAACTTAAATAAACAACTTAGAATACGAATATGAATTGATAACGAAAGAAATTACAGGCAGCTCCGTTTCCGGAAGCTGTAATGGCCATTTATCGCGTAGAACAGGTAGGTTTTCCTGTCAACGATATTACAAGTCGAAATTATGCACTCTCTGATAAAGGGGTATTTGTTCCGAACATGGAACTGCCATTGCTACAAAATAAATTCCAACAGAATGGTAAGTTATTACGCAGCAGCTGAAATAAACTGGTATTATTCTCATTGTTTTCAGATGTAAGCACAATGAAAATGAGTTTGCTGCAACTCAACCTACTTAAGATATTGATTATTTTGGATGTGATCATTTTAATATGCATATTTTATTCAATGAATAGCGACTAAAATTAGGTAACTATATTCAGACATCAATTTATGACTTTTGAAATAAAGACTTTTTAGTATGTAAGCGAAAACTGTGCATAATAAATATTTATTTATATTATCGATCAATACTTTTGAAAAAGGCACAGAGACGGATGCTTATCTCCAATTTGAGAACTAAAACGATAATGTTTCGGAAATGCATTTTGAATTTGAAAGAAAGCATCTGATATTTAGTCGTTTAGTTTATTCTAGGTCTAGACAGTAGGCAAACCAGAATTCAAATAAAGACTACCTCCCCTACAAGAGACACTACAAAGAATGGTCAGATGATACAACGTTTGTCTGCAGAATCTTAGAATATAGTCTTGCTGCAGCTTTAGTCAGAGCAATTGCTATTCGACTAAAAAGGTGCCACTTTAATCAGCTCTTAAGCTTCTGGAAAAATGTTCTTTTATTCCGATAAAGTCTTCTTTTCAGGCACATTGCCATGTTTACTTCAACAACACAAAGTTGTTTAGAGAGTCGACTAGGAAGCCGGATAAACAACACTAGAGTACTCTTGTTTGCTTAACTCAGTTTTTGTTTTAATTTAAAAGTTGCTGGAGTTAAACAACTTGCAGATGCCGTAGAAAGTATTCAAACACCATTATGTAATTTTAATCTGATCTATTTGCAGAATTTATCCCTTATTCACATTTTTTCTAACACATTAAGCATGACTTTTGATAAAAATAATAATTTAAGTAACAAAGGTAATATGAACGAACATGTAGCTAGTAATTAGCACAATTTACAAAGCTATTTAAATTGTTCCGTTGCTGCATCAACATTTGTTTTTGTTTGCTTTGTTTTTATTGCAGGTTCGCATTATAAGTGGGCAACTATTCAATAATTATAAGCCACTTGATGCCCAGTGAAACCGGAACATGATGGCGAGCACCCTCGAGGCTAAAATGCAATGCGCAAAATATCATTAAATATTGGCAGCTACTCATTGGGCGAACAGTGCCTGGCAATTGTGTTCGGCCAGTCTACAGCGGCAGTAGTTGTTGTTGCTGTTTCTCGTATTGTTTGTTTGCTTTTTTGCTGCCACTTTCCCATAGCTGAGTTCATAAATATTAACAGCTATTAAAACACTGAACTGGAGCAGGCTGGAAATTAATTTTAAAGTTTTAAACCGACTGACGCGCAGTTTACGCGCAATTTAGCCAACAATGTGAAAACACAGCCGGGTCGTGTGCAAACGGATGGTTAAACCAACATATTATACATCTACATATATGCACGTGCATGAGTGTGTGTGTTTGTGTGTGTGTGTACATATGTGTGCCTAAAAGCATTCAATGGCATTGTGCAGCCTCAATCTAATGGCTCATTTAATTAAAAACGGAAATTGAGCAAGTGACCAAGAACGGGCAGAGTGGCCAGGAGGCCAAGTGGCCAACTGGCGAACTGGCGAACTGGCCACCAGAAACTTTTCACCAAGTTCTAGGAAATATTAAAAACGGAAAACACTTTGGGGCAACTAATTCTCTGGCACTCTTTTGCTCTTCAGCCTTTAAGTCTTTTGTGCTCTTCACGTAGGTCTTATAACTTTTTCAAAAACTTCGTAACGCATTTGGCGAACAATATATATATATTTGTTTACGAAGTGTAAAAGTATATTGGCTTTGTGCAATGTCCATCTGTCGCTTGGTGTCTTATAAATTGTTAAGCTTTTTTGTATTAGGAAAAACTATAAAATAAATCTTATACATTATAGAGCTAGGACAACCAACTTTTGTAGATGGATCACTGTTGACTTCCTCCATAAAAACACCTTAAAATTATGTTCGAAAATATGGTTTCATTAATATATTTAACTGTTTTTGAACTGTGAAGAAGTCAAAGCTGACCCCTGCTTAGTCGAATCAATTCGAATATTTTGGAAGTGTATTCAATTTTAGACACTATTTGCCTTGCGTTAGGTGTTCTTTTTTTTGGTTTTTTGGCAGCCTTTTGCGAGTTCAAGACTTGGCCGGTTATTCACTTTACAAAAAGGGCGGCGCAGCGCATCCAGTTGAGTGCCAAGAAAGGAAGCTAACGCGGCGCAATTAGCAAGTTTATTGCATGAAATTATGAAACGCTTAATAAAAACGCGCTAAAAAGAATATTCGGTTTTGCGTGGCTAAGGGCAACTGTAAGCGTATATTAAACCAACAAAAAAAAAACGGGTGGGGGGCTCAGTTTGAGCCAAGCGAGTTAATTAAAAGGTTCACATATTTGAAAAGTTCGTCTCGCACAACAAGCGCAACGCAGTTTAATCATGTAAGTGCTGGCAAATTGTCGGCTAAAATTAGAGCCAGATAAATATTGCGCATACGCCTAGTATGCGCGTTAAAAGGATGCTGCAGGATGCTGCTTCTCTTGTTCCTACTCCAACTGATGATGCCAAGTTTTATGCTAATGGCTTTCGTTTAAAGCCAAAAGTAATTTATTGTTGTCAGTGGGCACCATCAAAAATGTTGCTGCACATTCATTATGCCCAAATGTATGCGCCTCTGTGTTTGCGGGTGTATACGTATGTGTGTGTGTGTGTGTGCGTCTGCTGTTTCTATGGCTGTGTGCTCATGTGATTGTGTATGTGCATTAAAATTTTAGCCGAAAACATAAAGCCAACTCTCCGTGTCGCCTGCGAGCTAAAAACTTGCATAGAAATTAAGTTAGCCAAGGGGAAAAATGCTTGAAAATTAAATGAAATGTTTTGCCACAAATCTCGCAGCTATTTGATGTGCATGCTATTAATATACCCTGTGCAGATGCAGCTTTCCCAAACAAGTATATCATTTGGTTAAATAATTCAATGATTAAGATATAAGTAGACAAAGTCTAAATTTAATGCAGATAAATATATGTATATCAAGAGATTTGCTTTGGTAATATATATTATAAACTTCTTATGATATAATTTTTAATGGATATCTCTTAACATATATTTCTCTTTGAAATATTAATTAAACAATGGCTGCGCACAACAATAATAATCAAATGCTGTTTATTTCTATGTGAAATAAAATTAAAAAGTGTATTTCTTATGCTTAAATTATTTGATTCAACTTTAAATATTTGAAATGTTTTCAACCACGGTTCAAAATACACACATCTGATAACATCACTAGTCTTTCATTGTATACAAAATTATATAATAGTTTTAGAAATAATGTAAATAGCTGAAAACAATTTTATTTACATGCCAAATAACATTTTGTTATTTGCATACCTTGTGTTTTTCTGTTAAATAACAAATATTTGTCTTTTTGAAAGAAGAAAGATAATATTATATATTTGAATCACATACAATAGAAAAGTTCTAATACTTTTCAAGGTTTATTATTATTTAGGTAGTAGGGTAACGTTTTGCAAGAGGATTCTTTTCATATAATTCTTTGTTTTTAGCTAAAGAGAAAAAGTTACAAGCGTTTTGTTTTGCCCGACTAAATGTATGTTTGTCCATTCGCTGGAGAACAAGATTTAAATATTTAAGCAAGTGGTTGCCGCAACCCACGCGACACGTCTTTGACGTTTTGGCCTGCTCGTTTTCTGGCCGTTTGTCGTTGCGATGCGCCCGGAAGTATGCAAAAGATAAAACGGGCGCGAACTTTGCAACATGTTTACGGTAAAAACGTGATTTTCGGCCCAAAAACTGAGCCCGGCTGCCGCTGACCAAATGTGGCCAAGGCCGAACCCTTCACCAACCGCAAATAAGTTAAGTTTGGGGAAAGGCAGAGCAGCCAACCCAACCCCCAGCCCACACCGCACCACCCACAAAACTCCACTGGTTCCACGAGGCTAAAGCTCGTATAAAAATTAAACATTTGTAGCTTTGTCACGTTCGTGTTGACACTTTCTTATCACAACCAGGCGAAATGAGAGTCACCCCAGCTCCGTCCCAGTTTCCAGATGCCACCCGGCACTCGACCCGGCCTAAATATGTGGATGTGCGTGATGGTATTGACTGTGACTGTGACTCGCTACCCTACCTGACCCACGCTGAAATGAAAGTACGTTAAGGGGCGGCTGCCACGCCCTATTATTCACATATGCTCCACGTTTTCATTACGGTTAAAATGCGTAAGTACGTCAACAAGATGTCTGACTGAGTGAAAGCCAAAAAGGTTAACGAACTTTTAGCCAAATTGCATAGTAAATCGACAGTAAAAAAACTTTTCATCTAAAAAAAATATATTCTAAAAAATTCATTTAAATTTAATTTCAAACTAAAATTTATATTGTAACTGATTTTATATTGATATTTTATCAAATATTGAATTGTATATTTTTTCACATTTTTTTCAATGTGTAATTTTAGACATTAGTTATAAGCAAAAGCTGCGTCAAATAACTGATGTATTAATGCAAACTTATTTGTTCAAATTAATATGTGAATATTCACATTTTGTTGGCTTTACACACATCTGACAACATCTTAGTTGGCCAAATAACTGGAGCAAACATAGCCAACTATAAGATCATTCCGCTCCGACAAAATCTTGTGTCAAGCTGAGGGCTACTTGAGCTTTTAATGCGTTGTCATTGGTTTGGCTTGAGAATTTCATTTGCATATTTAATAACTAAGAAAATAAGTTGTACATAAAGCTGAGCTATATTTCTGAGGTAAATTTATGGCATGCTATTCGAGTTTAACTTTCGAGAGTATACAGTTAAGTGTGCAACAGTGAAAGTTGTGGGCAAGTTTGTTGCCATGCAATTTTAATAAGTCCGTCACACGAGACCACGAAACTTGACAGCCAAAGGCTTCAAATTGAAAAAGTTTAATGAGCATGCGTATTTGATTAAGCCAAAGTGTCACGTACACACATAGGAGTACATACGTATATAGTATACACGGCTTTTGTTCGGGGAACGAACACCTTTGAGCATGAATGCAATCATAAGAGTTGACAAGCGAAAATGATTTTTATACAAAGCTGCAGTCGCAGCAGTTTAGCATGCTGTTTTTTATATTTGCAGTGTTTGACAAAACTCACAGAAAGTTAAAAAAAAAAAAGTTAGTTGGTCAAAGGCAAACCAATCTGGTATGTGGCTTAGAATTCTTTATAGTAACCATGGAACTGAGTTTCGTTGAAACCCATTGCCCATTCCATTTCAATAAAACTCAGAGCGCAAAGCGCCATTTTTCTACAGCTACCTGCGGATCATAATAAAACAAATTAAATATTTGTGAAAAATTCAACATTTCAATACAAATAGAGAGCAGGAACGATAGGGTATATTCTGAGGTTTTTGTATTCTACACAACAAATTCGCAAAACCACATAAATAAAACAGATTAAATACATAATTATTATTAATATATTAGAATATATAAGATAGACTATTTTCTATTTTACAAAGGTAACTTATTATAGACCACATATATTCTAAAGTAAATCAAGTTTTTGTGCTTATGTAGCGATTGCTTCTAAGGCTCAAAGTTTTTAGCATGGATGCCACGATATTAGTATTGCGATGCTTTCGGGCTAAATCTCTTTTGCCTTTTGCACATATATTAAGCCCAAGTCGCATACGCTCGTATACTTGGCTTTGCTTGTTTCAATGGCAATCAAAGTTACAAGTTTTTGAAAGGCAAATGGCAAAAAAGTTGAATTGACTTGAGCAGGAAATTAAGTTGATGGTTTCTTTTGCGCAATTTTGAGTGCAAAGGTCTCCTTTATGTATGTGCAAGCCACTTGAGTGCTTATTTCCATTACCCAACTCGTTGTCGTCCTGACAGCTACCACGAAATTCTTTGCTTACAGCTCTTTAGTTTGAGGAAAACTCGAACAGCATATAAAAATGTTTTCGTATCAAATAACAGATGACTTTTTAAGCAGAATGCATGCATTAATTGAAAAGGCAGTAGAATAACTAAAAGTTAATCGATACATATACATACATATTATACATTATACATATATTGACTTTTTATCGATTTGATATAGGAACCAAAACTCTCATTCTATAATCGTTCAGAAAACAAATTTGAATATAAACTTCTGCAGGGTATTCTATTTTTAACTCTCAATGGATAAATGTTATTTCTTGGTTATTCTTGTTTTGTTCATCACAAAATTTTGCTTATCGCCATTGAAGGATTTCATTACAGCAAATTCCAATTTATGTAAGCTTAATCTGCTGGCAATGTACAAATATTAATATTGTGCTATAAAAAAAAGAAAAGAAAGAGATTAAAAACAAAAATTGTTTCATTTTTAGCTACACTCAAAATTGTTTATTATGAAAAACTGAAAGTTGCATTAAAGGACGTCATTCTGTTTGAACTAAGAGCCTTTGTAATAGGAAACACACACACATACTCAATATACCATAGCGTTACAGTTGGCTTAGTATATTTACCCAAATAGCCTTTTGCATTTCCCGCAACAGTTTGTTAAACTTTGCACTTTTGCAAATTACATGAGTCCTGCCACCGGATGCTGTTGTGCTGTTAACGGGCCACCGATGTCGTTTTCGCTGCTTGTTGTAACAGTTGCAATTACATGTGTGTCTGTGTGTGTATCTTAATGTTTGTATGTGCTTATGTGACCTAGTCTGCGCTGCGAGTTTAGCTCTCAACCTGAGCACAGTCCAAGAGCATGTCCTGTCAGGTAATGAAACTGCATTTGCCTAACTACAGATTTTGGCACTTTGAAATTGAATTTGTTATCAAATTAGTTGCATCAAACAACCATTAGAAAGCAAATAGCTAATGGAACTTTCACTTAAGAACCATTTTCATATAATCTGGCATATTAATCATACAGCCACAGAGTTTCTGACTGAGCTTATAATAATATTGTTGCTATTGTTACAAAAGTTAAGCATAGAATATACGGCCTTCGGCGCCGAATATGCATCTCTCAATTGTGTAAATGACTGAGCTGAAATAATACAATGCAATTATTATGAGCACTTGCCTCTTCTATCGAATTTTCGCAGCAAAAAGGCTCTAGGTCTAGTCTTTTCTACTCTCTAGTCTTTTGTTGCTTGCACATATATGTGACAGCTTGCTGTACGAGGTGTTTATTTCGCAAGGGGCGAATGGGTGTCTGGCAAGCAAAGTACATTGGATGAGCTTTCATATGTTCAGCTTCGGCATACCAGACCCATGTCGGCCTCAAAAGCCACATATCTGGGTAAGTGTCTATGCATACATACACTCGCACAAATCTATATCAGTATCAATTTGTGTATTGTGCCGTGCAGCATTGGCGAACAGGCTAATAATGTTTGTGACTCAGCCAAATGGAAAACAATATTGAAAAATATCACTTGTCTTCCCAACAGGTACAATCGTTGTCTCTGCTTCGTTCCCATCTAAGCCATCCAATGGCAATTGGTAATGCTAAGGTCTCGGCACGTTGACAACGCCTGGCTTTCAGCTTGAACAAAAAACAGAAAGAGTTATGAAAATGTTATGCCAGTCTTTGTTTGTAGAAGCCAGCTTTTCTCCTTTTCATTTTGTGTTGTTGAGGTAGTAAGAAAATACTTGCAGCAAACGAAATTGCAAAATGCGACTTGAGCAGTAACTCTACTGTGGCTCGATGTGGTATTTAAATAAAATACTCAGTCAATGCATATATGCAGTTCTATAAGCCATAAGTATCTCAAGTGAATGAACGCATCGGAAATATATGTATTGCTTAAACAAAAGCAAACAACCTTTAATGCCTTTAGTTTTACAACTCGAAGTAATGAAATGATTTACCTCTCAGTAACTATCATTGCATTCGCAATCTTTTGCTTATTGGAATCTTCATTAATTTTCTTTTAACCTAAACTTATTGCAATCATAATTAAGTGATTATACTTGTCTTCAACTTACGAAAATCAATATTAGCAAATAACTTTATAGCATTGGCACTTCAAGCAGGCCGAGTAAATATGAGCTACTTGATGCGCATAAACAAGCGCAAAATACAAAGAAAAGTTAAAGACAATAATACTTAATTAAAAACTAGTTAGAATGCTACAGTCGGCTGGCTTATTTGATAACATTTCATATTTCAATTTTTATGAAATTTAAAAGACATAAATAAAAGTTTTCCTCAAGACTCTCTAGATCCCAAAAGAAGGTATAAGTGACTCTGCGAGTATTGGTTTGATTAACTGTCCAAGCAGGCATCGCTATTTAACTTAAATAAGACAGATCTTTGAGGTCGGATACAGCTGATTATCTTACTTCAGGTCAAGTCCCTGTCGGGGAGACATTATATGACTTATTTAAAGCCAAATCTTTAAAATGTTATAGAACCAATACAGTCTCTCACTTTTTGATTGCGGTGCATAACAGATGTTGCCACGTCAAAGCACACTTGTCAATGTAAAGGATACGTAAGTTGTAGCAATCATCTCTGAAGTGTAAAGCTCAAAAAGCGCTTTGATGCCGTGTATGGGAAGTTAGGTGTAGATACCTTTTAGTCAGGTGTCGTTCCCTGAATAACGTGCAAAAGCCAATTTAAACACATAGTACTTGTGTGTAACCTTCGCTATTTATTTGCACGATTTTCCCAAATGAGTTTTGCTCAGCTTATGTGAAACTTTTATTTCAAAAACCAATTTCATTTACTTGCTTCAAGGAACTTGTTTAAATTGAGGTCAGTTAGACTTCAATCAACCTTAAACCGAAGTCCAAACTTAATTTCATAAAAAGCAAAAGTGAAAATATGAAACGTGCAACGTGCGCTTTTCATTGCATTTTCTTCAACAATGTTGCTTAAATTGATATATCCAATGCACCCAAAAGGTGCTTAGAAAAGTTTCATACATATATACAGACTGAAATTATTACAAGAATATTCTTTTGCCTTTTCAGCTAGGAAGGAACTATATTTTCAACCGGAGAGGTGAATGCTGCCGGTCAAATTGGCTGTTGCTTCAACTATTAATTAGAGCTGAAAAGCTCGGACTTAAAGAGCTCTGAAACAGTCAGGATTTGATTAGTTTTCAACGCCGCTAACCAAAATTCAAATAATTTAAGCACAAATTCAGTTCAACTGGAACACCAAGTATGTAGGCAACACTTTTTCTCTTATGCTGTCCAAAATTCTTGGAAAATGCTTTCAAAGTGTTTGGCAGCGGGTGTCGCCTGGAGTTGTGCCAAATTCTCTATTTAGCGGCGCTAATGCTAATGGCCCCTGGCTCCATCTAGCGAAAAGGCGTGCTTAAATACGTGTCTATATAATTTTGCGCAACTTATGGGGCCTGACTGCACTCTAATGGGCGTGGGCGTGGTCGTGCTGGGCAAACTTTAACTTCACTTAAATCTACAATTAACTAGACATCAGTGATTAAAGCAGGTCATAACGAGCTGTTAGAGTTTCTCTCGGGCACTTATATATCTTAAAGAAGCATTTTGCCTGTGTACATAATGAAATAAATTGATTTCTTGTTTCAACAGTTGAACTGAAAATTCAAAGTTAAAATATTGCAATAAAAAGACTTTTCTCAATGGAAAATTAGAAGAGAAAGTAAAAAATTAAATCAGCGAGTTCCACTATTAAAAGAAAAACAGCAACTTTTCTCTAAAGAGTTTATAAGTTTGTCTGCTGGTTTTACTAGATTAAATTCAATTCTAAGTTTTCGATATGGAAGAAACTGGTGGACAAAGAAATATGTTAAGTTAAATATCGACTGGAGACGGTCACATAGAAAAATCAATATTTTCGGATTTTGTCATTGACAATTTATTTTATAGTTTTATCTAAAGAAAATGTCAATTCTAGAGCCAATCCTTTGGGATAAACTAATTTTCCACGCGCTCATGTAACAAAGTTCTATAATTTATAACCAATCTTTAAAGAATGTTAATAGTAGATAATAAGAAGAGTAACCCATTTGTCGAATTTTGGAGGTCTAGCTATAAAACCGTAGAGGGCAAAGCTTTTCCGCTTTCGGACGGCCCAAAGTACCTATATATATTTATAAATTTTGGTCGATCTCTAGAGGAAGTAACCAACAAGACCCTGGGCAAATTTTGTAATTTTTCTAGCTGTAAAGTTGTGTAAAATTCATATTTTCCTAGCTTGAATAGCAGCGAAATGCGTTGATTTCATACTGAAAGGCGGAGAACAGGACGTTTAAGAAGACGGACATCGGACCATATTAAGAATTAACTGATCAATTTACAATTTTAAAAGAGATGTTATTAGCTTACAGTCAAAACTAAAACTTAAAATATACAAGATTGTCTGAAAAGAACTATAATTTCGATAGTAAAATATGGAATATGAAATGCCATGCCACAGACAGAAGTGATTGACATGTTGCAGCAACATGTTGCGCGTGCAAATGTGAATGTTGGCGACATTAGTATGCGGCATGCAACATGCTTGCTTTGCTTGCTGTGCACACAATTACTTGGCAAATAATTAAGTACGTGCAATGACAGCAGCACCACCAGCGCAATGTGTAGGCATTTTTTTTTTGTGAGGACATTTGAGCTGAGCATTGGTAAATATTTACGCTGCAATTAGATGTGCAGCAGCCGTTGATGTTGTTGTTGTTGTTGTTGTTGGTACGCGGCTGTTGGAGTGAGCTAAGCAAATACGCAATACAGTCACATATGCGCGTGTTGCAGGTAAGCGGCTCTGTCTTGCCTGCAGCATTTCATACATATATTTGGCCGAATTGAAAATCAGTCAATTGCAGAAGCTGTTTGGGCAAAGGATTTGATCTGTTTGCCAATATAGTCGCATTAGAGACTGTCCTTGCAGCTGTCCACGTGACAGCAACAAGAGGCCGACCAAATGTGCGTTGTCAACTGTCGTAAATTTGAAAAATGTTCCACAAATAAACAAATCAGGTGCTGTTGGAGCTTTCAGCTCTGCTCGACCATTTTGTTTATAATTTATGACATCAACTGGAAGGGTAGCTAAGCCGGCGGCGGCACGGCACAGCACAACACAGCTAAGACATCTCCGGCCGTAAAGCACAAAACTGAAATATTGCCCAAGATTTTTATTATTTGCACACATTTCAACTGCTGGCAGTCGACCAAAGTAGCTGTAGTAGTTGTTTTTGTTGACTACTGTGTATTGAGAGTTGGTTGGGTGCGTTGGGAGCGCCAGCAGTAAAAGGCGCACAAATAAAATCTTGGAATGCTGACTGAGTTTGTGGCTCTGCTGTGGACATTTAAACAACAGTAGTGGAAAAACAAGTACAACTACAACAACAGCTTCAGCTACAGGAACAAGGAAAGTGGGCTTCATGTGCTGCTTATTGAGCATAAATCTATAAATATGCCAAGGCAATTGTTCTCTGCGTACACACAAAATGGATATAAGAACCAGCTTATCTCCCATCTGACCTAATTCTCTATGCTATCCATTAGAGTTTGTCCACAAGATACCCTTAAGGGTACTCGTATACTCGAACCGCACGAATCACGCTAAATCAGCATCAATGTAATTGAAATCGCGAAGATGACGAGAAATCCCTAAACAACACTTAATGATGCTTTCTCATCTAGATCCTAAATTACAGTTTTCAATATCGTTACTTCTAATTATTGCAGTTTTCCTTAAAGCTATATATAATTTGAAGCTTTTGCTGCTTAAATCATCATTAAATATCAAAAAGGAATTCTAGGACTAATGAAAAAGACTAAATGATTTAAGGCAGACGTTAACTTTGTTATGTTATATACCTATACCTATAAATATGTATTTATATTACACTTCAAGTTTCTTCATCTCCTTCCAAAGAAAATCAGTTTAAGTTCCGTATCGAATCATATTTAGTCAACGAATTTGCTGATTGAAATCAAATGCCATGTTAAGCATGCACATGTAGACACACAGATACACTGACACACACTCGCAGATAGCCATCTGAGTAGTTAATCTAAGGTCCCTTTGCCTCGCAGTTGACTGTCACATAAATCGCGAGGACTTCGGAAGAGTCACAGAGTCAAACGTGTTGTTGCTGTGGCTGTTGTTTGTCTGAAATTAGTTCAGTTCGCTCGGGGCAGTCGTGGGTGCCTACACCACTTGCCCACATGCCACTGAAATGCCATCCCAATATTATCTAGCGTTTATCGCTCATTCAGTTTGTGCACACTCGCACACACACACACACACACACACATAAACATCGGTAAGTACGCGGGCAAGTGTAGGGCGAGAGCTGTGCTAATGCTTGGTTATTTGTCATTAATATGCAAACAGTTAACTTCCACAAGTGCACGATTTTAGTATGTGTATGTGTATGTGTGCGTGTGTGCGTGTGCTTGTGCATTGTGCTTGCAACATTGTAAGTTGATTCAGCACTCGCCGGCTTCAATCAATGCCGGAAGCGGAAGTTAATTGTGCGCATGTTTCATGCAGCCAGTGACCGTTTAAGCATTTTGCCCAATGACAACAACAATTAAGTGAGCGAAAGAGAGGGCAACAATCATTTTACTTTTATAAGTATGGCTGAAGCGATGCAATATTTTAAAGTTTTCTATTTGCTTGGCCAATCGGTATAAAGCCTTTAAAATATATATACAAAAATTCAATAAGCTGCTAAAAGTCGCAGCATAAACTGAATACATACGCACAGAGACAGGAGGGCAGGCGTCAGGCAGGCAAAAAAAAATGTAATTTGTCGCTAACCAAGTGTGTACTAACCTCATTTTACTAAAAGCATTAAAAATAAAACGTAATCACATGCTTCATAAAAGTAATAACTACACACACACACACACACACACACACACACAGGCAGATAGATAGAGAAAAAGAGAGGGATACGAGCTTCCTGCAATTCAGAGCGTGGCTGACTACGTGTCGCTATAAAAGTGCTTCTGAATATGCGAGTGTGCGATTCTCTATGTGTGTGTGTGTGTGTTACGTACGTGTATGTCTGTCTGTCTGTGTGCGTCTGTGTGAGTAACTGTGAAAGCCTTGATGTCGCGACGTCAGTCGTCACTGTCGCTGGCACTGCCATAGCCCATAGACGATGCCATTGTCTATGTCATAGCACGCACCACGCAACCCCAATTCTGAATGAGTGTGAGAAAGAGGAAATAAAATTGTAAGTGAGACAGACAGAGAGAGATAGCTGAGTGTATGTCCATTGCATTAGTGTGCGTGCGCGTCTGATTTTTACGAGACGATTATGGCTTGCTTTTTATGTTTTGCCATTGAGCTAAAGCGTTGTGGCATGAAAAGAACTACCATTCGTAAGGTACTTCGATTTGGTTGCTTTGTTCATCATCTTCTCAGCTTCTGATTCTGGTTTGTTAATTGCACGCAAGCGACATCTAGCCAAACCACCTGGACGAAGCATAATTAACCTGTCCACTCGTCACTTAGCTTGAGGTGCACTATAGAAATCAAAATTGAGTCAACTGCAGTTCAAGTTGCAGCTGCAAGTGCAGCTCGTTAGTGGCAAAAAGCCAGACCCCCAATTACAATAATCTGACGTTTTTCAGGCACTTGGGGACAGGTCGCTGTCAGTGGCATCGATGCTGCAAGTAAGCGTTGATAAATGCAGTGTCAACGAAATGAAATATTGAGGCCAGTAATCCAAAGTTTGTGGCTCTGGAATTGGCTTATTAGGAAAGTGTCAGAATTTCGAATTCATTCAGCAACTGGCCAAGAGCTTTATCTTGTTGCATATGACAGGCAAACAGTTGAAGCATAGTGCGTACCCTCAGTGGACGCCGGACCGATCCCTAATTACGCAGCTGACAAGTCGAAAAGTTAAGTGAAAAGTTTCAAGAAAATTAAGAGACGCAAAATCTCTTATAGTTAATGAACAGCTCTCGAGTTTTTTGATTTGTCGCATTAGCAATGGCTTGATGCAGAATCAACAATTTCCCCAAACAGCCCAAAAGTGAGCTCGTGCGCACATGTGAAGCGCCTTAAAGCCGGGCCATGCTAGAGACAGCAGCCTGGCATTAGCCTGTGCGTGTGTGTGGGAACAATAAGCCACAATAACATAAATACTCATACTTTATAATGGCCGGCCATGCGTGAGAATTGGTTACTCAAAATGCCAAGCACAGTGGGCATTGCAAAAGTTTTTAATATAATTATTTGAGCAAGCAAATTGTATTCCTAATTGATTCACTAGACTTTGCTCAGCCTATACTCGTTGTTAGTTGTTGTTGCTCTGTCTGTCTACGGCTGCCTGCTCTTTGGATTTATATTTGCATGAGCTGGCATTAAGTCGAAATATGTTGAAACTGATTAATTAACTTAATTGGCTCAGTTCTAATTAGTTGAGTTTGCCTAGCGTATGACTGTTGCTGGCTGTCAGCTTATTACCACCTTGCAGTAGGACAAGAAGTAATGTAATCCACACTTTCATTAATTTATTCAAAAATAAAAAACTCAAGAAATTCACAAATCGAACGAATTTGACTTAGGGGAGCTGAGCTTCAGTAACAAAATTCTCAACGACTTCCTCTGGGCTGTTGGTAATCAGAGCCAAGCGGAATTGTATGCAAATGATTATGTAGCTAATCATGCCAAAAATAAACTGCAATTGAAACGAAAATAACAATAGCTGTCCCTCAAGTTTGATAAACCGATTCACTTACCTTGCCAAGAGACTCATTATTGATTACCAGCAAACCTCCGGCACTAAAAACGAAATTCTCCTGACCCAGTTGGGCTGAGATGTGATATAGAACAGTATTTAGCTGATCATTTTCACGATCCGTAGTTACACCGTGCAATATAGATCGAAACTGACGCTGCAGTAGTTCGCATCTAGTGCAGATATAGCTGGGGAGAAATGTGAATATCAGCTTGCAAGACTCCTCAGCAATGCAATCTGAAAGAAAAATAAGTTATGTTTGGCAGATCGGTTAACAATGTTACCCACAGTATGTAGTGGCCATATCAACATGGTTATAATTATTGACAAACATCCAATAGGGCAAGACGGACATATCCACAAAATACTTCAGCAACACAACGATCAAGCTCAGTTCAAAATTGCGTTCAATTGTGCGCACTGTGTTCCACATCAGCCCGTGCAGATGCTTCAGCACGAACAAACGCTGCAGCGACAAACGGCGCAGAGACCACAAGTCATTACTTGTCTTGTCCAGCTCCAAGATCAGCTTCCAACTAACCTCACCGAGTTCCACATAGAAGAGCATGATCATTAGAGCATACAAAGTAAACTCGGTGAGATGCAACAGCAGCACCACTTCTGAGTAAAAGGCGTAGACGAGCAGACGTGAAAAATTCGTGACCAGGTTGTTATAAAAGGTTATCACCAATAGCATTAGGCAGCACATCAGCCACAGGCAGTATATGGCATTGCAATGGCGAGAAATGCGAGCTAGGTCCACATTATGTCCAAACTGCACTCGTAGGATATACCGCATTCGTTCCAGCTGCTGATCAATCTGGCCACTGCGATTTCTCCAAATCGACTCCATCGCAACTGCCAGGTGGCCGATGGTTAGTGTCACAAAGTTCAAGAGGTCGACCACAAGGGAGAAATAATCATTTCGATTGTAGATAACTCCATAGTTAAAGCTAAATCGCCAATGTAGTATAAAAGCCAGGTAAATAAACAAACTGGCTGTGTAGAGCAGCTTTAGCGGAACATTAGGGCGGAGCGGCAGCAACAGCAGCCACTGCTTAAAGCGGCTCATCCAGCGGAGAGAAGCCTCGTGCAACTCGCCAGGTACATGCCACATGACTAAAGTATATCATAAGACTATAAGTCAATTTACTCATGTGGCATGTCCACTTAGATCCACAATCAATGACTAATTGGCTAATTGCAGAGGGAAATGCTCTTATTGACTTATAGAATACCCGCCATAGACGCGCAACACTTTAAAATATATATTTCAATAAATGTATATATATACATATGTACATATATTTTTTTTCATTTCCACAAAGTAGAACGTAATATATTTTAGTAATTTTGTAATTGCTAAAGCTGATAAAAATATTTTAGGAAATAAAAA
Organism: Drosophila gaucha; assembly: GCA_035045545.1. Taxonomy (NCBI): domain Eukaryota; kingdom Metazoa; phylum Arthropoda; class Insecta; order Diptera; family Drosophilidae; genus Drosophila; species Drosophila gaucha. The sequence continues at coordinate 464,181 of JAWNOY010000129.1, forward strand.
AGCTCAGCCAAAAATTAAAATGTTGACTAATGATTTCTATGACGACTAAATAACAAGTGATTTTTGAATCGACCCATCGAATCGATAAAGCATCTAGTTAAAATGGATGACGATTATGTGTGTATGGTATCACCTGTATCACCTGTATGGTGATATCGACTTGGATCTTGATAATGGTCAAGATATAAGCATACGGCAGTGACGTAGCAATCCTATATTTAAATTTTCGACATCGAAATCGATTGTAAGTAAAAGTGTTTTTAGCGGAATCGACATAAGCAGGCCAACAGTAGAAACAAATTTGTTCATGATTTACTTAATATGATTCATTTAATAACCTTAGCAGGGTATGCTGATTCTTAAATTACGTATTAATAAATGATAATATATAACATTAATGATTTAAAATCTAATTGGAAATGTTTATTACACAATCATCAACATATTTATAGACAAATATGTTTAATAGGTGCAAAGGTTATTCATTGACTTTTAATGTCACATCAACATTATATATATTTAAGACAGACTACAATTTTACTTATATAAAATTTGTAACGAGACTGCGGAAATGATTTTGGATATAGGTTTACTTAAAATTAAAAATTAAAAATTACTCAAGTAAAAAAAAATTAAAATTAAATTAAATTAAAATTGTAAGATTTTGGTGCAATTGACCCTGACCAATGCTCTGTTCAGTCTCAGCATATTCCCTTGTCTTCATAGTGTAAGTTATCCAAAACTGAATGCAAAGGAAAGTGTAGCTCAGTACTCCGAATAGAAACTGCAAGCAAAACGTATATAAATGCAATGTTTAAAAATGAAAAGTAAATCTTACTTTGCCTAACAACTCATTATTGATCGTGACCAAGCCGCCGATTCTAAACTGACAAGTTTCCTGTTCCAGTTGTGCAGAGATTCTTAGTATAGCTGTATTTAGCTGCTCGTTGCGGCGATCAGCTGATATTCCATGAAAAACTGATCGAAACTTTCGCTGGAGCTGATCGCAACGGGTACAGAACCAACAGGGAATACATATCTCTAACAGTGTGCCAAGCTCCTCCGTAAGACACCCTGTAAGCAGAATTCAATAAAAATAAGTTCTGTAGAGAAGCCTCAAATGTAGGCTTATCTACAGATCTGCAGTGGAGTATTGCTGGCATAGATTGCATTTAGATACGCCCAGTATGGAAGAACAGAAGTATCGATAAAGTATTTCATCATCACCACAATAAGACTTCGCTCAAAGTTTTCCTCGATGTCGCGTTGAACCTTCCACAGGAGTAGATGGAGCTCTTGCAGACTGGCGAAGTGTTTCAGAGGCAAGCGCCGAGCGGACCAGGTCTTAAAACGCGACATCTCTATTTGTGAAATAACACTTGATGCAGCATCAATCAACTCCTCATAGCTAATCAACACAAAAGCTGAATGCAATGTAAACTCGCTGCAACGCAATATGAGCACCAGTTGCGAGTAGAAGTTGGTGAGGAGCAGAAGCGAGGTGCTCGTCGTTAAATTGCTGTAGACTGTTGTGACAAAAAGCATCAACACACGCAACATTAAGAACTTAAAGACTATATTGGTATTGAAACGATTGCGACTGTCTTTGATCTTGTGGCCAATTTGATCGCAGAGAATATATCGCATGTGTAGAAATTGCTTCTCAATTTGATTGCTTCGATTCAGCCAGACCAATTCCAATGACACTATGAAATGGCTAATAACTAATGCCACGAAGTTAACCAAATCAATGAGATGCGACAAATGATCATGAAAACGATCGAAGTTCACTTTGTAATTAAAAGCAAAACGCCAGCGAAATATTAAAGCTAGATAAGCTATCATAGCTCCAGTATACAGCAGCTTCAGTTGAGGATGTGGTCGTGGCGGCACTATTAACGTCCAACGCATTATCAACTGTATGATGCGCAGCGCAGAATTGTGCAGCTTAACTGGCACATAACCCATGACTGAGGTGTTGCTGAAAAGTTTTTATTGTTCGCTTTGTCTGTCGGATCGAAAATCAATAACTAATTAGCTAATTGAAACGATCAGATATAAAAAGTCCAACTAGTCGTAAGTTTAAGAGACAAAGTTGTCAAATCAAAAAGTGAATCGCTTCAAGGTATGATGTGAGTTATGAGTGCATTATTTAAATGCCATTAAATTAATTGACAAAGACATTAGAGATTAAACTAATTACTCATATCTAAAGAGCTCAACATGTCACAGTAAATATTATTATTCCAATCAAAAGCAGAATAAAGCTAAGAATATGGTTTGCTATCAGCGCCTCAATTCAATTAATGATAAATCTATAAATGACTTTACTTTAAAAGGGGAAAGGCATCTCCCGTAATTCTTGGAACAGCTGTTTCAGCTGATTGAATTGATTTAAGGACTGGTTCTATGATAGCTCCACGATGCCCGACATCCAAAGCCAACGGACTATTGACTGAGGCAGAAGCAAATACACCCCGCGGCATATTTCAAATTAACTTTTAATTAAAAAACTTTTTTTGTTGATATATTTGAAGATTATACTCCATTATTGGCATAATATTAATTTAATTATTTCGATGATAGCCATTAGTTAATATGATAGGACTGCAAAAAAAATACATTTAATACTAATTACAATACTCGCATAATAGCCATTAAAAAGCTAAATTAAAGTACTCGACTTGAATAAAAAACTGAAAATAATATCGCATATATTTGTAATATAATTTTACGTAAAAAACATCCCCAAAGCTTAGTAACGCATGTTTTATAAATTTGTAAGCATTATATACTTTGGTGACATTTAAAATATTACGGGAATTTGCTTAAACTTAATTGTTTGTTGCATAATAAATATCTTGATGTGAATATAGGATGTAAACCAGTTTAAGGATGCATGCGAGATGGATGAAATGTTGCTTGAATTTGAACTCAACTATGTTGGTTGAAAATATTCAGCTAATAATATCTCTAAAGTACATGAAATTAAGGAAACATAAATTGAATTGTAAAAAGTATTTCAGTTTCTTGTTTTCGATGTCAGAAATTATGAATATCCTTCATCAGTTTCACAAAGTTATATATAGTAGACAATAATAGACGCTGTTGAACATGTTGCGCCCATTTGGCTTAGGGTGAGAACCATCTAAAACCTTAGCTGTTCCTTGAACAGCATCCACCCACATATCCAATCTCAACCCTAACCCGTTAATTTTAAGACATGCTTTGGATTTATATTGTTCTCGACGTACCCCATTTGATGTTTTTTTATATTTGTGATGTATTCTGCTGCCTGCTCCAACCACATGGGCGAGTTGTTCCAGGAACAGTGGTTTGGATATAGGGCTTTTGTATAGGAACACGTCTAAGCCTAATTTCTACAAGAGTATGTAATCTTCAGCGTGCAAAAGATTGCCTTCCCTTCTTATTTTACAATTATTTTGGTCTCAAGTGATACATTCCCTTTCATCTGCGATGCCTGGCCGAACTGATAAGAGAGTGTTGTAATCGCTTTAAATGCCATTTAGCCCATTCAAATTGCCATCAAAGTGACGCCAACAAGTTGGAATCAGCCCCTGAGACGTATTATTTGTTAATTTCATTACACCAAAGCAAAACTCACTCAAATTTACGCACACACTCACACACACAAACAACCACAAAGAGCAACGAAAATTGCTTATCAAAAACAGGGGCAGGCATTGGAGCTGAGGTTGGGGTCGGACCCAGAGCCGGGATGACTGTCAGGCAGACAAACACACATAAATTTGCATGCCTTTATTGCAACTCAAAGCAAGAGACAAGCAAACACAAACACACACACACAAAGACAAACACCCACCCACATATAGTGGTACATGCTGGCTTTATGCAACCACTGAGGCTTTCTGTTTGCACACTTATAAAACACCTATGGAGACGATGAAGCTCAACGCCTCCAGTTATTTGAGGTAATGACTTAATTGCCACGCTACTACTACCTTGCCCCTGCCCCTTACTTATGCCACTCCTCGAAGCAAGCCTCTTCAGCTCAACGCCAGCGTCACACCAGCGCTGCCTGTCTGCAATTGGGCTCATAATTTGTGCAGGTGTCGAGAGCGCTTTGTCTTTGATTGCGCGACTGCTGCGTCTCTAATCTCTGCCAGCCACATCGCAATCATAAACAGCAGCAGCGCCAGCTCCTACAAGGGCAACAGCAGCAGTATTATCCTTTGTGCCAATACTGGGCCACTTAGAAGCACAGCAAGCTGCTGGCGGGCATGGGTCGGCTGCCGGCAGTTGGATCAGGTTGTGGCCCTTGGTTAAATTGAAGCAATTGTGTGGCGTTGATTTGTATAATTTTGTAATTTGTATACCAAAATGTAGCCACACATGTGTATTTGCATTAGCCGAGGAGTTGGCAATTTTACTTTCCCTAGACCGTGCCAAATATATATAAATAAATTAACGTACAAGTATACAAACGCATATTGCGTATACCTATATAAATGGGGATGTTACAAAAATTGCAGTCCTCAGAATTAGACAACCTTTTGTAGAAGCATTCCTGAAACCTGAGAGTTTTCTATAAAAATATGCTATATAAATATAAATTTTAGTTTATTAAAGTTAGGCTCAATTTTATTTTAAATATATTTTTGGCATTTGCTTTTATTGAGTTTAGCAATAAGGCTTAGATTTTATATATATATATATATATATATATATATATATATGTATTTTTCTCTTTGGCTTCTTAAATATTTGTTATATTTTATGTGTTAAAATAAATTTTATTCTAATTAAATATTTACCATTTCAATTTTATTTCCATTAGGGTTATATTTAAAAATGTATACAAAATGTAAAATAAATGCATTTTTAATGAAAAATGCAAGTTTAGCTCGAATTTGTAATAAATCTCCTCACTTGCTATGAGTTATTTTCTTAGCAGCCCTCGGTGGAGCATCATACCCATTCTTCGCGCCGCAAAGGAAACAATTTTTCCAAATGTAATTATCGGCATATTTGGCCCAAGTATTCTACACACTCGCATTCGCACTCATGGGTGTTTGTGTGTGTGTATACTTGTGCTTGTAAGTATCCTGCACGTGCCTACAGAAATGCCAACATGCTGACTTTGGGTCTGGCTTTGGTGTTGTAGTTCAAAGAGAGCGGCCACCCCAACTGACGTCTGTGGTTTCGCTTTGTAGCGTCAACTCGTTTCCTGTTGGGTAAATATGAGGCACAGATCTTTGGCACAGCTGCTTATATGACACGAGGCGGGGTACATGTCGGAGTGTGCTTTGTGTAAGTCATTACATCTTATCTGATTTTAATTTGAAGCAATTTACTTTCTTGCACCTGTTGACCTATGTAATACTCCAAGCCTCCCTTAACTCCCGACCCTCGGTTGGCATTACAAATATGCAAATGCGTAATGTGAAAATGTAAATATGGTAATTTTGGTGAAAATTGATTTTGCAATTTAATTGAAAACTCCGGCGCTTTTTGTTGCTGCGCACATATCGTTGTCGCATTTATGTTTGCTGCTACCATAATTGTTGTTTTTGCTGTTGTTGTTGTTGTTGCTATGATTGTTCAAGCAGCTGCCACAAATTGCATAAATACTTGAACATTCCCAGTTCCATCTTTTCGCACATCGTTTGCGACTTTTTCGGAGATTGTTTTTAATGACATTTAAATTGCCAAAATTACAACAGCAACACACGCACACACACACGCATTCACATACACAGTGGAGTGCTGGAAATCAATAATCGCAAAGTTCAATTGGAGTCATTGGCAGACCCAGAGCCAGTCCAAAAGCCATGGGCGGGAGCTGACAAATGCGGCTGATATATGTCCCAGACTGGCTCGATAAATTTCATGTGGCGCTGTGTGTATGTGTGTTGACTTGCAAAAATGCCTCGGGGCGTGGCCCAGATGTGATATATGTGCGGAATTTGGAGAGCAATGCAAACATGGCACCTTCATTCACAATAAAAATTAATTGCATTTTTTCAAACACATAATTATGATGGGGAAAGTGAGGAAAGCGACATGAAAAACGAGTCCAAAGTCACGCCAGTTCACACTAGGACAGACAATTGCAAAAAGTCAGGTGATAACAATGACAGCACACACACACACACTCACCCAGTTATATATATCTATCTCAGCATTTGTAACAAACTTCGATAACATCATTTATCTTCCCTGGCCACAGGCAGCCAACGGACGAGGCGTTGCCCAAGTCAAAGACTCGCCGTGGCGAGACTGTTGCGGGAGGTGGCGACGAGTGTTCTCTGGGCATGGCTGAAAATATTCTCTGTAGCTATTTATTGGCAATTTCGTTGCTCTGTGATATATTTCAAATAGGACCACGCTAAGCTCTATATTTCAAATTAATTGGCAAGGTTAAGCGAAGAGCTAACTGCGCAAGTTTTGGCATGTGAAAAGTTGTCACTCGTTCGAAATCAACTTTAATTCACTTGATATTCGAGAGGACGCTTTATTATCTCTGCTGCCTTTCGGCAAGGTCAGTGAAATAATAAAAATAAGACCATTTTTATATTGGCTCATATAGACGACGACGACGACGACGACAACAACGGACTTGATTCGAGGCATTATGGCGGCTGTGGGTTCGACTGCGTCTTGTTTTTCTTTCTCTTGGGTGGCTGACGCCGCAATTAGGCCAGTCTAATGTGGCGCGAACTCAAGCAGCCAGACAAAGCAAATGCTTTTTTTAGACCGCGTGAGTTCACAAAAAAATGCGCAAATTTATACACCCGCAGTCAGACTTACGACAGCCTCGACATATCATGGGGCGTACATAACTATGCCATACTTTTGCCACAAATCTCAATGGAAGTATTGACAGGCCAGACAAAGAAAGTCATTGCATATAAGCACATTATTATTTTTTGTATGTTTATTATCCCGTAGGTGATAGCCCGTACCCTGAATTCAAATGCCTTAACATATACATATATGCGGACTTATAAATAAATGTATAAATGCAAAAATTTATTTACTTACAAATTCATCTATAAGAAACTGGGATAGCGTCTCCTATGTACACTCATCACTAGAAACACAGAGGACGGAGCAAGCGAGTAAAAGTAAGAGCAGCAAAAAAGAAGAGAGGTAATTCAAGAACGAACGATTCTAGGAAAATTTATGAGAATCCGAGTGACTGAGAGAAAAAGTTTTTCAATTCTCTTACTTAAATTCATGATAACCGCATAGCAAAGCCTTATTTATAGACCCGTTAATTCCAAACTTACTGTAGTAAGTGTAATAATCCATAAATTATACATACACAAATTCACTTATTATAACAATATTTAATTGATATACTTAAGCTATATTAAAAGTTGAAAAAGCCACTAACCACAGCCAGCAGCCATGACCAGGTCCTTGTCTGTTTTTGCGGTTCACTTATTCACTTATTATGCAGAACAAGTTGAACAATTTACGCTGACAGGACTTGCCGTGTTGGCAGTTGCCAGCTATCAAGTCTGAGCCTGTCATTCGGGAGCCTGGCAGCAGGACAACTACCTTAATTGACCGAAAGAAGTCGTAGGAGACTTCTTTTTTTGTATGTATAGATACATATGTATATGTGTTATTAGTATCTGGCTGCATTATATCCGAGTGGAACAGATTTATGCATTAATTCGGAAACAGGTACACATTTAGCCATGTACTTAACTTAACATCTGCTGGTATTTTCCATCTTCATTTGCAGTGCTGTTGCTGATTCTATTGGCTCTGCCGCTTATTGCTGTTTACCATATTTCTGCTTATTTGTTTGCCTTCTATGATAAATATTTGAATTTAAATTCAAACGTGCTTGACACATAATACACCGCCTGCAGCCAGTACTCTACGTAGCCCATTTCGCTGTGCAAATATTTTATGAATTTCAATGAGCCTCCGGCGTCGCTCAGCGCCGCTAGTGTTGGGCTTGAGGGACGCGGGGCGCTGGCACAAAAGCGGCAAAGTGTAAAAGGTAACAAAATGCGAAATTAGTTTGACACGTGTAGAAAAGTAAGAGACAGAAAGCTGCTCAGCTCAGACCAGGCCGGCCCAGCCCAGCCCAGCCCAGCGCGTGGCAGGCAAGCAGACCGCAAATGTCGCAGATTTTCCTTGAAATGATTTCTAGGGATTTGCATCATGCTCCCGACACACACACACACAAACATACATATATATTCGCACACGTTTCTTTCGGAGTTATAGATTTATATTTGTCCTTTGTCTTGAAGACTTGCAATTTATTCACACTTTTGATCCTTAAAGGAAATAGATATGTTTCTTTTAATATAATTGAATTTTGCAATTAAATTATAATCCTTAGTCGTACAATTTGTTCTAGCAGTTAAACTTTTGAAGCCTTCCCAATGACTTTATAAATCAAATCTACTAATTAAAGTTTGCTGCTTGTTTTTATCTAGCTACAAGGCTTGAATCAGCGAACATTTTTACACAACCAGAAGTCTGTTGCCAAGGGGCAATGCTGATTGCTCGAGTAGTTGTCGCTGTTTGTAAGGAAATCGCTGCTAAAGAAACTTTCAGGGACGACGACATGCTAGCAGTTTTCTATGTGTCGCCATCTGTACTGCGTGTTAGCGAGAACAATATGCATACACAGGCGCATAAGCAAATATGTGGGTACATGTTGTATGTGTGCACATGTCACCGCAAATCTACTTAAAACGCAATTAAGTTGAATGCAAATACAGCCGACGACATTGCCTGACACTGCGGTAAAATGCAGGCCGACAGCCGAACTGCAAGTTAAACAATGGCAGACAGCGCGAATGTGGATGCAACTCGAATTGTGCCTTGCCCCATACCCCATACCCCTGTAGTCATATAGCCATATAGCCATATAGCCATCTCCCCATCACTTATGCCTTCACCTTTCTTTGTCGCAGCCGGCTCACCGTAGTGTTTCTGATAATATTTCTGGATAAAATAAAGTATATTTAATATACATACATATACGAAGCTGAAGCAGTGTATGAAAAGCATAGCACGAATACTCTATCGAATAGAAAATACACTTCCTAAGACAAGCAAAAAAAATCAAAAAATTTATGTGAGTATATTTTCTTTAAATAAATCTATTTCATTAATTTCTTTAAAAAAATTCATGATATAAGTAAAAAATTTCGAAATTATTTAACTACAGTGAAAGCTCCCGTGGACGGACAGCCAGTTCCAGTATTTTTGTCCGCCTGCTGGAGATGTTAAGGATTTGGCTGTACAATAATATCTTCATCTGAATCGCTTAGTTCAATGTCACTTTGATTAATAATATTAATTTAAATGTTGTTGTCGTATGTGGGTAAATGGCTATCTACTTTTAAAAAATCTTCAAAATTGTATTTTCCAAATTTTGAAATTAAACTTAATTATGATCTATTAAAATATGATTTTTGTCCGCCTGCGAGACTTTTGTATAAAAATGTAAAAAAAAAAATCGTGTCCGTCCACGGGAACGGATTTTGTATGAAAATCATGATAAAAATCTTGACTAGAGCTTTGTACATCTGAAAAATAAATATTTAACTATTGCGTTAATTTGAACGTCTCTTATTCTCTATTCGCAATCGTGAAAGCTGATACGTTTTAATTTTTATTAAAAAGTATTTAATTCCATTTAATTTATTTCATATTTTTTTAATTATTTCTTATTTTATTAAAAATGTCAAAGTATATAAAATTATTATTTCTAGGTTTTCTTTAAAGAAACCTTTCTCGGTAGCACTTAAAAAAAAATGTGTGCTTTGTTTGATCCATTTCTATGGAGCCAACATAAATAGAGACTTATATGTCGCTAAGCATAAGGAGAAGCATAGTCGACTTGTGCGGAAATACAATTACACAGTGGTATCTGTCAGCGTGGGTTTAAGGAGGGGGTTGGGTCGTGCCAAGGATTTTCACATATGGTGGCGATGTCCTGAAATTGTTAAGCATCCTTCTACCTGCTGCCGGCAGCAGCACTCTGCTGCTTGTCTTGCCGATGACTTAAAACTTAAATTTGTTTTTGAATAAACTTTAATCAACTTTATTTGAAGAGGAGGAAAAATAAGACACGAAACAGAAGTCGTCGTATTGTCTAGCAGGCGAGGCGGTGACGGGTTCAACTTTTCCATTCAACTTGACGGAATTCTTGAAGGTTCTTTGGAAATTTGCGAGAAAAATAACCATGTAATTGATGCTCCCAGCACAAGTGAAGCCCCGCCAACAAATGTCTATTGTGCGCCATCTCCGACTCCCGAGTGGCAGTATGCGTCCCTGAATACTTTACAAATTAATAGCGCATATGTTATGAAACCTCTCAACATTTTGCATTCAATTAGGCGGTTGTGTATCGTTTTAGGGACCTAATACAGTTGGATGAGCTCGAGTGCATTAGGTTTTCAAGTTTCGAAAGGTGCAAAATGCATACCGCGTGCCAGGAAGTGGTCCTACCTAAGACATAAACAAACGACCAATGCAGGCCATTCCAGGCTGCAGTTCCAGTTCGAGCAGAGGAAATTTCTTGCCATAAATTTACTAAAAGCTTTCGCAACGAAAATTTGTTGCTGCCTTCCGCTGACAACATGGCTCACCTGGCAGGAGCCACAGTTTCCCTCACTCTCTCGCTCTCTCTCTCTCTCACTATCTTTGGCTCTTTCTCGTTCTCTGCCAGTCTTTCTCGCTTGGCAGGCTGCAGCCAAAGCAAAATTTACGCCTCTCCCTTCATTATTATTGCACTTTGCCCGAACGACGTTGTTGTTCATCTTGTTGTTGTTGCTTTTGTTGCTGCTGGTGCAGCGGTTGTTGGCGGCTGTGGCTGGCTTTCGCTACCGCAGACAATTTGGCAGACGTGCAAACCAAGTTTCTAAATAAAAGTGCAAACTAAATGAGCATTTAGTGTGCGCGCATCGTAAATTCCTGTTGAAATATTTCTGTCGTCTTACAATTTAGCTTTAGCATCCCCGCGACTTGACTTCCACTTCGAAGTGCACTCGAATTTAAAGCCTTAAATGTGAGTTCCGCCAAAGGACGTAGGCGGTATGCGTTCAGTTTACACTTGTGCGGATCTGTGTGGGTGGGCAGGTCGCTATTGAGTGTGTGAGTGCGAGTGTGTGTGTGTGTGCTTGGGAATCTTTGACAAAGTTAAGTCCGCCCCATGGCGTTGGGCATAATAAAATGGTTTAATGAGGCGTCGCTGCCAGCGCCCGTCATGCACCTTTTATATGTCTGGCAATAGTCGTTTGCCTGGACATGGACAAGACACACACCTACACCCACTGTGTACACACACACACACACACACACGCGAGCTGCCACACTTGCTGTCAACACAGTCGCACATGACTTCATTAGTGTAATGAAAACAGGCAAAAAAAAATGTCAAGGTTGTTCTCGGGCCGCTTCGTGAGAATTGTCGCCGTCAATGTTGGTCCATTTGCGAGAGCTTAGTGCCGACTGCCAAAAGGTTAACACTTGCAAAATGGCTGACGTGGACGTGCCGCATTTTCGTTTTGAATAACAAATTTAATTAGAATTAATATATGAGAACTAGAGCCGAGCAAATCTAAACATTACCCCAACCGCCCTTGGCAAACTTGGACCGATATAAATGCATATGTGTATGTAGGACTGTCTGTATGTACACATACAAGGACTAGTGTTATGTATGAAAAAGCCATTCACATATACGAGTGTATTATACACATCAGGCAATTACTATTTCTGTGGCTCCTCTTCCTCTACAGAGGACAATTCTGAAATGGAAACAGACCTTTTTTCAAGGTAGGAGCTTTCCAGTAGTACTTCTAATAATAAATTAAGTCGCCAATTTCCTAATTGAAAAGAAAATTGAAAGAACGAACGGTATCATTTGGCATTTTTTGTTTCTTTATAGTTCTGATGGTGTAATAAAAATTGAGTTATATTTTTCCCATAGCCAAAATTTTAAATGGGAATCCAAGGTACATATATTTGGGAATGGTTATAAGTGTAAGAGGTAGCAGGAGGCGTGGATAACTCCATAAGGAGTGTGTATATAAGAAAACAAACACCGAAGTTGTTCAAAACGACATTTTCTATTGAGTTTGATAAGAAGAAGCACAGAATGTTTGCAACACAAGTTTGATCTAAAGACATTTTGCTCTAAAGTTTTTCTTAAGAAGCATCTGATGGAAATGTGCTGTGCTTTTGTACACTCGTTCGCAAAGTAAAAAGAGTATATTGGGTTCGTGCAATGTATGAATGCAAAGCATTTCGTCACCATTCAAGCTAGAAAAACTGAAATATGGAACATATATTCATATGTACTCTCATATATGTTTGCAAAGAGCACATTCAAATAGAAATATTTGCCAGACAATTCTACAGTTAGATCCTCGAAATTTGACTAGTGTGGTACTGTTGACCTCCTCTATATATTGACTAAAAATATGCAACACAATATCTTCCAATTTTACTAAGCTAAGATCATTAAAGTTTGTATGCAGATCACTATGAAGATCCAATTCTGATAGACATAAATCCGCAAATATTATTTATTATTATTCTACATAATTGGCCAGCTCTTAAAGCAAATTTTCAAGTGAGTGGCACTTTTAAAATTAATAAAATTGAATTAAGCGCTGCATAATTTTTGTTAATTTATGCGTTAATTCAATAAAGCGCGAGTGCTGCAATTCGCATGTCGCATGTAAGCACAGAAGCCCATATTAAAGTTAACTATGTGTATATATTTATATATATATTTGTACAGAAATATAGTACGTATTCACGTGGCGTGTGGCAGATCCTCTCTGGGGAAGCGAGGGTGTGGGGTCCATTGCAATTTAACGCGCAATGGCCACGGATATCCGTTTAATGGCCATGAATACATAAATAATAAAAATGTATTTGTTTATTACACACAGACATAACAGATACACAAACAGACACACACACACACGCATGGAGAAGTCAGCTTACATGCCTTTATGCCAATTTATTTACCTTCGCAAATAAAATATATGGGCATTCTTTTTTAACGGAAAGCAATTTAAACAATACCCAAGAGTATTTATAATAAGCGCAATAAAAGGCAATACAAAAACTATCTGTGCAAACTGTGAAGAGATTGGCTTTTGTGACAGTATGTGTGTGGATTTGTGAGTGCATTGCAAGTGTGCGTGTGTGTGTATGCACTTCCGTTTTCCTGTGGCTAGTTAAAAATAATTTAACTCTATTGTATTTCAATTATTGTTTGCTGCTCGAATAGAGAAATCAACACCCAACGCTCATTTTTACATTTTAGAAAATAATCCCCATTTAAACATTGTCCATTGTGAAATCAGACACTTTAGAACAAAGACTCTGCACTTTAACACTTACATATTCCGAGCGGAGTAAATTAAAAATGCCATTGGGCAGTTGAGATACACCCATTAGATGGGACAGGGGATATCTGCATGTGCTCCACTTACACAAAGTGCTTAATCAAGCTGCAAAGTAGAGGACTTGAAAAAGAAATAACACACACCCACACACAAACTCATACAAACACACACACACATACACACATGCGCTGGCATGCATGGCTCACTCATTGAGTGGACAAAGTAAAGTGAAGTAGTTTAAAATTAACAAGTAAATGTAGTCAAGATGACAGAGACCGAATTGTAGATACCCTACACCTGATTGCCTGTTCAAAAATAATAACATAAATATGATCGACCTTTATCGATTCTTTGGAAACAAAAATGCTAAATAAACGCAGCTATTGATAAAAAATATATATGCACTTGGTAAAATATATAGGAACAATTGCATTAAGTAATTAAGCTCGCTTTACCCATGCTGAATGGGCTCAGGGTATAAAAAGGACACTTGATCCTGTCAATGCATTGCAACGCGGACATTCTAACGAACAGAGAAGCGAACATTGGGATTAGCATGCGAACTGAAGCGCCTCCTCGAGGACTTCAGTCGAGTCAAAGGGTGCTTCCAGTTGATTTGGTTGCCTCATGCTGCATACTGCATACTGCATACTGTATACTTCTAGTAGCTTCAACGAGTCTGTGTCTATTCTGCTAAATGTTTGCACATCCTAGCGCACAAGAAGTGCAATTATGTTCACAAAATGGAAAATGAAGCAAGAAACTGGAACAATTACTGCCAACGTACACATATGTGGAAGTAGAGAAAACTATTGGGGGGAGAGAGCGAGAGACAAGACATTACTGATTACTGGACATGCTTGGTTTTATGACAGTAACAATTGTTGACCACATTTGACAGCCAATACGAATGCAATACCAACTGTGTAAGGGTTTAATAGAAAATCAATTAGTTAAAATGAGACATATCTCAATAAATGTAGTTTAAGGACTGAAGCTAACTTTAAAGCAAATTTCTTATATATAGCAAAAACAGACAAGGCAGATATGAAGTACAAATACTCTTTATTGTCACAATTTTTTAAGAAGTGCTAACGAACGTTAAAGGAAGTATGTATTCTGATATTAACTAGAGACAGTCACCCACATCAAAAGAACCTTTTCAATGCTAATATATATAGTCTAAATGATATATATATATATATATATATATATACATATGTAAATATATAGTGCCTGTGCTTAACTGATTCGGTATGTTCATTTCAACTGGTTTTAATCTATATAAATAATAAAACTTATCGCAACTTAACTAATTAGAAATAGAGTAACTCGAGCAGCTCGGTCAGAGTGTATTGCAAGGTCCCGTTGTTAACTGCCATGGAGGGTCAACTGCTGACCACGGCGCGACCCTATTTGCAGTTGTTCGCACTGTTCACGTTGATTCCACCGACGAGCTTCTATAATAGAACCTCCCAGCTCTGCGTGCGGCGTCTATTGATATTCGCCTTTGGGTGCTACAGTTTGTGCGTGCTGCTGTTGGGCATCAAAGTGACCTATGCGAATATTGTGATACTTAACTTTGAGATTCGGATGCTGGAGGTCGAAGACTTCACACGTGCCCAGGGCATAGTGCAGAAGCTCTGCTATCCACTCCTGCTGACCGTCATCCATGGCAACATGCTGATATACTCTCGCACGCTGGGTCGCATCTATGTGGAGATCGCTGCCCTGGAGCTGGACATAGATGCAGCGGCTCAATGCTTCGGTGGGCTGCGAAAGCGTTCTGGCTTTCGTCAGCGCTTAAATATATTGATTGGACTGTGGTTTGTGGCTCTGACAATTGCTTTTCCCTGTGCATCGGTGCCCTCGTTGACCAAATACATGCACTGGTACGACAAGATTTTCACAGAGCTCATTTTGCTATTACTCCAATTGAAGATTGTGGAATATGGTTTGTTTGTGGTCGTAGTGCAGGAGCTGTTGCTGCGCCTGCGCCACACTCTCCTTCACCTGCAGCAGGAGCTAACCGCTTGCGAGCAGCGCGTTCTGCTCCAAGCCCTCTGTGCCGCTCTGCAGCGCAATAAGCAGCTGGTGGCTCGCGTTTGGAAGCTCGTCGGCGAACTGGAGGTATACTTTACGCTGCCAATGATGTGTGCCTTCGTGAACAACGGCGTGGCCATGCTGCACATTGTCAATTGGGCATACATACAGGCTGTCAATCCATTCGACTGCGCCATTTGCCGATATGGTAAGAGAACTATCAATATATCTAAATTGTTATATTCAACTAAGTTAATTTCAGCGCGATTTGGCAACGTTATGATTCTGTTGATCAATCTCTTGATAGCCTGTTGGCTCAGTCAAAACTGCATCGATATGGTAAGTAAATATTCTTAAATGCTTGCAATTTGTATTCAAATTAGAAATACTTCACATTGCAGTACCTTAGCTTGAATCGTATTATTCACGACATACGCTGTAACGTTGGTAAGAGCAATCCGCCCTTGCTCAGCAATACCCTGCGAGAATATGCCCTACAAATGGGACATTTAAAACTGCGCTTCACTTGTAGCAATTTCTTCGATATTAATCTGAAAACGTTTGGTGGCGTAAGTTGAATAGTATTTTACACAGCGAGAAAAGCCAAACCTAATTCTTTATATATATATTTAAATAAATTCTTATATTATTTGCCTTTCAGATGGTGCTCACTATAGTCACTTATAGCATTATTTTGATACAGTTCAAGCTGCAGGACATGGTAGAGGCAAAACGAAACCTCATGCTCAAGAAAAGCTTGATGAAAGCTTAGCAAAAGCTCTGCTGCTGCAGTTAACAGTCGCTTAAGATAACATTTCAGTTGGGGCGCCAAAGGCCATTATTTTAAATACATGTTAAGTGATTTTATTGAAACATTTAAACTATTATTGTTTCCGTAATTGCAGTCGAGCAACATTAACATTGAATTCTCATAAGGCTTACTCTAAGCTTTTTATAATTAACATTTAATGTTTTTGCGATAAGTTGTACTCATAATTAGTGTAATATAATTGCGACAGTCAGCTTATGATTACTTATAAACTATTTATTGCTTATCACCTACTGCCAAACATCTGCCTACCCATTACCCATCAGTGTTCAATTATTTCTATGATTAACTTACATTTAATAAATATACTTTTTAGTTGGTTTTTTTTCTCAAAACAAACTCGTGAAATGTTCAGTTACGTACTTTTGTTTGGATTCAGATTTTGACATATAACTTTCCTTAGATAATCACAGATTGAATAACTGGAATAACTTATGGAAGTTCCACGTACAAACAAGGATACAATATTTAACTAGAGCAAAAATTAGCTATTTTAAAATGCGAACGACGACAATATCTGGCGCAAGCTGTTTGTAAACAAACGAGCAAACCAACATATATCAACCGTTTACGTATTTAATTACAATACAAGAATGCTTTTAGTAGTTATGTTTACAGTTGGTTTAAGGTAAAGCTCCACACAGTGATTATTGATGAGTATATAGCTATGTATGTATATATTTGTGGTATAAAAGTAATAACAAATTGGAAGGACACTGGTGGTCTTTTATACATACATAGTACATACAAGGTCTTAGTCGTAGATACACATTAAATTTTACATTCTATATATTACTGGGGCTAGCTACTTAAAACAGGCCCAAGTTATCGTTCATATAGCTAAGCAGATAATACAAATAAATAAATAGACACACTGTAGGCAGGAGATAATTCAGCAGTAGGTTAACTATTATCCCGTCCCGTGCTTTCCGTTCTCGAACAGGCCCTTCTTGAAAAAAGACGACAGCTGAACGAGGGAGGCACGCGTGAGGCCCGGCCCACCAGGTCCCTCATAAATGGGACACTGCGGTATCTTCGAGCAAACGACAAACAAGCGACGCAAATAGAGCTCAAGCAAACGGCGACGATGCTTCGCCACTGGCTCACTGTTCGACGCAAAGAGTTCCCGGCGTGGGAAAGGCAGTGCAGAGATCTACGAAAAATAACACAAATCTTGTTTTATAAAATACGAAAAGTGTGACCATTTATATGACTCACCTTGGCACCATAGCAGTGCTTCATGCACAAGTGGAGCTCTCGGAAGCGACTATAGCGACGCAATATGTTCAGCTTGCCATCGGGAAGCGCAATTCGTACCTCGTACTCGTAGTGCGTCTGCTTGCCAGCTCCGCGCATCACGAAACTTGGTATGGTGATGAAGTGCTCGCCCTCAGCTGTGCAAACAAAATAAATTGAAATTAATTTAACTGATTTTTGGCTACTTGAGTAAATACGTACGAAACTCTCTCATTGAGGGGCAAGATCTCGTCATACTGGGCGAATACATTTGCGAGGTAGACTCTTCCATGCTGGTTGGACTCATCGCACTAGAACGCATTATGGAACTGGCCAGCTCGTACTGCCTTTCCATGCCAGCACGCTCCTCCGTACAGCAGTGCGCGTGTGATTCAAGATCTTGCACAGTTTGCAGCATTTCCTGCTCCATCTGTATGTAGCTCCGCTGCAGATCCTGCAGTACGGCTATTTGCTCGTCGAGCTGCGCCTTGTTTACATCCGTTTCGAGATTTTTCATAATTAAAGCCTTCTGAGCGGCAATTTTGCGGCGCTGCGCATGCAGGGGACAATAGGAGCGCGTCATGCCTGAGTTTCGCCCAAGCTCACAAGAGGAACAGGAGCCCGTTTCATCGTCGCTGGTGCGCGTGTTGTGCCTATAATTGCCGCCAGTTCCGTTTTGGAGCAGCGCCTGATTGCGATTATCCAGGCAAACGCCACTGTCGCTCATAATGGCTTGCAAACTAGGCGCAATTGAAGTGCTGCCACTGCCACTACTAGGGCCGGCAGTGCAAGTGCGTGAAGCATCCTCGCTGCTGCCTGAGAAGTCATCTTTGCGCGTATCCTCTGTGTCATCCTCTCTGTCGCACGAGCAATTGCTCAGCGGTGACTGTTGTCCCTCTGTGATGGTGGGTGATGACAGCAGCGAGAAATCAGACTGAGCCGTATGGAAGGTATCACAGGTTTCATATGTGTCCGACTTGGAAACGTCGTCAGTATCATTTCCACTTGGCATCTGCAAGTGCATAGTCTGTTTTTTAGCCCTCATCGCCATGGCCTCCTTCTCGCCATCGGCACGCTCCTGACGCAAGCGCTCTAGCTGCGTCTGTATTTCAAGCATGGTCTCATCAACTTTGGCTATTTTACTGGTGCTAGCATTGAGTATGCGTTCCTTTTCGGCGATTTGCTCGTCCAGCCTGCGTATCTCTTCATTCTGCACATAAAATGCAAGGTTATAAAATAATAGTTCGAAATTAAACACATCAACTTACATTTCTTCGCACCGTATCTTTGATAAACTGTGCTGCAAACAAGTCTAGCGAATCAGAGACATGTAGGAGGAGTTCATCATTTAACGGAGTGCCGTCCTCAATCTTTACGCCCATCTGTAAAGGATAATAATGGATTAAAGCTAGTTAAGGATAAGCATTGATCTCTTAATAGTTTTAAGCAAAATGAACTAATAAAAAATGGTTAAAGTTCAAAAAATTAAGTAAACAAACCTCGTCGAGTTTGCCACAATCATGCAGCTCCTGCAATTCTTTCGCTACGTACTCTGAGAAATCGCGTTTCTTAGAGTCGAGCTGCGTTTGAAACGCTGAAATCTGTCTACACACAATGTCGATCTAAAATGAAAATGAATCGAAAATCGAAAAACCATAAAACAAAATGAAAATAATAATGCAAACAAGACAAGCACATGCCAAACAAAAGAATCGTAGCTTTACATGCATTAAGTTAAGTCGGAAGAGCGCACCTGAACTTTTTCGTTATTCTTTTCCCACAGCAGCATGTCCTTGCGAGCAAGCAGCTCCTGTTCTCGGCAATTTAATATTTGCATGCCATCCATTTTTTCCAACTCCAGACGCTTGAGCTCCTCCGTTACCTTTCGCACCTTCGTCTTGTATTGGTCGTGCATTTGAACACGCTCCTGTAAATGACGAAGTAATATATTAAATATAAGCAAAAGCCGGGAAATTGATTTACTTACCACATTCAGCTGCTTTAGTGCATTCTCAATGGTATCCAGTATTTTGCGATTTTCATCCTGCAACTCGGGATCGTCGCGCGACGTGGGACGCTGGGGATAATACTGGCGGTCAGATCGTTTATAAGGCGATGAGGTACTGCCTGTCATGGCATCGTCATCCATGTAGGTGCTGCATGTGAGCAAATTTTCTCGCGATGAGGTTATTAAAGACAGCCGCGACATATCCAACTGGGAGCGATTCAAGTCTTTCCGCAACTTTTCTGCCTCGGTGGGATTGTTAAAGCGAAAAATGTTGGTGCGGCCCAGCAATATTATATCGCCCTGCGAAATCTGCTTGGGCTCATCGATGAGATGCGCATTAACCCAGCACTGAGCCTGCGGACAGGGATGTAGCGTGGCCACGCCCCCCTTGAGAATAATGCTGCAGTGCTGCGGTCGTATGCCATCGCCTATCAATTCAATATGCTGCGCTAACTCTGCGTCCTCCGTGCCTATGCGCGTTTCGCCCTCCTTCAGGCTGTACAGTGTGACGCCCGTGGTCACATCATTGTGTATGCCAATTAAATGCGGAATCTCTGAATCGAGGACAACGCCCACGCCAGACTTGCGCAGACCGAGACTCTTTTGCTCCTGCAATATGGACTGGGCCACCTTCCATTTCTCCGTCCACTCTTCGGTCAGGACTTTCTCCTGCGCCTCTTTCTTTTGCAGATCGGCCAGAACCTTGAGCGAGGGCTGCAGCGAGTGCTAATTGGTTAAGCACAAATTAGTAATCGAATTTAAGGTATTGATTGATAAACTACTTACAATATCGCCAGTTAGCATAGACTTGAGCTTGTTAATTTCCTCACGCAGTTCGCGTATTAGCTTCACATTGGCATCCTCATTCACCGTGGGCTTGTTGATAATATTCTTGGCGCGATTCGCGTATCGCAAAGTGCTCAGCGTTTCGCTATAGTTGCAGTCCGCCGGAGACAGAGCCGCTATCATGATTGTCTTACTGTTGCCGCCCAGACTGTCCTTCAGCAGCCAGGTGAGTATGGAGTCCCGATAGGGAATGTAGAGCACACGCTTGGTGCCGCCATTCGGTGTGGTGGCCAACGAGGAAGTATTTTGCGCGCTCGTTTGTTCCGCCAATGCTGAAATGACGCTGCCCAGCGTAACAAGTGATTTATTGATGTGGGCGCCCTCCTTCAGCCGCTGCCCCGTTGCGCCCGTTGCATTGGCGCGCTCACTGCAGAAAGCATTGCGAACAAAAACAATTTGTTAAAGACATATATAACTGCATACTCCACGCACTAACTCACCTGCCAGCCAAGTCGACCAGATGGATTTTGGAGACGGTCTCGCTTGGCATGTCATTCATGAAGACGGCCTGCACAAACGTAATCGTGAAGATGGCATGACTGCGACTGCTCGTGTCATTCATGTTGGTGCTGGCCGTGGTGCGATGGGCATTGCCGCGCGCAATGCACTCCTGCAAGAGAAAAACATTTCCAAGGCTCAGTCCCATGCGTTATCCAAATCAACTGCCAACACTCACCTGAATCTCCTCAAAGTCGGAGACCGCATGCTGCGACAAATTCTCCACGTAGGGACCCAAGCTGCGATGTTCGCGCACGCGCAGCGCATGGCCTGTGCTCTGTGCCGCCAGCAGATCCTTCACCCGTTCGTTATATATCTCCAGATAGCTGGCGTGCGTGCGATATCCCGTGCCCGACTCCTGGCCTACGCGCATGCGCGTGAACAGCTCCTCGCAAATGCGTGGTATCAGACCCGGATTATTCGGCGTGCCCATCATTGTGAACGTCTTTCCCGATCCCGTCTGGCCATAGGCAAAGACGCAGGCATTGTAACCTGTCAAGAATGAATGCCAAATTTGTAAAAGGGTAAGAGGCTGCTGCTCCCAGCGTTGGTTGCATCGCAAATCGTTGCATGCAATTGCACCACTTGACAAGCATTGGCCAACACATGAGTGGCACAGCGAACCGTAACTAATGTGTCTGGCATTTTGATTACGCCAAGACTTTTTACTGTATACTCAATACACAATACATAATAAATATTGTCTTGAATAGCTAGCTGCCAGATACAACTGTGTCTTTTTGTAGTACTCTAGTTTTTGATTGTCATTTTCATTGTCTAAGATCTCTCTTGTCATCGTCATGTGATCATATTTTGAAAATGAAATAAGAGAGACAATTCTAAACAACTAGTTACATATTTATTTCGATTTAACAAACTCGTTTTATTTGAGGTTTGAATTACTTAATCCGTTAAAAATAAATGCATTTGACCTCTCAATTAACATTACAACTGATTATTCATGGTCTAATCTTAATCAACATATTTAATTGTAATGCATTATAATTGTTTAGAAAATGAACTTTAGTGAAAGAAATTATATAATCGCTGACTCACGTAGCTCAGGTTGCTCCCAAAGACTTTATACAATTGCATGCAGGAAGCAACCCCTCTCTGTACATCTATAGATGGGAGAGGCAACCTGAACGGGCCAAAAACACTTTTACTTAAATTGCAGCTCAAGTGTCAGTCGACGGAGGCGACAGTTGAACCCACCCACTGGGCGGTCTGCACCACGTTTAAGCATCTCAACAGATTGTTGGGCTGCTGTCTAGCCCAGAGATTGCTGGAACGCGCCTCTTCGACGACGTCTTCGTAGACCGCACAAGTGTCGCAATAGCAGACGACGACGACAACAACAACAACAACAACAACTAAGACAATTGCACTGCCAAGTCACTGCCTCATTTAGCCAGTCAGCCGCACGACAACGGCTATTCAAAGTCAGGCTCCATCATGCATCCCCAGCTAAACGCTAGGCAAAAAAACATCACTTGCAGTTTTAATGGATACCCTAACGTAGAGTATGCCGGATTTGTGAGGAGATACGTAACGCATTTAAGAGTTAATTTTGATTACAAATTCAGGTGTACTATAGAATCTTGCTCTAATAAGACTGACTACATAAGCATAAAAGTCTTTACTTAATTGAAGAAATCTTCTGAAGAATCTTATAAGCATGTCTCCTTTCTATGGAGAATATTATTAAAGATAACTGATACTAACTATATACAACTGTAATACTTAAAAACAAATTTATCTGGTGCTCCCTTGCAGATACAGCGAAAGATTGCTGAGACACCGCAGCTTTCTTGCAAGAAGACTTATTCCTGCCCGACCAATAAGGCGACTCAAACGGCAAGGATTTGCCAAAACTCTTGGACATCACTAAGAGTATATTTTATATAATATCCTCATGCTGCGTTGTGGGATTCGGCTGTTTTTAAATTACTAACCCATGTGTTGTTGTGGTACAAAAATGTCTGTACAGATTGTACACTTAATAAAACATATTTTCAAAAAAAATCGGAGGCTTCCAAATCTGCAGTTTTAATATGTCCGCAAGGGTATTCAATCTTCGATCTAGTGATGACTCTTGATTTTTTTGCATTTAGCTTTAACTACATTATTTTAACAGCACATGGTTGACTCGTGTTCATGCAACTTTTGTCAATCCCACTCGGCCAATCTTGGCCGGGTAATTTGATATTGAAAGCGTGCCAAACAGCAGCAACAAACAATAACAATACGAACTAAAACAGCTAGATGCAGCAGCAACAGCTGTTCCATTCCGTTTGGCATCTTGTGCAGTTGTGGGCGAAAGTTATTTTTTGGCTTTTGTTTTTTTTCGCCAACAATAAAAGAAATTAGCCTCTGCTGCTATAGTTTGTGGCGAGTGAAAGCGCATAAAATATTACGCACTGCTGGAAATGATAGCCAGGCACGTGCGACTCATGTCAAAAATCTATCAGCACTGAGCCAGTGCCATTGCCAGTCCCAGCGGGGCAGCAGCTGAAGCTCAAGTGCCGGAGGATAGGGTATTATGGGCTCCAACGTCAGCCGGAAATTTGCATGTCTGTTGGGGCACAAGCAAAGCGAACCGCGTAGAAGCTTATTTTTAGATGCACGCAACGAAAAGTGGAAAAATCGAAAAGCAGCTACAAAGAACAATTTAATTGTAAACAAAACAAGGCGAGTGCCAGCAAATCGACAGCCAAATTTGTGCGGTGCGTCAATATGAAAAGCTCTTGGGTCAGCCAAATCAGTCAAAGTCATGGCCATCAGCTGAAAGCCGAGCCACGAGCAATTAGCTCTCCACCAATGTGTCACTTGTGAGCGACCCCAAACTAAAAGTGATGTCATCGCAGCGACTGCGCTTTGCCCTGATTATGCAAAGAGAAAAAGAGAAAAACTCACCTTCGTAGGCACAATCGACCACATCGTTGCCCAGATCGCTGTACACCTGCTCCTGGGTGGCGAAATGTGAGTCCTCGGCATCGAATGACCAGTACGAATAGTCGAAGGTGAAGTCATGGAAGGCCTCGCGACCCGCATCGCGTATGGACTGCAATCGGGGCTTGAGCAGGCGCGTCTTCTTGCTCTCCATTTCCACAATCAGCTGGGCGTCCATATCATTTTCGCTGTAATGAAGAACAGAAGAGTGGCATTTCAATGTATGTGATACCCTGTAAACGACCTTGGCCCATAAATAAAAGCAGCTGACGTCGCACAGCTCGTTCGATTTGCTGTTGTCATTAGTTTACCCCATTAAATGCCCATTTTGTTGCCATTGTGTTGGCAATTCGAGCTGAACTATCCATAAATATTCCTATTTATAGTCGCAGTGCATGATCTTTAAATGGTGTATGACGCGATATTTCCCTGCCATATGCAGGTTTTACAAACAGTCACATGACTTTTTAGTCGGCCAATTACAAATACGATTCCGGTTTTTTGCTATATGAAAACTTTGAAAACTTGAATCGAAAAAAAGAAAAGCCGTTGACCAGCGGTCACATAGAACATTTGCTGTAACAACCGGTTTTATCACCATCATCATCATCATTATCATCATCATCCTCAGTGTGGTTGTGGGGTCTACACCCACCGCAGTTGCATGTGCCAACGGCATCAACAAACAAATGCCACCAATTTCAAAGACTTGCCACTATGACTCAGTCAATGGCCCCGCATAAAGGCAGACGCTACGAGTATTTCATTTTTGTATACACTAACATTCGAGTATTTGACTTATATCATGCAGTGTGTAACAAACTAAGAAATAACTAAGAAAATTGCAGTGGACATGAGTTTATATTACAGATTGCAAGTGTTAACATTGACGAAAAAAGTGAGTTTGTTTTTAAAGATATAGTGATTCCCGATTTATCATACCCCGTGGGATATTCAAATAAGGGTATACATGAGAAAATGTATACCACATTTCAAGTTTGTATTTCAAGCAAGTCCAGTATACCAATATACTCCTTACGTTTCGTGAACGAGTATAATTCATCAGCTTAAGTCGGGCATATCTACTGTGACTAACAAAGAAGAAAACAATTTTATAATATTAAAATGAAATTCTTTTATATGGGTTAAATGAAAGGGTATGCGATAGTCGACTTCTACGAATGAAACGGTTCTTTGTCGTTTTATATCTTCTATCTTTTCCTATTTTTTCATGTTATCTGCATGCGTCTTGCCCCCATTTAAAGCTCAATTTTAGGTCGTTCCTCTTTTGTGATGGGCGCTCATTGCTCATTGCTCGTGCCGCATTGTTGGTGGCATGTTTACGCTCCACATTCGGTTGCAAGCTGTGGTGAGTGGTTCTCTGCTCATTGCCGTCGAGTGGTTTTAATTCTTTAATCTGTTGGCTTTGCCGTCGAGCGCTTTTGAGTCAGTTTAATGCGCATTCCCCTGCGCTTTATCTGAATCTGCGGCGCTGATTTGTTCCACAATTCACAAAAAAAAAAACACAAATAAAACTACTGCAGCACACTTGATTATGACCAAAATTTCTGACTCATGCCACATCAAAGAAGACAAAAAAAAACAAGAGCAACAACAAAAGTGAATAAATCGCTAATAAGCTTCGTAATGAATATGGAAGTTGTTTGATTTGCGTGCAAACTGTATTCATAATTCCATAATACCTATATAGGACTAGTGTGTGTGTGTCTGTGTGTGAGTTGTAATACTAACGAAGTTTTGATTCAATTTAAGAGCTGTATACCTACAGAGACTTATACACACACATGTTTATTTAATCGCAATTACATTTGGCTTGTTTTGCTTTTCGCCTGAACAACGCGCTCTTCCATGACTACACTGAGAGAAAAAAATCAGGTCAATAACAAACTTTACTCTCCGCATTCCAAGTTTAATTCTTCATTTATTTTTGCTCTTAGATTATATATAAAAATTTTACAACTCCGCTCAAGTAACACAACAATAAAAGATTGTTAACGTTCTTTATTGGCAAATATTGCTGTATATCTAAGCTACAGTAGTCTCTCGCAAATTAACAATTTAGATTGTTACGATTATGTCATCCTATTGAAACATTTGACAATGTTCTTTTAACCGCTTAGAAGTCTAATTTGAACACCTGTTCACCTGTACATATATACATATGTATAATAAAAATTACCAAAACAAAAATTTTATCAGCTATACATATAGTGACTCACTATCTATCTAATTCAAAACGTGAATGGTTTAATTTTTTTGGAAAATCACCATTGATTACTTTTAACACTCGTTTACGAAGTTAAAAGAGTATTTCCTGCTGTCCTGGAAACTTAAGATTATGTATATATAATCAAGCACACTCCTGGCTAAAACAGTCAACATTGTATATGGCCTATGGGGAAAAGCTGCATCATCTACAGTTCTGGTTCTCTTCTAGTTTTACAGATAGAACGCTAAGCTTTACAATTGAAATGCTTTTAATATTTTTCCCAACAAAAATGATATATTTATACGACCCTTGGGAGTTTGCCAAATCGGAAAAAAACTATATCTTAAACAGTTCTACTACTCGATTTTGACAAGTGGTACTCTTGTATATATAAATATATATATATGCAAAAAATATTGTCATCTCTGTTAGTATCTACTACGGTGCTATTTTTGTGAACACATCTGTACATATGTATGTATGCATATATGCCTAAAAGCCCAGCAGGTTCATTACTGTTGACCTCATCTACAGATTGTGGAATATATGTAAAATAGAATAAAAACAGCTGTTTTTTTAACACTGAGCGCGTATTATGCAGTCGGTTGTGCCCGAGTAACTTTCTTACAGGTTTTTGTTTATTTTCTGCTTGGGTTTTGATTTTCTTATTATGGTACCAATTACTAGTTGAAAATGATTGTTTTATAAAAAATTCAAAGAGCAGATAAGATAGTTGGGACTGTGGGAAATGTTTCATTTTGATTTATGTATTCTATTTTTTCTCTTCAGACAAAAGCTAGTAGGGAAAAAAATAAAAAGTAAATTTATATTAATTTAACAGCTTATGAATCTTCTTAAGATTTAAAATTGACTACGCATTTCTTTCAGTGTACAGCCAAGTAAATATGTTTGCTAAAAATTTTGTTTTCACGCAAAATAAAACATCAAGTATGCATATTTCTATAAGATGCGTGTGTGTATTTGTGAATGTGTGTGCATGTGTATTTGTGTAGCCGGTAGCAATTGTTTTACACAAGCCAGATGACGTCATGTGTGTGTGTATGTGTGTATGTATGCCATAGGAGCAAAAGTGAAGTATAATATAAGCACCATATCTAACTTAAATGAGATATTTTTGCATGCACAGTAAACACAATGAAAGTCATGCAAAAAAAATTAACTCATTTGTTTTTTATGTTTTTTTTTTAATCGAAACACAGCGTATGAGAGATGAATGACATCATTAGGGTTTCATCTTTGTTGCTTTGTTCGCTGCCCCGTTGCCAAAATCTTTGCGATTCATGAGCGTTTAAGCCAACTAACTGTGCCACAAGCAACGAGCGCGCCAAGATAGACAAGATAAGCATACTCACACACACACACACACACAGACACGCACAGCAAATATGTTTAATGTGGTTTTAAGTAGCCGTTGGGCAAGTTTTGGGCCAATGTACTTTGCCAGCTTGCTTCATCATTTGTTGGCCAAAAACAAAAACAGTACCAGTAAAAAAAGTAAATCACAGTCTGGCAACGTCAGCAGCGCAAATAGTATTTTTTTCGTTGTCTCAAAACGGGATGCGCAACAGGCAAATCGAGGGGCGTTCACAAATGTCGCTTTATCAGTTCTAGTTGGAACTCTGATGCGAATTCCAATTCGAATGCAAAAATGAACTGCTTGCACACACTTACCGCGAGTTAAAGGGGCGAACCCTTACGGCAACCTTGAGCGACGACATTTCGGTATTTCGGTGGTGGCTCTTCTATTTCCTGTTGCTGTTGTTGTTATTCCTTTGCTATGCGAGCAGGCAGCACAGTTATGTATGTTGAATGTGTGGGTGCGAGGGGGATGTACAGTACGGCTGCCTGTTTGGGCATTCAACTAAATAGCTACAGCCACGTAATTTGTGAATGTATTTGTTTTCCCGCACGAATGTTCACAGTGTATTTTGTTACGATATTTCTTGTTTTCTTCTTTTCGCTTCTTGTCCATACATATGTATATATTTGCGCGTTATTGTTGCAGTTGTCGCTCTTGTCGTTTCTGACCTTGTTATTTTGTTTTTGTTTTCGTTGTCGTATGCAGCGTTTCATCTTGCGCCCTACAGCCGAAAACAAGCACTGCACATGATAGTAATTGAAACAATAATTGTGCACAATTTGATTCACTTGCACCTTTCATTGTTTACTGCTGCCCACAGCAGCAGCACCAGCAGCAGCACCAGCAGCAGCAATCCACAGCAGCAGCAGCAAAGCCCCTGGCAATGCGCTCCACACTATATGCTCATGCATATGTACGTGTGTGTATTGGTGTCAATTTTAGTATTTGTTCCACTGCAAATGCAAATCTTTTTGTCACGATTTTTAACGATGATGATCAAATTGCATATATGTATATTACACACCCAAGCGTGAAAACGCACGACACTAAAATATTGGTTTATTTGATTCGACGTTTTTTTCGTGTGTATTGTGCGCGTTCCGATGTTGTTGCTTATGGCGTCTTCTTCTTACTGTAGCAATGTTACAGTGTTGCACAATGTTAATGTTACCTTAAGTGACTGTTAAACTCACAATGGGCATGCTAAACCGTACGGCTGTGCACAGTACGGTGGTACGAAAAAATACTAAAAATCTAGCAAAATATCAATGTGCGAGCTTATAAAAATTTATAATTGTTAATAGCTTCCTAAAACAAATTAGATGGAGCCAGTAACTAAGAAATAATACAAATAATTAATACTGAAACCAAAAAAATAAACAAACTAGACCTAAGCTGAATTTTGAAATATATATATTTGACATGACTGAAAAGGCGTTGGAATTAAAATATTTTTATGTTATAAGTACATCAAAGAAAACCATACTTAATTACATAAATGCAGCTTAGATCGTTTATTTTGATTTTATTACTATTGCTTACATTTAGAACGGTTTCTTGTTCGTATGCAAATTACGTGATTTGAATTAACAGAATTTAAACTAACTTTAACGTAGAAATGAGTAAAGCAAGCACACCGTACGCACATCTCACTGAATGCACTGCTTGTACCACTTTGCACTGCTTTGTTGACCGTATTGCATTACGAATAATTTTCCAACTGGAGCTATGGGCGGGATCATTTAAATACATAATTAGTTTACGTAGTATAAAAATTAAAATAACACCACATAAGGTGTTGAGCAACATGATCGCAATAAAAATAGTCCTTAACATTTATAACTGCACTGTGATTGAATACAAACATAATAATCTATTATATATTTTATAAAATTTTGTTTAATAATCTTAAAAATATATACATTTATAAATATAAGTTGAATTAAATATAAAGTATTACATATTATTGATTTAAATTTATAGTAAACTTTTACGTGCAAAACGCAAAGACAATTAAAACATGCCTAAAACAAATTCTAAGTCAATCATACTTAAACATTTAGTCATATATGACAAAATTGTTTTTCCTTTATTTGTCTGTTCGTTGACCGCACGCACACAAACAGCCTGTTAAGTGTGTGTAGGCTAATGCTTTTGCAATTGCAAATGGAGCGCATAAAAGACCGGATATATTCAATTCTCTCGCATGCGTTGTATCAATCAGAAAACATAATATTCGACTACGAGACATCATATAAATATAAACACAGCTGAAAAAGAAACAATGATCTATCTTAAATGTCGGAAAACTACAGAGCAAGGCAACTCAATGATTTTAGTTTAGTTTAAGATATTATGGTAAATTGCTAAAGTTCGCCAATTTCCTATTTATGGAGTAGAATTCCAGGAATCAAAAAAAATTTTATAAGCTCGATATTTCAGATATCGTTATTCGTTTTCTATATACCTTAAATCTATACACTTTGTACATACAAATCATTATTCGTTTGAGAAAGATTTCCAACTTTCAGTTACATTCTGAAATATATATACCCCATTTCCCATTGAATGTCTACAGGGTATACCGACAACAAGGAAAATATTGTGTAAAATGTGTGAAACTGCGACAAAAAACAACATCGCTTAAACCGGCTCAGTCGCTTTTCATCAACTTAAAAGTAAAAGAAGCAAGTAACTGTGATCTAGAGGGAAGTGCCCGACTATGAGATATCCTGCATAGAGATGCTTTTTCAATCATGCAGTTATGTATATATACTATACACTTTCTTCGGTACTGAATCTATGATCTCAATGAAATTTTTCAGGGAATAAATATTGAATCCAACTGAAAGCCCCAGGTGTCTACTTTTCAAACAGGTTTTTTTGTTTTAATTTTCAGGGGAATGGGGGAAGATATTCGAAATTGCCAACTTCTTATATAAGCCTACATATTATTCTACATTTGGATATCTTTAGCTTTTCTGCTCTTCAAGTTCTGTTTGAAAAACCCAGTCGACATATCAATTTTTATTAATAATAAAAATATGAGATAAGATATCGATAAAAGAGAGTATATATTGGGTAGAATGGCAGACCAACAGAGTAACATGCCTAGGTCGACTCATCTCGTATATCTATATATATGTATATATCCTTAACGGAGTCAGCCATGTCTCCCTTAGCCTGTTACATACATTTGCACAAAACGTTATGCCTCTTTTGCCCATTTTTAAAGGGTATAAAAACAGAAACCAAAGATGCGCATAGACATCATTCAGTCTGTCAGTCTGTCAGTCTGTCTGCCTGTCTGTCACACACTCATTGATGCTGGCGCTGTTTTTGCTTTCCGTTTTCAGCTTTCAGTTTTCAGTTGCATTTCGAACTGTGATCGCAGCAGTCGCCAGAAGATCGTAATCAGAGTGAGTATTGGAAATTAGATTCGGTTTCTTTCTGAGCTTCTATAACCAAGATCGAGATTATGTTCGAGCCGACTTTCTAAATGCTAATGCCCGATCAGCTGCTGTGGCTTGCTCGCATTCATAAGTCGTGCACGTCATCAACGTCATCGTCACGCCCCAAAGTTTCTTTTCAATTTCCTGACTTCAAGCCAAGCTTAAAGTATTTCAATTTAAATCTAAATGTCACGTGCTGAATATTAAACGTGTTGAATTTCGAGAGTAAACAGCAACAAATACTATAAATTGAGGTGAATTAAAATGTCATATTGCTACAGTTCCCCAAACACAATATATATACAACGCAGGGCATTTCAATAGAAGCTGCAAGCAAAAAATTTATTCTTCTAAGAGATAAACATTTCAAGCAAATCCATTTTGCATCGAAGCAGACTTAATACTTTTCGAAAACAACTTCAATTAAATTGTGAAAAAAGCCAAACCCGTTAAACCTCAACAAACGAGCTTTAATTCTTGTCAAGCTACATTGGTCTGGGTTCTATAAAAAAAACTTTTTTCAGAGACCCATAAAAAACTGAAATTTGAATAGTTTCTTATAAAATTTTAATAAAATAAAGCAAGAAATGATTGGAGCACAGTCTTGGGTAAAAGTCAGTGGCTATCAGCTTCAGGAACTTAGACTAAAGAGCCAATTCGAAACTTAAATAAATAAGAATGTTTTGCATATCTTTCGCTTTTTTTTGGTGAGTTTTCAAGATATAGAATTAATATTAAAATAATATTACAAATGAAATATGAAATATTTGAAATATCCCCGAAATTGAATTTCTCAAGCATAAATTATATAATTTTCAAACAAAAGTTTAAAAAGCTTAAAGATTATTTAGTCTAATTCATAATCTTCCATATATGTATATATAAATATATGAAGTCGAACTGCATGAAATATTTAAAAATTTCGTTTTAAAGTGTATAATAAATACCTATTGAGCCATTAAGAGCTTAGCAAAGCGTTTTAGTGAATTTCGATAGAGGTATTTACAAGCCTAAAGGCAGATATAATAATAAAGCTTTGTTTGTTAAGTGCTTGAATTTGCATTTAAAGCGTCTAGCAATCTATATAAGTTTGATGGATTTCCTTTAATGGCATGCATGTCACATCTATGAGGTATTTTGCATAGACGATATGTGGAATCTGTGAGGTCTTGCTTATGGATTATACTAGACTCTGAGTCTATTGTGTACACATCAACTTTGTAATACATATTAGTTTCAATCAGCAGAGAGTTCACACAAACGACTTGGGCTTGACCATGGCCAGCCATTAGCACTTCCCAGTTGTATGCGAACCTTAATAGGCTTTAGGGAAGTACTTACTTGACTTGCACTGTTCTGATGTGTTGTTGCTGTTGCTGTGTGAGACGAGCTTTGCTGTTTGTCGAGTGCAAATTAACGCATCTAACAGATGGACGGATGGCAAGTGTGGCTCCTCTCTGATCTAACAATGAGCTAATCAAACTGACACTAGAACGTCACGGATGCCCCCAATTTGCGACCAATCCCGGCACGCATGCTATGCATCAATTGCTCAAATTGCGTTTATAGTGAGCGAGTCGACAGAGTCTCTCAGTGCCTGCTTTTAATGCCTCGCACGCATGCCAAGCAGACTCAAGATATACGACAGATCGCCCGATTAGTCAGCCAACAGACAACGAACAATCGATACGATCTGCCGCAACTAGCTTTATATATACTTATATATATATATATGTCTGACTACTGCGACACACGCTCAGTTGACGTTGAGCAGTCGCGTTGACAGCTTCAACAACTTAAATAGCTCAAACTATTTCGCAGTAAGCAAATATTTAATTTGTTTAATTCAATACCTAAACTAGTTGCAACTACTTAAATTTAACGGCATCAACTAACTACTATACGAATTGTGATCTGTAATTCAATCTGTTTGATCTGTCCTAAATATTTGGGCAATTTTAATTGTGAATTTTAAATTGAGTGCTTATTATGTATGTGACTTGATGCCTCATGAAAAAAGTTAATGTGAAAAGGTTCAGAGTCGTTAGATTCGCTAGACTTTGGACAGTTGTATATATTCATATATATGTAAATATATCACAAATATTGTTTTTAAGCCATTCGTTTTGTATGTACTTGGCTTTTAAACAATTGTTGACATTGTTTGATTTATAGCTGAAGTAATTGTGCAGCGATTTGTGCAGCCTCTTTCATATAATATATATTTTATGTGTATACCACACATTTATTCAATTTTTATTTTAAACTAGTATCTGTTGCAAAAACTTGGACTTCGATCATTTGAGAAATGTTAACTGCAGCATCGAAAACAATAAAAATGTTCCATTTTTTTATTTATAAAAACTGTAAATATCGATTGCATTAGTATACTTGTAATTTCTAATGCTAAAAGAATCTGTAAGATACTCGCAATTCCTCAAATAACTGATGCTACATCATAAAAGTATCTTAAAGATAATCACAATTTTCACATATTTTTATGCTACTTCGTAAAACTATCTTAACGATACTCTCAATTATCACATATCTTGATGTTGCAAGTTAAAAGTATCTTAAAGATACTTCTGATATTTCCCATAACTAATGATACATCGTAAGATTACTGAAAGATACTTTCAATTATCACATATCTTGATGTTGCAAGTTAAAAGTATCTTAAAGATACTTTTGATATTTCCCATAACTAATGATACATTGTAAGATTACTTAAAGATACTCTCAATTATCACATATCTTGATGTTACTTCGTAAAAGTATCTTAAAGATACTTTATCTTAAAGATACTTTTAATATTTGCCATAACTAATGCTACATCGTAAGAGTACTTAAAGATACTCTCAATTGTCACATATCTTGTTGCTACTTCGTAAAAGTATCTTACAGATACTCTCAGCTTTCAAAAGTTTCTTAAATTATTGTTAATTTTTTTATATTTTAATTCGAATCTAAATGATCTAATAGCCAATCCGTCTAATAGTTGGTTTTACGCAATTTCTGAATTATGCACAATAATCTCAAGTATCTTTTAGTTTTTTTTTACTGCAGTACCTCACAGATACTTGCAATTTTCACCGCAGACTCCACTCATTGTTTACTCAATTGCACAGTTTTTAAAGCTTAAGTTTTGAAGTCAAGGTCGATCTTTCGCTTGAAGCTGAAACATTGAACCGGTTTGACTTTGACTCGTTGCTTTTATTTTGTTTTTGACTGTGCTGTGAGCCAAGCTTTTGGCCAGGCCCAAAGTAGTTGCACATCAATTAGCGAGCTGAGCACATCGCTTGCGACTTTTATTCAAAAAAAAAAAAAAACCTTATTATTCTCTTTGTTCAACAGTCGCCCCTAAAATGAAGATGAATTCTGCGTCACTCTTGATCTGCGCCACATTGCTCGGCCTTGCCGCTGCTACCGATGTGAAGCCATGTCCGAATTGTAAGTACAGATACTTAGATGAGAGCAATTGTAAAAGAGTTTATCTTAATCTAGCTAAGGCGCGTGGTCTGGCTGCCGACGAGGTGACTATATCGAACTGCCCCAAGAACAAGTGCATCTTGAAGCGCAATTCGGAAGCCAGCATCACGATGAAGATCAAGCCGGAGCGCGACTTCGCAGACCTCACCTCTGATATACAGGGTATCATATTGGATGTGCCGCTGCCCTTCCCCGGCTACTATGGCACCAGCGCCTGTCCGCACATCTACGACGCGTCCGGAGAGAAGCAGGTCGGTTGCCCGCTGAAGGCGGGCGAGACCTATACGTACAAGAACAGCTTTAAGATACTGCCCGTCTATCCGACGGTCAGTCTGGAAATCCATTGGGGACTGGGGGATAAGCAGGGCGATGCCGCCTGCTTCCAGATACCCGCCAAAATCAAGGCTTAGATCAGATCTGATTGCTTTGCATTTTAGCTTATAAGTTTTATTTGTTACTATTAAAACGTGTGTATGTATAGGTAAAAGTTACGTTCGGTTAAGTACAATTTAATTTGATTATGAATTTGAGTTTGAATTTGATATTTGATATTTGATATATATATTAAAAATGTATATTTATATTTGATCTGGGGAATATTGCGGCATCCAGCCAATGACGCAATATTGTGCTAGCGACACACAGAAATTGAGAACAAATGATATATGCATATAGTATGGTTATTAGCACGATTATAATAATAATAATAATAATATTGTTATTAAAAACAAAAAAACAAGTAATTGAAAACAAAAGTGAAACGTTTTTTCATTTACATTTAATTTTGCTTAAAAATACAATAGATTTTTGCCTTTATCGTGTATCTTTTGCTTGCTGGCCAACACGTCGTATGCGCAATTCGCGTGCAGAAATCTCCAAGCGGCGATCTTTTAGCTTTACATAGTTCATTTTTTTACATTTTTATTTTTTTTAAATTTTTAAATTTTTAAATTTTTAAATTTTTTAATTGGGGCGCAGCATGCAAAGGGACGCGAGCTCAGATCACTCGTTTGATGGCATAAATATCTTTTAATTGTTGTTGCTTAACTTCATTTCGCTTTGTTTAGGCATCTGTGCCTGTCTGTGTGCTAATAATGTAATAATGTAATGTAATAATAATGTGTGTGTGTGTGTGTGTCTGTATATTTCTCATTGTTGGGTCAAAGTTCACTTTGTAAGTTCATAGAAGTCGCCAATTGGCAGCAGTTGTTGCTGCTGCGCCTCGGCCAAAGCTTGTTGCAGCTTGCGCCAGCTTTCAGCAGCAGCGCTTGCATCGAATTGCCGTTGCATTTGCCGCAACTGATAGCGATGCTGCCGCAGCAGCTGCGTCCATTTCGACTCGTTCACATCTCGATTCCGTTCCGACGTTGCCGACGCTTCCCCGTTTGATGACGCCAAAGCGGACGCAGCTTGGGGCAAGTTGTAGTTCTTGTTGATGTCGTTGTTGTTGTTGCTGTCGTCATCAATGGAATTCACATTGTTGTTGTTGTTGTTGAAGAGCTGCTCAGCTAGGTTGTCGACCAGAGGTGCAGCCTACGAATGAATTAAAATAAAAGGTAATTAGACAATGGCTTTGAGTTCCTTGTGATACTTAAACAAAGTTAAGTTTATTGGTCAACATTCAAAATAGTTTCATATTGGAATGCTATACATATCGTTATTGAACTATATTTACTAAATTAATATTATTATATAATATGCCCCAAGTAATACCCATAGCTATCTCATTGAGTAGCTAGAAAAGCTAATATTATATTGAAAAAAATATGTGTTTCATAGATCCTCAAATAACATTTATTCAAGTAGTGATAAAACAAACCCCAATTTTATTGAAAAGTGAGTTTTACCGAATTTTGAGGAAATGAGTTAGGTTCAAAGTCAAGTCTATAGCTCCAGCTCTAGACTCCTTCCGACGTCTATTACATATATTTCAACCACACCATTCCCACTTCCAATGGATGCAGGGTATTAAAAACTTGCGTTATGTTAAGCATAAATAATAAGAAGATTTATGTTTCCCCATATGGGTTCTACTCAAAGATTCTTAAATCTCATCTCAAGATAAAAACAGCAATAGCCATTTCAAACCAAGAAGCAATTAAAAATGTATGCAAATTAGTATATAACAATTAAATTAAACTCATTTAATCATTTTTATAATTTTAATAGCTTCCTTTTGCTTGTTAGATTATGCATTAGCTCATATTTCTATTATAATTAAAAACAAAATAATGTATTTTTGTTGCTTATAATTGTTTTCAATTTGCGACCCTCGTATCCATGTAGAAACTATTCCCGTCCTAATTAATATCGCAATTGTCACGCAGCTGAGCTCAAATCGTGCAATTTCATCTGGGCAATTTAGTTATAAATCTAAATAGCGCGAAATGTTGTGGATTAGATTAGCTCGATAATGGTGCTTTATGGCTTGACTTAGCGTTGTTATTTCATCAGAATGGGGAATTGGCCACGATATAAACTCACCTGCTTAGCTGCAATTGTCGCCCTGTTGCCCGACCGCTTGCCATGAGCTGAGTCAAGGATAAAGATATGGAAAGTCAGCGAATTTCCCGTTTAACTAGACATGAAATTAGCTTTCTTACTTACCGCCCCAGCACGAGTGTCCAAATTCCAAGCAGGAGCCTGTAAGAAAAATATAAAAAGAACAAATAAATCATCATCATCAGGCACTGAAGAGTTAAGCTCTGCATAAGAATTTATAGGACAGCTCCGCTAGCCCCCACGAGCTCTTTTTGCAACTCCCGCTGAGCTGCATTGATCACAGCGGCCTACACCCAGACGCGGGAGAGCAGAGGAGGGAACGTGGCAGCTGACTTAAAAAAGTTAAAGATTGCAAAGATGTTGATGTGCCTGCTGCGTGTACTTCGTACTTTTATTTTATATGTCTACCCTATAGAGAGAGTCGCTTGATCTTATCAGAAAGTGTATATATACATACAAACACATTTTTGGTAAACTTTAAATGTCAGCTTCACTATAGTTCCTCAGCTTTAAGAACATGTATGATATATTTACTTCATAGAGCTTTACAACTCTAATTCATTCTAGATTCATAACTAGATTTTGTTTTAAGAACTGATTTAGTATTCAGCATTTCCTGCACTGTGCTCCCAATACATAAGCAAAAGCAGATATACCTAAACTAATCAAATGCCTATACCTATACTTATATCTACACCTAGATCTTTACCTATATCTATAACTATACCTATACGTACACCTGTACCTTTACTATTTATGCAAAGTGAAGCTTTTCCATGGACTCACTCTTTGGCCATGTGTCACAAAGTGTATTTTGTCTTCGGCTTGACGATGGATGATACTTGTGCAGTAGCATTTCGCTGTTATTGTTACTTTTGCGTTTGCTTTTATATAACGCCGCGACCTATGATAAATATAGTCCATTACAAAGTCGTATGTTATAGAGCGTAATAAGCGTGCACCTGCGTAATGTGTTGTTGAAAGCAGCTCTCAGGTTGTATGGAGTGCGTGTTAAAGATGAAACTAGAAACAGAGTGGGCTATTGTGCAGGGCAGTGTGGGAGGACCATTATGAAATGTCCTCGAAGCTGCATTTCATTGTGTGGCCAAAAACTAATCGCACAAATGGGTAGCCAAGTCGACAGTCTACACAAAAGTCTTTGCCTCGGCTCACATGTCACACAATGAGGCGTCAAAAAGTCAACATAAGCGCAGCTGGGACACTTGGATAGGTTTACGCAATTCATTGAAGCTGGAGCAGTATCTCCTGGCAACAAAGCGACGCAGATGCGCTGCCTGCTCGTAGGGGTCCTTTGCATAAGCCATTCCTGGCTGGTGCGTGGCGCATTGATAACGAAAATAAACTCCGACTGCCCCAAATGAGCCGTCTATCATGTAGAACGGATGACTCTATCTATCATGCCCTATTTCACTGTTGCTAGCGCCTGTTGAAACCGCCATATGTCAAATGCGTAATCATTTGTCAATTACTTAAGCCGTGGCTTAATTGTTGACAGCTCATCACAGATAGCCCCTGTCCGGGGATATAGCCGACGCGTCGGTGGCCAATCGAAGGGCTGTCATTAAAAGGCCAGAGAGGACTTCTTTTAAGCGTCTAATTAACGTGCCCATCCACTTTAATGGCCCAGTGCGGAGAGTTGGCGTTGGCGTTGGCGTTGACCCCCTTCATTCCAGGTAATGTCTATTCTTTTTAATAGCCACACAAAAGTCGCACGTATAATTTAAAAGTGTTACGCCATTGGGCAATAAAGCTATTTTTAATTGTCTCGAAATAAATGTTGCTATTTATTTTTGACAGGGGAATCACTGCATTTCTTTTATAAGACAGTTAAAAAAGATTCTGTTGCCTAAACTGCTTTAAGTACAATCTGACTATGAAACTCTGAAAAATTTTAAATCTTTTGTCATTAATTCTTGGAACTATAAACATGCGCCAACTATTGTTGTGAAAAAATGTTAAGTAAGATATTCTTAATAACAATATGTTATTAAGCTCGAGTAAGGCTCTCAAAATAAATTTTCTTAAATAATTATTATAGTATAAGTATTTAAGGTAGAAAATTTGTACTTTTTGAACTAATGTTGCTTAAATAGTTTACAGTTTACAAGAAACATAAATTAGCTATAAATAATAGAGATTGCTGTATTATAATATTTAGCGATTAAATTCTGTTCCATTGCAAAACATTTCTATACATTCCCTACTAAAGGGTTACCAAAATTAATTGTTGCTTAAGCCATTCAATAACTTACCTACCACTGATAAGTAGGCTGTTCAGAATAACCTTAGATTAAAATATGAAACGAAGACTAGCAGTTCCAACAGCTAAATAAACGATTTAAAGCCATTATTTTCCTAATGATACAGCACTCGTCACTTGAATAGGGCTTAAGAGCTTAAGATTGTCTTCTACCAAATGCAAGAGACTTAATTTTCATTTTTTTTTTTAATTTTATTATGCTTATTAAGCAGTAAGAAAAACTTAATATTATATTGTTAAGTATTAAAAAATAATAAAAAATAAATAAAAAGTAAAAATAAAAAATAAATAAAAATCAGGAATACTAATTCTCAGCGTTGTGCAAACGTTTCGCATAATCTGTCAACCTGAACCTAGCCCAACCCAACCCTATTCATTATCGGAGACATAGTTCAAAAGGCTAATGCCGACACAATAACTGTTTGTGGGTGCTCTAGGGCTAGCTATGGCATATAGCTGGTAGGCGATGGGGATAAGCATGGCCCGAATTAAGCCTCAACTGCAGTGTGGTGCCTGCAGGCGGCGGCACAGCTTGAGTGGTTCACACGACTTTTTTTTTGTTTTTTGCTTCGTCACCTGGAGCTGGGTCTATTGCTGCTGCTGTTGTTGTTGCTGTTGTTATTTGGCACGCAATTTGGATTAATTTACGACTGCAATTAAAATAGCTGGGGCATTTGCAGGCATTGGGATACCGTTGCTGGCTGACAACCGACGCAGTTGACGACGTAACGAAAATTATAGAAAAATGCCCAGCTAGGCGATACGGCAAATGGGCGTGGCGAGCCGATCAAAGAGCGACAGGAAAATGTGCATAAAGTAGATAATGCGCATTACAATTTGAAAAAAAAAAACCAAAAAAAACTAGTATGTATATTAATAAGGTAGTTAGTTTTTTATGGCCGACAGCACACATGATTGTGGGAAATTCAAGGAAGGCTTTACGAATGACGCATTGTCACATTAACGGAAGTTATTGTTATTGATGTTAAAAAAAACAACAGCAATGAGCTAAAAATTATGAAGTACTGATAACTATAACTCTTTATTTTTTGGCTAAAAAAGGCTAATAAGATATATAATGTATGTTGAGCTCCCATTGAAGCCTTTTAGAAATGGATATTCTAAGACCGGGCGATGTAACACTAAGAAACTAGGATGATTATAGTGTATTTAGTGGCACTGAGTGCATCCTCATAATAATAAAAATTAAAAAAAAAAAAAAATTCGATATATTCCATATTGCAATGCTTCCAATTTCATAAATTGAATTTGTATAGCATACTTTTAGGCTGAGTCAATTTTGGAAAATTACAAAAATGCAAACGAATATTTTGATGAGATTCCAAATTAAGATATGGATAATTACTTTTTAATTTTAAAATAAAGCATTTTATTTTTACAAAAATAATAAAAAATTTAATAAATGAATTTTTATTTAATGGTATATTGAAGCGAACATAACTTAACTGGTTTCAGACTTCAGCTTAAATTTGAAATTTTTTATTTATTTGACTGATTCAGATATTTCATCATATCCTGGACAATTTAATCAGTTAAAATATACGCATAATTTTTTAAAAGAATGTATATAAAGTAGATTTGTAAATTATGCAGAATATATTGCTAAGTGTCAATTTTGAAAATTTCGCTGTGAAAAATGCTTAATTTAATATTTTTTATGAAGATAGCAGATATGTATGCCAGAGTAGAGTTATCAATGAGATACGTCAAATTAGGTTATCGTACGAAGAAACATCGAATCAGAAGGCACACTTTTTACATTCATTTTGGCGAAATTTGTAATGTATATACAAAAAAGCGTCCAAAAAGTACAAAAACTTGTAGTTCAAATTTGAAAAAAAAATACAAATATCACAAATCAATTTCTTAACGGAAATATATCATATATGATGCATGATTTTTGAAAGATAAATGTTTTTATATTAATTTTTTTTATTTTCCATTTTATTTGAATCAGTTGGATTTGTAACTGTGATTTAGCTTCTAATTTATTTACCTGTCACCAACGTGAAGAGCACCAAAAACACCAAGATAGTCCAACTAAATTTCTTGTAGCACATTCTGAACAATATTTTTAGATCGAAGTAAGCACAGTTTAAATTGTCAAAACAAATTTGTTGGATTTCAAGAATCTGTCGCACTTTCTATTTCACTTTCTAATGCACTTGCGACAAACTTTTTGCAACAGTTTCGCTGTGGCTGGTGCAAGTGCAGCTGGAATGCGTGTGCTCGAAACACTTTTCGAATTGCCACCAAAATGCGTTAGACGTGCGCCTTTTATAGCTCGACCGATACACCGAGCATATAATAGAGTGCTGAAACGGCAAAGATAACGACAGCCAATGCGAGCGTCCAAGCACGAGGCAGATGGGACAGACGAAGAAGGACGATGGTGAAGCCGCCAACGCACGACGAACTGAATGCCACCAATGAGCGTTGCGAGAGGGCAAGCAACAGGCCGCATAGAGAATGGCACATGGGGGGATGGGGTTAGAGCACGGATGTCTTATGAACGTGTTGCAGCTGACACGTGTTGCAAGTTAGCTTTGCGCCCAGAGCTAACAGCTCAAGACAGCGAGTGACCCCAACCAAATAAAAAAAATGTAAACACTTTCTTTTTAATGCTCTTTAAAGAAAAAACGCAAACTGAACAATTGTTTATTGTCGGATTGGCGGATCTCGTTAGTGTCGTGTAGTTTTTGTGTGTAAACTTAAAATTAAATGTTCTCTTCAGTGTATAGCTACCAAATACAACATTTCATCAATCATTTAGTTTCGAACGCAAGGGAGTTTTATCTGTGTATGCATGCAGAGGATATGGCGTGTATAAAGGTCTTGTAGCTATTAGACAGCCTATTCCAGCTTGGCTAGGATGTCGCTCTCGCGGAATAGCACGTATTCGCGCTTGTCATCCATATCCACCTTGGTGCCGCCATATTTGGGTAGAAGCACGCGGTCGCCCTCCTTGACAGCCACGGGCAAATGTCCTGCGCCGACAGGATTGCGGGCACCGGGTCCCACAGCAACCACAACGCCTTGCAGCTCCTTGGGCACAGTGTCCTCCGGAAGTAAAATGCCTCCTGCTGTTGTTGTCTTCATCTCGGCGCGCAGTATTAGAATGCGATCCAGCATGGGCACAACTTTCTTGATAACGTTAGCCATTGTCTTCTGGAATAATTTATTCAAACGACAAAAAAAAAGCTTTTTACTAAACTTATTCGAAATTTCTGTTTTTTTTTTTTATATTAGTTTCTGAAATTTTTTTTTTTTTATATTTACAGCCGTTTAGTTTGGATGCTAGAAACAGACTGACCTACATTGGGACTACGGGAAGGTAGTAGCATTCGAATTTCATGGCCTGCTCGATTTCAAAATCGGTTAGCCTACTTTGATTTTGGTTCACTCTAAAAATTGTTAGCATCGTTCATTTTGTGTGAGTCTATGTATGAAACTAACATTAGTACTTTGTGTATGTGTGTGTATTTTCGCGCTGATTTCTTATGTGTGTGCGTATGTCGGGGATTTTCATGGTATTTGCGTGATGTTTTCGTAAAATTCCCACGCTGAACGCCCCAGCGCCACCTGTTGGCGCTACTGCGCACTAAGCACTGTGTTCGAGTGTGCGCGCGCAAATGTGTGCGTGTGGGTGTGCGTCCTGTTTGACTGTCCTGTCTCAATGATTGGTATGAAGTCGGCGCTTTTTGAACTTCCAACTGTTATTGCTAGGAACAATTTTTTTTGCTGGATTTTAGCTTTTTTGTGCCCCGATTT
Organism: Drosophila gaucha; assembly: GCA_035045545.1. Taxonomy (NCBI): domain Eukaryota; kingdom Metazoa; phylum Arthropoda; class Insecta; order Diptera; family Drosophilidae; genus Drosophila; species Drosophila gaucha. The sequence goes on from JAWNOY010000129.1 coordinate 507,108, forward strand.
GCTCGTAAATCAAATAATTTCACACTTTCTACGTCATTTTGCGGGCGGCCATGTGTATCAGTGGGTGTGTCTATGTGTGGCAGCTGATACGTCAGTGTGTGAGTGGGTGTGTGGATCATTTGTTCTTGCTGCTTGTTTTCCCTATTGGCTTGTTGGTTTTTGTTAGTCTAACGTGACGTACGCGAAAGTTCTATGAAAGTTAGTGAGGGGTATATCAGCTGTCGCATGGAATTTGTAATGCTTGAAGTCAACGGTTTTAGGCATAGTGTCAACAATTGTCTACTAAAAGTTTACAGCTGCATTAACATGCACTCATAGACATAGTTAATTTATATTAATATCTAAAGAGTATATATCTAAGAGTATATATAGATACAATCAACTAACAAATGGAACACTACTTCTTAAAATATCCAACATATTAATAAGAAACAGCTAATTCCAATGGGCATTTCAGGAAGAGTTTGATCTAACCGACATTTATATTTCAAAATATTTTCATAAGCACTATGAATCAATGTAAATAAACGTCTGCAGTAATTTTATATATTCTCTATATTGCAATGGTATAGGTATGATATGCAGGGTATGCAGGGTATAAAAAAAAATTGAAAATTAAGCTGAGAATTAGAATTATCTATAAGATAAATCATTGATATGTTTTATATAGATTGAGCTCTTCCTGCCTATCCCATATCTAGATTTAATCATCAGCCTGCAGCTCTATATGAGCATGTTGATCTAAGAAAGTAGTTTATATAAAGATTCAAGAATATTTATTTTATACATTTTTACAACTTACCAGATATTCCAGAAAGGTAATCTACAATTAATTTAATATATAATATTTTTATGTATATAAACTAGTTATGCGTTTGCCTGCATGTTTTGGATGTGTTAATGTATGGTTAAGCTTCATTGACTGCAATTGCTAAAAACGATAAAGATAGAAAATACCAGTAAATTATAATATTTCAAGGGTATTTATGAGAACTAAATAAGCTTACAGTTGAAATACATGGACAATGCTATGCGTTTACCATTGCAGATTTCTCATGAAACTATATATTTTGGTGTTTATGTTGTTTAAGCACTTTGCATAATTCCACTTTCTTCTGAAAATGACGCATTTTGGAAAGAATTTATGGCCACTGGCTGTGAGTAGTATTTGCAGTAGCCGATAGCCGGATTGGATCCAATCACACCTTTACCAAGATGTTCGACTACCGCTTCCATTTGCCTGATTGCATTTCCATAAGAAGTGCAAGTTTGAGTACCTGAGCATTATTACACATACGCCACGTTGACAGTCGCCTGCATTTGCAGCTTGTGGCCTTGGACGATTATAATCGCATGGTGTATGGGACCTGATTATCATATTATTTGTGTATGCAGACGGCATACGAGTTTCCATTCGCATTTGCGTGCATGCCAAATCGATAAAACAAATTTTGTTTATGCGCATTGCGATGAATCAAATCCAAATACATAATGGCCCCATCCCTAGCAGACCAAAATGGACAAATCAACGAAACCCTAGCAATCGCCATCGATATAATTGAGTTTCGGTTTCACAAACTTTGTATAATTCGTTTTGGTTTTATTATGTTTTTTTCCACTCACATGAAATATAAATACAATTTTTAAGGCCCAGCATTGCAATTCTTAAACCTCCGTCGTCATCAATTAACGCTTTCATTCCATATTCTTTCCGGTTAAATACACCTTTGATGTTTTAAAAATAACTCAACTTTTACCCAGTGCTCATCAGTCAGCACAGCGACAGGTTGTACTTGTTTACACTTCTTTACCAACTTTAGCAAAACTTTAGTTTGGCAAAATTAAGATTGAGTAAAAATTTGCACTTTTGATTTATTTTATGCAATACTTTGTTTATTTCTTATTTATATTTGGCTTAAAATGTTTCGAACAGACATCGGTCAAAGTTACAATATTTTATATATATATAGGTGTTCAAGTTTCCGGCTTTGTTAATTAGTCTTTGATAATAACATATTCTATGAATTTTTAATTATTCCATAGTAAAGTACAGTAAAACAGATAAATTTAGCATAAAATATAGAATAATAAGTAGATTCTCTTACATTTTATATGAATCATTTTTTGTTTCTTAATTCTTTTCTACAGAAACAATTTGATCTAATACACACCAAATATTAGACGTTTGTTGCGACCAGTTTCAAAAATATTTGAAAATTGATTTCGTAGTTTCCAGTTCTTATATCTGGAACATTGAATATTCAAGCAACTGAGCTCAATATATTTACATATATGTTTGCGGATATATAATAGATATAAGATACAATAGTTAGACTAGTTAGTCCAGCACGTGCACTTACTTAACTTTAATTGTTAGAAGAAAAAAACATTAAAAAACGTTTAAAAATAATAAATGCAGAACACAATTGCAGTATTTTAATACGTTTTCGAACTTGATCAGCTAATAAATTTATAATATATATGTATATACGAAGAAAAAAACAACTAAAATAAGAACAATCAAAAACTTGTACTAAACGCTTTGGTAGCCGTAGGTAAACAAATTAGCTAAAAATTTATATAATAACAAAGTTACTTAGTTCAAAAATTATAAATTATAATAAGTTAACACTAGCAGCAAGCGGAAAAGCGATAAATAAATATCGATAAAAGAATTGACTATAATTAGTTGCATTGTGCATTGCAAATTACGAAACTAGTTGCGACCTTGCCTGCAGTAGGCGTTCATTAAGAGCCGTCTAAAATGCAAGCGAGTGAAGGAAAGATAGAGAGAGAGAGAGAGAGAGAGAGAGAGAGAGAGAGAGAGCAGAGCAAGAGAGATGGAGAGACGAATAGAGGAAATGCATGTAAACAATTCATATTGTATTGCGATATTTTAAGTAATATTACTCATACGATCAGTGGGACAGACCTGCATTAGAGTGTGCTTCGATTCAGTGGAATCTCGTTGCGTTTGCGACGACGAGTTGAGGGTTGTAGTACGTCGCAAGCGTCGCGACTCCAGCTGATGTCGCGAGTTCAGCGAGCCCTTTGAGTACTTCTTGCCCAGCAGCACGGCCTGATCAGCAGATCAATAAAACAAAATGAATATAAATACAGTTAGGCCCAGCCTGAAGCTCACCTTGAAGGCCTCGCGAAACTTGTTGCTCATCAGATTGTAGAGCAGCGGATTGATGCAGGTGGACAGATAGTAGAGCACACCCGAGATATATGTCATCACCGTGTAGAGGAGCTCATGCTGATCGTGCAGTTGGGCGCCCCGCGCTGGCGCATAAATGGCAATCAGACGCTGGGCATGGAATGGCGCCCAGCACAGAAAGAAGCAGATGACAACGGCAACTGTGGAGCGAACAGATAAACCAGACAATTGTATGTGTATTTATATTCATTTGCCCTAACGACAGCAACTAGCTTATATCTTGTGAACTCTTTTTTCGGCGCACAATAAACGCGCGCGCCTCATAAATGTCGAGCATGCCAAATGACAGACGCTATAAATTGGCTGGTGAATGGCTGATTAAACGTGCCAGAGCGGACGCTCCGCCCTTTGCCCCTTGCTGACACAGACATGTAGCCAGAAATTAGACTCACAATTTGGCTCACAGCCTGTGGCCATCGTTCGCCAAACATTTTACATAATTGGACCCATCAATGTCAACTTACCAAGCATCCGCAGCACGCGACGTGTGCCATAATGATTCAGGCGTCCACGCACCGAGCTCAGCTGCGGCCCAGCACTGTTTGCCAAAATGGAACTCGAACCGGCATATCTGTAGAGAATCGTATCACTCTGCACTGCCTTCATTTGGGGTTGGGCCCCGCGGACGCCGCTTGGCGCGAAAGCCGCTGACGATCCGCCGCCAATGACACTCGATCGATACAGATGCAGGCCTATGCACAAGTATAGCACCAATATGATGGACATGGGCGCAAAAAAGAAGATGATCGTGGATAGCTGGAACGAGTGCTGCACTATCACGCGCACCACCACACACTTGTCGATGCCCGCATAGCTATCGATGCCGAACTGTGCCGCCTGCGGTATGGCCGTGAGCACGGCCAGCAGCCAGATGAGGAAGATGATGCGAATGGCGCGGCTCAGCTTGCTCATGGCCTGGCCCAGGAACGGATGGCAAATGGCCATGTAGCGCTCCACGGTGAAAGCTGTGATGGTCAGCACGGTGGCATTGGCGGATGTTTCGGCCAGCAGTCCGCGACCGATGCAAAAGTACTCGCCGAATACGTACGGATACTTGGACCAGATGAAGTACATCTCTTGGGGCACACCCGACAGCAGCAGCATAAAGTCCGATATGGCCAACGAGAACAGATAGTAATTGGTGGCCGTGTGCATGGAGCGATTCTTCTTAATCACAATACAGGTGCTGATGTTGCCCACGACGCCGGTGAGAAAGATGAGGCAGTAGACGACCGTGACGGGTATGACGATGGCCAAGGGATCGCGTTGGGCACCAAGCAATTGACTGATTGCGGACAAGTTCTGATTGATAGCAGGCGGTTCTGAAGCCGGCGACATGTTTGCACGAAATTTTCCTTCAACTGTGCGCTTTTGTTTATATTCATTCAAAGTTTCCACTTGCTGGAATGCCGACAACCGCTTAACTGCCTATATATCCCCATATGCTAATTATTATAATTCGATGTCACGACTAAGGTAACAGCGGCACAGAATCGAAGCTAGCAAATCGACTCAACTCGTTTCTTGGCTGGCACGCAACGCACAGATGACAAAAACAGTATATACCCAGCGAGGTCGCGACCGAGTCCAGAATCGTTGCCAAATGCCCGCCCAGCACTGGACACTGCGTTCATTTGATTGCAACTGGCCAATAGCTATGTATATAGCAGCTATATGACAATACTTAAGTGCAGTGCCTGTATCCGAGTTGCGAACCCGAACCCGAACCGCACGCTAGCGCGTTCTGAACTTATCTGATAAGCAGAGGCGACAATTTCATTCAGATTTCTATCTACAATAAGCAACGACGACGCGTCGCTGCTTTTGGTTCTGCTTTTGCCTCTGCCACTGTCTCTGCCTCTGCTTCAGCCACTGCCACTGGCTCTGTCGGTTGACATGTGCATATTTGTAAGTGCTACGCTCTGTGCCTGGCTTTGTTTGTATTTTGGCCACAATTTCTCATAGCTGTCGCAAAAAACTGTAGCTAACTACCGTCCCCTGCCAACAAAAACAAGAGGCGCAATAAGAAACCCCACGATGACGGCTGGCAAAAAGTTTCATTCTATGCGTTTTGTCAGTGCCAGATCTCCGTCTCCGTTCCACGTAGCTGACGAGTGACATTTTCTGTGGCCCCCTCATATAAATATCCATTCATTTATATTATTTCGTTTAGCGCCATGCTAGCTAACTAAACACCCCGATTCCTTCCCCTTGAGCGGTGTCAAAGTGCGTGCGCTGCTTTTGAAATAGTTGCACACATACCGATGTAGAAGTTCACACACACACATACATACATAAGGAACAAGTACTACACACGCAAAGATGGTGGGTGCCACGAGCCGTCTCCCTTCTGTGTGTGTGTAAGCTCTGTCAAGTGCTTGTCAGCGTGCTTTAAAGCTTTAACCAAGTGCAACCTGAATGTTCTCTTAGTTAATAGACAACTACTTAACTTAAATATATAAAGCGCTCTACAGATTTGAGAGAGCGAACATTTTTATGATTGTCCACTATTCATGAGCATTCAAGTTATTACGATTAAGCTTGCTTACTTCTATTTAAACCCTGAACCTATTGAAAATGGAAAATCCGGGTATAATGGCTTTGAAAAAGGTATGTAACGGGCAGAAGGAGGCGTGGCAAGCCCCATAATGTATATTTTTTTTTGATCAGGGTGTCAAGCTGAGTCGATTTAGCCCTGTCCGCCTGTACGTTCGTCCGTCCGTCCGGGTTGATCTATTTTTATTCCCTTGTAAAAAGCGTACATTAATTTTGGTCAAAAGTTTGCAACGCACAGAAAAAAGCATCTTCGACCATACAAAGTATATATATATTCTTGATCAGCACGACGAGCTGAGTTGGTATAGTCCGTCTGTCCGTCTGTCTGGATCAACGCAATTTCCTCCTAGAGTATTAGAGTTACAGAGCTGCAATTTTGCACACAGGCGTCTTTCTGCTGCATTGTATATCTCGGAATCATACGCATCGAACGTAAGATATCTTATCTTATAGAGCTATGTCATTTGGATCGTGGCAAACTTTTAAAACTATATATACAGTTTAAGAGCTAGAACACCCAAATTTGGCAAGTAGGCTACTGTTGACCTCTCTTTAAGATTAATCAATTAGGTATATATCCACGCCCACTTGGGGGGCTACAAATCGGGAAGTCTGTCCAGTGTTAAGTATAAATCCTCTAATATTTTGGGAGCTGTTAGAGACAAAGTGTTGAAACTTAAAACATACAAAAACATATAGTATATAAAGCTAAGCCCATTAGGGGCATGCAAATAGGTAAAAACTCTATTTTACACTTTAAAACAAAATTGCAAAGAAAATTATATTCATTCGCCTGTTTAAGGAGTGGCAAATGGGAAAAAAACTATATTTTCCAAAGTTGAAGTCAAACATAAGTAAATACGTCAATCTTGATCTCTTGTGAGCCCATCCCTCTAGTTTTTATTTTTCTTTCTGTCTGTAAGCCAACTAGTTCTTCCAATCAGACACCCAGAACAAACAATGGAAAATAGATAGAAAGAGAGGCAACATCAATTTTATTATGGTATATTATAAATCCTTTAGTAAGTCTTAAGACAACTTAGAATAATTTAAGAGAAATGTGAATACACATGTATGTATATACGAATATATATATTTTCTTTATAGATCGCCAAAGACTTGACAAAGTTAAGTCAATAAATATCGCTTTAAAACACTGGACACATATTCAACCAGCCTTCATCGGGGTCTTAAGCCCGGAATTCTCGTTCTTCGTTACCTATTTAATAGACATTTATCAACGCATTAAATGTATATAAGTATATGTGGTTAGTATTGAAGTCTTGGCAAGAACCAATTATTTAATATATATACTTAACACAACACATACGAAATATCTAATGAGTTGCGTATGACAATAATTATATAGTTGATATATATGTTATGATTGTAAATATACTATCAAACCACTAAATATATTTTCTTAAGATGTATTCTAGTTTTCACACATATATATTGTATATATGTATATCATAGACATAAATACGATATTGAACTATGATTTTTAAAAAAAACCTTAGAAACTCTTTCTTAACACAATTTCATTCTTTTCTTTTCAAAACACAGATTTTAGCTGTCTACAAATAACGTATCAATGATTTCTGCGATATCATTGTAAGAACCCCAATAACAATATGCAACAGGTGAAATGCTTTAGGAATGATTATTTCTATGGTGAATTTTCTGAAACTCATAATTTGTGTAAAATTGAACCAGAACCAATTCGTAGGGAAGTATTTAGTTTAGTTTTTATCCGTAGATTTTAACAAACAATAACTTGTTTAATGTACTTTTATGCAACAGGTGCTAGTCTGATTTACGTTTTCTTCTGCATTTTTCAAGTGAACTTTTTATCGAAATTTAGCTTAAAGCTACAGAAGGATTTTTTAGGTCTCCAGAATTCGCTCTAAAATCGGAACAAATTTACACAAATTTCTTGGATTCATTTAAGCCAATCTTTAAAAAAAACATGTGTTGCATACTGTTATTGGATAGCTTCTATCTAGATTTGGCATTGTATATTGTAAGTTTCGTTAGATATTTGTATATATATATGTATATAGTTTACGGAGCTGGCTCGCAATGGGCGGCATTATTGTATATATAGAATAAATACACATAGTATTATCGTTATGATATTCACTAACTGAATTCTTGTGACACTTAATATATTTATTAGACATATATATGCGTTTGTATATATGTTTATATATTGTATATGTACATATATATGTATTTGTATATATATGTTTATATAATGTATAACTCACAATAAAAGTGTTTGTTGTCAAGCTCGATAAGTTGGTAAGTCTAGATTTTTGCTAGTTTATCCCATTTCATGCATACATTTATGTTGCCTGGGATCTTTTTTTATCACATAACAGAAATTTGTTCTTTTAGAAATTTAGCATTTGTTTCGAGATTTTGAAATGTTTGGTTTCATTTATTTAAAGGTATGTTAGTAGCATGACTTTTTGGCTTGAACTATTGTTGACTTGAGAACCATAGGAGTTATATACATACATATGTATATAGATTTATATATATTGTATATTATATTATTTTTATTATCTCAACAAACTGCTGAGTAAATTACAACATTCGTTTTATAGTTATTAGTATATGATTTCACCTAAAGATTACGACATTGTGAAGCACATTTTAACTGTGTTTTTTTTTTTTTAAACTTAAGTATATTTAAAAATGTAATAAACAAAAACACTAGAAAATAAAAAGCATTTGTGTGCGATTATATCAAAGCTGAGGATAACTTATAATTGTAAATTGCATTAAAGTGTTTAAAAACAAATAGTTAGATTAGACGATGAGTAAATAGATTCGATCATATTGCACTGACCCAGTTTAGACAACAATTTCGATAACTTCCGGCTCTTCTTCGTCATCGGTCCCCCATCCGGCATGAGGATTGTTCTCATCTAGTCAGTGAACGAGCCTCTCCTGCTATAGCATTACCTGCTTGAGCTGTGGCAGCGCTCCGGATAAAATCTTTTGAGCTGCATCATGATCAAGTCCATCAATACTGCAAGCGACCAAATTCCTCAGGTTGCTCCCATTTTTAGCAATCTGCTTGAAAGCTTGCAGCGTGAGCATCGAACAATTGCTTATTGTGAGACTACGCAATCGCTTCAAATTGCCAACGACATAGCCCACCGCCTCGTCATTTATCAATGAGCAGCTGGCCATGGACAGCGTTTCTAAGGACGGACAGTTCACACTGAGCGCTGCAATGCCATTGGTCTCCAAGCGATTGCAGTAGTCCAATGTCAAGTTCTGCAGCTCGGGCAGACGTAAGGCCCGCTTAAGTAGACGATCTGTCAGATTGCGACAGCCCCGAACATTTAGCTCACGCAACCCTCGCAAACGACTGATGGGCGCTGGATGCTTGCCAAACCCTATGAAGCCCATATCCGTTACCTTAATGCAATAGTCAATCCTCAGCAAACGCAGCAGTGTCTGGTGTTGGAAGATGGTGGCGAGAGTGTGATCGGTGGTTGCCTGGCGGCAGTTGTCGAGGCTCAGCTTGCGCAAGTTGGGCAGCCGCTCCAGCAATGTGCACATCGAAGTCTCGTCGATGAAGCACACATCCTCCAGAAAGAGCTCCTGTAGCGTATTATTGATCTTAGGGGTCAGACCCTCGACCAGTCCCCTTCCGGTCAGCGCACGACAATAGGCCATAGTCAGCGACTCCAGACAGCCGCTCATCTGACGCAGCGCCGCCACGCAGCGCACGTCCAGCTGCACACAGAACATGAGATCGAGGGAGCGCAGAGTTTTGTGCCACTTGTGAGCCACGCAGATCAGCATTTCATTTGTCAGCGACAGCATGCCGGTTAGATCGAGCTGTTGGAGCTTACTCGAATCTGGGATCGCGTCCAGAATATCATCCAGCAACACAAGGTGACAATTGCCAGAGAGCTTTAGAGTGCGCAGATTGTACATCTGCTCGAAGGCCACGCACCAGCGACGAGTTTCGATGCCAGGTGAGCAGCTAAAGAAAATGTCGACGCACTCCAAGGTAGGCGCATGGTCGTAGAGCACCTGCAGCAGAGCGGTCTCATTGTTGCGGCGATACTCGAACTGCAGATGACGCAATCGCACCTTATTCTCCACGCGGCGCAGCTGCAACAGCATCAACAGCTTCAGAGTTGAGTCCAAGCTGACGCCGTCGCACTCGAAGCCGGTCAGATGCAAGAATTGCTTCATATTGATGCCATCGATGGTCATGTTGACGTCGTCCAAGAAGCTCGTCGTCACAATTTTCAATACCTTCAGATTCGGCAACTTGCCATCCATATTACGAAAGACTGGCGCATGGCAGACCTGCATTTGCTTCACCTCCGGCCCGATCATCTTCAGGAACTGCGACAATTCGGGGCTCTGCGTCAAATTTCGCAACTCAACATCCTCGAAGCTCAGATATGAAACACCGCGCTCCACGTGCGTCTTAATTGCGTTCAGATTCTCCTTGGTAACAATCACCTTGCCTTTTGTAGCGAAAAAGCGTCGATTGACCAATTCGCGACAGCGCCAAGACACCAAACGCAACTGCTGCAAATCTCTATACGACAAATATGCCATAATCTGGATCCATATGTCATTGGGCAGCTGTTCTATGTGCATCGGCAGATGCTCACGATCCTCGCTTGTTGGCGTTGGCGAGTCGCTTGTCCCAGTTCCCGAATCCATATCTGGCTCCACTTTGTTCTCCTGCAAGAATTGTACAGATAACATTAAAAATTTAACTAAACTTGACTTGGGTTTCGTATTAAACAAATTTGCTTGTCTAATAAATTTGTATAAAAATTTGCAAAACATCTTTCAAATTTAAAAGTCATCTTTAATTTTATCGGAAAGATGATATATAAATAAAATATTGTAAGTCTAGTAATGCGAGACTAATTGCTTTGAATCGATGTAAACGAGGTTGCATTTGACAACTACCTTAGATAAGTGCGTGGGATACCCTGTGATATGTTGAAGGTCACTTAACTTAATGTTAAAATATATTTTTTTAAATAAATAGAACAACAATAACAAAGAGTTATTATAAGGCAACAACAATTTTGGAAATAAATTTATTGCTATCATCGAAAATCTCTAAAAAATTGAAAAGTTTTAGTATTATTAAGAAATTTTGCAGAATTTACAATATTGTCTAAAAAAAAGTAATATATATTTATAAATAGTTAACTGTTAACCTTTAAGTATAATAAGTTTTCAGTATATAAAATACTTAAAATGCCAAGTTTCATAAAGAGGGAAATATTGTGCAGCATTCATATTTATATATGTATATGTTTGTACGAGGGGGTGTTTCTTAGCCACTAATACCAAGGGTTACAACCCCACTTGCATCAGTGCAGGCGAGCTGGTTGCCCGGGCTACAGCGGTAAGCTGCTGCGCTGCATTGCAACGTAGGTATCAGCACCCAGGCAGAGCTTGGTTTGTTTACCAGGCATACATACGTATGTATGCATGTACATGTACATGTATAGATACAAAAATGCATGTATGCGTCGAGTGCAATTAAACCCACACAACACCCACACAGACGTGACTGGGATTGTTTCTCATTGGCTTGAGGATGGTTGGCTGCACCCACACAAAATTTTCACTTACCTGGGACTCCACGGGCCTTTCGAAAAACACGATTCTGCCCCTGTTAATCCTAAAGAATCCACTTGTAGTCAAGTTGTTCCCCATCCAGACAAATTTTCTTTCAGTATTGGGCAATCAAGAAACAATTATTACTGTCGCATACGCTCCAGCTTCAAATTGCGCATTTATTTTTGGGTGTCCGAAGAGTCCGTTGTATCACCCACTTGACTCGGGTTTTCCAGCGCTGTTTTCCAACCAAAATTTATAGAATATTTATTTTTTTATGTCCAATTCAATTTAATTATGTTTTCAACTTGTGGTTCCAATTTCTTATTCGACAGCAACCTGCTCACTGTTTGAATTATAAAACCCGAATACCAACGGGAACCGAACCACGCACTGGGCATACAGCTGTGTATCTAATAATGAAAATCAAACTGCCAGATACATTTTGTGCAAGCCGTTAGATAATTTTCCGTAGCAACGCATGCTCTCATGCTCAACGCACTCTCTCAGATTTCGCTCTCTTGCGCTTTGTTTCACAACCTCCCTCTCGCTTGCACTAGCCTTGTCGCTCTCTCCCTCCCTCGCCCTCTCTCGCTCTGACTTATGCTCAGTTTTTGTTTATGTTTGTTGCTTGTGACCCAGTTCCGAAAAACAAGAAACTTATATGATGTGCCGGTAGTGACCTTAGTGGTTGCGTAGGAACGACCATTCTATTGTATCCGTCAAGTGTGGAAAGGGCTACATATATATGTGAGCTATGTATTGACTGTTATCAGCGTGTCTAAAATTGAATTGTCAGAAAGAAATATATAATTAGGCTTAGTGTTGGTAGTTGCATTGGTATAGATTATTACTTCTGAGACCTTTATCTGTTATTTCAATTACTCAGCTCTTCAATGTAAATTATTTAATTAAAGTTATCAGTTACTTAATTTACGATATATTTCAATTTATTTTTGGGTAAGTTCTTATATAAGTTTTTCAAATTTAAATTATTTTCAATTTTTTTTATAATAAATAACTTGCTTAAATATGGATTGCTAAATAAACATGTATAAATGGTTATCCAACATTTTAATATATTATTAGTTAGCCCAGCTACACAGCTTACAAAAATATTCTAATGAATCTGAAGTTTTTGAATCGCAGCTAACTTCACGCTTTAAATTTGTGCTGCCAGATTGCTTAAGAAATAAGTTCGGCAATGTAACGGAAAACTTCAGTATCTAACTTTCTCAATATGGCAACGTATTGCTCACTGATAATATAAATAATTATTTTTTTGAGTCCCTTTTAGACAGTTAATAAATTTGATGATATATTGACTTTTAATACATGAAAATTATTTCTGTTGAATGCCTGGGTACGGCTCGAACCCTGCACGTACTGATTTGAGTTCTCAGTTTTTGGACCATAGTAAGACAAACACGTAGAGTTTTCATGCAGTTCCATTAGACTATGCATTTATTTAAGATATGTACTGCGAACTTAAACACACATCATTAAGATTAACTGTTTAATGTATTAAGCATATTGCGAATTTGACCAAGAAGTAACGCATGTTTCATCAATACCTAAACCTTTACAACTAGACCTGAGCAATTCGGACAGAGCCGGCGCTGTCGCCTCTAAGGATGCGTCTGCTTGCCCAGACGCAACGAGGGACGGCGCAATCCAGTACCGGGCACAGCCGTGGCCAGGCGGGGCAGACGCGGATTGACTGGTGGACCCATTAGGCGATCCGGACCTTCCGACCCGACAGTGTGCTCGGCATGACCTTCTATGGCCGGCAAAGGCGAGGCGGGCGACCATTCGGAGCTAGAACTGGAGCCGGGTGAATCGGAGCTACAAGAAAGTGCGACGTTGTTGATTCGTGGATTAGACGCATGGACAGTTAGTCATCTAACCTACCCAGCTGTGTATATGGGTGGCAACTTCTTGTCGTAGCTGCTTGTGCTGGGCGTGACAACTCCTGCGTGTATCTCCTGCTGATAGAGACCGTAGAGTTCGCGCAGCTCGTCCGGCAGCTCAACGTTGCCCTCCTCGATGAGACGACGCTGGGAGCTAATGATGTCCTCGCACAGTCGCCTTTGTCGCTCGGCACGCAACAACTGCAAATCGCGACGTCGCAGCTCCGCCTGGCGGGCCAGTCGCTCCGCTTGCAACGAGACTTTGTCCGCCTCTAGCTCGTGCACCCGGCAGAGAAGAGCGAGCAGCTCGCGCTCCTCATCGCTGGTAATGCGTTCCGGAAGCTCCTAAAAAGAAAGCATTAACAAAAGATTTCGATATTGATTCTTTAGGTTAGGCACTTACATCCTCTAGTTTGACACCCTTCTGGCGACACAGCTCCAGTTCGTGCTCTGTATGCTCACGAATTTCCTTATAACGCCGCGTCTCCTTCTCTATAGCCGCTAATTCACCCCAGGCATTTTTCAAAGCTACTGATCCCTCCGATTCCATGTCTGTATCAATGCAAATAAAGAAATTACAACAATTTAAGCATTAGTGAAACTCAGCTATAAATAATTTGGGAATACATAAAACTAGATTAGCTACAGGGCTAGGCGTTAAGATCTATATATGTACTCGTATGTAGTATAGAACGTATACACACCATCTTCTCCAGGAGCATCGTATAGTTTACCAATGCGTCCCTGCCAATGTGAAATGATCATGTGCTGTCGCTCGGCATCCAGTTCCAGGCCCAGCAGATGACTCTCCGCTTCGAGTAGCTTGCGTCGCAGCTTCATCTGCTGCTTGAAGGTCAGCACGATCTGTTCTCGCAGATAGCGCAGTTCCGTTTTGCGCTGCTCGTTCAGCTCCTCGCTGGGTGGCTGCTGCGCTGCTGTTGAAGCAGCCGCGGCGGCAGCTCCGCTGCGCGGCCTTTCCGTTAGCATTTTGGTGCGTAGGCGGGTGACCTCGTCTCGCAGTTCTGAGACCAGGCTCTGGTAGTGCTTGGTGGGAAAGTTCTTGAATTCATCGATGTAGACGGAGCTCTGCAGCTTGGTGGTGATGCTATTTGCTCTGTCCGCATATACCAAGGTGTTCTTGGTCTCATCACGATGCTTGCTCTCGGGTGCAACGTGGGCGATCATCACTGTCTTGCAGCGACCACTGAGCGCCTCTTTGAGCAGACGTGTGAGCTTCGAGTCTCGGTAGTTCACATATCGAGCACCGCCCGACAGTGCATTGATGCAGTTACCCAAGGCCAGGAGACTACGATTGATGTGGGCGCCTTCTTGCAAGCGCTTGCCACGATTCTTGGTCTTCTTGGCACGCTCCGATCCAGCCAGATCAGTCAGGAAGAGCCTGCCCTGCTTGGTGCCAAGGGGCGTTCGCGTCTGTACAGTAATACTGAGGAGGGCATGGCTGCGCGATGAGGTCTGGTTGGCCGCAGTGGGCTCCATTGTTCGTGACTTGTTGCCCTTGATAAGCAAGCTGACGACCTCCTTGCGGCTGGACGTGGTTATTTCGGAAAGACCAGCTACGGTGATGCGATGGCCCCTATGATCTTCACGTAGTTCCAGAGGTCCGCCCGGATTGAGCAAATCCCGTATGAGCTCATTGTAAATTTCGAGATACGATATTGATACCTTGGTGGAGCTCTCCGGCCCAGCTGCCTCAATGTGTCCAAAAATGTCCTCGATGGCGCGCACCATTAGACCAATGTCCTGACTGCTAACATCCGCCTCATAGCCAGCGGGTGCTGAAGGCCCGCGATCTGCTGTTGAGGGCTTCTTTCGCGGCACAGGACCGAGCATTGTGTGTGTTTTGCCAGAGCCTGTCGCGCCATAGGCGAAGACTGCTGCATTATAACCATTGAGAACGTCCCTGACCAGTGGTGCTGTGGTGGTTTTGTACACCTGCTCCTGTGTATCGTTCTCTTTGAAGACGTGATCATAGGAATATTTGCGAGGCCGGCTCTTGCCTCCATCGTCATATAGCAGGGAGCCTCCAGAGATGACCTCAATGCAGCGCTCGGCGGCCTCCAGGCTAGGACGAACACGCACCGACACCTGCACAAGGTAAATAGATTCAGTGCATGTGGCTTCGGGGGTTAAGTGATAAACCTCCTTACCACTAAACGCTCCTCCTGGGCGGGTTGAGCGGTCGCCAGGTGGCGTCCTTGGGAGGATGTACTACCGCCGCTGCTGCCCGACCAGCTGCTGGCACCAGCGCTCGCCGCCATCTTTGATCAGTTGATTGTCCTTCACAGGTGTGCCACGTGCCTTTGAAATGCTGATTGCCTGTACAAAGCGACAACAACAAATGCTTACAAATGGTGTCAATTTGTTGTCAACAATCGTAAAACTGTCATTAACTGGGAGTTTCCCAATGTCCCGACCACCCGATAACGCCTTCAACTAGCCGTAATGGATTGTAAACTTTGGCGCCAAGGTCTTCCTGCCATGGACATGACTTGGCTTAATCGATGTTGTTGTTAAAGTTTGACGAGTGAAAGTCCTGCGGGCTTTGTTTACGGGTTGGCGTGCGCCGTAAATTAAGCCGTGAACTTGAACACCTTCCATGCATTTGCGTGTCCTCGAATGTAAATCAACGAACGTTAACTCTTCAAGAGTTCGATGGCAGTTCAAAAACCCAAAAACCTTCCGGACATCCAACCTAAGTAACTATCCGCGATCTTGAAGGCCAACAGAACCTTTGTTAATGTAATTTTCTAATTAATTTTTTTTATCAAAATTAACAAATTTTTAATATCTTTCTAAAACAGGTTTAAAGTATAAATTGGCATAAATATTGAAGAATTAGATATTAAAGCAAATCTGTGAAATTTTAAATGAAATGAGACTAGATTTATCAGTAACATATCAAGGTGTTGGATGATATGTATCTATATCCGATCCAGCTCATTTAAATTTGTGAGTCGATGTAATGAAATATGATTTAATGAGTATTATTTTGAGAGCTTAGGGTTTTTCATATTTACAGAAATACAGAGAGATTCTGGTTATTGAACATATATATTTAATGCAACGGGCAATTTTCAAAGCCAAAGCAAATATTATCATAATATTTGGATAATATAAGAACTAGAGATGGGATCGGGAAAGATATTGGTTCCAGACCCATCCCGTCTTAATATCAATTTAGCTTTTCCCTCCCAATTGTCCGATATTTTTAATCCAATTCCCATTGAAAATGGGAATTCAGGGTATAATGGTTTTGTGACAATGTATGTAACAGGCAGAAGGAGGCATGGCAAACCCCATAAATTCTTTCATTTCTTGATCAGGACGACGAGCTGAGTTGATCTAGCCATGTCCGTTTGTGCGTCTGTCTGTCCGTCCGTATGAACGCAGCGATTTCGTAAACCACAAAAGCTACAGATTTGAAATTTGAATATATATTCTTGTATACCATTCTTTATTATCGATAACAATCGATATTTTGACTTTGTTTTTAAGCTATAACTTAAAGACCATAATAGCTATACACCCCAAATAGATTATGTAGGTTTTTGTAATGAAAATACAGATAATAATTATTTCAGATTTTGGATACCTCCCCCATTAGAACCAAAAGTGAAAAAAACGTAGTTCAAATACTAGACAGTTTGGATTTCGAATGTGTACACCTTTGGATGTCAATATTAGGTGTTGAAAATTTCATTCAGAAAGTAGATCTAGAACCGATGTTATTTTACAATTAATTTCTCATAATGCTGCTTAGAATGCAGACCAAACGAAGCCTCTAGATCATCTATATGTGTGCGTGTGTGTGTGTAAGCTAGATTGTTTAAAACACCTCTTCAGATCTGGCTCAGAGGATATCCTAGTCGGGCAGATCCGACTAGACCGTTCATACTTATTTCAATCAACATTTAGAGCTCTTATAATAGATGAACACGTTGGGACATTATTATAATTATAATTATAATCCTAGTCAATATCATTCTTATGTTCTTTGATAAATACAAACAATTTTATCGCTTATTAATTTCTTTATCGGTTAACCCGTGAGAAGAACTGACTTCTAAAAATGTAGCAAACCGCTTTCAACTGTCCTTGGATTAGGATCAAAAGCTAATGTATGCTTTTTCAAAGTAATATGTCATTTATATTAAAGCTTTAATTTATATATATATTTAGTTACTACTAATTAAAAGAAATACTAAATTTGTGAATATTTGCAAGTAACATCTGAACAGTCATACGATTATCTCCAAGTAGATTGTATTTTGAGTCAATTACATACATCAGTAAGCTGACCTCGTCAAATTAAATTCTTATCTACAACAAGTACCACACTCCATCCTCATTTGTTGGCTTGGAGCCACCCACACATCAATGTTCAAATTTAATCGTGGCCAACAAATTGGTTCTAGCCCTCTACTCTTAACCCACTCTAGCTGCCTTTTTATAAGAGCTTAATTATAAAGTGTGCGCCAGAGTAGTCAACTTTTGGGCGCTAAAATTCATAAATTATTAAAAGGATTCCTGCCTACAAATCGTTAATATATAAAACGGAATTACAAATAAACAAACACTTGCTCGTCAATCGAGGGTATGTATATGTAAGTATGCATGTATTCAAATTACCGGCCTTCAGTGTCAATAAAACAAATAGAGTAGTCCTCGCACTCACCCGCCCTCTCTTTGTCCATTAGTCAATAGAAATTCCGAATAGATCGCTTCAGACTGAGGCTTTCACAAATTTGATATTCAAATCGATTCGCATCGGGTCCCTCAAACTAGCCAAAGGCTAACGCCTCGAATGAACCAATACGAGTTCAACTTTTATTTTTGTCGTCTGTTTTCTACTGCTCATTTTTGTATACCCTGTAAAAATGATTACATGAGATTGGTTATATGGTTTCTTTGGAAAACACATTCTTTAGAGCAAATATAAAGTTTATAGGTGACATTAGACAATGTTATATTTAGGCTATGGCCGATATGGTAAACTAAGTCAACAGGTATCACACTCTGCTACCCATTTCTTCATTTGATGGTGTAAAAAGGTCAGGAGGAGGTCCGATCCCAGCAATTATTTATTCACGATCCATGGCTCATATGGATCAAGTATGCTGCTCTATCGTTTCTGGCTATATCTTTTGTGTATGAAATATAGGGTATTTCTAGGTCGGTCATTTGCAATTAGAGCACTCTTACTTGTTTTTACTGTTGTCGCTTATTGAAATTGTGTAAATTGCCCACAGACACGACAACTAGAGAACAAATGGACTGAAGTCCGTTGGTGTCCAGCTGAATTGCTACACATGACTGTGGGTGCGGGAGTGTGTGTGTGTGTGTGAGTGTGTGTTTGTGTTAGTAGGTCCCATGTCTTTGCTTTTGTTATTTGACGTTGTCGCACGCTCGTTGTTAATGTTTTAATATTTTGAAAGACCGCATTTTGATTTGATTTTGGTCAGGAGAGTCCGCGACAAAACTTAGCCCAGATTACGCCCAGCGATAGCCAGAACGCGCCTGGTTAAATCGAGGGGGTATTATGTGCATTATGTGTTAGGGGTATGTCTCCATATTGGGGCTCATTAGTGGCTCCGTGAGAACGCGTGTTCCAAACGAGCTCCACATTTTTCATTTGCATTACTATGTACTCAGGGAGATCTCTTTCCCAACCACATAATATTGACAAATGGCTCAGCGGTAAACAAATTTGCTAGGGAAAATCAGTGACTAGACATATTTGATTTGTTTTCACAGACACACAAAAAAAAGATGAAGTTCCACGTATTTGTAAATAATTGCAGAGAAAATCAGATATGTTTAATATTTCATATCTGTTGCTCAAATTGAATTACTTGATATATAATGCATGAATGTATGCAAGTATATGAACTTAATTGAACTCTTTTTATTGAATTACTTCCGACTAAAAAAAGGTCTTTACGCAGACTTACAATAATTTTCTTTTCATCATATCATATTTTATGCGTTTCTCGTGAAATCCTTCAAAATTCCAACAGCAATTGATGTTTTTCTTTGAAATGTTTGAATTATCTTATTGTTTTTATATGTATATAAGAAAGTAGACCATTTCGTAAGATTAAATCATCAAAAATGTATTGTTCAGATCTCGTTAATGGACCTTTCATGCATTCACTGTTGATCTTTACATCGTTAGCTTTAAAACTTTAAAGAAACTCCATAAAAAAAACAAGCCAACTCATTCACAATAATTATATCCGTGCGCAGGACTCTGGGTACTGTGATTGATGGCCAGCATTTGCGCCGAATAGGTAATTACTTCTGTTCAGTTGGAGGTGCGTTTTCAGGCTATTTTTAGAGTCCATCAAATGAAATGTGCCTGGCTAATCGTGGTAATATGAAGTTTTCCTGGCCACACTTCACTCTGACTCAAGGAGTGAACTTTTTCCACCTACTTCCTGAGGCTTCAAGGGAAACTCTTAACCTTCAAGTTGAGCAATTAGTGAACGCAATTAAAAACTCGAGACGAACTCAACGAATAGTTTGTAAACGAGGCGTGCGTGCCGCAATCTCAAGAGCTTAGCCCGGCTGTGGGGGACCAACTTCTCCGCATTGTTTACAGTGCCTACACAAGTTTTCGCATATTTCACACATTTCCGAACAAAATGGCGGCGCTGGCCCCAATCTTAGCATGAAATAATGTAATATTTTACAATTCAGCTAAAAGTAAATGCAATGCGAGCACAGATGGCCGCGATAAGCGGCTCAGGCAACCGCCTCCAAGTAGGTCAATTATATGCGTAAACAGCTAAAGGACCCCCTTTAACAGTCACTCATAACAATATGCCGAAACTCAACATCGATTGAATGAAATAAAAGAACAAAACTTTTGGCCACACGATGGCAAAGTTTTTTAGCACCTCTGCAAAATGCCGCACTTACAAAATGTTGTTTGCTTGCGAACTTTTTGAATATTACAGTTAGTCCTAAATAATATATATATTTCTACATATATATATGGACAATTTTTGGTTAACAGAACTCGAGACGCGTTAGCAGCGAACCGTTCGCGTGGACTGACAAAACTGAACTGAATGTCGACCGGCCCTGTTGGACTCTGGCCTGGTCTACTCTGGTCAAATTATAGGCATAGTGTATTTGGTATACCTGGCGGGGGGCTTGGCGAACACCCTTAACTACCGACCGGGTCTGCGTTCTGTTGTGTTTTTCGTTGTGTCCTGGCCGCATACCTCAATCAATTTCTCAGTTGTTGTTTTTTCACTCCACTCGCTTTCCAAATAGTTGAAATGCTAATGCGCCATTTTGCATACATTTCTTTGACGTTGGCCAGTTTGGCACTGGGCTGGGATTCTTGAATTCTTGACTGGATTTGTAATTGTTACTCTGCATTGGTATTACCGCATACAGCCCTAACAACTTAACTTTAATATAAATAAGCTGTTAGTACTAATTAAAGTATTCGCATTTAAAATTGCTATAGAATATATTAATAGCAAAACGAATATCTTCAGAAGCGAGGGAAAAACATTCAAGAATTTTAAATACATATCTCATTTGTGATTTATAAATTGAAATATTTATAATTTAAATCATAATGAATTAATTTAAAGAAAAATATTTAAAATTGAAACAGTATTTTTTTAAGTATAGTAAAATTAAAAATTAAATAAATTTTACTTGAATTAAAAGAGTTTAAAAAAGTTACTATAAAAATTCTTTTATAAATCACTTCAGGCTTAAGTTTTCGCTGCGGCAAACTGGAATCCAGTTGCCAGCCGGTGCCTGGCCGGAAAACTAGAAACATTTCCGCTGCATCGATCTCATACCATGCCACAACGAGTCAACGAGGGGATTGAGCTTGATAAGAAAGGTTGCAAGTAAAAAGTGCCACATATCAGCATGAAAGCATTAATTTCCGTGTCTTGCTGCCTGGCGGGTGGGGCGAAGTGGGTGGCTCGACATTGAAATGTAAATTGTTTATATACTTGCAATGCAAAATTGATTGATTGATAGAATTGGGT
The DNA here is from genome assembly GCA_035045545.1 of Drosophila gaucha. NCBI lineage: Eukaryota > Metazoa > Arthropoda > Insecta > Diptera > Drosophilidae > Drosophila > Drosophila gaucha. Next base: position 528,461 of record JAWNOY010000129.1, read on the forward strand.
GGGAGCTTGAGAAGTGTTGGCATTTGTAAATATTTTATTGAGAGCAACCGGGCACCCACGTCAGGCATCACTCATAACCGCTGGGTCGATGCAAGCCAGGGACGGACTCACATTTGCATTCACTTCAGAACACTCACTTTCACTGGAGTCCGGATTTTCATAAAAGATTTTCCAGGCACACGTGCATCCGGCACGAAAAGGTCAAAAGGTCCTTGGTGCGCAACGAGCAATGCCAAATTACACGGTCAAACAACAGAGGTTTTGAAATTTGAAATTTTTATTAGCTATTAGACCATATAATGCATGTGGCTGTATATTTTATAAATGTAATTTGATTTCTTGTTTTGTAATTTCACTTTAACTAAATCTTTAGTATGCATTAATGCAAAATAATTTTTATATATGCATATTGCTGTATTGTAAATAATTATATGTGTGCATGAAAAAATGCATAACCAATTGGCCCATACTTAAAAGCTAAAGGCTAACTGAAATTCGTATAACCTACGACGCTGCGAGAGTTGGAGGGGGCTGTGGAGCGTGGTGCAAGCGCACTGTAAACAAAAATGAACCATCTAACAAAAATTGTAGTAAGCGCTGGCAAATATTTAACCACTTTATAATTGGGGCCGAATTGTTCTATATATATGGATCAGTATAAAATATAGTTCACATACATACATATATATATATGTATGTTCTCAATTTCTTGAATTTTTCATTCCTTTGGGCTATTTTCGACTATTAGATTATTTAATTAGTTTATAGTTTACGTTAAGTAGAAAAAAGCGAGAGCGCTCATATAAATGCTTTGACAATTGTTGCTGGAGTGTGCGTTCCTGTGTGTGTGTGTGTGTTTATTTGTCTGGGAGTGTGTGTGCTTTTGTATATGTGAGTGTAATATGAACACTTATACATATTTAACTATATGCAGCTTGTTGCCATTCAGTTTACACTAGTGGAATACTTAATAGAGCGTGCGCTGTGGCTGTAGTTGTATAATTATCATTATCAATATGCTCAAATTGTTATCGTCTTCGTTATAATGCATATTATTGTTATTGTTAATTCCGTTGGCAGTGCTTAGACACATGGTTCTACATAATTTCCTGGGAACAGACCGGTAACACCATCCATAACACCCTCCCACCAGCCATCGTCGTTCTTCTTCAACACATACAGGACCGAGCTTTCCTGGAAGCTTAGCTCGTCATCCTTGTCGGCGTAGTAATCATAAATAGCCACGACTACAAATAAATATATGAGATATAAAACACAATACTAGCTTCATATATATGCCTTGTTATTTACCCTTCTCGATGTAGTTTTTAGGCACCCAGCCAGGTAAGTTCTGGTCCTCCGGCACAATGGGCGCCAATTGTGGGCCTGTTGAGGTGCGTGGACGCCCAAAGTCTTGATGCTCGTCCTCCGGCGGCGGTGGAGGTGGCAACGGCGGTGACTGGGATCCAGGACGCGCGAAATTCAAGCTGAAATGATTTCTACGCACACGAAAGGATTAACGCAAGGCTTAACTAAAGATTTAAAAGCATGCAATTTACCTATTGGGATTCCTGTGCGCAAGCAGATGGTATTAAAAGTACAATATGAGTTACATACACGCAAATAATGAGGACATGGTCTGTGTAGTGGCTTACCTATTGATATTGCGGCCCAGGGTGTGCATGCCAATGTGGCTCTGCTCGGTCATCTCGTGCTGCGAGACGGTCAGCGGCGAGGGAGGCGCTGCTAAAGATAAACAGGGGAATTTTCAGTATTCTTTTCTCAAATCACTGTAAATCGCTTAACTTACGCGGCATGCTGCTTCTGTCGTCGTAAGTGGTGGGCGGCGGCGGTGGCAGCGACTGCATCATGCCCGCCGAGGGCAGATTTACGTGCGTGGCAATCTGCTGGCTGGGCGGCATGGGCAATGCGCTATAGCCGGCTGCTCGCTCATTGCCAGCTGCACCGCCACCAGTGGTTGTGGTGGTGGTGGACGAGGCCGTTGACATACGTTTGGGGTGTCCGATTGGATAGTTGGGAGCATAGTGTGAGGGCACCTGCGGTGGATTAACCACAGGCGGCGTGCGATACTCGCGCGAACTCTTGCCCAGAGTTCCGGTATTGCTGACCGACTTGCCAAGGGTGCCTGTGTTGCCGGCACGCGACATTTGCGGCGGTGTCGGTGGCTTCGTGGTGGGCGGCGGACCCACTGATGACGGCACCAGAGATTGAACAGAACCATGACTCGAGCCGCGATGCTTTTGCCGTACAACATGCTGGGCTGAGGAGTTGATGCCATGCCCAATCTCGTCCAGTATGGAATAGTCGATGGGTTTGCGCACATACTTGATGGGCTTCTCCGGATTAATGGGCGCCACTATCTTGAACTGGCGCGAGCTCACCTTGTTAGCCGTCAGCACACCAATCTCCCTATAAGAAAATATATAATTAAAGATGTTCCTTTTCGATTGTGATAGACTCCTCTTACCGTCTGGCTACCTTCTCCTTATGAATGTGCACCGTTTGGGCTATGTGGTTCATCTGCGACTCCATTTCGCTGAGCTGCTGGGCCTGCAAGTCCAGCAGCTGCATGTAGCTATAGGCAAGCGTGTTGATCTGATACGCGACACTGGCCAGCGATTGAGTGGTGTAGTTCTTGGTGGCCTCGAGTGCAGCCTTTTTATTGTCGGCACGGTAGTAGGTGTCCTCGCAGTAGTCGGCCACACGTTCAAGATTCGTGTAGCTGTCACGCAGGCTCTGGCGGCCATCGGGAATTTCGGTGCGTATCAAAGATGCTAGTTCGTCCATTATGCTGTCACTGGCCATTAGGGTTTCGGTTAACATGGGTATGGATGCTGTAATAAGCACAAGCACACAGATTTTCAATTAAGTACTTGAATATTTCAAATTAATTATTGCATTTCTTTTTCAATTTTCACTTTATAAACAAGCGGAAGTAAACATTCATAGTAGTAGGGCGGTGACGAGCGCTGGCGCTGGCGTTGGCGCTGACGCTGACGTCGACAGAGATAGAGCAGAGACAGCGTTGGAAGCTGATTAGTAATTAGACCGTGCAATGCCTGGCATTTGAGCTGTGACAAATTTGTGCACTCACTTGATTTACTACACGATAGCACTTGAAATACGTTTTTGCTTGGACTGATTCGCTATAAATGCAATTAAATGCAGTTTCTGTTTTACATTTTACGGACGTGAAAAGAACGCAGAGCAAGTCACAGTGCTGTAAAACACACTGTTATTTACACAAGGTCTGGCCACACTGAAATACATTTGCGCTGCCAGATGATAAACGGTTTCTGTGCAAAATGTAAACAAAGACAAAGTGATGCCAGGCTATGCCAAAAAAAAGAAAAGACCTGGCAGCGCCGCTTTTCTTTTTGTGAGTAATACACTTTTTCCTCCTATTAGGATTTAGCGTTGCATTTAGTTGACAATGTCTCATCAAACGGGCATCAAAGGTAAGCTTAAAAAGTGCAAGAAAAAAAATTTTAAAATTTAACTGATATTAAATTATGATAACACTTCGTAGCCAACGAGCAACTAGCGAAAGTCTTTGGCAAGGCCAAGAACGGTAAAATACGGGTGATAAAAGTGTCAATTGAGAACGGTGAGTGAAATATGCATACACACACAAATGTACATACACATCAATTAATATATGCGCGCATCCGGAAATGTTACTTCCGCTCACTGATTTGCCCACACAGAACAGCTCAGCTGCACCGCCACGGCTGATGTGAAAAAAGACTGGGAACGTGACTATGATAAGCTTCTGTCACCCCTCTTTGAGGAGAGTGTTCCCTGCTATCTGTTATACCGTCTGGATACGAAGATACCATTGGGATATGGGTGGCTGCTAATCAACTGGATTCCAGACACTGCCAGCATTCGCCAAAAGATGGTTTACGCTTCGACGAAGGCAACACTCAAGACCGAATTCGGTTCGGCGTACATCATGGAGGAGCTGCACGCAACGACCTTGGAGGAAACCACCTTGGAGGGCTACAAAAAACATAAGCGTGATTTTGCTGCGCCGGCGCCGCTTACCATGCGCGAGGAGGAGATAAAAGAACTCCAAAGATCAGAGGTGCGTACCGAAATATCCACGGAGACGCGCCACCAGACGCTAGGTGGCATATCCTGTCCACTGACCGAGGCAACACGCACAGCGGTGCAGGATATGTTGCGGGGCAACTACGACTATTTGCAGTTTAGAATTAGCCTCGAGGAGGAGCGCATACACGTCTCCAATGCTGCCAATGTGGAATTGCGCGATCTGCCAAGGCAGGTGCCCGAAGATCATGCGCGCTACCATCTGTATCTATTTAAGCACACCCACGAGGGCGACTACTTGGAGTCCTTTGTATTCATATACTCTATGCCAGGATACTCTTGCTCCGTGCGTGAACGCATGATGTACTCAAGCTGTAAGGCTCCGTTTCTCGAAGAACTCGCCTCTTACGGCATAGAAGTAGCCAAGAAGGTGAGAAATCAACCTCAATTCAAGACACTGTGAACTTATTTCTATTTACTATACAGCTGGAAATAGACAGCGGCGCCGAACTCACCGAGGAGTACCTTCAGGAGGAGCTCCATCCAAAAAAAATATTGCACCGCCCAGCGTTTGCAAAGCCAAAAGGTCCACCGAACCGCGGAGCCAAGCGCCTGACGCGACCCTCCAACGAAGACGAAGTCTGAAGCCAATCGAGTCAAATTTACACGTTTTATGTTTCTTGTTTTCCTCGCAGAGCATTTCATTTCTTGCATTTAAAATCTGTGCTCCATTTTCACGTTCTTCAAATGTATCCGAGTCATATCTGTATCCTTAGTTGCACTAGGCATCAACTGAAACAACGCATAGCAGCAGCCAACTTGGGCTTCCTTAATTGTATTGTCTGTACAACTTCGAAAGGACACTATTGCAATTTATTATTTAAATAAAAAAGAGCTAAAGTTACATTGAGAAGCTTCACTTGACCGAGTCCAATGTCACCGCCTCGCCCACACGCTTATCGTGCGCGGTAAACAGTTCGGGAGCTTCCTTTTGTGCCTGGTTCCGGAACGCTTGCTGGATGTTATCATCTCGCTGCACCCGCCATTTGTACTGCCAGTAGCGCACCTCCTCCATGGAGGTGCCCGATGCCTTCATTAGCAACAGCGATGCCACGCCAGCGACGCCACCCATAAACCCACCAATGATGCCTCCAGCTGCCATGCCCCGCAGGCCCATGTTAAACTTGTAGAGAGCACCTGTGAGGGAGCCAGCTGCAAGGTACTCGTAAAGTGATGATTTGCCACGGTAAACAGATATACCGGTAATGATGCCACTGATGGAAGAGACAGCTTATTAAGAGTCCAGTAAAGCACTTAATAAATGCGTACTTACAAATAGGACGTGCTGAAGAGACCTACACGCCATCCCCATTTGAAGCCACCTTTTGCGAAATTCACTGTGAACTGATCCTGCATTTTTTTCTGCAAGTTACATTAATAAGTAAATTAAATTAAATTCATTGAACGACCTAAGGGGCATTTACCTTGGCATCAAAGTGCGATTTGAACGCTGTCGCTTGATTGTTCTCCATGAAGTTCATGTAACTGACCCGTGATTGTGTAACACCTCCATAGATGGCTCCAACCAGGAATCCGAGGAAGCCCACCTGGTATATGGAGTTGAGCTCTGAAGATATGCTGCCGAATTCACTGCAAAGATATTATTGTTTCAGCTGTAGTCACGTTGTTTTAGTTACTTTTCTTACTCCACGGTAAACATCTGCTTCAGCCGTTCTAAGCCCGTTTCCTCAACTTTCTTGCTGGCCAAGAAAGATTTGTAAGTTTTGCTCTCTTTGTCGACTATATCATCGGCGCTGCGGTCAATGACCGGCAGAATGCCGGCAATCAAGAACCGACCACCTCTTCTTAAAAAACTCATGTGAAGTCCAGCGTTAAATAACAAAAAAAACAGACAAGAAAAACATGCAACGGCACAAACAGCTGTTAGCCTTCGCTAGTGATGTGCACGCAACATCAAAAAGGCGATTGCAAATAGAGCATGAAATGCATGAAGCAAAAACTGAACGCGTGTTAACTTTCACATGGCTGGAACATGTGAAATTTGTATTGGTCTTAAAATATGAAATGACGTCTGTATAAAATAATACATAGAGCCATAAACGCATACAACACTGCATTTATGGTTAGCAATTGTGAGCAGCGTACCAAATGCAATAACTAAATTATCGGCTAGCGATAAGTCAAGCACTACTAAGTATCGATACATGATGTGCTTCGGTTAGATGTGCCCACCACTAGTCCCAACAAAACCGCCGCTGATTGCGGTGCTTGCAGAATTTTTCGTGTCAATTTCATCAATTTATAAAACAATTAGAATATTGTTAAAAGACCAATTTGTTTTATTTTCCCAAGTGCACCAAGTGCAATAAAACTATTTATTCAACATGATGTACGACAATGAAGAAGGTAAGAATAAGTCTCAAAAATTGCAACGCACGCTGCGCAAAAAAATAACATGGCGGCGAAGGCGCTAGCGTCCACAGAAAATGAAATGAAATATAAATATTTTTTGCAGAGAATTTCGATGAGGAAAATGCAGAGGAAATCTCTCACGAGCTGTGGCAGGAGGCCTGCTGGATCGTGATCAACGCTTACTTCGACGAGAAGGGCCTTGTGCGTCAGCAGCTGGACAGCTTCGACGAGTTCATACAAATGTCTGTGCAGCGCATTGTAGAGGACTCCCCGGCCATTGAGCTGCAGGCGGAGGCTCAGCACACATCCGGCGAGGTGGAGACGCCGCCACGATTCTCCCTCAAATTCGAACAGATTTACTTGTCGAAGCCGACGCATTGGGAGAAAGATGGCTCACCTAGTCCCATGATGCCCAACGAGGCGCGTTTACGCAATCTGACATACTCAGCTCCACTGTATGTGGATATCACAAAGACAAAAAATGTTGAGGGCATGGATCCCGTCGAGACGCAGCATCAGAAAACGTTCATTGGCAAAATTCCCATCATGTTGAGGTCAACTTACTGTCTACTCTCGCAGCTCACAGATCGTGATTTGACTGAGCTAAACGAGTGCCCGCTAGATCCTGGTGGCTACTTTATTATAAACGGTTCGGAGAAAGTCCTAATTGCACAGGAGAAGATGGCCACGAACACTGTATACGTTTTCAGCATGAAAGACGGCAAGTATGCATTCAAAACGGAGATACGCTCCTGCTTGGAGCACAGTTCGCGTCCCACATCCACGCTATGGGTGAACATGATGGCGCGTGGCTCGCAAAATATCAAGAAATCTGCGATTGGACAGCGCATCATTGCCATATTGCCGTATATTAAACAGGAGATACCCATTATGATAGTGTTTCGTGCCTTGGGCTTTGTGGCTGATCGCGATATCTTGGAGCACATTATATACGACTTTGACGACCCAGAGATGATGGAGATGGTCAAGCCGTCATTGGATGAGGCCTTCGTGGTGCAGGAGCAGAATGTAGCCCTGAATTTCATAGGCGCCCGTGGCGCACGTCCCGGTGTCACCAAGGACAAGCGCATAAAGTACGCCAAGGAAATTCTGCAGAAGGAAATGTTGCCGCACGTCGGCGTCTCTGACTTTTGTGAGACTAAGAAGGCCTATTTCTTAGGCTACATGGTGCATCGCCTGCTGCTGGCATCGCTGGGCCGTCGTGAGCTCGATGATCGTGATCACTATGGCAACAAGCGCTTGGATCTTGCTGGGCCGCTTTTAGCCTTCCTCTTCCGCGGCCTCTTCAAAAACTTGATGAAGGAGGTGCGAATGTACACACAGAAATTTATTGATCGCGGCAAGGATTTCAATCTAGAGCTCGCTATCAAGACGAACATTATTACAGACGGTCTGCGCTATTCGTTGGCCACCGGCAACTGGGGTGATCAGAAGAAGGCTCATCAGGCTCGTGCCGGCGTCTCGCAGGTGTTGAATCGTCTCACATTTGCCTCCACGTTATCTCATTTGCGTCGCGTCAACTCGCCCATTGGACGCGATGGTAAGCTGGCCAAGCCGCGTCAGTTGCATAACACGCTGTGGGGCATGTTGTGCCCGGCAGAGACACCTGAGGGCGCAGCTGTTGGCTTGGTAAAGAATTTGGCACTCATGGCGTACATTTCTGTGGGATCACAGCCGTCACCGATTTTGGAGTTCTTGGAAGAGTGGTCCATGGAGAATCTGGAGGAAATCGCACCCTCCGCGATCGCAGATGCGACTAAAATCTTCGTGAATGGTTGTTGGGTGGGCATTCATCGAGATCCGGAGCAGCTGATGGCTACACTGCGTAAACTGCGCCGTCAGATGGATATCATTGTATCGGAGGTGTCCATGATTCGCGACATTCGTGATCGCGAGATCAGAATCTACACAGACGCGGGTCGCATATGTAGACCCTTGCTTATTGTGGAGAATGGCACGCTGCTATTGAAGAAGACTCACGTGGAGATGTTGAAGGAGCGGGACTATAACAATTACAGTTGGCAGGTGTTGGTTGCCTCCGGCGTCGTTGAATACATTGACACACTCGAGGAGGAGACAGTCATGATTGCCATGTCGCCCTATGATCTCAAACAGGACAAGGACTATGCCTATTGTACCACCTACACACACTGTGAGATTCATCCGGCCATGATCTTAGGCGTCTGTGCTTCTATTATACCCTTCCCCGATCACAATCAGAGTCCACGTAACACCTATCAAAGTGCTATGGGTAAGTAGAAAACAATCGCATAGGATAAGCTGTTAACTATTAACAATTTGCTCTTAATTGTGGATTCTAGGTAAACAAGCTATGGGTGTATATATAACGAACTTCCATGTTCGCATGGACACGCTGGCGCACGTCCTGTACTATCCCATGAAGCCACTGGTTACTACACGCTCCATGGAGTATTTGCGTTTCCGTGAGTTGCCTGCGGGTATTAACTCGATTGTGGCTATTTTGTGCTACACTGGCTACAACCAGGAGGATTCTGTTATTCTGAACGCCTCCGCTGTGGAGCGTGGCTTCTTCCGTTCGGTGTTTTATCGGTCGTACAAAGATTCGGAGAATAAGCGCGTCGGTGATCAGGAGGAGAACTTTGAGAAACCGCATCGCGCCACCTGTCAGGGTATGCGGAATGCTCATTATGACAAACTGGACGATGATGGCATCATTGCACCTGGCATACGTGTCTCTGGAGACGATGTCGTCATTGGCAAGACAATTACATTGCCCGAGAACGACGACGAGTTAGACAGCAATACAAAGAGGTTTGCTAAGCGTGATGCATCCACATTTCTGCGTAACTCCGAGACGGGTATTGTGGATCAAGTTATGTTGACATTAAACAGCGAGGGTTACAAGTTCTGTAAGATTCGTGTGCGTTCCGTACGCATACCACAGATAGGCGACAAATTTGCTTCTCGCCACGGGCAGAAGGGCACGTGCGGCATACAGTATCGACAGGAAGACATGCCCTTCACTTGCGAGGGCCTGGCGCCAGATATCATAATTAATCCACATGCTATTCCCTCACGTATGACAATTGGCCATTTGATCGAGTGTTTGCAGGGAAAGCTGGGCTCCAACAAGGGAGAAATTGGCGATGCCACGCCCTTCAACGATGCAGTGAACGTGCAAAAGATATCCACTTTCCTGCAGGAGTACGGCTATCATCTGCGTGGCAATGAGGTCATGTACAATGGCCACACCGGACGCAAAATTAATGCTCAAGTAAAAGATGAAATGCTTTCTATACGTTCGCAGTTAAAATAATGTCGATATTCTGTTGCAGGTATTCTTGGGTCCCACCTACTATCAACGCCTCAAGCACATGGTGGATGACAAAATCCATTCACGTGCCCGCGGTCCAGTGCAGATTCTAGTGCGTCAGCCTATGGAGGGCAGAGCGCGTGACGGCGGCTTGCGTTTCGGTGAGATGGAGCGTGATTGCCAAATCTCTCACGGCGCTGCTCAGTTCCTTCGAGAGCGACTGTTCGAGGTGTCGGATCCGTATCGAGTGCACATTTGCAACTTTTGTGGTCTGATTGCCATTGCCAATCTGCGCAACAATACGTTCGAGTGCAAAGGCTGCAAGAACAAGACCCAAATATCGCAGGTGCGTCTGCCGTACGCGGCCAAGCTGCTCTTCCAGGAGCTCATGTCTATGAACATAGCGCCACGTCTGATGGTCAGCTGAGCGCCAGCTAACTTATATTAATACAATAAGTATAATGTCGGAGCTCTTTCTGCTTCTTTTAGTAATTAATAAAATTTTCATAATTGTGACAACTAAATTACTATGAATTGTTTTTTGTAAACTGTCTTCTAAGTCCATCTCGCAACTGGAGCAAATGCGTGTGTTGAATTGTACAGACGTGAACGTGCCTGGGACTTCCAAATAGATGAGCGAAAGTCTGCATTAGGAGTTAACAAACCGAGCAATTTTTGAATAATTTGCCAGCAAAGATTTCTCAAACGGGTCTTATTGCTGTCACGCCAATCTTGTAGCTAATTGATGGAATATTTTTTTTTAACTGCCTCAACAATATTACAAGGTGGTCCAAATTGGATAGGTACTCTTACTAGCTCTATTTGATCACCATCATCTATTATTCTATTATTTTTTTATAAACTATATAATATAAATATGTATTTATCACAAACCTCTGACATGTGTCGTTCGACTATCTGTATACTTTTCAGGCTTTTAGATATATGGTCACGGAATTTGATTTCACTTGTACTAACTTTTTTTTACTACTATTACAGTAATTAGTCGAAAGTTGAGCTTGCTTCTAGATATTAATTATATATATTATGTGTGCGAATCAAAAAACCTATCAATCAATATCGGACTACTACTCTAATTAGAGTTAGTTCTTATCGGTATTATTTCGACATTTCCACGTTTTAATATATCATCAAATATATTTCAAAGATAATATCGGTCGAGCTAGTTTCAGCAAAAGTATTTAATCTTTTCAAAAAACAAAGATTACAGTTCTTTTGCTTTTTACGACATTCTGTAAATTTCTAAGTACATCAGATTCGGTCTTGCTTTTAACTTCTCCCATTATCTAAAATTGGAACTATCAACTCTCTTATTTGGCAAGTGTATCTTCACTTCACCTATCTCGTAGATAGGTTTCCATTCATGGTTATTTGTTGCTATTTTTGCTTTCTATGAATTTGACGTAATGCTTGGCCCGCGGTCTGTGATGCCCGATGACAAAAGGGATTAGTTCTTTGTTGTGATGCTGGAGCTTTGAGTTGGCTTTAGTTGTGGCAGCCAATTGACTGACAGTTATTAATTGCCGCCTGACGTGAACCCGGTGCGAAGCGCGTGAAATTGAAGTTGTCAGGGGCGTTGGAGAGTTGGCGCCCATCACTCAGGGGCAACTGGGGCCGCCTTTGTTATACATAATTGAAATGGCATGTAAATCGTCGCCCCAAAGCGTGTCTGATAACAGCCTTTCAGCAACACTTGACTAACTTCAGAGGCATTTATTTATAGCGGCTTATATACAAAACATAAAAAACTTAAAAGCTTAACTGCAAACTGGATGCAGCGGCCCGAGCTACCCTTCGTCTGCTTACTTGTCGCCGTTGCGGAACACGCTGATCGCATAGAACTCCGGCAATCGATAGACCTTTAAGCGCTCGTGGCTGAATTGACCGTTGGCTCGCGCCTTCACAAAGAAGATGTCCTTCAGGCTCAGCTCTTTGCGCCGCTGCTCCTTCTCCACGAGTCGCTGCAGCTTGGGTCGATAGCCGTCCGACTTGTCCTGCAGCAACTTCACAAAGATGATGTCCCGCTCCCCATCACCCTCCAGCGTGCGCGCCTGATATAGAATATCACGTGACTCTGGATAGATTAATAGCGGCTCAACGGGCAGCACTTCACTTGGCACATCTGGATATGAATCCAGATTATTGTCGAAACTTGAAACTGGAGCTGCGTCCGCTGTTTGCGCATTCAAGCTGAAGCAGGTGAAGAGTAACAATGCTGAATAAAAGGGCTGCAAGTAGAAGAACTGAATCAATTAGAAAACATTTGATAAGAGTAAATTAAGCACAAATACTTTTACTCTAACTGAAAGTGTGTAATAGTTAAACTAAATTATTTAATATACTTCAGTTTTAGTTTTAAATGATAATTGATTCTGAACAGTTTGGTATTTGAGCAGGTATTTAAGCAACAAAATGTTTCAAAATTAATATTTTGAGAGATTTATAAAAAAAAGATTATTCATTAAGATATTGAAAATATATTTCTATATTTTATATTGTATAATAAAATTGAACTATTGAATTCCTTGGGAATTTGTAATAATTGCGTAACTCAGCTCGTAAAAGAGCCCGAAGTAAGAGCTCGTTGGCTGAAAAGTGATTTTAAACAGGCAATAAAATAATTATTTAAATTTTTTTTATTTGTTTTGTGATTATGATTATTATCATAAGATAATTAGTACTTAGTATTTAAATGAAAGATTGTATTGTAATAAAAAAACGCTCAGCTTTCAAGATACTAATTAGCTTGAGATAGTATCTGGCCATGGGCAGACGCAATTTGTGTCCGTAGGAAGAATCACATATTTTATACTATTTTTAGATCGTTTGTGCACTGATTAACTTGATTCCCGTTTTGCAATTACCGTTTTGAATTTATACAGCGGCATTTTGGCTGATAAATAGCTGCACGCTTATTAAGCTTTAAAGTAAATTGGATTCTATAATTTAAGCCGATTTACGCTCTGCCAAAAATATAAAAGCCGAATGTCGCGATCAGAGCTGGTGCGTTTCGGTAGTTTTTTTGAGGCAGTTGATTTTGCTGCCAAGCGCGACGCGCAAATGTTAAGCAGAGACTGGCGCGCGACAAGGCCAGGTTACTTCATTTACCAAGTCCAAGTCCAAGCCGGAGTCAAAGCCGGCAACGACGACGTCGTCGTCGGCGTCTGCGTAAGCGTCGTCATCATCGTCGACGTCGACGTCGTTCTGCCCGAAATGAATTGTAAATTGAAGGTAAATAAATATCGGCTAAGCATAACGCTAAATGCTGTTTGGGGCGTTGGGGCTGTTGGGGTTGCTAAGTAGCTGCCGGCATCTTCAAATGGCACCAGCTAATAAAAATAATAATATTATTGATATTAATTGATCACTAGGTCGTTGGGGCTGAGCCATGTCAGCGGGTTCAATGCTGTTGAGACTTTATTAATATATTAATAAGCCAACTCGGCGGCAGATGCTCAGCCGTTTACATTTATAAATAACAAGGCTTGTTTGTTCATTTTATGCTCTTACGCGCAATGATGTCAAATTTATTATTATTATTGCCCATGTTTATACTTAAGAAAAAGGTAAGATAAAAAAAACACATAGAAATGTTTAATTAGTAAATATTTGCGCTACGCTAAAAAATTGGTTGGTTCTGTTTGTCTATTGTCTTTAGCTAAATTATGATAAAAATTTCTGGCTGTGGTATTATTAGCCAAAATGAATGGCTACTATGAATTGACATTGATGAGTTTCTCCGATTGTTGATTGCAATTGAACGTTGCTTGCTAGAAAGAATTTATGAATACAAATGATGTGCGAGCTCTTTAAATTTATGGAAAACCCTTGCGAAACTTTGCTTTGCCAATATAAGTAGCATATAATTGATCATTATTTTCAACAGATTGTTGAACTTTTACACTGGTCGTCAAAACAATTTAAATTTCAGGTCAAGGTCTCAAAAGAAAACTATTGTTTCTTTTTACCATTTTAAAGTTTAACAAAAAATGATTGCGACGACAAGAGATTTTGGCAGCTAAATTTGTTTTCCAATTCTGTGATAACTTTGGAGAACACCTTTTTTAATAGTAACTATTTTTTAGAGACGCTTTGTTGATGTGATAATGGTATGATTTTGCGTTTTGTTGTCATCTGCTGTTTCATAAAACTAATTTTTTTCCAAAAAAGCTTTGTTGTTTACATTAAGTATTAAAAGAAAAACATTTTTACAACTTTTTACCGATGGCATTTGGCTTAAAGTTTGAAGCTTTAGTTTGATGAAGTTTCAAGAAGTAAAAAAAGGGGTTTTCAGACATTCATGTCAATTATTTGGAAATTGTAACAAACGCGTTTTAGATTCAAAAACTACAGAAGAAACCGTTTCAGAATCATATAACTTTATTATAGTGACAACATTCCTGTTGTGCAGTGTTGCGCGCAGACACTACCCGCAACAAGCATAATAGATTGTAAATTATTTAAGTTCACAAAACAACTTTGAACCCAATAAATACCACATTTTAATATGTTAAGTACTGTGTAAATTATTTTAATTAATCATACGCCCCATGGGTTACAATGCCCATAATGCTGTGTAAGTCACTTTCCAGTAGCAATGAGCGAAGTAAAAAAACCCGCTTAACAGCATTGTAGACACTATATCTAATGATGTTTACGCAAGTTATAGGAAACCATTCATCGGCTCTCGACAAGACATGGCTCCAAGTAAAAATCAAATCAAACTAAGCCCAAGTAATTGAAGTGGCTAGACAAAAGCACACACAACATGTTGAGGGGCAACAGCTGACCAAGGCCACAAGCGAAATTTAATCGCTTTAACAGTGAAATTATTTACAAGATAAAAAATAAGAAAAACCGAAATTGAATTCGAAGCACATCACATAATCAAAACAGTTGTCGCTTGATTTCATTTTTGAGCGCGCGTCGAGTGCCGAATCGTGATTTTTTAATTGCAAAAACGCATCACTCACCTGTTTTGCTTACGGCTTACTATTGCTGCCCCATCAGCGCAGCGCCAATGGAAGATCTTTTTTGAATTTCATTCAAACAACTTAACGAACGCTCTGGTATTTAATTTTCGTTTCGTTCTTTTCGCCCAGAAGCCAGCACGATTAATGGGCCCATTCGTATGCGCGAAGGGAGTTGTGTGAAAGGTGAATACTTGTCGCATATTGATCTGCCTCTGGCTTCACTTAGCTTTGATTCCGATGGTGCTACCGTTTGGCAAATGGCACGAAAAGTGAAAGCCCATCTGTGGCTCCAGCATTAGCCACAAATATTGTGGTTTATTTGTCTCGCCAATCGATTAACTTACGGAGTCAATGATTTCTGAACTGGAGACCATTGACATTTGATTTTTGTTTTGAAATGCAAATAAATACGTGTTTCATCGAAATCAAATTAATTTATAGTTAACATATTTTTGGTTGCATCTCACTATACTTTCATTCAGGAAAAAAACCCAGAGATTGTGTGTTTGTTGCCTTACATTCATTTTCTCTTCCGCATTTGGGGATAGCCATCTGTATGTTTATATGCCACAGCTTAAGAGATTAATCTGATTGGACTAAGGTAGGTTTATTGAGTTAGGGACTTCATTTATTTGCTAGTGCATGATTTCACCGTAAATCATACTTCGTACCTTAGATAAATATATTCGATTCCTTCAGCTATGTTTATCACTTACCTGAATCGATATAGTGCATAGTCTTATAAATACTTAAAGTATTTGATTTGTTTTTAGATCAGTTGAAAAAATGTAAGTAGAGCAGATCCAAACAGATTTCATTCTCACTAACCATTGCAGTTTAGCAAAAAAATAAGTCAAATCTATAATTCTCATATAAAAGCATAAGCTAATAGTAAAATGCTCAATTTATATAGTCAATAGCAAAGTTTTGTGCTGCTCTTTATATTTATATTGCACCCATATCTTTGATTATTGGAAATGCAGAAGCTCCTTCAGTTCATTTGCATTTTTAATTGCCATTAAAAAAGAAAATCGAAATAATTATCCACGCAAATATTTTACCATAAAGCCAAAATGTTCGTTTTTGTTTTTAAGATATGCGCTTGACTTTTGTGGCATGGCAGACTCATGTGCAACTTACCGGTTTAAGCTCACAGCAGCTTAAAAATAAGCTGGGTTCATTAACCGAAACGCTTGAAATCAAATGATTGCTCTTATAGTATAAGTTATTGAAAAATAATTATTAGTAAAAGTACTTTAACAACTTTGTATGTTATCCCCTATAGTTTTAGCCACAGAATGTTTCAAAAGTTAAGAAGAGTTGAAGAAAATTGCTGTCTGAGATATTGGCTTTCTGCATAACTACAGCCAGCTACAAAATGTTTATGTGTACCATGTTTTTAAGTATTATGTATATGCAATGTGTTTCCAGCTACGTGATGAAATAAAAAATGTTCTCTAGAAGAATATAAAAGCCAAAAAGGTGCTTAACTATAAAATAAGGGACATGGGAGAAAGACAAGTCGGTGCTCTTTTAATTACCATAATTACATAACTGCACACACACACATACACATACACTCCCACACAATGATAATATTGCGGTTGCCTATAAGTATGCAGCACTTTTAGTCGTTGGAAGTGGAATAGCCACTGCTGGCGGAGTCGGCCATGGGAGTAACGCAAGAAAGAGTGAAATAGAGAGAGAGACAGAGCAAGAAAGAGATTGTAGCAGGGCAAGCATGTGCCACCCTGTTGCTGTGCTTTTATTGTCCTTATCGCATAAACTTAAATAGTTTTTACCAGCCACTTTGCGGCTTTTAAGTTATTTTGCGTGCAGCGCTCTTAAGTCGCCTACTCAAGCAAGAGATGTAGGGTCCTCTTATTCCTCTTCGTTGTTTGGTGCCTGTTGCCAGGGCAAATTAAAGCTGACTTTTGCAGAGTGCGGTGCGAGAGTTAAAAAGTCCAGGTGCTTAGACTTTTACGTGGGGTGCAAAGTTCGAATGTTAAACTAGTTATTTGCCTAATTAAATCGCAGGTCCAGTTTGATATTCATCTGACCGCCCACTTTATTTAAAAGTTTTAATTATTTCACATAAGATGGGGTCAACTTGGGTACATGTAGTGGATAGCCAGTCCGCTCCACAATTTGCATGCCAACCCAACCAAGTTTATGCTTCCTATAGCCTCTGGCATACCTTGGCACTTGCCGTTTGGCTTAAATGTTTCGCAATTAATTTTCATGCAACTCGGTTATTAACCCGCCTAACATACGAAGGGTTACGTGTTGGAAGTGGGTCTGTGAGGTGTTTTGGCCTCTTTATTTTCCTGGCGATTGAGGCGTGTTGTCGGTGGGCGTGTTTACCGTACTAAATCAAAGCACTTAGCTATTCATATTCAAAGGCTCTTGCATTTATTATTGCAAAACAACTACTTATTATCACGTTAAGCTTTTTGGTTTAATTCAATATAAATATATAACATTAAACGTTAAACCTCTATCTGCTAAATTATGATTGAAACAAAATACCTCATAAATTGGTTTGAAACAAATGTAATCTGTTTTTATTATATTTTTTTGCATTAAAATTTGTTTTTGCTAAAATTGCAGAACGGTTTTTAGTTGTAAATGCTTTTAACTTATAGTTTTTTTAAAGCAGCAAATTATTCAGACAGATTAAAATTTATGCGCAATCAACAAATAAACGTTATATTTATTATATATGCAAATTCCGCGTTAATAACACAATAGTGTCAAAATGCTTTATTTCCGATTGACACTGTTCATTTGTTTGAGACATAACAAAAAATGCAAAAATGAATTTGAAATGTTTTTTTAAAGTGCAGAACCGGCTAAATTTATTAATTGTTAAATGGAATTGTTGAAGTTTACAATAATAGCCTTTTATTTGCTCTATACAGAGATTAACTTAGCTTTTTTTATAGTAGACAATGAAAAATTATTATATCAAAAGCTAAAAGGTCAAATAATATAAGCTCTTACTGTAATGACCTGAAATAGCTTTAGGTACAGATTACACAGATTTATGAAAAATAGTTAATATAAGTTACCTTTTACTATCCTTAAACTTAAGATCTATGACTGAATTCGTGTTAGACGTAATTTACACTTCACAGAAAAATAACCTTTTGCTTAGTTAAAGTATTGTACCTATTAGCAAAAGGTAAATTTCGGTTTCATATTCGAAGCACATTAAACAATAAACATAATCCTAAGAGAGAATAGTAGAGATATTCATTCCATGTAAGAAATGTGCGTTTATTTTAAATTTTTGTTCGAGCAAATCGAAAACTATATATCTAAAAACGGTAGATCTTTCATTTACAACAGGCGGAGTTATTGAAAATAATCTGACTTTGTTCTTTACAAAAATATTTATACAGAAATACATACATATCATAAATATATATTCTGACAATACCAATGTATACAATATATACCCGAGCTATTTTAAAGACTTTTCACAGAAACACAAATGCCGTTGCCTTAGCTTGCAGTTTTATATGAAGTTTAGATTTCTATAAAAAAACACATTTATTTATCTGAAATATTGTTGAATCTTCTGTTATATTTATTTATTTAGTTCAATTTGTTCAAAGTAGTTTGTTTCAAATTATTCCATTTATGACCAATTTTGATGTCTTATGACTTACGCACATTGATTTGTTTGCTGGCATGGACATGAATGCAAATAAGTTATTATAAATGCATTTATTAGAAAAACATAGGCACTTGGACGCATTATTTATTTAGTCCAGAATCTCAGAGTAGAATTTTAACTTTATTGACCTGTCGTCCAATCGAGCCAAATGGCCAACTTACACGTGCGTACCTATCAAATTGGCTTTGCTGGCAATTTCAATTTCATGTTTTGGGCACAGTTTCCATTGTCGAGCGGCCCAAATGCATTTGGCTTTCATAAATAAATAAGTCTGTTAAATTGTCCATGTTCCACAGGCTCAATGCTATCCCAGGCTTTGCTCTGCTTTCTGCTTGTTTGTCACTTTTTCTGGCATTGGATTTGAATGTTACTTTGTTATGCTTATCACGTGCCCCAGCCCATGTCCAACTCTCTACTGAGTCCATGTTGGAATTGTCAGATGTTTGGTTGCTGTTATCCCCGCGGCTCAAGCGCCCATTTAAGCAGCTTACCGAAAATGCGATTGAAAATTTCCATGAAATTTATTTGACAAATGCAAACAGAAAAAAAACAATTACTAAACATTTACAGAATATTATTTATGAGTAAGGTAAAGCTTTGAGATCTTTCTAGCTACTCGTTCGCCACTTATAATTACCCACACTGGAAAATTGTTCAACTTTTCTCAACTAACAAGTAATTGATTTTCGCAAGAGTTTTGATTTTCAATTAAACGGTGTAAAGGGAATCCAAATCGATAAAAGTTTCCGGCTATGGTCAAAAAAATAGCTTAACTTTGATTGCAAATTTGTTTGCCTCAACCAAAGCTGTCTGTTATGCTTGCTGCAGCTAAAGCGGGTATGCTGTTTTAATATAAAAGCATACAAGAGGTAGATTTAGGCTTTATATATTTTTGAAAAACATAAACAGTCGAGTGGATATTTTTATGTCTGTTTTTTCCCAGCAGACAAGCTTATTCAGATAAAGGTTGTTCCTTTCTATAAAATTGGTTTGAAATTTTTGTTTTTGAGATGTTTTTTATAAATTCCTGTCCCCGACAGTTCTAAGAGGTATATTATGGTTGTGCATTGCACTCTTAGTTCTTTGCGGTTCTACTGCCAATTCAGTTGTTTTTGTGAGCGCTTTTTGCAGTTATTTCGAGTGTTTTCCTTTCCATCCGGCATTTCAATCTTACAATTTTTTTCTCTCTCTGCATTTTTTCATGGCATTTTTTAGTCATCTATATTCACCTTTGCTAAAAAAAAGCAAATTTTAAATCGAGTGTTGCTTGCAAATGTTTACAGTTTAGCTTGAGAGCAGATGCTCTAAAGCAATTTGATGCTAAAATCAACAGCAAAGTATTCTGATCAACAACAATTATTTTTAACGCAGTTGAGCTTTTCTTATGCTTTCTGCTTTTTGAATATATAACAAACTTGGGCTTAGCATTTTGCATAGGGAAAGTTGGTCTTAAAGAATTTTTTAATTAATTTATCTTGCATAACTAGAAAATTGAGTTCAAGATCTACTAGTTCAAAAGTTTCCCCGTCTGCTGCGAGCATTTCCAATTATTAATATTTGGTTGTGTCAAAACTTAAAGAACAGATTAACTTGGCAAAATTCAGCATCTTATAAACGAGACAGGGAGCAGTAGTAGCATAGTAGGTAGAGTTCGTTTACATATATCAGGCTTAACTTTTTCAAATCTAAAAATTGTTTATTAAAAAAGGTATATTTTGAATACAACAAAATGCTATTAAATAACCTAGAAGTAGCATCAATGTGCTATACTTGTTAACGTTTGGTTGGTTATTCGTGTGTTAATGTTTGTGTGTGTATGAGTGTGTCATTTTTGTGTGTGTGTGTGCTTGCACGTGTCGAAAGTTACAAGGAACACATAGAGGTCTAATGGCACTTAAATGGTAGAAAAACTGTAACGTATACAAACAGAATAACGATATGAGGCTGCTTGCAGCTAGGACCACAAATAGGGAGAGAGAGAGAAAGAGATACGATGATAAGAAATGGAGAGTAGGAGACGGAGAGGCCAAAGCTGTCAGCATAGAAACTTTGCAGACAAGAAACCAAAACTTTTGGTGTACCTGGAATGTAAGTAGTTGGGATGCATGTGCTGAGTTTTATTGATGGGCAGCCAAAAGCGTACTTTGTATGGAACGAGACTGATATATACAAACTTATCCAGTGATATGTCAACTGTCAACAACTGTCAATCCTTAATTAAATGTATACTGGCAAATAGGTGACCAGCAGCTGTTCCTAAGCACACTTGATTTATATGATCCGGCCAGCTGGATATCTGCTGTCACACACAACACATATAGTATACCAAGTAAGGCTGCTCTATTAGGAAGTGCCAGACTAGAAGATACTATGTAAGCAGAACTCAGATGAAGCTAGAAATATTTGAGCTGGATATGAAATCTAACACAATTTATTACAGAATTGATGCTAGCTAAGAATCAGTTTAATTTGCACAAAACTAAACTACCCTTTTATTCATTTGTAATGAGCCCAGGGTATGCAAAAATACGCAGGAGCTCTTTGTGTGGCTGCCCTATGTTAATATTGTAATTGCCATGACATTTTTATTGCTCGTAACTAATAACTTAATTGACATATTTGAATGCATGTGTGTGATTTATGTGCTTGTCTGTGTGCGTTTGGTATAATTTGCTCAATTGCTCATTTAAATGCTACAATTAAATGCCTGTGTACAAACAAAAATAACATTTACATAATTTCAACATCTCTCCTTTTCTCTTGATTTTTGTTTCAATTTAATCTTGTGTTAAGCCCAGAATGTTGAGCACATCAATAAATATATTGATGACATCCAAATACAGATTGAGCGTAGCGAAAATGTATTCTTCGGGGCTAATTGCATATTTGTGGGCACCACCCATCATTAGCTGAGTATCGTATACCAGATAGATTGAGAAAAGCACAGCGCCAAAGGACGAATAGATCAGCGACACAGTTTTGCCACGAATAAAGATGGCCATAATGCCAAATATCAACAGGGCCATCAAGCAGGCAACTAGAATGCCGCCCATCATTGTAAAATCGTATTTGGTTTGCAAGGCAAATAGCGTCAGGGCCAAGCAAATGGCAGCTGTTATGCCAATTGCCAGCAGCACCTCCTTGGGAGCAAAGCGACTGGCCGAGACTCCAAGCAGAAACGATTCGGCTATTGTGAACATGCCCAAGAATATGAAATTAGTCGGCGTTTCGCGGCGCACATTCTCACAGCATATCATCGACAACATGGTCATCAGCATGACGCCCACAGCCGCCCAGAAGATCCATGGATTAAAGGCTGCAAAGGTCTTGGCGTCCTGACTGAACACAAACAAGGCCACGACCCCAAAAGTGACCATCAGCTGTGCCATTAATATCAAGTATACCTTGCGTAGGAATCCACGTCGAATGGTCTGATTGTCGAAGGACAAGTTTTTCGGCTGCCCCTCAGAGTCGCCATGAGGCCCATAGCCAATAGCAACATTTACCTCCTGTCCAGGGCGATATTCAGCATATTGATATTGCTGACCGATTGCCTTCGGCTCCATTCCTATTGTGCAAAATTTTCAGCACGATTTACAAATATACAATATCGTGTGAAAAAAATCCACAAATATTGAATTGTTTCATTGAAAATCAAATAGCTTGAGTGACGACTAAATGATAATATGTACAAATATTTATAAATATATATTTACTTATCCAGAAAGTTTCAAAAATTGAAAGAAATTGATTGAAGAATCCAATTTGATTTTTATATCTAGAAATTGGGTTTATATAACTCTGCATGTTTAAAATATTTTTGTAAAATTCCTCCACTTTGGAGGACGTACTTAGAGCGTTTAGCTAAATATCTATATTATAATAGATAAAAAACAAGCTAACTCTTAAGATTTTATTTCATTTTTTGTGAGCAGAAGTTTAATAATATTCCCATGCGAAATCAGTTTATAGAGTCGTAATTTTAACAAAGTATTTACATATCTAATTTTTATCTTGTGTGGTTTCAAATGTTCAAATGAATTAACCATGTTTTCAAAGCGCCGTCAATTTGGTTTGCGGTGGCATATCATATTTGCCAACTGATAGCTGGCTGGAAAACAACAACAGGTGTGCGTTTTCCCCGTATAAGTGATTTGAATATGTTTTTCTCTCCTTGTCCTGCTTCGAAATATAACTCTCTCTTTTTCTCTCTTAGTTCGTATTTCTCTGGATGGCTCTCACTCACATTTCGCGTCTGCGCGCTGTGTTTATTCAGCAAAAATTCTTTTTTTGGACAAATGCTCAAAGCTTTTTTTGTTGGTTTTGCCAAATGATTTTCAGTATTTTCAGCGCCTTTGTCGGTTTAAGTGGCCGAAGGAATTGAAAATTGGTCTAGGCAGGGACTGCGTTTGGCATCTTCTGATTGCCTGTTCCCAAAAATTGGCGTATTTTTTTCGAACATGCTCCAGCCATTAATTTACCATTTTCAGTTTATAAAAAAATATTTCAGTTTGAATTTACAATTGTTTGTGAAGCTTTTTTCACAAATTTGTCCAAGCCTCATGAAAAGAATTCAACAACATTCAAAAATAAATTGACAGTTGGCTTTATGAATAGTTGGCAACGGGCATAGCCTAGTTTAAAAGGAATCTAATTCATATTCATATGATGAATGATCAACGCAGTAAGACCCTTTGCTTAGTTGCTGCTATTGAAAACTAAATGATGTTTTTGTTAAATATGATATGGTTTTGTTAAATATGATTCGTCTCTTCGATCATAGATTTTTATGTGAAACGATTGCAGGCAATTGTAGTTACAGCTGGAGCTATCGAGTCTGGAACTTCAATTTCATTCCCTCCTAATAAAATAAAATAGAATCTAAACGATTTGCGCGAAAAACTACAGAATCGAACTCATTTTGAAAAGTCTTATTTTCTTAAATAATTCTAGATACAAGTACTAAAGTACTTGGACAAGAATTTTGGCATAACCAAACTAATATTTTCGAGATTAAAATTTGGGCTAGACGTAAAATGTAGCTCTTTTTTAATATATTTTCATTTTATAATTTGTTTTCTTCAAGTAAATTCTAGGTTCGCTAACCTAACAGTTGGGTTTTGCTTGGAACTGAAAGCCACAGCACTGACATTTTGGTTTGGGATAGCTGCCTTTTTTAATATACTTCTTATCGACTTCTATGAGTAAAGGGTATTGAAAATATTGTGATAGGCGAATGAATTTTCACATGCCGTCTGTCAATTGCCAGCCTTTTGTTTTGTGCCACACATCAATCAAAATGCCATTTGGGCATGGCATGCGATGCGATCCAAGCTCCCAAGCCTTAGTTTTTTTGGCTTCGGCCTAAAATACTTTTGCTAGGCAGCACGGCACGTGTAGCTTTTTAAAGTTAATTTTAAAGCCCACAAAACCTCTCAGTCGCTGTCGGTAAACTATCAACAAGTTTTATTTTTGGTACCTTTCCTTACTTTTAAGGGCTAAGCAACAAGAAGGTCGCCGAAAAGTGGCGCTAAAAAGCGGATTAGGCGAGTGAATGCTCTGTAAGAAAGGAACATACTTTTGAGTGGCATTTTTGTAGTAACAAAAACAAACAACATTGAGGCCATATAGACTTGGTTTATTAACAATTTGAACTTTAAAGTAAGTGCTCTGTAAGTACGAAACATATTTTTTGTAATAAAAAATGTAATAATATATACTCTTGGCTTATTAGTCACTTTTCTAATAATGTACACATTAAATGCAGTTTGTGGACTTTAAATAAAGTGTAGCCAAAAAAGAAAAATGTTGCAAAGTAAGTCACGTGTTGCCCTAATCCCCACTGAAACTGGCTGCAACAAAAGTTCGACAGCTAACCGTGCCCACAAGGGTGTGGCTGCCAGTCAGTTAGGCATCTATCAACAAAAAAAAAAAAAAACTGCACTTTAAAACTTTAAATGAGTTTTTGTGCGGCGCAAAGTTTGTGCCAAAAATCAGGAAAAAGCAAAGAGGGAAGCACAAATAGATAAGAAGAGAGAAGAAAGGCAACTCAGCCACAACAAATCGTTGACATTTTATCGACCAAATCGCAGGCGTTGACAGACCGCCCAAAATTGAAAACGGTCTTAGCCAAAGTTGTGGAAAGTCTTGACCAGAGCCAAGTCAAATACAAATACTAAGTACACAGTACTTATAAGAAGTACATAAACAAAAGATTTGGCAAAAATAGAACACAAACCACACGGCTTAACAAGCACTAAAAACTTGCGCGACCCAAAAAACAACAGAACAAACAACAATAACCACATCATTATGACAGATTTTCTTTATAAACAAAAACGCAAACTCCATTATAGTGTAATCTATGCAAATCCAAAAGAAAAACTCATTTTGTGGATTTCGACTTCATGAAACCCAGATGCAACCTTTTCAAATACGACAACGATGATGACAGCCGCAAATGCAAACAAAACGCTGACTGTTGCCTCCACGCGAATTTTTCAGTACTAGGAGTAAACATTAGTTGGTAGTGGACGCAATTTTTTGTTGCGGGATTTATTTTTGCTTTGTTTATTCTCGAACTGGTATTTTATTTCGAGCTCCATATACAGCATAAGTTTGCAGTTCCATTCAACAAACTATCCTAATTGTAAGTTTTAATTCTGCATGAACTATATTTTGGTAAATATGCAAATTAGATATATAAATGTATATATATATATATTATATATATATATATTTGTTTTTAACAAAGGAAATTTCAAATATATGTTTCAATTTACTTATTATTTAAAGTTATTTAAAGCTTACATCATTTTTGTTGAGCTTTATCGAATTTTACTTTAATTAAATTTTGCATTACTTTCTTTCAATTGGTTTTTAATAAGATATAAGTCTGTTAGTCAGGCTTGAATTGAAGAGTTCTTTGCATATTGCTAAGTTCTGTACACTGTAATCTAACCTTTGAGCAAATAATAAATTTACCTCTGTTACCTGATGTTTTTGTGTGTTAGTGTTAGTAGTTAAGTTCTCTCTTTCTTGGGGTCGCCTTGTTGATTTTCTGGTTAAGCTATTTTCGACTGCTGGAGTAACTATTGTAATTTAGAAAAGTCATTAGCTGTTTTTATTTAGTTTTTGTATTTGCTCACTTTAAAAGATTTTAAGGAGAGGAAGGCATTATTTCATAGCCAGCAATATATTTTGTAATTATAAGAAACAGTTTTACACAATAGTCAATAGTAATAAAATAGATAATTGAATTTGTGTTTACTTGAATTGAATTTACTTTATTAAAATATAAAATGTGTTATTACTCATTTATTGCCATTAATGCCTGCTGTCGAACTTCATTTGCCTTCAACAATTTTCAAATTCTAAACTAAACTCACTTTCCGTCCATTGACTCAAGAAATGCAAACGTTTATGGACAGTTTATCTTTAATGTTTTGCACTTTGCCAACGGGGTCAGATATGATGGTCAGATTGCATTCAATATATATATTTCTAGACAGTTTGCTGCTGTTATTTTTGCTGTTGCCCTAGTGTAAATATTTTTCAAGCAAGCAAAAACATTTGTCAAGACACCGACGGACAGACAGCCAGACGGCCCCAGGCAATGACAGCGTTAGCCACAAAGTATCCATGAAGTTCTTAGCCATTGGCACATCAAACAAACACGAACACACTCAGTCAATGACTCGAAGTGTGTGTTGGGCATGATATTGATGCTAGTTCAGAAAGGGAAGAGAGTATATTGGCTTTGAGCAGTTACCACCACGTCTCTCTATAGAGACTTCGAGTTTGGAATAAATAATCGTGTATTCCAGTGACAGATATAAAAAAGGAATTTATATAGCTATGTCCGTTAGGACATACTAGAATCAGATTGTAGGCATAGACATAGACGTTTAATAAGTTTAGCTGTGTTTGGACCATGAGCGAGTATTATGCAGTCACCCTTCCACCCGGCAGCACCATCTTTACTTGTCTCTCATATAGGTAGCTGAAGCCAGATGCAATGCAAATGCTTATTTAAAAGTATTTATTACTTTTCAAGATATTAATTTCCATGAACTTATTAAAAATTTAACTGTTTAACTAAAAGATACTTTCATTATGCATTGCGCATACTGTGGTTAATATTACATGTGGGATACAGTGAATAAATTTGTTTAATTGAATTTCATGCGGTGCTCAGCCATGCAAAAGTCTCTCTCTCTTTGACTGACTCTGCGTGTGACCCACTTGTGCGCACTTCTGTGGATGCTTTTTTGTTTCCCATTTGTGGCAAGCCGAAAAGAGTTGGTCCTGGTTGGAAGCCAGCCAACAAACTGGAAAATAAATGTTTTCGTAATTAATTGAATTTATCGTGTCATCTCTTTGCCCAAACGCTCTTTTCATGTGGCAACAATGCACAACTATTAAGTACGTGTTGAAGCTAGTCTTCTAAATGAAAGATTTATATTAGTTGCGCGACTTTAGTTATTATCAATCAATTAAATTCATGTATTAAAGTTAAATTATATTATTATTATATATGTGCATATTAAGAATACTTTTCTGTGCCAATGATTTTCTTTTGTTGTTTTCACTTTTGTTTGACAACATATTTGTGTTTCTAAAAATATTTATCTCCTAGCGCAAAAATTCTGGCAGCAAATAGAACAAATTTGCTTATGTCCTGTCATATATTTCCATTGAAATGCCGTTGTTGCTGCTGATGCTGCTGCTGCGATTTGATAAAATGTGAAAATGGAATTGAAGTGTTTTGGGTTTATTCTATTTTATGCAAATATAATAAAAATGCTCTAGTTAAGCAATTCGTGCGTATGTTTGCATGCATATTTTATTGCATACTTTGCGGCGCAGTGTCAAACGACCTCGCCTGCTTTCGGACGACTGCAGGTTGGATGGTTTCCATGAACGCCCACCGGTCTCAGTGGGAATGCCTTTGCATTCAGAATGCATAATTAAAAAGTTTTATTTTTAGCACTCTTTTACGCCGGTGCGTAGCTCACACTGGCGACACTATGATAGCTCTTGGCTCATAATACTGGGGACCATTTCGGGCACCATTTCAGCTCTGTTCATTAAATTTGAATTTCCTGCAACTGCCTTGAGGACCAAAACAAAATATTAAAGTTCTATATTGTGAATGCCAGAGGAGGAGCTTAAGAAATGAGGAAACAAACAAATGGGTTTTTCTGCTATTTACTACCTCAATTTAATTACCAAGTAGCAGAAAAAATTCTTTGCCAAGAAAGTCACGCAAAAAACGTAGCGCTCGAATTACCAAAACTAGTGCTTACTCCAGAACTTTAGGTCTCGCTATACCCTGTAGCCAAACTTAATTACAGCTTTTGTTGACTAAATGAAATAGAATGATGAGCTTTAATTGTTGAGAATTAATATTAGGTTTAAATCTCTACGACAGCTATACCATCTGAAAGTCTATAGTTTATTTTTTTTTTGCAATGCACAATAAACACTTGCAACTTTTCACAATTTTGAACTATCAAGTGCTCAGACTATTTTTACCTAAAGGTTGTTTGTTTTTCTCTAAATTTCAAACATTCTTCAGTCCGTTTCTTCCATATAGTTTTATGCTTCGCCTTTGAGTATTAAAAGCATTCCTCGTTTCATCTCTGCATTTTTCAATTGATTCTTGTTCGTATGATTTGCAGTACCGACGTGCTTAAATGGTTCAGGCTCTTGAATTGTTGAGCTGGTTTTTTTTTCCTTGCTAATAGCCATCTGTTCGTTTAACAAATCAACTTAAATTTATCTCGTATTTTGAAATATAATAGGGTATCCCAGTATCGATTCATTCAATGTAAAATTTTGCTATTTGCAGTTGTTTTCATATTCTGGTTTTGCAATTTGCTTTTAACGAAATCGTAATGTTTTGCTGGACATAATAGTTACATAATTTGCACACACAGAAATAGCAAACTTATGGCCATAAACGAAAATTCTTTGGTTACGCTGCGTAACCATCGCTGATGTTGTTTGTTGCTCATACGCAGCGTTGGAGCGTCGCGCCACGTCGCCTCTAGCATTCCTGAATTAATTAGGCCATCGATGGCGTTGAAGTTGCATGCCAACATGCGACTGTTGTCGTATGCGGCTTGCGTCCTGCCACTTGCATGCCCTGGCTATTAAAATGCTCCAATCGAATTTTTAATTAAAAGCGGGAATTATCGGAAACCGCAAACGAACGAATTTTTGGGCAAATAGAGTTTGGCATTTCCAATCTTTTTGCGACAAAAAAATAAAAATCCAAAACTGGCAAAGGCAATACGACTGGATGGGCGTGGCAGTTGGCCCTGCAGGTGTCGCATGGCTGGCAACTACATCTTTCTTTTTCCTTTGTTGCACTCGTATCGTATTGCATTAAACTCAGCGAGCTGACAAAGCTGAAATCTGCGCCCTGCCAACTACCCAAAATGGCACCCAGCATCTGGCAGCTGGCAGCTGTTAGCTTTTAGCTGGAAGCCGGTAGCTGGTAGCTGGTATCTGGTAAATGGCAACTGCGACACGCGCAGCTGCCTTCAAATTGCAAAAAGTGCCAGAAGCGCAGAGCAACAAAAGTTTTGCAAATGAGTTAGACAGATTAAGGTAAAGGAGTGGAGGCGAGGTGAGCAAGTTGTGGGCAACTTGAAAATGATTGGGCAGCGGCAGGTCTTTGGGGCATTTACACAACTACTGTCATAATTATAATGAATTATGAAACAATAAGTCTGCCTAATGGATCTGGCCCCAGGCCACACACTCCATACGCTCCACCTGTTTTTAGCACTCACGCAACTAATTGACAAATGATGATAAAGTGTCTTGGCCAGAGTCCAAACGACTTTACTTCATTTTATAACATTTTCTTTTCTTCTTAACGCGCCTCGACGTGCCGATGTCGGCGCTGGACGGGGCTTGCACTCGCGATGTACTTCACGTATTTGGTGTCCGCGTTGCCGCATTTTACATGAAAATCTGATAAAAGCTTTGTTTGCGCCGACGGAAACGGATGTTAACTGCCAGACCAAATGGACACTGACATGACTGGCATAAAATGGGCTCGAGAGTGGCATGACGGGCAGGATTACACTATTGTTTCAAGGGAAGCAACTGGTGTGTTGCTTTCCTTCGTTTGCAATACAACTATAAACCTCTTTAAAAGTTCCCGAGTATTTAAAATTTCATTTAAAATGTTATTTATTAAATAATAATTAAATTTTTATAATCGCAGTGCAGTTTAAATTCGCGCAGGTGCTTAACAAATTTAATTTTAAAATTCTGTAAAAGATTTTAAAGACAAAACTTTTATATGCATAAATAAATACGCCTAATTATATGCAAATGTGGCTATGAAAAATACATTTTTAGTTTTATGTCCCCTTTAAACGTCAAACTTATATTTCTTTAGAGTATTTACGTTTCGTGATTTCATATTTTACCTTTTGGTCGTTCTTTCTTTATTAATGAAGAGCCAAAAAATCTGTGTGCCCTTTGCTCCCTTGTTTTAAAGCATAAATTAACAAGTATTTTACATGAAGATTTAACAAAACTTCCACAAATTCCGACCCTTAAATTTCGACCTTTCGTTGACCATGTCACATATTTAACGCTGAGGCTTAATGTTTAATTAGCCCCCTGTAATTCTTTGTTGGTAATGCTTTTGTGTGTTTAAATATTTCAAATTTATATTTCATATTTATTTTAATTATGCGAGAAGCATAAATATTTATTTAAAATAGGTGTAAAGACTGTTATGAAATATTTTCTGTATATTATTGCAATTGCAAGCACCCCGCTTTACATTTGCATATTAAACAAAAAAGAAAATTCTCATCCGAAATGCATTTCTATTTATATATAAAATGATTTTTATACATTTTTATCACAAATGTCACCAAAAGAGTGAATAGTGTCTGTGTGTTTTTATACCCTGAACCCATAAAAATGGGAAATCAGGTTTTTTTGTTGCATTTATATTATTATTTGTCTGTTTATATGTAAAAATGCAAGCTCGACGATTTCGTAGTCGGGCAGTCCCGACTAGAGCGTTTTTACCTGTTTTATTATAACCCACTATTTACATTGAGCCATTTATGTCTTAGTTTGTGTGGAAATCTACAATGCAGTCTCCCATGATTTATCTCAAGTCTGCCAGTACATATATACTATATACACAAATTCGAGTTTTTATGCGCTGTTTTCTTTCTACTTTTTGCTTAATTGACGTAATGTGTTTAATTAAAATTGTGTATTTGCGTGAATTTGATACCTTTTTGGGTTGCTGTTTTTCATACCCTAAAAGCGTTGCAAATGGGTAAACTGGGTATATAGGTATGTCTATAACAGGAAGAAGGGAGCTTCCTCGGGCAGTAAAGTTATATATAGTCAAGGCAAGTTTTCTTGTTACTATGAAATCAAAAAAATTAATATCATGTATACATTATTAGCAAAGCAAATGTTTGAGAAGCTCAGGGTATCTCGTAGTAGGATACCCTCAACTAGACTCGTAATTGTTAAAATTTCCTTTTTCTGTATTATTTTGAGGGTCATTAAGCAGGTTTGATTGCCAAGTCTAATTTACGCAAATCAACTCATCCTTTCCGCTTATCCATTAAAGTCTTCAAGTCAACTTTAGAGCTCTTTATTTAATCCAACTCAAGTTGGTCTATTGAAAATGAAGACCTCGTGGAAGCTCCGAATCAAATGGCAAGTAACTGGAACAGCTTCGGTATCTACTTATTATTGATTATTGTTCATGTTTCAGTATACTAATTATGCATAGCAGAACTCATTGACTTAATGTTAATCACGAATTGAGTATACCCAAAGCTGCTTAGACTGGCAGTAAAATTATCCACATCTCATTGATAACTGGCTGTACTTATGAGTGTGTATAACTTGTTGTTATACACTGGCACGCTCATGTTCATAGCTTTAAGACCATGTTGACGGCCTAAAATTAGGCGTGCCTAACTTAATTAATTGCAGACTGCAAGACATTTTCAATATGTTGTTGGCCGACATTCACTCAATGAGTACTTGCCTTTTAAATTTAAACAATTCTTTTGACTATTATTCAACAAATTCTAAAAAACATGACAGATATTTGTTTAAAACATTGTCTTGAATACTACTCAATTTTAAGTATAATCTAAGCTATATAAACTTAAGTTTATACTTTAAATACTATTAATTCTATTGGGAAATATAAATAACATAACAAGGACCCTTTAAGCAACCCTCGTACGGATCTAGAATGTACTTATAATTCCGCAAACAATCTGCTGTGCTAAGAGCTTAATCTCCCATGTCGTCAATAAAACACATGCAGTAGCTTGTTTGAAGACTCGTATGTGTTTGACGACGTATTAAAAACTAATCGTAAAAATTATATCTTATGCACAATTTTCAAGCATTCAAGAAACACTTAAATAGTGTACAGGCAATATTTATCTTTAAGACGATGCTAGAAAGTCATCCATTAACCATATTGTCATACACAATTTGAAATCAAATTAATTAATTTTAATTAATTTTTTATTCTTAAATGTATAAAAATTAATAGTCTGTTATGTAAAAAAGTGTTTAAAATTTCGTAAAGCCAAATATTAACTGTACCTTCTTTTTGTAAGCCTTATCCAAAGGATTCTAGGGCTCAGTTAAAGTGTCAGTATTATTAAATACATATCGGGACCATTTCCATTAGTTTCAGCTGTCTGCCTTCGCTTAGTATTTGGCTTTGACAGCATTACTAAGACCTCGATGAAACTTATAGCCTCCACGTTCACCTCTGCTAATTGGGCCTTAGTATTATTATTATTTGTTTCATGTGAACCTCCGGGCGTATGTACATCCAATAGAATGTATTCGAATACATTTCAAGCTGCTGTACCAAATACAGTGTCCACGTTGCATGCAGTCTTGCTTAGCCAAAAGTAGCTGAAACTCCTTAAGTCTAACTGTTAACAGTAGCAATAAGGATAGCAGCACTCAGCAGCACATGAATTGTAGCATTGACAGGGATCGTAGCCCCTGCCCAACCTCGGCATGGTGTCGAGCGGTGGTATGATCATTTGCTGAAGAACGCGACGTTTACGCTGTCCATCAGTAAGTCCGTCTGCTCCCAATACAGGCCCGATCTGAGGCGGTTTCTTCGGCTGAGGATTATTGGGGTCCCAAGGCTTGGGAAGAGCGCCATCTTGCCTCAAATACTCAATCAGGTTAATGCCTTTCTTTTTTCGTGCAATCTCATTCTTGATTGCATCTTTTTCCGCTTTAGCAGCATCTTTAAGACCTTGAATATGCCGCTGTCGCATTCGTACTGGGATGGGTTCACTTTTACCTTTTCCTGGTTGCTTTTTGTTACCGGGGAATGATTTGTCACCAATGCCACCCATATGTCCCCCTGGACCCCCAGGTCCGCCTTGTCCGCCTCGGCCGCCTTGTCCATGACCCCCTGAAGCAGCCGCACGTCCACCACCACGCATAGGCCCACCAGGGCTGTTGCCCCAAATTCCTTGGACCTTAGGCTTACCACCGGGAGCGGCTGAAGCCCCGTGTGGGCCGCCACCTCCATGTCCAAAAATACCATCCTCAAATACAGGTTCGCCGGGTACTCCAAATGCTGTCCCGGTGTACCTATCGCCCGCAGCACAGTCATACGCACGCCAATAAGGATCGAGCTGAGTTGGATATTTTGGTTGTACTGTTTGATCTTCCTCGATTGTCTGTGTTCCATTGTTGAAACTGTTAGGTTTTAAGTATGGATGCTGCGAGGCCGCCGGCGGAGACACATCGAAATCAAACTCCATCTCACTGTCACTGGTGTCAGTGAGCACCAGATGATCCACGCAGCTTTCCATTCCACGCCGCTTGCACTCCTTCTGCACTGCGACTTCAATACACTTCTTCTCGAAGATGTCGCGGCAGACGCACATCATTAATGTCTTGTGACAGGTGCACTTGCGGAATCCTTTGTCTTTGAGCTTTTTCTTGATCTCACTTAGAGCTACACCAAGATCACTTTTGACCAGCTTGAAGACAATCGGCTTCATATCCACAACTGGATTTTTGAGAGGCTGCAGCGTAATGAATAATTCGCCTTTCTTTTTGCGCACATTGAGAACTGGGGGTTGCTGCTGGTTTTCCATTTCCAACCGTTTCTTGTATTTGCTGAAGGCATTATCCCCTTCTAAAAAGAATTTCATAAGCCTCCTAATGGGCTTGCGAATGAGTCCTGGTTGCCAGCCCTGCCGTGCTTCTTCAGTGGAGGACCAAGCCCAGCCGTGACGAGGCGAAACTGAGCCTTCCCGATTTGAGCATTTCTTATGTATACCAGTTAAGCGCCTACGTTCAGAAATTCTTCGTTTAGTCTGCGCTCTTCGTTCTTTGATGACGTTCGAATATTTTTTGTCTTCTATCTGGCAGGCTCCGCCTTTCTGTCGAGGAGTTTTTTGTGTTGCAATCTCTGCGCATTCCTCTTCGAGATCGGCTGCAGTTTTGGTGTCCCTGATATTGTGTAAGTCGCGCATTTCGGAAAATACGCGTGATAGAAATGGGCGAGACTCTACGTTCTTGACTTCTGGTCCAAACTCACAGCCCTTATCGAACTCAATCTCTTCCACAGAATCCTCGGTCGGCTGCTGATCATTTTTATAAATGTCGGCACACATTTTACGTACGCGACAAAAGGCACAAACCCTTCCATACGTGCAGCTGCACTTACATTTCCTTTGCTTCGTTTGAGCTACTTTTGCTTTTGGTGCACGGCACTGACAACTTGTAGCCATTTCGTTAGTTTTGGGTACTACTTCATTGCGCTTTTCAAAAATTAGCTTTGGCTTTAAGCAGCAAGTAGGGCATGCAGCTAATATGGGAAGCCATGTCATGTTGGTCAGGCAAATGGGACAAAAGCGTTTTTCCTTCAAAAGTTTGTTTTCCCTGTCACAAGGTGTATGGGGTTTTTTAATATCTAACGCTGGTATGTGAGTCAGACATGGAGCCCGGATGGTACTTTCCCCGAATGGTTCGTTTTTTGGCATACTACGGGGTACGTAGTGACCAGGTAAGCTGCAAGGGTGGACATTTGGCTGAGGTGGCCTTCGACAAGGCTTCTTTACTGGTTTCTGTTTGCCCAAGCTCATCGTTATTGCATCAACAATATCCCTACACTTGTTTGCCATTTCCTGTATGTAGAAATAAGGTGTTAAAAGCAAACTGCTGAGAACTCACTGAATTAATATGCACCTTCATCTCACAACAGGCTGCATCGCCAACTGGATTATGAAAAAATGTTGGTTTCGGAACAGGATTTTCAACGCTTTCAAAACGTTGAGTACCAAATTTAAGATACTCGTCATCTACGGGATCTTTAAATGCGTCCAGACAAGGGTCGTTGACGTTGGAGCACCTCTGGGACTCGCTCACAATAAATAAGATATCTTTTTCGTTGATGCTTTTATCCTTAAAGAGTTGACAGCTGCTCTCTTTTGTCCTGGAAATCATTTCGAACGATAGACCAAAAATTAAAGCTGAGAATATTTAAACGAGAACATGAACTTACTCGTTCTTTTCACACTTAAGCTGCAGGCGGCATTGCACCTCCACTTGGCCAACAACTTTAGCATCGTGCTCAAATGAACAGGATCCATCGAGCACCAATTCTTTCATGCCTTCTGCTATCCCGCCAATGGATTCTTCAAGAAAATATATACGTCCCATGCCGAGGTGAAGACCGTCGTATTTTACTGATATAGGTATTCCGCATTCTTCGAGAGTCTGACGGAGAGCTTTCGGGTCGATAGTAAGTTCGGTACCATAGTTGGGCATGAATTCGGTTACATTGATGCCGCTTTCTGCTATCGGTATGAATATATTACAAAAATTGACCTCCACAACCAGTTTCTTGAGATCCTGAGTATTTTCATTATGTATCTCAATGTTCGTCACAATAACGTTAAAAAGAAAAGTACAGGTAGTCGTCATATTTATGCTTATACTTAGCTTAGTTTATTTTTTGATCCGATTTTAAAGTGTGTGATACCATCAAAATGTTTAAAAGAAGTTTGCTAGTCAAGTTGTTTAAAATGTGGAATTTAAAGCACAGTAAATTTATTTATGTGACTTACTGATAAAAAATAATAGCACAAATGCTACTTGAAATACTTGAATTAGAAGGCTCCTAAGATTTTATGTCGATTTTGCCAAGCTTAACCAATCAAAATTGTTTCATAAAAAAGGGTTATATATGCAAATTTCAATTACCTCACTTTGATTATTAATCCTTATCTTTTTTTCAAGCACAAGCTTACTACCTTTACCCGTCATACTTCAAACAAAATAAAAATTGTTGAATATTACTTAAATGAATTGAGGGTAATTTTTTATTAACTGTATTGATTAACTAAAAAAAAACATTTTAAAAGTGAAAAAAGCAGAGCCAAAACTCAATAAACTTATTTTCTAAATCGAATAAGCTTAATTAAATAACGAACTAAATTCGGTCAACATTAATGACTTACCAATCTTCTATTTTGAGATCAGCTCTCGATCAAGAAATAAACGTAATTTAAATATTCTAAATTTTAAATATGTTTTGCGAGGCATTTATTTATAGTACAAAATATGTTTAGAAATGATTAAAATAAGGATTGCAACATCGGGTGGCATATGAGCTATAGTATCCTGTAGAGCAGGGATCGTATCCCTTTCCCAGGCGTGTTACAAACTCGATGGGAGGTGCAGGATGTTGCCAAAGAGTGCGACGTCTACGTTGTGCATCGGTTAACCCGTCCGGGCCAGCAATAGGCTTCTTCTTAGAAAAGGCGCCGCTTTTCCTCAAATAGTTCATCATGTTAACACCAATGTTTTTGTTTGCTAGTTCCTTTTCAGCTGCTTTTTGGGCGTTTAGTAACACACGCTTAAGCTGTCTTACTGGAATGGATTTACCAACACCATGCGGTTTCTTATTTAAACCAGGAATCATTTGTCCACTCGGACCGCCTTCAGCTCGTCCCCCACCGCGCATTGGCCCTCCAGAGCTGGCACCCCAAATAGTCGAATTTTTAGGTTTGCCCCCTGGAGTTGCAGATGCGCCATGCGGACCACCACCCACATGGCCAAAGTAGCCATCCTCAAACACTGTTTCTCCTGGTGCGCCGAAAGCTGTGCCCGTGTACCGATCACCGGCAGCACAGTCATAGGCACGCCAGTAGGGACTTTGCTTGATTGGATGAGTAGGTGGTATGTATTGATCAATTTTAGTGGACTGGGTTGCTTTATTAACGATCGCTGGTTTCGGCATCCTCGCCGGCGGTGTTACATCAAAGTCGAACTCCATTTCGCTGTCACTGGTGTCTGTGAGTACCAGATCGTTCACACAGTCTTGAATACCATGATGTCTACACTCTTTTTGTAGTGCGCCCTCAAGTTGTCTTTTTTCCAAGTAGCTGCGACAGACGCACATCATCAACGTTTTGTGGCAGGTGCACTTACGGAAACCTTTGCGCTTAAGATTCTTCTTGATTTCGCTCAGAGCCACAGCAAAATCGCTTTTAGCTATTTTAAATACAATGGGTTTGTTATTGGCTGCTCTCAAGGTTATAAAGATTTGACCACGCTTTTTGCGCACGTGAAGAGTGGGCAAGTTTTGTTCATATTCTGCCTTTTCTGCTTTCAAACCTTTGTTAAATTGGTTGCGCTCGGGTAGATATTGCAAAAAAAATTTCATAATCTTTTTGATGGACTTGCGAACGAAGCCTGGCTGCCAGCCGTATTTGCGTGTTTCATAGCTGGAGGTCCAGGCCCATCCGTGATTGGGAGGCACGGCGCCTTGATGCTTTACACGGCACTTCTGTCCGGCTCTTAAGAGCGATCGCTTTTGATCAGTAGATGTTTTCATGGGTTTTTCAGTTTTCATCGAGGGCTTTGATTTGCGTTTGTTTTTGATATTCATATTCACGTTTTCAGCTTTTGGTTTGCCTGACATTTCATCGCACTGATCTTTAGAATCTGATGGCAACTTGGTTTCATTGATGTCGTATAGATAGCGGAGCTCGGAGAATACGCGTGCCAGGTGTGGTCGGCATCCCTCTAAACTAGTAGTGTGCAAACATATTTCTTCGGAGGAGTGCTCTTTTCTGTCGGAACACACGAAGCGATTTTCATCATCTTGAAAGATATCAGCGCACAGCTCACGTATTCGACAGTGGGCACAGGCTATTCCGTTTTTGCAAGTGCACCGACAACCAGGTTGTTCGTCCTTAGTAAGTTTTTCCTCAACGGCCAATGTGCTGTGTTTTTTACAGTATTCTTTAATGGTCGGTGTGGGCTTACCTAGCAAATCGTTAAGTATTTGGTCAGCTGTCTGTTTCTTCTCTTTATGTCGTTCCTCAATAACTGGCATAGGCTTGGCACAGCAATTGGGACAGGCGGCAAATTTAGGCAACCATGACATATTGGTCAGGCAGACGGGACAGGAGCGGGTGCAAATCTTGGAAGCATTTTTGTTATCACTGATACTCACTGGTATCAGCTTTGGGCTATACAAATCATCGTTGATGCCCTGTCCCACTACATCGGGTAAAAAGTAGCTTTTGCTTAGTGAACTCAGACAATCTAGCTGACTATGATCAGTTCCACCACTACGTGAACTTTTTACTTCCTTTGACTTGCTGAACAACAGCTTAAATGGTTCATTTTGGCCAGATCGCTGGACAAGAGGGTCAAAACTTTGGTTAACCCTTCGTCCGAGATTCTGAAAATAAATGCAAGACCTAAGAAGCATGCTTTTGATAATTCATTAAATTATTACCAACCTTTATTCCACAAGTTGCGGCACTCGCTACTGGGCTGTATGAGGAAGTTTCCATTGGTCTCAGTGAATTACTTGTGGCTGTGCGATAGCGATGCAAATCTAATTCCAAGCGCATATCGCCCTCATCTGGTTGTAAGATGTCTTGGCAATGATCGCAGGGATTGGGGCAATGCTGGGTTTCTCCCATAACAAACATAATGTCCTGCGGGCTAATGCTTTTGTCCCCCTTTCGCTGATATTCACTGTCATCCTGCCTGAAACTGTATATGATCAAGCTGATCCGTTAGTTTAAGAATCTGGCATGGCTTTGCTTACCTTGATACTTCATTACATTTTAAGTACAGACGACAAAGTACCTCAAGGGAGCCGGCAACTTCACCTTGCAGCTCAAACTGGCAGGTACCCAAATATACAAGATCTTTCATATCTTTATCTATGCTACTAGTAAACTCTGTAGGAAAGTTTATTGTCCCCGATCCGATGTCTTTACTATTGTATTTAACTAAAACCGGCATTCCACATGTTGATAGATTTTCTTTTAAACTTTTTGGATTGTCTATAAACTCATAGCTCGAGTTGAGCTTAAAATCCGTGACGTTAATGCGACTTGATGTAATGTGAAGCGGATGCAAATTGAAGGTAACATCTACTTGCAATCTCTTGGCATCTGTGATTTCTATTTTGTTTGTCTTTAAAGATGTGATAATAACATCAAAGATATAGGTACAAGTCTCACGGGTCATGACCCTTTAAGATAGCTATATTTATAAATTTATACAAACAAATAATTTTTAAATTGAACACTTAAATTTGATCTGATAGCTTAACAACTTTAACACATTTGAAACACGAAGTACTACTGTAATCTGTAACCATTTTATTGTCAAAATTTCTAAATCAAATGGTGTCTTGATTAATAAAATATTAAAATAAATATAAATACTTAAATATGTAAAATTGTATACCATCTGAAATTATGCATTTGCCTTAGGGTTCCATGGCTTAGGAATAGCACCCTTTTTCATCATATATTTCATCATGTCCGGTACCTTCTTTTTGACTACCTTATCCCTTTTGGCTTTCTCAGCAGCTTTTTCGAGTGCCTTATAATAACGCTTAGGCATTCTCACAGGAATGGGATCACTTTTGGGCGGTGGTCGCTTCTTGATCCCTGGAAATGATTTTCCGCCCGGACTGCCCATGGGCAAGGTACGTCCACCACCACGCATGGGTCCACCAGGTGTTGCCCCCCAAATACCCTTACTTTTCGGCTTGGCTCCAGGAGCCACTCCATGCGGACCACCGCCCATGTACCCAAAGACGCCGTCCTCAAACACAGTTTCACCAAGGTCGCCGAAAGCTGTATTCGCATAGCGATCACCTGCAGCACAGTCATAGACGCGCCAATAGGGGCTGTATTTCATTGGATAAAGTGGCGAAGCTGCTCGATCTTTAACGGCTGTCTGCATACTGAAATTAACGGTGCTTGGCTTAGGAACTGGCGGCTTCGCAATGCCGGCTGGCGTATTTACATCGAAGTTGAATTCCATCTCGCTTTCGCTGGTGTCAGTGAGCACTAGATGATCCACGCAATTTTCCATTCGACGACGTCTGCACTCCTTTTGCAGTGCTAATTCCAGATACTTTTTCTCCACCATATCGCGGCAGACACACATCATTACAGTCTGATGACAGTTGCACTTAGTGAAACCTTTGGTCTTTAGCTTCTTTTTTATCTCGCTGAGGGCCACTGCGAGATCGCTTTTAACAACCTTAAATATTATGGGCTTCATCTGCACATGTTTATTATTTATCGCTCTCAAAGTAATGAAGATTTCGCCATTCTTTTTGGTCAAGTTGAGCACTGGCAGTTGACACCCATTTTCCGTATCGGTCTTCAACACTTTCTTGCACGTTTTATATGCATGATGCCTAGGCGAGCTGTTCAAAAAGAAGGTCATGACTCTCTTCATAGGCCTAAGGATGGCGCCGGGTCGCCAGCCATATTTGCGTGCCTCTCTGCTTGAGGACCAAGCCCAGCCATGATGCTGTGAAACGGGTCTCACACGCTTCATGCAAAATTTGTGTGTGTTGCTTATTTTTCGCTTATGGCTAACGAGTATTCTCGGACCACTTTTCGGAAGTGTTGGCTTTGTTAATTCCTTAGGATGTTCAACTGGTGCAGATTTTTTCACCTTGCGTTTACGGGACGCAACATTTTTCCGTTTTCCCACGTCAATATCATATAGTTGACGTAGCTCAGAAAAGACACGTGTTAGAAATGGGCGATATTCCCCAGATTTTTTCTTAGCTACACAATGATCCTCGGAGCCTGACTCGTTGTCTGCTTGAAATACGCTTGCTAACTGTTTATGATTAGGCTGAATAATATCCGGATATTGCTGACGTAATCGACAGGTGGCACAGGTTTTGCCATATTTGCAGGTGCACCGGCACTCAGCTTGTGTCTTTTGCTTCGCAGACTCTTTACTTGACTGCTTACAGAAATCATCAATGGTAGGTGGGGGCTTGCCAAGATAATCAGTTAAAATTTCATCTACTGTCATTCGACTTTCTTTGGGATGTTCCTCAACGAAAGGCATCTGTTTGATTCCGCAGTTGGGACAGTTAGCGTATTTCGGTAGCCATGACATATTAGCCAGGCAGACGGGACAGAATCGTGTGGGATTAGACTGTGGGTCGTTTCCACTGGTTGTCGCAGTGACAACCTTGTTGCTGCCACAGTCACTATGAAAGTGCTGGCTTGTTGGCAAGTTGGAAAATGAAAAGGGTATATTCGATGGACTGGAGGCTTTTTCCGGCTGTGAATAGTAACAGGGTTTACCACAAGGACTTCTTATCGCTTCAGCCGTTCGGCAGGGCGGTCTTGGCAGACCCGCGAGTTGAGTAACTGAATCAATGATTTGTTCATACTGTGCTGCCATTTCCTGTTAAATAGAGAGGGCTTCGATGATCTGAAAATCTATGGCGATACCTTTTGGACCCACCTTAATCTCACTACAAATAGAAGCGCCCATTGGATCATATTTAAAAATATCCTCATGCTTGAAGGCACTAGCTTCAACGTTGCTATAGCGTCCCAGATCCAGTTTAAAGACGTCATCGCCCTCTTCTGGGGGCCATGTATCTAAATAGGGATCACAAGGGGAGGGACAACGCTGGGACTCGGTCATAACAAACAGGATATCCTGCGGATTAATGCTTTTGTCCGCATTACGAAGGCAGCTACTTGGCGCAGCTCTGAAAGATAATGGAAACAGATTTTCCTTTGATGTAGCACAATAACTATAACCTCTACTTACTTTGCCTGGTTGTCGCACTTTATAATCAAACGACAAAGTACCTCAAGCGAGCCAACAACTTTTGCTTCCCGATCTAAGCTGCAGGTGTCCTCGTGTATCAATTCCGGCATGTCCTCGGTAATGCTATCAATAATTTTCTGGGGTAAACTCATCTGGGCGGTGCCCAGAACACTACCGGAATACTTCACTACAATGGGCATCCCGCATTCTGCTAGAGTCTCACGCATTTTTTCTGGCGTTACAATGAACTCTGTACTTGAGCCGTACTTAAATTCTGGTATATTTATTCGGCTCGAAGTTACTACAATTTTTGTTTTGTTAAATATGACCTCTACGTTAATTTTCCCGAGGTCTTCATTTTTCACGTAAGGTGACTCAAATTTAGTCACCACAATGTCGAAGACAAAATTACAGGTTGGCATTTTGGTAAGCCTGTAAATGAATTTGCAATAAATCGCTTTCGTCAATTTTATTCCCAAATTTCTTAATTCTGAAAATATGAGACAAAAACCATAAAAACGGAAATTTGAAATTAATAGTAAATTTTTATTATACAAATTTTGGGAGTTGTGAACACTAAAACATTGCACTTAAAACAACAAATTATAATTTTGTCTGTCGTATATCGAAACAAAAGCAACTACGATGAAAAAAAATTAACATAGAAATTTCTTTAAAATTTTAAACCAATATTAAGACAAAATAAGTGAACGTAAAGAGTATGTACGCAGCTTAAGAAAAAGCTGCTTTGAGTAATAAAAATAAAAGAATAATTAGTTATTGGAATTAAAATATTGAAATATTTATTTATATATATATGTTTTTTATTTATATAAAAATATATACATATATTTATTTATGTATTTTTGACGATTTGAGCTGTCCATCATTGAATTCTTGCAATGCCACATACATATAAATATTTTTGACCCTCACCAGTCATAAGTACATGGCTGGCAGCTTTGTGGGCAGTTTCGATAATACGGATCAAAGCCCCTACCAAGCCGTGGTACAAACTCGATAGGCCACAACGGGACTTTCAACTGATCGCGATGTCTACGTTGTGCATCGGTTAGTCCGTCTGGACCAACATTGGAATGTGTGCTATCTTTTTCTTTAGAGAACGTCTTGTGTTCCTGCAAATAGCTCATCATATTTAGTTTTTTTTTTGACGGGGTTGCTTCACGCGCTTTGAACACTTTTTGACTGTATTTGGTTAATTTAACAGGAATTGGATTTCTGCTTGCACCTT
Source organism: Drosophila gaucha (assembly GCA_035045545.1). Taxonomy (NCBI): domain Eukaryota; kingdom Metazoa; phylum Arthropoda; class Insecta; order Diptera; family Drosophilidae; genus Drosophila; species Drosophila gaucha. The sequence continues at coordinate 571,360 of JAWNOY010000129.1, forward strand.
CTGTCTTACGTTCAGAACCGGGAAACGGTATTTTACCGAGTCCGATCACTCCGCCGCCTCCGGCAAAACGGTTTCCACCATCACGTGCTGCACGCCTACTACTAGAGCCAGCACCCCAAATGGTCGAACTTTTAGGTTTGCCCCCTGGAGTAGCAGATGCGCCATGCGGACCGCCTCCCACATGTCCAAAGAAACCGTCCTCAAACACTGCTTCTCCTGGTGCGCCGAAGGCTGTGCCCGTGTACCGATCACCGGCAGCACAGTCATAGGCACGCCAGTAGAGACTTTGTTTGACTGGATAAATGGGAGGCACGTATTTTTGAATTGTAGTGCACTGGGTTGCATTGTTAACGGTCCGTGGTTTTAGTATTGTCGGAGGCTGCGGCAACCCCGGTGGTGTCACATTTAAATCGAACTCCACTTCACTGTCACTGGTGTCTGTGAGTACCAGATCGTTCACACAGCTTTGAATACCTCGACGTTTGCACTCATTTTCTAGTGCGCCCCCAAGTTGCTTTTTTTCCAAGTTGCTGCGACAGACGCACATCATCAACGTTTTGTGGCAGGTGCACTTACGGAAACCTTTGCGCTTAAGACTCTTCTTGATTTCGCTCAGAGCCACAGCAAAATCGCTTTTAGCTATTTTAAATACGATTGGCTTAGTGTCAAATTGTTTGTTATTGGCTGCTCGCAGGGTAATGAAGATTTCGCCTTCTCTTTTACACACGTGGAGAATAGGAGACCGACGTTCCATGTCGCCTTTGGCTTTCAGTTGTTGATTGCATGTGATGTGGGCCGGCAAGTAATACAGAAAGAAATTCATTAGCTTTTTGATGGGCTTGAGAATTGCGCCTGGTTTCCAACCGTACTTGCGTGCTTCTTGGGTGGAAGACCAGGCCCAACCATGACGGCGTGAGACGAGGACCTGCTGTTGCGTACAGGTCTTGTGCCGCTTGATTTCGTAGTTTGTCTGCTTGGCCTTTTTGCAGGGGATTTTTAAATTTGTCAGATTTATACTTTCTCCAGATGAGCTTTTTCCTTGATTAGGGGAGGTACGTAACTTTTGTTGAGTTGCACTGAGCTTTTTTTCTTTGCATTGGTTGTGGAACATGGCGCGTTGCTTGGCGTCCTTGGTGCAGTAGAGATCGCGCAGATCAGAGAATACTTTGGCCAAATGTGGACGAGAGTCATTAGATTTACCGTTAATCACACAATGGTCGGATTGTGTTGAGACAATGGGAACTTCAGCAGGCTTGAAGATATCAGCGCAAAGTTTACGTATTCGACAATGAGCACATAGTTTTTTCTCGCACGAGCACCTACATCTTGACTGTATTTTTTGATTTGTCTTTTCTTCAGGTAACTTACTATTGGGATCAACAGGTCTATCTAGACTGGATACCTGGGGCTTACCCAGAAAGTCGTTTAGTATTTCTTCGGCCGTCATTTCGCTATTTTTGAGATGTTCTTCAGCTACCGGTATGGGTTTGACTCTGCACTTAGGGCAGCACGCAAATATTGGTAGCCATGACATATTGTTCAGACATATAGGACAGAAGCGTATGGGCTTGATTTGTGGGTTTCTTTCACTACTGTTCAGAAGGGGTAAGGACTGGGGACTACAGGAATCAAATTCTTTGCTTGATGGTAAGTATGAATCGCAGTGAGCTGCTGATGCAAAGTGCTTGGGCTTATTTTGTGAATAATAACTTGATTCACCGGAACGACTTCTAAGCTTCTTGGATTTTCGTGTGGGTGGTATTAATATAATAGAGTCAATAATATTCTTGCAGTCTTCCACCAATACCTGTGATGGGAAATATGTCTTATTAAGATTTCCAAAGCGGGTATAAAATAAGATAAGATAAGAACCTTAAGGGGCTTTAGAGCGTCATCGTCTGCCTTGGTTTTTATGAGAGTATTCGAGTTCCTTTGACTATCAATGTTCTCGCTTCTATAGCGCTGTAAGTCCAACCTCAGCCGTTCATCCCCCTCATCTGGTTCGAATACATCCAAACAAGGTTCGCAAGGAATGTTACACTGCTGCCGATTGCTTAAAACAAACATGATATCCTTCAAGTTAATGTTTCCGTTGGGATTGCTTTGAAAATCGGTTTCATCGGGTCTTTAAGAAAATTTTGAAGGTAAATTCTTTATCTGAAGCTTATTCTAAATACGCGCAAAGTGTACTTACATTGAATAGCTACATTTAATTATAAGACGGCACTGGAGTCCAAGCGTTCCCACAACTTTGCCGTCTCGTACGACATTATAGATGTCCGTGTGGAATAGATCAGGCATACCTTCCTCAATGCTCTCAATGAAACTTTCAGGAAAATTTACCTGAACTCTTCCTACAAGAACATTTTCATTCATAACCATAATTGGCATACCACAGTCCATAAGAACTTTGCGTAGTTTTCCTGGTGTCGCTTTGAACTCTGAGCCTGAGCCAGGTTTAAAATCATTAACATTGATGCGACTAGTTGTCAAACATATTGATTTCTTATAAAATTTAGCCTGCACTTGCAATTTACTGGGACTATCAATTAAGTTGGGTGCCTTTAATTTTGTCACAACAACATCAAAGATAAAGTTGCACAGGCGCATTGTATTTTTTGTACTGTGAGGATTTGTTAACTTATTAAAATATGCACTCAAACCACGAGAAGGGAGAAAGACTTAAAAAATTATTATAATAAATTTTAAAATAATTTTGTGTGTAAAACACAATGAAACCTTCGTGTGACTAAAAAACTACGTTGAAAAGTAAAGCATGAGATGTTAAAAAATTTATGTTTACAACATTCCATTTAATTACATATATTCAAATAACTTTATAGGAACAATTCTTGTGCATTTGTCTGACTTCGGCCACTATTAGACAAGTCTTAACTTTTGGTACTTAGAACAATTTAAAAAAAAAAAAAAGATGTAGAAGCTGGAGATTGAACAACATATATGGTTAACTCCAGTCTATTTCAAAACAAATTAACTTGTTTACTATCACAAAAAGAAAAATGACACAGTAAAGAATAGACCGAAGAATACAATTTCGATAACCAGTTTATTGGAAAATGAAAGCGTGTGTCGTGTATTCTCTTTTAAAAAATGATTGTAGTTTTTTGATTGGTACTTAAGAGTCTGACTACTAACAGTAGCAACACGGATAACAACATTGGGCGGCACATGAATTGTAGCATCGACACGGATCATATCCCTTTCCCAACCTCGGCATACTATCGAGCGGTGGTATGCACATCTGCTGAAGAGCGCGACGTTTACGCTGTCCATCGGTAAGTCCGTCTGGCCCCAATACTGGGCCGACCTGGGGCGGTTTCTTCGGCTGAGGATTATTGGGGTCCCAAGGCTTGGGAAGAGCGCCATCTTGCCTCAAATACTCAATCAGGTTAATGCCTTTCTTTTTTCGTGCAATCTCATTCTTGATAGCATCTTTTTCCGCTTTAGCAGCTTTTTTAAGACCTTCAATGTGCCGCTTGGGCATTCGTACTGGAATGGGTTCACTTTTACCTTTTCCTGGTTGCCTTTTATTACCGGGGAACGATTTGTCACCAATACCACCCATATGTCCCCCTAAACCCCCAGGTCCACCTTGTCCGCCTCGTCCACCTTGTCCATGACCCCCTGAAGCTGCCGCACGTCCACCACCACGCATAGGCCCACCAGGGCTGTTGCCCCAAATTCCTTGGACCTTAGGCTTACCACCGGGAGCGGCTGAAGCCCCGTGTGGCCCACCACCTCCATGTCCAAAAAGTCCATCCTCAAATACAGGTTCACCGGGTATTCCAAATGCTGTCCCGGTGTACCTATCGCCTGCAGCACAGTCATACGCACGCCAGTAAGGATCGACTTTAGTTGGATATTTCGGTGGTACCGTTAGGTCTTTCTTGACAGTCTGTGTTCCATTGTTGAAGCTCTTGGGCTTTAAGTATGGATGCGGTGAAGCCGCCGGCGGAGACACACCGAAATCGAACTCCATCTCACTGTCGCTGGTGTCAGTGAGCACCAGATGATCCACGCAGCTTTCCATTCGACGCCGCTTGCATTCTTTCTGTATTACATATTCTAGATGCTTCTTTTCTAACAAATCGCGGCAGTTGCACATCATCACCGTGTTGTGGCAGGTACACTTGCGGAAGCCCTTTGCCTTGAGCTTCTCCTTGATCTCACGGACAGCAACGGCCAGATCACTCTTGACGATACTGAAGACAATCGGTTTCATCTGTATATTTTCATTGTTGAGAGCTCTCAGTGTTACTATTATTTCGCCATTCTTTTTGCACACGTGTAGAGTGGGTTGCTGTCGTTCTCTTTCCAGTTCGGCTTCTTGTTCCTTTTTGCAGCTACTGAAAGCATTACTATCTGCAGAGTGTTTTAGGAAAAACTTCATTATGCGTTTAACAGACTTTCGAACAGATCCTGGACGCCAGCCATGCTTACACGCCTCCTCACTCAACCCCCATGCCCAGCCATGATTGTGAGCAACTGCCCCTTCCGACTTCACGCAAAACTTGTGCCCAGTAGTAAAAGTGGGTAGTTTTCGTTTGGTAGGTTTACATTTTTTCACTTTTTTTTCTGGCTTCAGTGACTTTTCAAGAATAACTGACTTTTTTATGGAGCTCCTAGGTTGGATGGGTTGCTTTTGATTGCATTGACTACTGGGGTGTGCGTCATTGATCTCGTATAGGTCTCGCAGCTCGGAGAACACGCGGGCTAGATATGTCCGGCAGTCCTTAGAGTCATTCTCCCTTACACAGAAATCCTCTGAGGAATTGGGCTGAACTTTAGGGCATATGAGTTCGTTCTTGCTAGCTTGAAAAATGTCCGCGCAGAGCTTGCGTATGCGGCAGTGTGCACAAAATTTACCGAACTTGCAGGTGCACCGGCACGCGATGTCACATTCATCAGTAATATTATTTTGATCCGGTTTGTCACAAGGATCTTTGCAAAAATCACTGTTTTTATCGGCAGGCTTTCCCAAGAACTCTTGTATTATTTGATCTGGAGTCAGTTTTTTCTCCTTATGGCGTTCTTCAACGACCGGCATTGCCTTGACGCCGCACTTGGGACAGGCGGCAAGCTTAGGAAGCCATGACATGTTAGTCAGACAGACTGGACAAAAGCGTGGTGGCTTTATCGGTGGCTTATTTAAGTCACTAATTGGCACGGGTATCAGCGCCGGATTGCAGAAATCAGGACTATCGCCCTGGCGTGCTGGTAAATATGAAAAACAGGGAACATGTGAATTACTCGGCTGGGTTTCGTCCTGAAAGTATTGACTAGGCCCACAGCAGGTATCGTTTTGATCTTCTGGTTCACGACAGGGGGACTTCATTGGCGACGGATGGCCAACACGCGTGTTAATAGAGTCAATAATCTGTTCACATTCCTCCGCCATTTTCTGCAAACAAATTCAATTTCAAATAGGCTAAGAAATTGCTACGAATTACGAAACTGCACCCACCTTTAGCTGACCACAGGCGTTATTTCCTACTGGGTTATGTGTGAATGTTTCCGGTGCCCTGTGACCATTGGCGGTCGAAGTTCGATAACGTTGCATATCCAACTTCAGGAGCTCATCGCCCTCGTCTGCTTCTAAAGCCTCCTGACAAGGATCGCAAAAGCTGGGACATCGCTGGGATTCGCTCAAAACGAACATGATGTCTTGCTGATTAATGGACTTGTCCACATTGCGTCGACATTCACTCTCTGCCTCACTGTATAACACGTTAGTCATTAGACTATGCGAAAACTCATTCTGAAAGATTTACTTACTATGTCGTTTCTTCGCATTTAATGATAAGGCGGCAGAGCGCTTCAAGTTTGCCAACACATTCACCATCCTTCTCGATGCTGCAAGAGCCCACATGCAATAAATCAGACATTCCTGCATCTATCTTATCTATCGTCTTTTGAGGGAAAAGTATTTGACCAGCGCCGATAACCTTGCTCTTATATGAGACCGTCATAATCATGCCGCATTCCTCAAGAGTTTTCCGCAATTTCTTTGGTGATGCAATGACATCTGCTGCGGCGCCCGTTTTGAATTCGTTTACATTTATGCGACTCTCAGACAAAAGCAGTTTAACGTTATTAAAATTGGCGAGAATTTGCAAGTTATTCATCTCTTTGATATCGGGACAATCAAAATGCGTTACGATAACGTCGACCACAAAGTTAATGCTATCCATTTTGTTATTTGGTTGATTGCTTAAATTTGAAGAAGATCTTAGAGGTTTGGAGGAATATTTTTTGTTTTCTGTTGCTGATAATTTGTAAGGACTAAAAAAGTTGCCGCCGTTCTATTGTAAAGAAGTTTCGTAACAGAGAATTTCAAATTTTCTAATTAAAATTTTTAATTTTTTTTATAAATTAATTTTATAGACAATACTATTGCATTACTTAAGAAGTTTTGTAAATCTGAAAGCTAAAACTCCAGATTAAAAAAATCGTTAAGTCAAATGCTACTATGATGAGCAATAAATTAAAAGTTCCGAATACAGTTCCCCGAAATATCAACAATATTCATGACTTTATTTGCTGTCCTGATCAAATAATGTCCTTCACGTATAGAAAAAACAATTGAACTAAAAATAAGATAAAATTTACTAACATTAACAGTTGACAATTATCTATTTGTTTATATTATTTATAATCTTCATCTTATTTCGTAGCAAGCTTCAATTTGATTTATCATCTTTCTCTCTAATCTCTTATATTGCAGCTTCTTAGCAATAGTAGCAACAAGGATCGCAACATTGTGTGTAACGAGGGTAGCATTGATTAGCGCATGGATCGATACCCTTACCAAGCCGAGCCAAGCTCTCAAATGGTGGTGCGCAAACTTGGTTGAGAGTTTGACGCTTGCGCTGTGCATCGGTCAGTCCATCTTTCCCCAAGACCGGGCCCGTCTTAGTCTTCGTTTTGACTTCAGGTTTGGGCTCATTGGGGTTCCAGGGCGTAGGAACTGTTCCGGCTTTCATCAAATACTTCATGAGGTCGATACCCGTCTTCTTGCGAGCAATCTCATTTTTAATTGCATCTTTTTCAGCTTGAGCAGCACGTTTAACAGCTTCAACGTGGCGTTTCGGCATTCTTACAGGGATGAAAGGACTAGGACCACCAGCTTTCTTTTTAGCACCAGGGAAAGACTTTCCACCTCTGCCTCCCCCAATGCCTCCAAAACCTCCAATACCCCTGCTTCCTCCAGTACCCCCATTACCACCGGAACCTGCACGGCCGCCTCCACGCATAGGCCCACCTTGACCGGCACCCCATATTCCTTTGGGCTTAGGTCTGCCACCGGGAGTAGCTGAAGCACCATGTGGGCCGCCACCTTCATGTCCAAAAAGTCCATCCTCAAATACAGGCTCACCGGGTATTCCAAATGCTGTGCCGGTGTACCGATCGCCCGCAGCACAGTCATACGCACGCCAATAGGGATCAAGTTCTGTTGGATATCTTGGTTTGACTATTAGATCTTCAACAGTTGTCTGTGTACTTAAGTTGACGGTACGGGGCTTAATAGCTAGCTGGGGCTTTTCCACGGGTAGAGGGGGTGTCACATCTAAATTAAATTCCATTTCGCTCTCACTGGTATCTGTGAAAATCATATGATCTACGCAACTTTCCATTCTTCGACGCTTACACTCCTTCAGCAGAGCACGTTCGAGATGCTTTTTTTCCTCAGCGTCACGGCAGATGCACATCATAACCGTGTTGTGGCAGACGCATTTAGGAAATCCTTTTTTTTTCAGCGTCTTCTTGATCTCTCTGATGGCAACAGCTAGATCGCTTTTGACTACCTTGAACACAATGGGATTCATATCCACATGTGGGTTATTCACAGCACGCAGTGTAATGTAAATTGCTCCATTTTTCTTGCGCAAATTGAGAACGGAAGGCTGGTTTCTTCTCTCAGCCTCTTCCGCTAGCCGACAGGTGTTGAATGCAGTTTTGTCCGGTGAGTATTGTAGAAAGAACCTCATAACGGCTCCTGCATAGCGGCAAATGGCTCCTGGACGCCAGCCGTGCTTACGCGCTTTCTTGCTCGAAGGCCACGACCAGCCATGTCGTCGAGATACATTGAAGTCTTGTTTTACGCAAGTCTTATGGCCAAGTTTTGGACTGAGCGACATGCGATGCATACAGGTAGGACTCCCACTTATTTTCAGCATTGCACCCGTCGATGATTTCTTGGTAAGGACTTGTGAGTTTTCCGGGGAGTGGCTAAATTTTAATAGAGATTGCGCACAACGCCTTTTTAATCCGGCATTTTTATTGTCGTCTCTTACTTTGTAAAGATATCGAAGCTCATCGAATACTCGTTCTAGGTAAGGACTGCACGACGAAGGCGATAGATGGTTGGGCTCGACTATAACACAAAAGTCTTCATTTGGCTTGGGCTGAACATCTGGACACTTTTTCCCGGGTCCGAGCTTTGGATTGAAAATATCCGCGCACATATTGCGAATGCGACAATGAGCGCAAAATTTGCCACCCTTGCAGGTACAGTGTGTGGCACACCCAGAGTCATCCTTCTTTGGCTCATCCCATTCATTTGTATTATCGTCTCCGGCTGCTTTTGAAGGTGCTTTGAGGCACTCATCTATTATTTGGTCGGCTGTAAGATTTTCTGCAGATAAAAAGTCAACTTTCGGTACGGCCTTTGTTCCGCACTTAGGACAGGGCGAGTATTTAGGAACACCTGCCAATGAACAGAGGCAAACAGGACAGAAACGTATAGGCCTTATCCCCATCTCATCTGTGTCGCCAAGGGGAACATATATCGTCCGATCCACAAATTTTTGCGGGAACGGTTTTTGTTTGCCGCTCCAGTCCGTGATTACCATATCGTCATTAGGCTTCGTTAAAGGTAAGTTTGTTACCTTCTTAATAACCGAGTCAATGATTCCGCCATAATGTTCCGTCATAGTTTTTAACTGGCAGCATGCTTCAAGCCCACAACTATCCGCAGGTAGATCAGCGTCAGTAGTTCGCCGATTCCCAGTGCGATAGCGCTTTAGATCTAATTTGAGTCGCTCATCACCTTCCTCTGGCTCCAGCTCATCTGCACACGGCTCACATACGTCAGGGCAAGACTCCGGCGCGCCGACTACAAACATAATATCAGCCTGCTTTATAGACTGTCCTAGGTTGGCACAGCTCTTTTTGCAGGCTCTACGGAAACCAATGCGATGTCAATCGTTTGCTATCTATGTCATAATCAAAACCAACTTACTCTTCTGGTACAATAAGTTCCATACACTTGACGACTAGACTGCATAGTAACTGTACAGTCCCAACCTCCGTGCCACGGCGTATAATTGGGCATGAGCCTTCATGAAATATGTCACTCATTCCATCCTGAATGCGATCGATGAAGCTTTGAGGAAAGGTTAATACGCCGGCTCCCATAGTCATTCCACTGTATCGCACGTTCATTGACAAGCCCCCAGATTCGAGAGTGTGGCGAAGTGTCTCGGGGTCTGCTATGAATTCAGTTTGGCGTCCAGCTTTGAAATCGGACACATTTATGCGGCTTGGTGTGATGTTAATGGAAATATTATTAAACTTTAGAATAACTACGAGTTTTTCCGGCATATCGATTTTATCTTTGCACAGATCTAAGCGAGTTACAATAACATCGAAGATAAAGGGGACCTGCGATGTGATCGGTTGAATTTGAGACATAATGCTTGCACCTTAATAACAATTTTTTTCTGCGAAATTTGTTAATAAAATAAAAAATATAGAAATTCAACGTATATAAAAAAATTGAGATTTAGCTCTAAAATCGAGTACTAGTGTACAAAAATGTAAAAGGAATGAATCATGACTTAAAATGCTCATCGGCTCATCGGCTAAATAGAATTCAAACACAAACTTTTTGTTCTCTGCTCTGCTGTTTATTTACTAAGCAAACATTTCTAAATTTAAATTTCACGTGTTTTAAGTTAGTGAATTTAGGTGGTTTAATATTCCCAACAGAAACCGATTAATTTCATAAAATACTTTACTTTGCCTGCTGCAATGTTTGTCTAAGTGATATGCACTTGATGGTTACCCAAAATCCCACAAGCCCAGACAAAGCATTCCAAACGAAACCCCAAAACAGTTTCAGCGCGTTAAACTTATCGCATCAGCTGCCTTTGATTTGGTTATAAGCCGCTTAGCACACAATGCGGTGCCAACACTCGCAACACATATTTTCTGTTGCTTTCGATCCAATAAGTATGCTAAATTATTTCACCTCATGCACTTATCTAAATTAAGTTCAATTTTAATTAAATTTCGAACATTAATTTGGCCTTCATTAGAGCATTGCGTGTGTGCTAAGTGCATATTTAAGCAGCTGGCGAATGGAACTTTAAATATTTTTTATTTTTATATTCTTGAACATTAACTGAAGTAAGGTGGAACCTGAGCCTTTTTATATTGTTCATGAGTTAGCATTATCTAAGACATTTGAAATGAATCCAATGCTTTGAGACAAGAGTCAGCTAAGTTTAGTTTACCTTTCTTAATGTCTAGCAGAATGGCTGAAGTATTTAGTGATACTGTAATATTAAGTAGGGATGAAAACCATTTGCCAGATGATTTTATAGGAAGATTTCTTGTATATAGTGTTACTCTTTAAGCTTTAGTTAATGGAAAGAGCAAAGTTCAAACATGAAACTAGTCAAAATTCTTTCTGAATACATTAAAATTATATTTGCATAAAATATGATACGTTACAATGATTTGGTGTTTTGGCGCCCGCCTAGTTGGGCCTGCATGCGGCGTTTATTCTTTTTCTGGTCCCGTTGATAGTAGAGCATCTTTAGCTCGGATAACACACTTTCTAGTTGAGTTCGACATTTAGTTGGCGGCATTCCTTTGCACTTGGGCAAAACACAGAAGTCCTCATTATCTTTCGGCGTTATTTTTGGTATTTCCGGAACTGGCGTGGTGCAAAGATCCCTGTATAATTTGCGAACGCGACAATGGGCGCATAATTTGTTTTCCTTGCATTTGCAGTGGCTCTGGCACTTCTTTTTCACCTTGTTCTTAGGTTCATCGCCTACTTCAAGAGGCTCATCAGCGTACTGGCTTAAAATTTGGTCAGCTGTGGGCATTTCCTTAGTTTCGTATTGCAGCTGTGGCACAGGCTTTGCCCAGCAACGTGGACAATGAGCATATTTAGGAAGCCAGGACATAGAGTTTAGGCAAATTGGACAGAAGCGTATTTTCTTTATATCCGTATCGTCCGTGTTACCGACAGGAACAGGTATAACGCGCTCTATGATATTTTCATTATAGACATATGGTGTATCATCGTAGTCTGTGTCTTGATAACTTTGGTCTGGTGACGACGACAATTCCGAAACCTTATAGAGAACCGAGTCAATGACTTCTCCGAACATTGTCGCCAGAGCCTTTAGCTGACTGCATGCTTTTTTTCCAATCGTGTTCTCAGGTGAATCCTCGATACGTTGATTAGACCTGCAATAGCGGTTAAGATCCAGGGATGAGCGCACATCACCTTCTTGTTCCTCCGACTCAATTAAACACGATTTGCTTGGTATTTTGTAGGTGTTTGGTTCGCTCATTAAGAAGAGTATGTCCTTCCTGCCTAGGCTGCCGCAGCTTTTTTTGCACGGTCTGATAAGGTCAATATGTAGTGAATATAGGGAAATCTACCATCTTGACCGATAGTAACTTACTCTAAATAAAGTCCTTGATCTTCGCACTTGATGACTAGTAAGCACATCATCTCCATAGAGCCAACAAGCGTGTTGTTGCTCATTATGCTACATCTGTCAGTATAAGTCAAATAGTTCATGTCGTAGTCGATTTGATCAATAAAGCTGGAAGGAAACGTGATTTTTCCATTTCCTACAGTTTCGCCGCAGTATCGCACCACTATGGACATGCCATTATCCTTGAGATTGCTGCGCAGGATATTAGGATCTGTTGTGCATTCAAGGCTGCGTAAAACGTTGAATTCGTTCACATTTATGCGGCTCGATGTGACGGGAATGGATTTCTTATTAAACTTTACATTCACCAAGAGTTTTTGTGGCTCATCAATTTTATGCTTACTCAGCTCTAAGCGAGTTACAATAATGTTAAATAAAAAGCTTACTTGCGTCATTATAGTTAAAAAACTTAAAATTTGTCTTTAAAGTATATAAATATTGCAACTTAATAATTTTCTGCGTGTCAAAGAAATGGTTAAAAATTAAAAATATAAAAAATATATCTATAAAATTTTGTCAATAAAACATGTGTAAAGGTATGTATATAACTAGACTAAGATATATATTACTGTTAAATCTATGACATATATACGAAAAGTTACTTTATTAAATGAATTGCTTTACCTGCTTTTTCTATAAAATATTCATAAATAACGAATTATTATTAATCCTCAGAAATATTTAAGGCGAAAATTTGATTAGATGTCATTGTTCAAGAGTATTTCTTATTTAGTCGGCATCCACTCACGAGGACAATGCACTCGGAGGCTGCAAAAATCCCATGAGAGCAAACAGCATGAGAAACCAAAGTCCAAACCAATTTCGGAGCGTTACATTTATCGTATCAGCTGCCTTTGATTTGCTATAAGCGGCTTAGCACGCAATGGACTACCACAATCAATTTTAATGTAAGGAGCTGTCGAGACTTTAAACATTATTTTACCGCATGCACTTATCTAAATTAAGTTCATGTTGATTAACTTTCACGTTTTATTATAGCGTTAAGTTCGAAGCAGCCAACTTGCACTTTATTTAACTTATTTCAATTTGATTTAGACTTTGACTCTGCCTCGACCAAGCTGCAGTTTCTGCAAGACTAAAACCAAAACCATTGAAAACTAAGACAATGTTATTAGAGTCCAGTAAACATTGTATGAAGCAGATTCTTTTTAAATTATATATATATATATATATATTGGTATATATATATATATTGGTATATTGCATTTGTACATTCTCTTTGTGGCTCTCTATATCTCTATTTTTCAAATATGAAACTTTAATTTAATCAAATTAGCAGTCAGATATTATCAAAGTGCCCAATACGAAATGTCTATACGTAAGCTTCGAATAAACAGATTATGTACCTATGTATATATGTCATATATGATTAACAAATACTTGCATTTAAGCTTACATAGTCAAGGCTTATACTTAGTCTGAATCAAATGAATAAATATGGAGAATTCAATTGATTAAATAAACGCAAAATAAACAACCTTTTTAAAAAACAAAATTTCATCTTTTTTTGCAAACATTCCAACTAAAATTTATTTATCACAAACGAATGTTTGCAATACATTGTTTTAATGTGTAATTGCTAAAATTCAACAGGACCACAATGGAATAAATGCTAAATTATTTACCTCACATTTATGCATAGAACAGCTGTTGTGAAATATTTAGATAATTTTAAGAATATGCGCAATTCTTGTTCTGTTATTTCACTTTAATGTTATTCAATTTCGTTTGAAAAAGAAGCTATTGCACAAGCTCGTTAAGTTAGCTGATTGTTAAAGCTGTTTCATATTGTTTTTTAACGGTTGCATAAGAGTCCATCTTAGCTAAATAGTCAAAAGTTAGGCATATTATTGAAAACCTTCAAGCAATTGTATTTAATATTTTACAATACAGTGAGCAAGTGTAGTGGTTGCAATATTTTTGCCAAACTGTTTGCAAAATACGTATATATGTGTTTACACCTCAAGTACAGGCAGCACAAATATTTTTTGCACTCTAAACAGTTCACTCTCCACTTCATGTTCAATAAAGTCCTGTGCGAATGGCGAAGTGCAAGTTTGTGGCAATGGCTGTGGCATTGGCAAGCCACAAGAAGATTCTGTTGCTGGTAGACAAATGAGCAACACCATTAAATGCGTTTGAAATATGCTGGCAAATCATTTACAGCAGCCACAGTAATGCCTGCCTGCCAGCCAGCTTGCTTGCTGGGTTTCCAATAAATCTGAAAATGCTGAAACTGACATAGCTTAAGGCTGTGAACTAAATTGAAATCGTGGGAAAGTTCAATCGAATTCGGGTTAGGGCTTTCCTATCCTGAAGGCAGCGACGTTGGCGTTGACCTTTTAGACGATTCAATGTACATATAAACTGATTTGTATATGCATGTATGTATGTATATGTAACTTGTTGAAAAACATGCACATGTCTGTTTTACTTCAATTTGCAAAAGAACCATGGTGTTCTATATGGCTCATTCGTATTAGCAATGCTTTTCTAGCATTTGCACGTTTCATTGAATTCAATTTCCCTTACGTCGACTAGGGCTCTGTTCCTAAAGTCCTTTATACTGTTACATGACGGTTGCAAGTCTGCATTGACTTAAATAAATATATAGTTTTTGTAAATGACTTTAACTCGGGCAAATAATGTTCGATTTTCGAATAATAAATTTATGTTTTCTTCGTTCGTATTCTAATTTTTCACCATACTTAAAATAATTTGGATTGAATCTGAAAATTAAAATTTAAATGGCTGTAACTCGACAAAAAGCTGAATTGAAAGTTTTGAATGACACTCGAAGCTTCTTACTCGTACCTATTAAACATCATATATCATTCGCAAATTGGTCAAAAAATACACAGTTTGTGGCCTTGACAAGGCATTTTTCAGCATCGAGTATATATTTCCAAAGCTTGAAAGCATATGGAAAATTGGTAAATGCAAATTGATGATCCGAATTAATATGCGTCAGATGAGGTATTCCAGTTAAAAATCGGATGAAAAATACATTATGTGTACACAACCCTCGAATTCGCGTCATGATTTTCGGTTTGCCAGCGGACTTTATTTGTTGACTGCCCCCAGATAAGCGAGTTTCTGGGTATCATCTGATGGAAAATGGGTACACAGGGTATATTATACAGAAAACAAGCGTGACCGACCAAAAGCAATAGATACATTGTAGATCACGACGACGAGCTGACTTTCTCACTCATAGCAAGAAACACCAATTATTATGATTGTATTTTATACACATAATTTGAATAAGTCACTTGCTGGATACATCAATTAAATTTTTATACCCTGAACCCATTGAAAATGGGAATTCAGGGTATAATGGTTTTGTGACAATGTATGTAACAGGCAGAAGGAGGCGTGGCAGACCCCATAAAGTATATATATTCTTGATCAGGACGACGAGCTGAGTCGATCTAGCCATGTCCGTCTGTCCGTCTGTCCGTCCGTCCGTCCGTCCGTCTGTCCGTCTGTCCGTCTGTCCGTCCGTATGAACGCAGTGATCTCGTAAACCACAAAAGCTAGAGATTTGAGATTTTAGATATATATTCTTGTATACCATACGCAGTACAAGTTGATTTTTTTTTTCGATAACTCATCCTATTTCCTTATTATCGATAACAATCGATATTTTGACTTTGTTTTTAAGCTATAACTTTTAGACCATAATACCTAGAGACACCAAATTGACTATGTAGGTTGCTGTGATGTAAATACAGATAATAAACTTTTTTGGATACCTCCCCCCATTAGCCCCATAAGTGGAAAAAGCGTATTTCAAATACTAGGGAGTTGGGATTTCGTATATATACACCTCTAGATGTCAATATTATGTCCTGAAAATTTCATTAAGAAAGTAGATCTAGAACCGAAGTTATTTAACAATGAATTTCTCATAATGCTGCCCAGAATGCAGCCCAAGCGTAGCCGCTAAATCATCTACGCAGTAAGCGGCGCGCGTGCTTGTGTATGTATATGTGTGCGTGTGTGTGTGCACGCAGAGGGTAATATGTACCGGTAAAAGATATAAGCTAGATTGTTTAAAACACTGCCTCGGACTTGGTTCAGGGGATCTCGTAGTCGGGCAGACCCGACTAGAGCTTTCTTACTTGTTTAGTATTGGAATTTTAATAATGGCATTTAAATTTTAATTCTGAATATTTCACAAATTTAAATAATTAATTTCATGTTTGTCTGTGAGTGTGTGTTCGAATGGTGAGCGTAGCAACTTGGGGCTCTGTTCAGGGTATCTAATAATCGGGCAGTGTCGACTAGAACCCTTGATTTTATTTTGCGCTTATGTGGATGATGTTTTTCATTAACATTTTTTGCTCATTTTAATGTGCTGCGCTCTCGCATTGCCTTGAGGTTATTTGTGCGTATTATTTGAATCCTGCTGCTGCCGTTGCCGCAGTTGGCTTGCAAGCTAAACAAAAGTACATATCATATTAACCTTGGAATTGGATATGTACAGACACGTATGTATGTTTATGCAGCACATGTGAGACAACAGCGCACAGTAGAGCCTCTGTCCGAAAAGCGCTCCAAAAATCAATATATTTCTAAATATGAAAAAGTGTTTATTAATCAAACCATTTTCAGATATTCAAAATTTGATGAAAATGAAACAATTTGTTTTTATAATGACAACAATATTTTACAATAAATAATAAAAAAATACAATAAAGGAAAAAAAAACATCATATTCATGAAATTCTTAAAAAAAAGAAAATTTATTTCATTAATATACACCACTATATCAATTTATTTTCTTAAATACAGACAATTCCAACAAAAGGTGGCCCACTGTGCGACGGCACATAAAACGAAGTGAGTTCATCTATTTTTTATTTTTATTTGGCTTAGCCATATGCCCTCAAAGGCATAAATGTATATTATAAGTCTGCATGTAGACTCAGTCCATTATGGCTGAAAAAATCTTCTTTCGGCTTTTGTGCGACTTTTTGGCATTTGTGCAATATATAGAGGGCAGATAATACTTTAAGCAAATTTTAAGAATTGAATATTTATTAGATTGTGAAACTAGATTACGTGCAGAGCGGGTTGTCATTGTTGAACTCTTACATGTTGACAAAAGAATTGTGAGCCTTGCAAATACTTGCAAATACTTTGAACATCAACAACAACAACAATGCAGCAGGTAAGAGTTGAACATAATTTCGTTTCTACAGTTCATAATGGCGAAAGCAAATTTACTTTTGCTCGTCAATGCTTGCATAGAACCCGTCAAGAGGTATTTGTAGTACATTTTGTATTTCGTGTTTCTTTATCAGTTTTATATCAAAAAGCCCTTTAACATTTTTTTAATAAACTCAAATTTTGTAGGTCGCATGCTGGGAAGGTAACAATGGATGTTTGCCCTATGATATTTTGCTGATAACAACAAATAGGAAAGAAGTGTCTTAAGTCACCTGTAATATGGAGTTTATGTCCCATTAGTTTCATATAAAAGACGGAATCAAAAGTCAACTGCAAATGTTTTATTTTCTTTCCGAAAACCAGGTGCATGAATGCTTAGAGGAACTACCTAACAAGCAATCAAGCACGCTGAAACAATGATGCTATGTTAGAAGAATTGAATTTACAGTTTACAAAATATCCCATAAATACTCCTAAAATTGAAACTTACCAATTGTTATTACTTACCTTAATATTATGTTTCTCTGTAAGGACTTTCCTTTCGCAATGATAGAATTGTAAACTATTAGTTTGCTTATTAATATATTCAGTATTTATTTAAGTAATTCTTTGTAGGTCTTTAACTTAACAATTAGTTTGAAATGTACAATTGATAATACTCAATAATTGAATCCATTAAGCGAAGAGAACAGTTTGGGCATTTGCCAATAGGGTGATCCAAATGCCTAAATAAATGTTGATAATAGATAATGATCTGTATCTAGACATGTACACATTAACAGAACTAACTGCTAGCCCTATTCGAGTATTTTGTTGGGAGTTCTATTTGTTTGCTGTATTTATCTGAGTATACTATATATGCTTATATATGCATACAATGATTGAACGCACACATATACACATCAATGCTATATTAGACAGTAACAATTAACTATAATTTCTGACTACATCAATACATAATATACACATATCAATATTTATGTATATATATATAATGTGGATACTCCACATTAAGTTTTTACTAAACTTTTCAATATCAATTGATTTTCATTTAATTAATATCATTATTTCTATTTTTGTTTAAGGTATATTTGTATACTATTAAATGCTTTTAGCATAGTTATTACTTACGATTAGCCTGTGCATTGGTTTAAGCATTAAAATTCATTTCTGTTGTCAGTTTCTTTTAATTCATATAGTGTATAGTTGTTGTTGCTTAGCTATATATTTTTATAAGTTATACTTAGCGCTTGTAGTTAGTTGTAGGGCTCTTTAATAAATTCGAAAGTGGGGATCAGAAGGTACAAAAGAGTGTTTAGTAGACGCATTCATGGATGTCTGGATCTAGTATTATACATACACACATACATTTATTCTGAGAAATACACACATTGATATTATTTTAGATATTAATAGTCTCTATTTGCGATTATTTTCTGCAATCAGTTGTTAGTCAATATCATTTATATTTTTTTTTTTGTATATACTTATATATTTTGAATTACATGTTTATTTCTTTTATTTTGTTAACCATATTTTCTTTGGTTTTCTAGCCAATTTCTGGGCAACAATTTTCGTCTAAAGTATTTAAGTTGTTATTTACATTTTGCTATTTAGCTACAAATAATGCAATTGGCTTAACGTTCTAAGTCGTAAGGAAGTGTACACACGTAGATATACATATATTCCTAAGAATTATTTGAGTATCTATGCACATTCAGGGTAGGTTAGTGTGTTAACGATATGTGGCCAATGCTATCAGCGTAGCACGATGCTCTTCAAAATTAAGAGTTTTCTGATATGTCTCACAATGTCGAGGTGGCAATCCTCTAGACTACATATGCAGTATGATGTATAATGTATATATGTGTATGAGTGTGTGTGTCTGTGTGTGCGTGTGAGCTGGAGTTGACAAACGTGTGCAGACACTATTCCGCATTGTCATTTCCGTATCCGGCATTCACATTGACATTTGCACTAATGGCACAGACGCTTGCCTTGTGCATTTCCCTGAACCCAGAAAAACTGTAGTCTACTCGGAGTCATGCGGTTCGTTCTTTTATATACATATATACATATATACATAAAAGCAACATTGCAATATCTTCTCCTCAGTCTGTGGGTCGGCCTTCGTGACTGTCAATGAGTGTGTGCATCTCTCTGCCTGCCTGTCTGTCTGTCTGTCTGTCTAGCATAACCGGTGTGCTTGTGAATGATGCGAATACTCCGCAAAGTGGAGCTTAGCTATGGGGAATATCCTTTAATACTTTAGCGCTTCGCTCGCATTGGTGGCAGCAGCAAAACTAAGTAGAACATATATATAAATAAGCACTGTAGAGAATATGTCAACTTTTGTGCCAATTGTATGACCATTAAACTATTTCGCTCCAGATGTGATGCAGCCTCAGCAGCAGCCAGAAAATGCTGACAATTTTCGCTGCGCCCTCTTGTGCTGCTCGTGTTGATATAACATTCGACATCTAGACAATTTTCAGCAATTTTGACATTTGACAATTTTCTGCTATCTTTCAATGCAGGCGCATGCAAAAACGTGAAAGTCGTTCTTGTTGAATGTTTTTGCTATATTGCAGATCAACTGGACGTTTGACAGCTTAAGTTTTAGCTAGTAAAAGTTTGATAGTTGGACATTTAAGTCAGCAGAAAAGCTGAAATTCCATTAAATTCAATTTACAGTTTAAAAAAAAGCTTGGGACCAGTCGATTAGATATAACTCTACATATTTTAGCCTATCTTAGTGTGAATTCAAATGAGGAGGAGATGACATGTTGAGAGGAAACTGTTAACTGCTTTAGGCTCAAAGGGAACACTGTTTAAGCAATTTCAATCAAAACCAATTAAGAACGAAGTCTGACAAAGGATACACAGACTGTAGGCTGTAGTAAGAGCTTATTGAAAAAACATATAAAACACGCTGATTGTTGCGGTATAAAGTATATAAACATTTAACAGAAAAGTAACAAGCTGAGAATAAAAAGACAAGAAGATTGGAACAGGAACACACCAGTATTAATTTATGTACGTAAAGTGGGCGCGAACGTGTCGACAATGGGTGGGCGGAGGCAAAGTGCGGAAGACAGGCCGTCCCGAAATCTCGGACAGCATTGTTTGTGCTGCCCCGCTTTCAGTTTTTTACTGCGCCAATTGCAGCACAAACTCAAACAACAATAACAGCGCAAAAAAGTGCGATGCATATATTAAGCAAACAAAAGCAAAGGAAAATAGTGGGAAAAGCGCCAGGCGTAGTGAGGCGTAGCAGCAAACATTTCAAAAATGCTTTTCCCTTTTCTTTGCAAGCCATCGTAAAATGAAAAGGAGTGCGAAATATTTGAGCCAAATCTATGTCAGCAGCTCATTGCCGGCGCAGGTCAAGCAGCAGTCGTCGCATTGGTGCCCAACATAAAATTCTCAGATAAACTCGTAAACTTTGACCCTCGAATTTAAGTTTAGTGGTGCAACTTGATCCATTGCACTTAATTTGGCAGTTGGCGCAAAACATTTAAAGTTTCATTTCACTGTTTATCCTTTGGGAGGGCATTTGAATTTTAAACAGGAAATTAAGAAAGTTTTTCACATTTTTACAACATTATTCTCAACTAACAACTCAAGACATTTTATAAGAAAATCAGCAAGAATACCATTTCAAGGCTCAAGGCAAACGTTGTGGTTACTGCTTGTACAACTACATAATAGTCTGTATACCAGATATACCATGGTATACCAGAAGAGGCATACCAAATGGGATATTAAGAGAAGCAGAACTCAAAAATTTGATATTGTTTGCAAATGTTTATGTTTGTAATACAAGTGTGATCAGTCTGAAATATAAAAATACGGATTTACCACAATCCCTCGCTAAACTACTGTAAACTGCATAGTCTGTAGTTTTTATTTACAACAAAAATTCCTGTATGGAAAAAGCTGTTAATAAAAGAAACAAATCTGTTTAGCGAGCCTTAATTATTATTATTTAATTAAATTTAATTCAATTTTCAACTGTAAACAGCGGGAATAGAATATCTTTTCTATTTTGACTTTACTTCTGGCGTGTTTTAATTTAATGTTGGGATGCAATTTATTTAATTTCAAGTGGAAAACTCTGGTTGGAAAAGTGCAACTGAAAGAAGAGAGAGAAAACTTTTTAATGGTGCTTATTGATTGGTTTATTGGTCAGCAAAACCAAATCAAAATCAATAAAACAAAGTTTGTTAAGTTGGCTTCCGCAAATTGGATAATGCAAGTAATGGCAAATGTTTTGCACAGTAATTTGCTGACAATTAATTTGTCATCGTAAGTCGATAAAATAGCTTTGCTGCATTTGTGTCAATTAATTAAAGTTTTATTGGATTGGAAAATTGTAATTATTACTTGAGAGTTCTGAAAGACAGACAAATCTAAGTATTTCAGTAATTGCAATTGAAGTAAATATGATCATTATTTGAGCAAAATTTATGGTAGGCCAATGTCATTTTGCTACGCCTAATGGCCATCGAATTGAGTGACTCAACTTAAAGTAAATGCCCCATTTTGGCAAAAGTCATGCAAAATAAGGGACTTGAAGCATTGCTGCGATTAGCCCACTTGATTAATGATTGTTGCCGCAGAAGCAACAGGAAAGAAATGGCAATGCCCAAACAGCTAGACAACAGTTTCATGATTTATATCAAACAAATGATTCGAAGACACACACACACACCGACCTACATACATACACAGACAGAGGGGGCGTTGCCTTTGCTAAGCTGACCAGCAGCTAGCAACAAAGCATGCCACAATTAAAGGCGCGTCAGTTCGCAGAACTCGCCCTCCGCCAGCAGGCTAATGGAGAGCTTTGAGAGACATTTTAAAAGAAATCGGGAGGCTTAATAGGCAATTAGCCAAAATAATAAAAGAGCACTGCGAGCGGTTAACATTTCAATAAAACTTCAATGGAAATGCAGCGTAAATAGCACCGAGGGAGCCTTCACAGACATCCGCATTAAGCTTCAGCTTGCCGGCGCGTATAAATTACAATTAAGTGTAATTAATCATCCGCCGATGGCCAGCCGAGGCGAGGCTGGGCTTGCTGCCCTGCTACAGTTCAGTCAATGTCTACTTCTTGGACCTCAGGCGTTTGTAATTTATTAGCAGAAGCCACGGTCAAGACATCAACATCAACATCAACATCAACATCGTTGTCGACATCGTTGCACAAGGCGCAACATGCGGTCCAGCCGCACCTTGCCACCTTGTGGGCCGCGCCGGTTGGCGCTCGATTGGTCAATCACACGGCCACTTAGCAACTTAGCAAAGCAACAGCAACAACAAAAGAAACTACAACAACTGCCTGTGACAGTGCAAATGACTTACAAACGCTTTTAATAGCTAGGCAAATGGTTAGCTTTGCCTCGGGCCGCACGTTCTGCTGCGCTAGTTGGTCCTAGCAAAGGCAAATCAATGAATGGATATCCATTCAGAATGACGCATGGCCAAAGGGTTGCACGGACTCTTGGGAATAATAGCAGACACTGTGGGCCAACAGCCAACAGCCAACACCACCATCAGCAGCACCACCACCATCAGTGGTGCTGGAGAGCGACTCCATCAACAGCTCGTTCAGCTGGAAAACTTATTGCGCCAGAAGTAATTCTATAAAGAAAGCTTTGCAGCTATATCCCTCTCTGACACGTGATATTTTCCTGCTTTGTCTAACAGAACGGCTCGTTTAGTTTTCCTGTTGAAAATGCTGAGGGCCAGTGTTTTGGTGACTGCTGCAAACGCCATGTTATTTTGGATATAGAATTTTAGAATATAGAATATGGTAGATGCACATCCACATAAATATATATAAATGTATATAAATATATATAAATATATATATATATATATATATATATATATATATGCACATACATATATAAGTGATTGATTTTTTTGAGGACTTGTGCTATTTACAGCTCGGCCCGCGAGCCAGCCCAAAGGCAAGAAATTGGACTTGGGGCAGTAGATTGACAAAAATATTCGATTTCCAGCATCGAACTTTTGGTAATTTGCGTTGCCTGGCAACTGGCTTGTTTTGGTTTCGGGCTTGGGTTTGGGTTTGACTCTGGGGTTTGTTGCTTAGCCGTTTCGAATTTTGTATTTTGTAAAAATAAACTTAATTTGATTAGTTGGGTTCATTCGCACGACACAAGCACACAGTTTGGCCACAACCCGTTGGCCGGCTGCTCGAAATTGATTTTTCTTCAACAGTTTAATTCGACAACATAATTTAATAATAAACTTTGGCACTTTTAGCCATTGCAAAGTCCGTCGGACGGCATGCAACCGGAACTGCGAGTCCACAAGTTGAGTTGGGGCTCATTGAAGCCTGAAATTCAAGCCTTAATGCCTGCATTGTTGGCCCTCAGCCTGCCCAGCACTCACGTTCTTACCCTCGTCCAGCTGCCTGTCAACGGCATGTTCGTATCCACTGGCGGGCGGGCCTTTGCATCGGACTGTGGCTATAAATGTGCCTGTGGCTGTCTGTGGTCACACTCGTATATTTATGGCATTTGTTCGGAATTCAAATATTACTATGCGAGCGAAATTATTATTTAAAATAGTTTACTCAAATTGCATTTAGATTAAAAATGTTTGTACAGCTTTATATTGCCGTTGCCTCTGCTACCGCTGCTGACGACTGTTATTGTTTAATTTCGGAATAACAGCAGCTGTTGCGGTAGCAGCCAATAAAAATATTTATCAATTAGTGAAACACTAATACGATCTGAGCATAAACACAATTTGTCCGAGTAATTTATGGGAATCTGTCAAATCTAATTTATGCTAAAATTGTCACGCGCACAACAATAAATGCAAATTATTATATTTATTGCAAATTATTTGCTAATTATGATTAAAGCGGGCGCAATTAGAACATAAATATTGAAATCCGTGCAATTTGATAAGTCATCGTAATTATTGTTGCTCATTAATGTCAAAATGTGTTGATTTTAAAATTATGAAATTATGAACAACCATAATATAATAAGTAATAAGTGTAACGTTATTTGTCTACGTTCATTCGAATCATACGAATCTGAAATCTAAATAGCCCTATCCCATCAGGGTTAATTTAGGTCAGTGAACTGATATTGAGATCTTTTTAACAAATAAAGATTTAGATTCAGATTATAATTCTGCACGTGAAAACTAAGTAGTTAACTAATCTAGCTTAAAACTAAGTAGATATAAATGCAAACAAATATTTAATTTTTATGTGCAATCAAAACACGTTCACACATACATTTTTAAGACTTTCGAAACATATAACTGTTTATATATTTATTAAAATAACTTAAAAGTTTTTCTCCGAGTGTTTTTTTTTAGTATAAAACAGACTTGGAACTGTTTTGTGAGGCTTCAAAGTAACTTGTATAAATAATTTTGGTACAAAACTATTGCTCAAAGAGTTACAAGCTTTAGGCAACTTCTTTTTATATTTTAAACTGAATTATGAATAACTATGTGAAATCTGAACACAGAAACTAAATTGCATTTTTTATTAGCGCATAACTTAAAGTGCAAGTGAGTAGGGCTTCATAAAATATGCTTAACAGCAAATTTTACATCAGGCATTACAGCCACCAGAGGCGCCAAGCAGCACAGGAAATATGTAATTATGACTGGCAGATACCCTGTAACCTTCTACAGAGGCTACTGAAGAAGAGAATTTAAGTAATGGCATGAGAAATCTATCAACACTTTTGTTGATGTATTTTCGGTATGGATTCTTAGTTTTTACTATTCTTAAAGAAATTTATTTCACGTCCTCTCTGAATTTTACGCTGCACAGGGTATAAGAGGTTCGCTGCGCACAAATTTGCCCTCGAGGGGGGGACGACAACGATGATGCGGTAATTCAATTTGGGTTTAAAATTGCAAACTGTATGTCGCTGCATGTCAAGGCGAGGTTTATGTATACACACATATATTTTCATATGTATATGAGTATCGGTTGATAACGGAAAAAGGAAAGGCAAAGGGCAGAAGATATTCTCAAGATACTGCTGTGCTGTGCTGTGCTGTGCGCTTGTCCCGGCCTTTTTAATTAAAATGCATGTCAGGCAACTGTATTGTATGTACTTGCAAATCGATTGAATGCAGTTTAAGTTAAGTAATCCGTGACACTGTTACTGGGACAGGATGCAAAGGAGTGTCGTTATCCAAATGAAGGATTAATTAATCAGCGTTATTTTGTTCACGAGCAACAATTAAAATGAGGAAGAAACAGAACTATAAGTGAAGTCTTGCAATTTAACGTGCCTTCACTTAGCACAATTGGAAGCCTCTTCTTGTAGCTTTTCCTGCACATTTCTGATTTAAAGCCGTTGCTCAAGAGTTTTCTTGAACAGGACAAATAAGCCCAAGCCATTCAGGCGTCAGTCAATCGGAGCGAAGTGCCTAGAAAGCAACTAAAACTTTCCACCATGAGTCAACTTCGAAATTGAATTTGTTTTTCAATTAAATTGCCATAATTGAAATGGCGAAAGCCAAATACAAAACCGGCAATAGAAAAAAAGATCCGTGAATCGAGAGTCTAGCATTCGAAATGTGCATTATGAAAATGTGCAGCAGCATTGAAAACTTTTGACTTTAGGCGGATGTTATGAGCATTTTGTTTCCTAGATAATAAGTAAAGCAGGGTGTGGCCCGTTGGCCAGGTGGCTGACTCTGACTAAGCCGCCGGCGCGTTTCGGCGAGGTGGGTTGAGGCAAGCTGTCAAAACTTTCCTGCATTGTTATTGTTGCAGCTCGAGAAACTTTTGGCTTCGCAACTTTGCCATTGCAACAAATGGAAAAAAAGACACAACGCGTGAAAGTTTGTGTGGCAAACGGAAAGTTGCTGTGGCAGCTTTAAGCGCTTTAAGTTTTGCTAAATGCCAAAGATTGCGCATACGCAGAATTGCCCTTGTCAAAAGTCAAAGTAGCTGCACTGCCAGGTCAACGGAGCAGCAGCTGCCCTATAACGCTACCCACCAAATGTCGGTAGCAAGGTCAAGGTATAGGTCGGGCAGCTGCACACCATCTTTATCTAGCTCGCACATGTATGCAAAATTTTTGACATCCATCAAACGCTTAGTCAAAATCCAGGCGCATAAGCAAAAATTGTGATTAAAAGTGTGTTTTTATGAAGCATAGAGTCGTGACCCGGGGCAATAAACGGTGCCCGAAACTCAACGTATAAATTAGCTCGCCCCACAACGCCGGCAGTAAAACGTTTTGGGCGACTTATACGTACCGTATACGTAATACACGCCACGCCCCGCTCTGCCCAAAAGTAGGCAACCGAATGACACGCGCCAACCGAATTTGTAGAAAGTCGTAAAACGAAATAAACACTTTAAGGCGCAAAGTCATAAAAACACCGAAATAAATTCAGCGCCCAGGGGTTAAGAGGTGTTGGGGGTATTATGAGTGGAGGGCATGGGTCTGCGTGCCACTAAAGTTTCACTAAAAACAAACTAGAGCTCAGGGCGACTTTTTGTGTTAGTTATTGGACACTGTTGACAACTGTTGCACGCAGTGCTCGACATACCTTTAATGCAGAGGATGGAAACTACGGATTGGTGGCAGCTGCTCGTTTCTCAGTTCAACTGATTCAGTTCCGTTTTGCAAATGAAATGTCAATCTGCGAACCTGGCAACCACTTAAAAAAACTGACGAAAAAAAAAAGAACGCTTCAAATGTATCTGCCAGTCAGATTGCCGGGATGTCAGCCATTTATCCGTCCATCAATCAATCAGTGCGTTCGGCGCGCCTAAGCCTGATGGCCAAGTCTTTTGGGTCCTTGGCAATCGACATGCAATTTATGCAAACCGTTGACATTTATCGCCAGACATTTTGAACTCTCAGCACTCGTCTTATTTGACTTTTAGTTTTGCCCAAATGGCAAAGAGTGGGACCTGAAGTGCAAATGTACATAAATTGTATACAAACATTTAAAGGGTCTCAAAGGATTTAGCATATGCATATATACATAACGGATTTGTCAAAGGACTGATGCTGTCTTGTTGACTTTTCAGAGGCTGTAGCCGGATTAGGAATTCATTTTAAGTCTTATTTAATCCAGGAAAATAATTTTGCTTTTTTCATAAAGAATTTAAGCTATGTTTATTATTGTAATTATTGAAAACCGAATACGCCTCCAACTTGTTTAACATAATAAATTAACTTGTTAGGAGCATAATTTATTTGTTTATTTCATAATAAATAATAAGTACTTAATCACTTATTTGTGTTTTAAAGCTTACATTTAATGAAAGGTCTTTCCAATTGTGTAAAGCTATAAACGCAGGGCAGCTTTTTTAAGTGATGCTTTAATTGCAGGTAAATGTTTGTTTAACATTCATTTGTATTCTTATTTTTTTAAATCGAACACGCGCTGTAACTGAATTGTATTTGTATTTGCATTTGCTTTTTATTTGTATTGAAATTTTAATTGTTTGCTCTGACTGTTGACACTGATGGTTGTGTATGTTTTTCTTTCCTTTTGCAAATGTTTCTTTGAATCTTTGTGGCAAGTAATTGAATTGCGAAAGCAATTACAAGAAATCTGTTTGTTTAAGCAGTAGCAAGTGCAACGGTGCGTATGGGTAATGTCCACTAGGCCGTCACATAGCCGGCAGCGCTGTTAGCCACACGCTTAAAGCACGACTTATTCTTTGTTCACCGATTATGGTAATGAAGGGCATCTTTGGTATGTTTTATGCAACATTGCGCTGATTTAGGTCTGTCTCTGCTCATGCCGAGAGACTCGTTTCATTCTTGTTATGCACGTCACGTCGCGGACCAATTGTGCAAATGTATGTAGCTTGAAACTGGCTAATATAATTAGAGAACACGCAACAAAAAATTGGCCGAAACGAAAAGACAAATGTTTTAATTAAAAACGCAAAAAATCAATTCGTGACGCTTGAAAGGCCAAATCCCAAGAAATATCACTGAGATATGCAATGCCAAAAAAAACATTTGGCCACAGCAGTAAAGAAAGCCCAAAAGGTAGCTTTAAGAAAAATCGAAGTGATTGGAATTGAGGTTGACAAAAAAACAACAGAAAGAATCTGTTACGATACTCCAAAGGTGTCTGGCATGCCCTCACGCCCCCAAAGGCCAAATACATAAATAAAGAGTTTGGCAGAGACAAAAAGCAAACGAAGTGTAATATCCAAGGGGATGTGGGTGCAATGCAACCTTGTATCGAATTCTTTAAGCAAGAAATGAGCACAGCAATGCGGCTTCTAAATATAACCACATATTATTGGCACGTGGCGTTTGCTTGGAATATTTATCATGCCATTTGCCATTTGGGCGGGCTGCAAAACACCAAAGTCAATGCCAATGGCAATGACAATGGCGTCTCGTATGGTGCGTGCCGGGCCCAGTAGGCGCACAGCGCAATTCAAGCCTTTCCTTGGCTTAGAGTCACAGCTCCTAACCTCCGATGCCGGAAAAGTTGGCACGTGCGATCAGCACGGCAAACAAAAGTGGAATTGATTGCGTGCCAGATGCTGAAAGGAAATGAGGCAAGAAGCTCGGGCAAGCCTTGATAGAATCCTACAGGCGGTGGGCGTGGCAATGTGAAAGAATGAATTCCTTCGCTGTACGAGTCGGTATAAATAAGTATATTGTAATTAAAATGACGACAGCAGCTGCTTTGAATAAGCTGCCAAAACAAATGCAAAACAAAAAATAAATAAGACTATTTGAGCTTGGAGTGCACAACTCGAAAATACCCTGCAAATACTTGACAAACACTTGAAATATCTCTTAGTGCCATTATTGAAAGAGAGTCGTGTGGCTATTCAGAGGACATTTTTAATTGAAACTATAAAAAGTGTTAAATAAATTGGCATCATATGCTTACCTTAAGAATTATTTTCACAGACTCACACATTTCATTCAGAATTAATATTCAAAATAACCATGTTAAACGGTTTCAGTAAAAAGTCGCTTTATACCCGATTGGCCAATTTTAATTGGTAGTGGGTATAAAAAGAAGACATAAGCTTGATTGCGAATATTTGAGCGGATTGTCAGGGACTACACATAATTAACAGAGCAAAGAGTTGCGTTGCGGTAAAGAGCCGGCTGAAGGGATTTCAGCATACAGAAATACTTAAGTGAAAATGTGTCTGAAGGCTCAGCCGAAAGCAAAACAAAGTAGAAAACAGAAGGGAAGCTAAAACAGCGTAATTTTTCATTATATGACTACGGGGGAGAACAGTTGCTGTTGTGTGGCATGAAACGCAAACTGTTTACACTTGTTTCCCTTCAACCAGCGGGTAGGTGGCCAGCGGGGCCACATGTTCATTATCTGCTGGCTGACAGACAGACACTGGGGGAGTGAGTTGAGTAGTCGAGGTGTTATCGCCGTCAACAAAGCGAATCCGCATTGCGGCGCTTCAGGTGCGGCTCATTAAATCATTCGGTAATCAGGGCCCAACGCTTTCGCTAACCTTTCTGATGGCCCTCTGAGCAACTTTAGCTTTTTATTAGGCTTATATTTCGCGGCTGTCAATCACAGTTAAATGGTAATTCAAATTTCGAGTTGATGTTAAAGTGGATAGACGGAGAGTCGGTTCGTATTTTAGAAATAAATTTTCACATATTTGTGCTGCATAACTAAATATGCTATCAAAAGAAATTTTAGATCTTATGCCCGACATTTGAACTTTGAATGGCTGTTGAAGTGCACTCAAAAACCAATATATTTAATTTATATTCAATTTTTAATTTATATTCATGCTTGCAATTAGCATCTATTCAAACTCCTAAGTGGAATACTTTATAGTAGTTTGGCAGCGTAAATACTATAAACAATAAATTTGCATTAATATAAATCACATTGAGAAAAGCGACACGAACATAAGCTCAATAGTAAACGTTGGGGATGCAAACATTTTACTTATAATGCTCGCAAATCGACATAATTTTTGGAATGATTTATGGCTGTAGTTGGCAGTTTTATGCAACGTTGAATGTTCGACGGGTCCCGCTTTGACACTGCTCAATGGCGCACAAATTCCCAACAATAATTCAAATCTAAAGCTTTGTTTGCTACCCGTATGTGGGCAAAGCGAGCGGGCGCTGAGTTGTATGCTACGTTTTGTTGCCAGTCTCGATTGAAACTGTGTCAATCCATTTGTCTGTGTGTGTGTGTCTGTCATTGTGTTTGGGTGTGTTTAGATGTGAGACGTGTACATTGTCCGATTGTGAAATATATTTGACTTGTGCTATTATTCGGCTTAGTCATAATAATCATAACTGCAGTTCCTTGTTGAGAAGTCGATGGTAGACGTTATCCATTTCGAACTTTGGCCACATGCAAATTGTGTTTTATTGTTGTTGACGGTTATTGATTGTTGCCGTAGCTTGGCTAAATCGTAACAAAAACTTAACAGTTCAACAATTTAGAAGCTCTTTGGTGTGTGGGGATCTTAGACCTAATCACGACTCGGTTGTAAGTTAGTAATTTGTCTCATACATTTATAAAGTTGCAACTTACAGATACGATTAAGTATAAACACAGTTACACATTACGGCTTGTTAGTAGATTGCTTAGGATACTAGGATGCTCAGATAATACTTACAGGTTCTTCTCATTTGCTTTGGGAGTTAGTTAATCGTGCTTTGGGCTGGGATTGTAGCGCATAGATAGATGCGTGTAGGAACCCAATTACTGACCAATCTTAGACAAGCTCCGTTTCCATTTGTGCGGCCTCCACTGTCTCCACGATGGTTGTTGTGGCCGCCGCGACCGAATCTCATGGAACGTACCTTGTGGTCAGTGCACCATCGTCATCATCGTCCACATTCAAGCCACTTCCAGTACAGTAGCGGCCGCACAAGAACCAACTGGTTGCGTTCCCGGAGCGTTTTGGTCAAATCGCAGAGACCTGCTCCAGCTCGGCGCTGGAGCGGCCCGAGTTCATGACTACCACATTCTTGGCGGCATAGTCAGTAATGAAGCGGTCGCTATTGCGTGGATGGATGTTGCCCACGTCCTGGGCACAGCACCACGGATTGCGCATGGTCAGTATGCGCTTGAACGCATCCCTGAACTCCTTGTTGAAAATCGAGTATATGATTGGATTGAAAGCGGAGTTCGAGTAACCCAGCCAGGTGAGTATCTTGAATGTTTGGCCCCCAATGCAAGTCTTGCAGAAGGCAGCCGTTATGTTTACACAGAAGAATGGCACCCAGCATATAAGGAAAACGCCCATTATGACGCCCACGGTGACTGCTGCCTTGTGATCGGATACATGATATGGCGAGCTGTGATGCAGATTGCGCACCTTAAACTTCTTTGGCTGGTTCTTGGGCCGGCGTATGCTTTTGTATCGTTGCTTCTCGGCTACCTCGCCTGGTCTTGTTACCGCCTTAATAGACTTCACATGTTTCTGGGCATAGCAGTAGAGTCTGAGAAGTGAAGAGCAGCCAGATTTATTAAATTACATTTAAAATCAATTTGATATAAATTGTTTAATGAGATGATATTTTATTTTAACAGCCGCTAATCAATTGAACTTAACATTTTCAAAATATTTTTAAAACATTTAGGTTAATTGTCCATTTTATTAATAGCCCTACTTAAAAACACTTAAAAATTAGTTAAGCTATTTACGTTTTGATTCTTTTGCCATATTAGGATGCCATTTTCGTGCCTAATAAAATAAAAATTTATTTGTGATATGAATTTCACCTATAAGCAGCTTTTACCGAGCAATGCTTTTGCAAATGAAATGTTATCCGCTTTGTTTAATTGCAATTCGATTAGTGCTTGTCTAATTGTAGACTTGAGTGCTTTTGTCTGTCTGCTATTGTTGTAACCGATATGATAATTATTTACTTTTCCAGCCATGCCAATTATCAGACGGCCCGAGGGAAGTACTGCAGGGTTAGTCGTCTTATTCTTCCACAGTCGACAACTGTCCGGCGCACATAGTGCGTATACTTAATATTCAACGTAGCTATTTGGCGTATACTCGCTTATACCTCGAAGCGCATTCTTGGTGGCTCGTTTACTGAGCAGCCTTGCTCATATATGGTCCGAATGAATAGGATAACATGGCAGCTCACAAATTATGGCGATAAAAGTCTATTTACTCTGTAATTTAACCGAAATTTGATAGAACATTCCAATGACAGCCACTAGATACTTTAGTAGTTGCCTTGAGCCGCAGGCTCGATGAGCACGATGAGAGAACGGAACTTGGGCGTGTAGCCAACAGCTTGTGTCCATTTGTTGCGTTCGCCCATTGGCCGCAATCTCGTTAAGCTTAAATGGCAACGTGCCTCTCGCCGCCGGGCATATAGCTGATGAGCAGCCATATAGCAATGCTGTTCTTGTTGTTGTTTGCGTTGATAATATTGGCATCCTGTTGCTGTCCTTGCTCTCATTGTCTAGCCCTTTTTACACACGCCCTAGTCCTTGGCCGCCTGTCCGCCTACGGCTTTGCTAAGGGATTACTTAGCTAAACACTAATGCGTACGCCTATTTGTTTGCCTTATTTGCTTCTCCCACTCGGCACCCAACTCCCTACTCCTAAATCCTAGTTCCCAGTTATCCGAATGCAACCGATCTCGTGTCTGGGCCACATCAGCGTCAAAGTCCTTGCATTACGAAAGCAATTTCGAAAGTATTTGCTATTATTTTATTATTTTCGTCTTATGACTTTGCGAGGCACATAAAAATATTCAAATTCTTATTATTTTTCCTTTAGCCATATTTAATTGTTGCCAAAGTCGGACTTGACCTTATTCTTAACAAACTTGCTTTGAGGTTAATAAGGTTAATTAAATGCTTATAGGCTTGCACTCATTGTTCCATAAAGGAACTAAAATAGCTGGGTTAGATTCAATTTTTATCATATGCATTAAATATTTGATAATTGATAATAGCATAAGAACGGAAGAAAAAGGCCTTAAACTAGATGTGTTGTGCTTTTTATACTAAAAAAAAGATAGAGTTTCGACTGATTTTGTAACAAATATAACTTAAGAAATAAATGTATATTACTTATTATAAATCATGAATATATATAAACAAGACAAAAGAGGGATTTTGTATGGAAAAACTTTTTGTTTCTTTGTTCTGTGTATGTATTGGTACGTTGACAAATGTCATTTAAGAGTTTTCCCATTCCAATAATTACATGTACTTCTGGGGCTTTTCTTTTTGCTTCTATTGTCATATTTTAGCGCTGAATAATTGTGCGATTGCGGGACTTGGGCCATGTTTCAAAGCATTTTATGACGGTACTTACGCCTCGCCCCTATTTCCCATACTCACCGACAGTAGATGCCAATCATGACCACGCAGGGAAAGTAGAAACTAATACAGCTGGAGACGACAGCATATGTGGGTGTCAGATCCAGTGCGCATGTGGGATACTTCTTGCCATTATCCTCGAAAATCAACGGCTGGTCGGGTCGATGGATCCCCAGCGAGATGGGTACAAACGAGACGAACGCTGCCAGCAGCCAAATAGCTGCAATGGTTATAACAGCCACCCTGCGTGTCACCCAGCGGCCGTATCTGTAATGAGAGACAGAAAGTGGAAAGAGGAGCACATCAATTTGGAGTAAAGGAAGTGTTTGTGATTGTCTTCTGCGGTTGCCTACAGTAAAAAGGGTAAGCAACAATAACAACAGTTGTTCATGGCATCAGCAGCAGTCACTAGCATTCACTAGAGAAAGGTCGACGTTGTGATTGCGGCTTTGCATGCTGAAGGCAGCTGGGCCAACACCAATTTTGGGGCCTGTGCGACAAATGCTACGATGCAGTGGCAAAAGTCCAGTTGGCCAAAGGTGTGCATTCTGCATCCGCGTAATAGGCATAGTGGCCTGCCTGCATGTCATTAATTACCCAAACCGAACAGGCTGCGCCAAATCGACCTAAGCCAAAACCCAACCGCAACACTAACCATTACACATTCTCAAACGCAGTGTGTGCAGCTGTATGTCGTACATATGCAAATCATCGTGTATGGATTTTCGTACCACTTCGATTTTGACAGCGGACGCACAATTTACATTTACAGCAGCGGAAATGAGCAGGCAGCAATATAAGGCTGTTGGCATTTTATGGCCCAGTGTGTGCGGTGTATGTGGTGTGTGTAGGGTGTGGGGTGTGGGGTGTGTGTGTACACATTGGCATATGCTGCCGCATTTTGGCTTGTGTAAATGTAACCGCTGGCTGTGCGGTAGACATGGGCAGGAAATCAAACAAAATAATTCAATTTCAATACAAAGACGCACTCAGCCAACGTTCAGACCGAAAATACTAAAGATGACAAGAGCGACTGTCGAAACGGAAAAGGAAGTTTTGGTAATTGTATTCACAAACAAATTCGATTTGATGTGCCACCAAAATTGATTTTCATTCGAACAGCAACGACAGCAGCCCGCAGCGGTAGCCATATAGTTGCCACCCATCCCAAAAGCCTATTCAATCTTTTGAGGTACAGGAACTGGCACAGACGACGGTTGTAAGTGCAAATAAATACCTGACACCCGTATCACTCCTGAGACTTTGCTATGCAAGTGCCAAGTGGCGCCACACGCGTCCATTGATAGAGCAACCAATCATACCCCAAAGAGCTAATTGAAATCGTGTGAGTGTGTGTTTGTCTCAGTTCCAGCAGCAAAGTCAGCCCCATATTTGCATTTAATGCCGCTCAAATGTGTTCGTGTGTGTGTCTGTGAGTATGTCGCACGCACTCAAGAAATTAGAGTCAAGCACGCACAATGCCAGTGCGCCGTTCGTGGCTGCATAGTTCGGCAAGCACTGTCGTTTATTTTGTTTGCCTCTTGTCATGTGAGGTTTTATGAGCGCTGTGCACAGTGCTTAAATGTTGCAAGCACATGCTGTTGCTATTGTTGCTGTTGTCGCTTTCAAGTGTTGCAGGCATCCGACAGTGTGCACACCCAAACCCAACCAGGCCAAAAACACAATTACAAACATTCCCCAAAGCTACATTCTCGTTGGCTTTGTCGCTTAACTGTTATGTCTCTCGCTCACGCATGCATATAACACCTCTTTGACCCCTCGTTCTCTCTCACTCACTCTAGCTCTTGCTGTTGGCGACATAAAAAGTTTGCGTCGCGTTTATTGCAGTTTAAAGTGAATTTTATGCATGATACGAGTATGCACACATATGTTTATTCTGCGTCTGACAGTTACGATGATGACAGGCGCCAACAGATTCAACTTTATCGCATAAAACAAATTTTTTTTTACTTAATTCCTTCATAATTTCAACTTTGTCAGCGCCTGCTTCTGCTTCTAATTAGATTTCCACGCGCTTTTCATTCAAATTATTTCTTTTTTCGCCAATTTTCGCTGGCAGTGCGCAAATCTTGGCAGGCGCAATTAAATTAAACGCTTGCAATTATTCTAAGACGCTGAGAAAATACAACAAATTTCTCAGCGGCCGAGGTGGGCACCCTAATGAGACGCCAGCCCAGGCAGTTCGCGAACTTTGACACGTCGGGCAGCAGCACGAAAAACTGAAGAACACAAGTGCCGTCCCTACTTTGACATGCAAATAAATCAGATTTGCATAAAGAGCACCGCCAACCAGCGATGCCTGCTGCCAGCGCTCTGTAGGGCCGGTACTAATACCGCTAGACACGCAGTATTCAGAGCCAGACCCAGACGCCATCATCCGTGAGATATACATATATATGTGTGTATATATTTGAAACTTTCTTCAGTGTGTCAAAGATTAAATACTCTTATAGACATTGGACATGAAAATGCTTTTATACGAACGTTCCGACTGATGCCACATTTAACTGTACTCGTAATTTCTAGCCAAATATTTTTTTAAAAATAGATTCATCGACCTACCACACATTTTTAATCTGCTCCTGCCATAAGATACAGAGTATAGTAACTATAAATATTTTTGTTTACGATGTACTGAAAAGACTGCTAACAAAACTAGCCTAAAATACTGTCTCTCATTTATTTATGAATCATTGCTTCAAAAAAAAGCAACAGTATATAGTAGGTGTATATCTTTTGTCGAGAATATTCTTATGAAATTTTTCATCAAAGCTGCCTTCACATGAAAAGAGACCCAGCGTTACATTCTTTATTACACCGGTTGAATATCCTCATCAAGGGCATTCCAGAAAAATAGTGAGAAGTGTGTTGAATGGCATTTTTGATGCCTGTGAGAATCACAAGAGACTGGGCGTGGCATGCTCGCAGGAGTGCTAGGCCTGGAGCTTAACGCCTTGAGTATAGGCGCAGACACACTTGGGCCTCGATAGCATGGCTGGTCCAGCACAGGGGTATGCAGTAGCCAAACTCGATTTAAATGTATTTAAATTGAACCACAGCTCACATGGTAGGAAAGTAGGCAATGCTTTTGGAACCTCCTCCGGCAACTCTCTAAAAAAATAAATTGCTTGGCCAGAAATAATTTAAAATTATATCAAATTTGATGAGAATTTTCGATGAAATTGTTAACTTGTTTTAAATATTTTGAGAGAGATGAAAGATTACAGCTTAAATTGGCTATTTTGCAAGATGTCGTGTTTTATGAAAAACATAAAAACTATTATTATATTGATCCCAACTCAAAACATTAAGTCAATTATGCTTAACAGATAATTATTTAAAAACAAAATAATAACTTCATTAATTTTCACTTAATATAAAAAACTTAATGGCTTCATGAAGAGAAGCTTCCGTAGCAGCTGCGGGTTAAAAACGGCAAGCAAACTTTTCGCATTCAAATATTTTTGGTACCCCAATTCGCAAATTTACGACTACGTCAACTTTGGCAAGTCAATGAAGTGCGCTTTAGCGTCAACTCATTACGTTCAGAAAGCGTTCAAAAATACAAAAAAAAAAAAAAGTCCTGACTTAATTTACAAAATGCACGAACACACAGGACAGGAGTGTGTGTGGAGCTTCAGTAGAAAAAACCCGTGTAACAGTTTTAATAAACAAATAAACTTTCTCTGAGGACGTGGCAGATGTGGCAGGTGCCAGTAACCTAGAAAGCGAGCACAAAAATAGAGAGACGATGGACAACCAGCCAAGGGGGTATGCAGTATGCTGAGGAGAAAATATTTTTCCACTTTTGGCTTGTGCTGAAAATAGCATCAAAGCATTTATTACGGCTATTTGCAACAGCAGCTGCCAGCATGGCATTCACAGCCAGAAGTGTCTCGCTGTCATATGTGGACAGTGCCTTCTTTTTTTCAAATGCTTCTGCCCGAAACCTCGGTAGCCACCACTCAACAGCCATTTAGCCACATAAATATCATTTGTGAAGCTGCTGTGAATTTTTCTTTGGCTGTCAGCGACTTGGCCGGCGTAATTTTTAACAAGTCAGACACAGTCACAGTATCACAACCACAAAACCTGTGTAGGCATGTGAGGGTGTGGTCATTTTTTTTGGGCACTGTTTGCCGACATGTTGCTGACATGTCAGAAATTTTCGTTTGATTTTGTACAAAAATTGCTGGCTTCACGGATTTGTTGGCATCTTTTTTGTGGCTGCCGGATTGCCAAAAAAAAATTTAATTAACTCACAATTGTTGAGTCACAATAACAGACAAACGAAACGCTGATATAGTTGTTTCCACTTTCTGTATTGGACCTTGCCCCTGTTACTTGCTTTGACTGTCAGCTCGGACTGCACGGCACAGCACCACAGCTAACACAAAGCAAACTGACACTCAGCTACCATAGTGCCCGCAGATGGCCAACTGACAAAATGTAGTACAAGCAGATGAACAAGACATTATGTCACATCCAAACTAGAGATTTGGCAAAGGTTAAACAGGGGAGTCAGCACAATTTTATTTTGTTTGCACTCGCTCAAACACTCACACACACATAAACACTCGTATACTTGTGGGTGAATTTAAATTGCTGGTAGCAGGTGAAATTCATGCGTCTTTAAGAAATAATGCTCGTCGAGCAATCCTAATGGGCGGAATTCTTTATTACCTAAGCTAGCAAAGCACTTAAAAGTTGAGAGGCAAATTACTTTAGTGCTCTTGGCACATACTCAGTCTTTAGCTTTTTAAATTAGAAATACCAATATATAATAATGTTATTTTTTTTAATATTGTAGCTATATTTTTTGATACATTTCAGTTTTGCTTATACAAATATAAATTCAAATTCAAAACTAAAAACAATTTGAATCGAAAAATGTGAAACAAACCATTTTTTCTGAAGTTAATCGTAAAGCGATAAGAATTAAGGTTCAGCTAGTTAGAATGACTTGCTGAATAAATTTAAGTAAGTACTTGACTAACTAAGTTAACGAATCAGTTGCTGGTGATGCAGCAAAAGTGCTTAACAAAGTTTTGCACACGACGGAAAAAATGAAGTTAAGGCCATGTACAGCATACTGATCCCGGTAGTCAGCAAAAATATAAAAAATATCGTTAATGCGCAATAAATCTGTTACTAATGAAACAATTATGTGCTGCGATTAATGAGAGTCGGCGCCATAAACAAGTCGAGTGGCTGTGGAGGCACAAAGTGAACGACCAAAACGCTGGCAATGAGAAACGTGACGTGCATGACAACATGGCGGATGAGTAATATGCATGAGACAGGATGTTGCTCTTCTGCAGATGAATAGAAGGGGGGAAACGGAAGGTAGGGGTACCTACAGCACTTGACAGGTCTGTTTTTAATAAATCGATATTTAATCGGGCTTTCATTGGAGCCTCAATGTCACATCAATAATATTTTCCACTCACTTGCTGACAGACAACAACAACAGCTTTGTATAAAACATGGAGTCAATGCTAAAATAAACAGGGGTCACACGACTCTTCTCGTACAATAGAATCTACTGACCGAGACACTCCATGAACAATTAATTTTGGAAAGGCTCATGTGAAGGACGCGATGACAGGCAGCTGCAGCTATTGATAAATTGTATAATTCATGCATGTGACAGTGTCATCAACGTTGTCGTCATCATGATTAGTTACGGCACTCACCTGAGCGGATCCTTGATGTGTATGTAACGGTCCATGGAAATGGCGCACAGATTCAAAATGGATGCTGTCGAGCACATGACATCAAAGGCCACCCAAGTATCACAAAACTCTGCACCAAAGATCCAATAGCCTGTAATCGAAAAAGTAATAGTTAAGCTATTGATTGGTTGATTGATTGATTGATTGGTCGTATGATTGAATAACTGCCGGACTGATTGCTTGTTTAAAATACTTAATAACTTCTTGAATAAGACCGATTCACTGAATAAATGCAATTTAAGTGGCCATGTATGAGCTGGAGCGGAAATTGCCACGTTCCGGCCGACAGAGGCTACAGGGAAATTCTTCATTCTCTCAACAACCAACACTCAATGTAACGAACGAAAAAATGACACAGAGCTATGCAAATGTCGATGTTTCTTAGTTAATCAACACTTAATGGGTATGCTCAACAAGTATAAATGACTTGAGTATGAAGAGAAAATATATTAATTCAAGCAGCTC
Organism: Drosophila gaucha; assembly: GCA_035045545.1. NCBI lineage: Eukaryota > Metazoa > Arthropoda > Insecta > Diptera > Drosophilidae > Drosophila > Drosophila gaucha. The sequence continues at coordinate 610,850 of JAWNOY010000129.1, forward strand.
TCGTTAAATTCATTATCAAGTTTCACATAGTCTCAATTTGAATATTTTAAAGAACAACTTATATATATTTTTTTGGTAATTGTCTTTAAGTCTTGCTCTTAGCAAAGTATACGGTATCTAGCTTTCTATCATACTGCTTTTAGCTGCAGTACTCTTACTAGCATGAGTGCTTGTATTTACTTATTCATAACGTAAATTGAGTTTAAACGATTTCATAAATTAATTTCCGTTTCCTGTCCGCTTTAGCCTTCGGATTGCTGTCTGTAAAAGTATGTCTCATATGTTATTTACATTTGATTTTTGCCAACGATAAAGTGATCCCTCTTTGATAGCATTTCCATAAATGCAATGCAATTACGGAAAAGAGCTCCGCAAAAAGGACCACACTGAAGTAATGTACGTGCTCTTAACCCACAACCCAAGCGGATGTCCGGTGCTCTGTCCATTCAACCCGTGAAGCAAATCAGAGTCGCACGCAAAAATACATAAATATGGTGCCATGATAAATTTAATATCAGATCTCAATGCCAAACATATTTATATACTATGTGTGGCTGTGCGCTGATTTCATGATATTTGATGATACACATACGTCATGCTATGCTTATGTTGGCTTTTATGCCACGCCAGCCATGTCACAGGATATAGCTCTTTAGCGCACAGGAAGTGGTACATCAGCAAAAGAGCTTTGCTCGCCTCAAATAAGAGATATCGATTACTCAATGGTTTCTCTATCTGATTGTGTCACCGCCCATAACTCTGGCTACAGCCATAAATCCATCGTTACTTTGTTAGATCTGACGAAATTTTTTAATTAACCCATAAATCTTTTATAACACATATGAAAAAGTCTTTTATTATTTAATCAGTGGAGACTTAGTAGACTCTGCGTGGTATAAGATCAATTATTTTCAGTTGTCTATTAAATATTTTGAAATTTAACTCATCTATTCTCACAGAAATCCAATTGCAATTGTGTTCCTTAAGTATATTTTTTCTCAAAAATATTTTGATATGCCCTTTCAGGCAGTCAGTCAAGTTGTATGAAATAATGACTAAACGACGATTTGCAAATTTATTTCTCCACAGATACATATAGAAAATAAGGCCAGCTAGTACAGAATATTCAGAGTTATATTCTCGACAATGGCATTGTTAGATATTTTGCATTGCTTGCGGCTCCTATGAACGAGCACTTACATTGACAACTGAGGCAAGTCCAGGAATCGTCAAGTTATTCAAGCTACCTTCATGCGGGGCCATACATATTTATAAATAGTTATTGGTTATGGCCAATCTGCTATATGAGTGAATATATTCAATGACTTTGCGTGTGTGTTTTTTGAGCTGCGCAGCTGCTGCCAGCTCGCAGGTCCCTGTGGCCTGTTGTTGCTCAAATTTGTATAAATATGCTGGAGCTTGTGCGTTTATTTGCTGATTTGCCAGCCTTGGAGCGTGCCAAATGTTGCTTTACTGGCACCCACTCACAGGTTCATGTTTGCCGGCACTTTGTCGAAAATAATTTGGCTGAACAGCTCTCAATTCACATGTGTACTACGGTGTACGTATATGCTCAGGCCTTCAGGCACCACTGCTGGCACTCCAGAAGCTGTTTGTCTTCAACACTCTCTGCAACCAGAGCGTTTTTATTTATTTTTTCACACTTTCTGCTTACGCAGCAGCAGCAGAAGCGCCTGGATGCAGAGCCAAACGCTGAATCCATCTTGAAGTAGCAAAGTCGTTTATTATTTTCACGCACAGGCAGACAAACGGAATGACAAACATAGAGTTTCATATATGGCACACACAGAACAGTATGTCTCCCGGTTCCTGTCTCAACTGTTACCGAGGTAACACATCAGTAGACTTCAACACATTTCCTTCAACAAATGCCTGGCCAGCTGCTTCCCAAGTATTTGTTGCTGTCTTGCCCTCCTTCCATTGGGTAAATACTGAACAGGCATTGATGTCGGCTGCATGCTGAACATTTCTTCTATAAAGGCAATGGTAGCCCCCGGCAAGAAGCATGTATTCAAAGTATTTCTCATTCTCCTGACGCTGATTTTCCTGCTATTTACTGAGCATTCGTTCTTTTAATTCACAGCTGGCGCTTTTCATATTCCAATTGAAATACGCTCAAATGGGCAATTGCTCCTGCTGAGTTCTGAGTTCAATGCTAACTTCTATGTCAACGTCAAAAATGGAAGGCAAAGGATATTTATGTTTGCCAACGCTACAGCTGCAGATCATTTGAGGTCTGCAATAATAATAATTCCTTCTGGCTGTATTTATGGCTACAGCTGCATTTTGTGTGCTGGCTAAGAGCAGTGAAACTCGGCTTAGACACGAAGCACATAAAATTGAAATGCCTGTTTGCTGAGTAGTTTCACCTTTTTGCAGGCGACCAAATGGGGCGGCAAGTGCATTGTGCACTCACTGGAGGACAGGCTAATACTCAATGTGCTTTGCGACCACTCAACCGAGACGACAGAGCAGCTGACACTTTAAAAGGCATTGCACTAAGCCGCACAAGAAACCCGCTTTAAGCGCTGCCAGGCATGTCAAGTGGGCTCATACGAACGCCTCTGCTACCCAACTAACTGTGGTTCCATTAGCCCCATCGATGCTTCGTTTTTGCATGTTGTCGTGTCGTTTGTTTGTGCCTGCACAGCCTGCAGCATTTTACATAAATTTATTGTTCGAAAATTTCAATTGCAAATTTGACGCTACACGGTCTGCGAATGATATTCGTACTTACCAAGCAAATCGTTGACACCCGCGAATGTCATCACCAGAGAGGCCACAAACAGATCCGCAATCGCTAATGAGGCCAGAAACAGATTGCCAATGCGGCGCAGGCTGCGCTCCGTGTAGATGGCCAGGCAGACGAGAATGTTGCCGGCAACCGAAAGGAATATCAGCACCGATAAAAAGACGCCTACGGCGGGGTAGAGAGTGCCGGATTAAATTTATATGTATTGTACAAAAGAAACGTGAACATTCATAAACATAGCATACTTATGGGGGTCGAGCCAATGACAAGCATGTTTGCGTGGGCGTGGGCGTGGGCGTGAGCTTGGACGTGTACGTGTGCGTGTGCGTATGTGTTTGTGTAGCAAGCCACATGCGTTTCTGTGCGCTAATTGAACAGCAAATATTTTGCTGTGTACTGTGAAAAGTGGACAAGTGTGCGAACATGTGCGAGTGGTGCGAGTGGTGCGGGTTGTGGCGATGTTGGTGTCTGTTTCGCATGTTACACATTCAACGACATTTACTTTACCAACAACTACAATTGACACAAGTGAGAGCTGTTCCGGTTCCTCACCAACTATTGTATCCATTTCAGAGGCGTTTGGCCAGCTCGTTTCATTGAAGTACGATGTCAGCTGCAATAACAAAGTAAAATTTAAGTGACTTTTAGTGTAATGAAAACAAAACACAAGACAAGAGCTTTATTTGCTAGGGCTATGCTCTAGATCTCTATATTGGCAACAGCTGCCAGCATATTATCCTTTGTCCCTACCAAATTTGTCTCGCAATTACGTGGCATTTAAGTTTGCCACATAAAACATAAGGCAACGCGAATTTTGAAGCATAACGCGAGCACGCGCCGGCGACAATTTTTAATTAACATCAAAGGCTTTGACTTGTCCTTACAGCAAGCTAATTAAATATATAAATTCTGTATATGACACAAACTGCTGGGGAATGAAACATTTTACACTAATTAAACGGCAGGCATTAGTTTTAGCATGCGTCCAACTTTCAATTACGTTCTTGTGTCTGCCTTGGCCCTGCCCTCGGAGCCCAGAGCAGATTCCTTGACAGCCGGAGCAGTGTGGTTTGTGGTCTGTGCCTCACATGTCTTGCCACTGCTGTTGGCTGGGCCCACACAACAACAACTATCAATCATTTGGCGCATGCGGTTGCCCAGGAACGAAACACTTAGCCGGGGCCAAGGCATAAGGCACAGGGTACAATAAGCCGCATTATTCATAATTAAAATCGACAAACTTGTGCTTCTATTGTATCACGTTTTAAATGATAAATTTCTCGGCTGCTCTTTAATTAATTTGTAATACTATTCTACTTTGGAATATGTGTCTGTCAGTGCGAATTTGCTTTGGGGTTTTGCGGCAAGTCGGCAAGTATCTTCTCTGTGTATGTGTGTGTGTGTGTGCTTGGCATTTGGCCTATGTATTTGCATGTTGGCATTTCAGTGGTTGTCTCATCATTGCCCTTGGGTAGATGGCCAACGTTATGCATGCATGAATTTAATTCGATTGTAAACCATAACTGAGCATTTCGGCAACATACGAATCGAGTTGGACAAATTAATTTTTTAATTGTAAGTCCTTACTCGAGAACCCAATATGAAATACCAAGCCAAACAACAACAAAAAATGCAATTAAAACGCCAAAAACATGTGAAGGTTCACAGGCGTTAAGGATAACGAATGCGTAGGCTATCCTGCTATGACCACTCGGTGGCATTAATATGCATACCAGGCAAGCCTTGTGAATAATGATTCTTACTCTTCGAGCGTCAGACGAGGGTATGGTAACTTTCATTAAGAGCTTACAACGCAAACACATTGCGATAACTTGCAGCTCTTTAATCTTCACAGATTCTCATAGATTCAAACTTTTGTACTGACTATAATTGGCATTCAATTTCTGGCAATCCCTTTTAAAGGAAAAAATTGAAATTCTTTTAAAGCTTGAAGAGTATTCAAAGTTGTCTCAACCGCTCCACTTTCGACCCACGCGGCGTATGTGAAACATTTATTTACCACAGAAATGTTCGCATACAAAACATAAGCAACGAAAATGCAAATGAGGATGCTAAAAAAACAGCCTCAAAACCGCTGACACATGCAATTAATTAATTTAAACATAAAAGTGCTGCTCCAGCAAAAGTATATTTAACTTGCTGCCAGCCGAGAGGAGCACAGGTGGGCTGGAGAGTATGTTTGCACCTGTAGACAGCGCTTAACGTTTTTATTAAATTAATTTCACAGCGCGCGTTTCAGTTTTTGTTAATACATATTTTAAGCAGCTTAAAAGTTGCTAATTGTTTGAAAGGCACAACTTTAATTAAATGATTCGACGGGCTGGGTCCATATAGAACGGCGGTCCATGACCACACTATATATATACAAGGGTCATTAATTAAGTTCAATAAAGTGAATCAAATATTCCAATTGAGCATCAAAAGTTGCCAAATTGGCCAGATTAAAGTTAAGTATATGAACAGCACAAGAGAAGAAGAAAAGATGAAACAATGCGCAACTTATAATGAGCATTGAATTGTAGAGACCTGTTGAGTTGACGTTCGAGTCTATTTGAATATTTTATAAGCCTAATTTCAATTTCAATATTAGCATTAGCATCTTGAGCCAACAAATGCCTGTGCTTGCTTTCACAATCTTAGAGCCAATTGCATAATTAAGTAATTCTACGTTTAAGTTGGTAATTGGCCAGCTCAAAGTAAACCCAAAGGCATTTTAAACTTCAACTTCGTATCGTTGCTGTGCATACAAATAACATGAATTATTAATTTCGACAAGGCAAACATTGATTGCCAGGCAATATTCCTAAACCTTTGTCAACTACCAATATAAAAGCTTTTTTATATATATAATAATAAATTCTAAAGGCTGAGATATTTAAGGATTACGTTTGCAAGAACCACATACAAAAATAATTGGCCCACAGACTTTCGGTTGTTCAATCTTCAATTCCTTGATCATTAAATCAACTTGTGCATTATAAAAACACTTAAGATTAAAAAAATTACATTTAATGCTCTTCTGTTTCATGGGCTGACAGAAACAAATTCATTAAATGAGCAGATTTTAAATGTCAGCATTAAAATACCCTGTACATAATGCGTGCTAGAAACGGTAGCTTATGAAAACTCTCGCAAGAGGTCGCCCTAATAAAATATTGCATTCTATTATCGTTTCATGTACATATATATTATAAAAATATATACATATATTATTTTTATATTTCAATTCTTTTAACTGGCATCGAGCTTCTTCCGCTAATTGCTCTCGTTCATGAAATAAAGAAGAATTGATTGATATCTTAACGTTAGCCAATCTTGTCTTTTTATCAATTTATTAGTATTATTATTTATGAAGTCATTTAAGGTAATTTGTTGACTGATGATATATTTACATCTCAATGCGGGGTATCTCATAGTCAAGCACTGTGTTTGCTGTTTTCTTCTTTTATTTTTACAACATATAAATCCTTTTAACAATCAGTGATACATTAAAAATAACGAAAGTGGCCACGATAAATACCCACTAAGATTTGTGTGAAGCTCCTACATTTGATGGCATTGCACGTTGTTAATTAAATTTCCATTTGTAACTATTTAAAACAATTATAAATAATACAATTAGCATGAAAAAAGTTTTCACTAAATCTGTTTTACAGACGACAGAGTATTTTGTGAGCGAATGTGTAATGGAATTAAAAAACTTGCATTTAATTGGCAATAAAAGTGGACAACAAATGTCAGAAACTGCTACAGAGGGTGGCTTCTAAAGTATTTCTTTTACTCTTATTAGTCAAGATTTTAGTATAAATTGGTGAAATTTAATATCACGAAGTTATCAAACGCCTAAATATACAAGGGGCTAAAAAGCTCGACATCAAATTACATTTCCTATTAGAGAATCCCGCATGAGATTCATGTATCTTTATAATTTTTTAAAATGCGAAGCATGTTTGAAGTTTTAGAGAATCGTATGTTGGAGTAAATTAGAAATTTCAGCTTTTTTTTACCATAAATGTGTATATGTACGCTTAAGGCAACCCCTTGCCATATAAAAGAAACTATCAAGCTTTTTATTCTTACTTACTTTACTTATTTTTGTGCCAAATGAATTGAAGTTGTTCTCAAAGTGGAGTTCAGAGGCAAGTCAATTTCTGTCTCTAAAAGTTATTTTCTGTCGCTTTTCTGATAAATTTTTAAGCAACAATTTGGAAAAAAACGTTTATTTTTGGCAGTGCAACGTTGGCAGCTTCAGTCTGTGTCTGTAGGTCTTCGGTGACCAATATGAATCGTCATGCATTTTTAAATAGCACTTGCCAGTAGTATTTTGTAGCCGGGTAGTTATTAAACTGCTCCGGATAAGGCAAGCAAGTACATATAAGAACTGAGCAGAAGGTCGCGTGGAGATACAGAAGACAAGAATATAAGATAACAGGCCGCAGGATGTTGCTTTGAATTGAAGTGTGTGCGTGTGTGCGTAGGTGCTTAGGTTTTGTTTGTAAAGTTAAATGGCACAATGCGTTGATTAAACGTCAAAACACCCACCCACCCACAGACATACACAAACGCACAGACGGACACTTACACTTACACGCACAAATTGCCCGACGGCGGCGGCCAAGCGAGCAACGCAACAAAGTCGACTACAATAATATTGCGCAAAAGGCAAGTCGCAAAACCTGTGCACAAAACAACAATGACAAAAAACAACAACAGCAATAACAACTGTTGAAACTGTTGCCCCTGGCAGCACGCCTCTATTGTCTGTCCGCCCAATTGCCTGTCTGACTGTCTGCCTTGTGCGTTTACTTGTAGGCGGGTGTATGAGTGTAAATATGAGCGCCCGACGCGCCGGAAGTAGTGTGATTTACAAGCTCGACAACAACACACGAACGCGCATAATAAGCAAAACCAAGCTAGTTCCCATTTTCATTCCATTCGCCAGCTTAACGGCCCAATGGAGCCTGTTTGCCGTAGTCGTTTTACAGTGTCATCTAAGCAGTTCCGCCACTTGAAGTGCTGTTTTTCTTTCATTTTTGTTTTTATTGCCAGGACAAACAGCAGCAATAATAGCAAAAAATAGTTGCTTAGGTTTCAAGAGCACCTTTTAAGTATTTTAAAAGAATGCAAATATTTTGATAGCAAATTACTTTGGGCTTAGCTCAGAGGAGTGCGCTAAGTATATATAAATCAAGTACAGTATAATAAATAAATCTATAAATATATGCGCACAACTAAAGTAAAGTTTATGAAAAGCAGAAAGCCAGAGGCTTCTTCTGCATATTAGCTTATATATTGTACATTGCAAATCAATAGGAGACTAGACAATATCCGGAACTTATTCCTTAGAAATCTATAAGATACTAGCCAATATCCTGCATAGCAGCTTAGCTGTCTGCATTTTGCTCATTTCTCACAGCAGTAAATACCCGAGTTCGTGACTCAAATGTGTGCTATCTGTCGCGGATAGTGTTTCTTTTATTTTCATGTGTGCTGTTTGCATTTCCAACAACTGCACATACACAGAAATACGTAGTAATAGTATATATACAATACACATCTAAACGTCTAGTATATCTTATAAAATAAATCGAAAGTATTTACATTTTTAAATTATTTTTATAATCAAACATCAAAACTTTATATGTATTGGCAATGAGATCAAAAAGTTAATTTTTAAATAAACTATAATAACCTTTAATTTCATTTTGTTGATTTAGACGAGCATTTTTCAATGAATCTGATTATATGTAATTTATAATTTTCACTACCTGACATCACAAATCTCGTATTTTTAATATTCTTCTTCAGCACGAGGATCTGAGTCAGAATAGTCTTGTCTGTCTGTTTCCCTAAGGGAAAGGCGACGATTTCAGAATCAACCAAATCTAGAGACTTTTTATTTAAATACATACTCTTATGTATTATTTTTATTAGAACGTCCTCTTATTCCTATTATGTACTAATACGAAAATTATACAATAGCAGTAGTAGTAAAACTCAGACAAATATACAAGGAATGTCTATACTGAGGAGCTATACAAAAGAAGATAGATGCACAACTATAGTATTTGTTTTTGTGTAGACATGTATAAAATTAAGCTAGGATTTTTAAGAAAGTAGCTTAATATGTTTAGGGTACTTCGTAGTCGCGCACTCCCGACTAAAGCATAGCTGCTTGTTTTTATTTTATGTCTCTGGTCCTTTCGGTCGATGCCGCTGTAACTAAGCTCGTTATTTAACTGACTGCATTCAGTCGACAGTTTTATTCGAATTGACTTCTCTAGGATTACATTGGCACATTCCAAAGTGCTATATTTCCTATGCATAAGCAATTTTTTCAGTTGGGTGACTGCACTGCGCTTAATAGAAATCAGCTAATAAAAGTTGCCAACTTCTGTCCGGGATGATTTAAAAAAACTTTAACTACATCTACTGAATAATTTAGGTTTCAAGACAAAACTCTGGCACGTAGATGTTCACATGGGAAATAGTTAGCTTATGCATATACAACATGTATTCAATATGTATTCAATCTTAAACCCACAAGCCGCAGGCAGTTGCTTGCTTATTTTGCCAGCTCTTGTAAATTGTGGCATGGTTAGCTTGCACTTTACGATCAGACAAGCCACCCAGCAATGATTAGCATAAATTTAAATTCTCATAATACACAAGAAATTTCGTAGGAGTTATATTTTGTATACGCCAGCACAAACACACACACACACTTAGACTTGCAGCAAGTATTTAGTTTTGCCAAGTAAGGAAATTGGGCAGAAGGAAGTGCCTATATACATATAAGTATATGCACAGCATGGTCCTGCTTGACTTGCTTATAGATATGATAATAACCGTGCTAACATGCTGATTTATGCGCTAAGCAAATATTTGCTAAGGCTACCCAAAGTCTAAAGTCGACTTTAAAAAGTTTCTTAAGCTCAAAGTCATCCCTAGGGTTGGGGCCCGACATACATCTAAAAGGGGATAAATGTATGTCGACATGAACGCAAACATTCAATAAGGAGACACTTAAAGCTTTCTACTAGTAGATACCCTACACTGAACTAGACCCAAAACTTAAAGTCATTTGGAAAATCTTTAAAGCGCTATATATATTTGGTGACCCCACAAGCAACATTTGTAACTTTTGCTTGGCCTCTCTTATTGTTCATAGGCCTATTTTAATATTCCATTTTGGCAACTGCCAAGCAGAACAAGTCTTCTACACCCACTCAAATGAAGAAAATATTTACAGTAATAACAATTGTCAAAGTGTTCTTCGTGCCATTGTCGGAGCTGTCAATGGCTGTGTGCCAGTTGACAATTGCATTCAGCTGGCAGGGCAGTTCCTTGTTTCCATGTTTCCATGCTGCAGACCGCCTCAGACTACGTCGAGTTTCGCCTGTTTGCATTTGTCTATGATTGTTAAGAAACAAGTTTTGTTCTGTGCACATATGTTTGTCTGACACTGTCTGCGACTTGTTTGTGTTCATTGTTGGCATTTGGCATAATTAAACGCAGCTGAAAGTCATGTCAACATGGCTGAAACACACTCACAGCAGCACATGCATACAGACAGACTGAATGTTGGAGCTGTTGTAATTACGCAAATAGACATTGCGACACTTGGGCTCTCGAGCACGCCCAAAAGTATGCAACCGCTCACATATGTTGTCTGCCTGCCAAATTTAGCAGCTCGTCATAATTGAAGTAAAGCATCTATGAAATTTTCGAAAGACTTAACGAGCCTCTGCATAAATGCAAATGAGCATTTAATGGTTAGAAATGGTATGGCAAAGACACGATAAGACATTTAATAGCTACAGATTTAAGGTCGAAAAAAGATGTATGTGATGAATGCATGATGGCAATTTCCATTATTAAAGCAATAATTAGATTTCTGCTCGCAAAAATAAAGTTTCACACGCAAAATGAACATTATGTGTACCTTCAGGGTCCGATCTGATCTTGGACTTACCCAACTTGCTAGGTGGTAGCTGTCTCACCGTACTTAATTTCGTTTACACATATCAAATTTTTGCACTTGATAAATAATTAAAAAGGTTGTCATTCCCCCCTTTTTGGGCTTTATGCTTATGCATAAAAGTTATTTAAGTTTTTCATGGCATAATGACCTCTCACTCTATCCGTCTCCCTCTCTCTCTTTCTCTCTCTGAGCATGAGAGCTTTGCAGCTGTCAACTGACCCAGTTTGCAGCTTATCTAAAGGATTTGTTATTTATCACATTGAAAATGATTTTAATCGTCTGCTACCCCTAGCTAAACATTATAATTGTTGGAGTGTTAATAATTGGGAAACGTGCTCAAATACATTTGCATATGTACACATGTATATGTGTGTTTGTCTGTGTTTGGCAATTACACTGCAACAAAAACCACAGTAGAGCTGCAGCAATGCTGATTTTGCAAGTTCTGTTCTGCGGTTCTGTATCTGCCCGAGCTTCTGTGTCAGACTGTCAATTAGCTGTGTAAGCTTCACCTGGTCTATCAGTTCGCCCGCAGATATTCGGACTATCAACAGCACACGATAATTAGCTGCTAGAGCAGTTGGTCTTGTTGCATGCCACTCGAGTTGCCAAAGCAGTTGACTTAAGCTGATTGCGATTTGCAGACTGTCAATCGACAACGAGTCGATTGTCGATTTCAATCTGCATTTCCTGCTGTTGCTGCTGCTGCTGCTGCTGCTCTTGCTGTTGCTGCTTCATCACTCTTTAACTAGGACTGAAAGCCAATCGATTTTATGCCATCTGCCGTTTTTTGCACTTCTGCCATGCAAGTGAATTTGAGTGGAAGACTTGTAAAGCGAGTGGCAATGGCAATGGCAACGCCTGACTGTGCCTCAGGGCACTAAAGGCTTGGCAAACTTCGCACACTGCCAAGAGCTGCGCTCTATTGATACACCACCAAAACACACACTCGCGCAGCTGAACCTCTTTTCTGAGCTTAAAGTCGAATATATCTGATTTTGCCATCCTTCATATACGCCCTCTGGTGAATTCTATTTATTGGTGTGCACTCACCCAAAAACAAACACAGACACAACGTTGTCCTAAGTTCAGAAGTGTTACGATAAACTTCTATTGAGGCCGCCAAGCAGCAAATCATAAATAGTTAACGATTTATTTCGCCATTCAAGTTTCTGAACAGTCATCAGTCATCTCAATTTTATTGCAAATTTCTAGTTCAAGTGATTTGTGCATCAGGGCGAGTGACTGCCTTGATGTGAGCGTTCATTGTTGTATCGCAATTACATGCTCAACTTGCAGGGCTTGAGCTGCAGTTATCGATCCCGGCATGAATAGAGCAATGGCTGAAAGTCCACAATAAAAAAACCTAATGAAAGTAGCAAAAAAGCGACTAACGTTTTATGGTCAATAAAATGAGAGCCATTTGGGCTTATTGAAACCCTTGGACTGTGGCATTGAAAAATCTTTTTCTGCCATCTGACCCTCGTCAAAAAGGAGACGACCTATCAGTGAAAACTGAAATGCAGACAACATAAAAATCAGAAAGTACCTGCGATTCTCATTTGCTCAGCATGACATGGGCAACGAAAGGGAGACAGACAAATAATAAATATACATATAAATATATATATACGTATACAGAGGCAGAGGACATAATGTTCCGTGCAATTATATGGCAACACCTATACAAACATGTTGCGGCTACTGTGGTTGAGCTTAATGGGTAAATCTAGGTGTGAAAGGACCAGAATCGCTTTCCCTAAGCGGCTAAATGGCAGCCACCTCCATTGACACCCACACTTATACGCAGAGCATTGCATCCGGCTAACGAGTTATGTGTACGATTCAGTATGTGCGTGTGCCTGTGTGTGTTTGTGTCTGTTTGCATTCCCTTTTTGCGGTTTATATTTGTGACCCAATTTATGGTCAGGCTAGAATGGGCGCATTGCTCCCACATGTGGTGCTCATTTGTTCTGCTGATGTTCCCATAATCATGTCGGGAATCTGCCAGCAACACACAAACACGCACTCACACACACACGGGCACTCATACACCCAAATACAAATATCTGTTGGTTGTATTTAAATGCAGCTAATTAAATTCAATTGCAGCGATTTTACGTAGTGTCAGATACACATTTGGCATGATTTTATTCAGTTCTGTATTGAATGTCTGTTTATGCTGTATTTGTAACTATACAAATCAAATTAATAAATAAAGAGAAAACATTGTTGGCTCCTGTTATTAATCTGATTAGCTTTTCCATGTACAACAAGCAATATTTCTGCCCTAACTTATAGATATATTCACTGAGCCTGCAGACTAATAAGCCACAAATTGCTGTCCAACAATTATTAGCAGTATTATATTCTATCTATTCTATTCGTGGACACATTCAGATTGACCGGTAATCGATACCATTTGTCACGCCCGCTGGCCGTGATATAATCCTAATCGAATTCAACAAATTATTGGCGGAAATGTTTGCACATTTCAATTGGTGTGAATGCTCTTGGTGTGTGCGGTTGTGTTTGTATTGCGTGTGTGTGTGTGTGTATATTCGTGTGTCAACAACAATAGCCAGTGGTCTATTGGCATAGCAGTAGCAAGTATGGAACAATAAGTACGATTTTATGCGAAATCAACAATGCCTAATGCTATTAATATTTTATTATTATTATTATTATTATTTCTTGACTATGCAAAGATGCTGAACAATAGGCAAAGTTGGACTTTTTGTGCTCTTACTACCCGATAATAAAGAAAATGAAATAACAGACAAATAATGGCAACAATAGCACAGCTGAGAGCTCTGCTTGTGTGGGTGAATACACACATACCAAGGCAGCAGTAAATGGCGGACGTGTGGATTAATAATTCAATTGGGTTGCACAATACGTCGCATGCGTTTTGCACTTTAAATGCAAAGCGCCTGTCAGCGAGAGAGCTTAGATAAAGCAAAAATGAGTCGAGAGTGTCCGCCAAGCAGATACCCTAAAGATGCATAAGATGCATTTTGCTTTTTGATTTAATTTATTAATACTATTAAATGATTGTAGGCTCTCAACATTTTATATAACTACTTTTTCAATATTAATTAATTTAATTTTCTAGCTTGATAGACTTATGCGAATCAGATCCTGCTCACCAACATATTTACTTAACTATATTTTTTATTGTTTTTTTTTTTGCTTGTTACTGAAACTACGCTCAAGCCAATATACCCCTTATACAAGAATTCAATGGGATGAGGGTATAAAAATTGATATACATGCAAATTTAATATGATTGAACTTTGTTCTTTCGAAAAATTATGAACAATGTTTCTCTAATGCAATATCAATATCAGTGGCAGTGGACAACAAAGTTTCCATCTAAAATGTATACAGACTTTGCAGCAAAAATGCAATTTATTGATTAGATGGTCTTTTTCAAAGTTGATCAAATGTTTGAGGCAATTAAGTTGACAACGTTGACATAAATTAGGTCATAAACAATGTTGGCAATGTTTATAATGTTGTTAAGTGCACTTCCGCTTTTCGCATTAGACTCATTTATAAATTAGTTAGTTAGAAATCTATTTAGTCGAATACTGGTATGTGACATTATTGCCCAATGCTTGCAGCTTCAGCTTTCTGTTTAGACAGGTGCGTCTGTGTGCGAGGAGCAACTAAAGGATTCTCTAAGCATTGCACGTCAACTTCGTGCTAGTCATTATTTACATTCGATTGAAAGTTAAGCGTGCAAACAACTCAGCACAGAGCAAACTTTATCGTTATGTACCCGGAATACTGGTTACGAATAAATACTATATAGCTCTTTCTGAATTCGAATCTGTGTGCCAGCTCCTATATATTCTCAGCACTTTTCATATCCTTTACGTGGCACGTAAATTTTTCGTTTGCCAAATAAAGGATAAAGTTTGGCGTAACCGGAACGTTCCCCTACCATCTGTACACCCTTTTCAAAAGTGGATTATGCATCGATATACGCATACATGCATGTACATCTACCCATATCTATGTCGTGAATGTTTGCTTCTGGAAAAAGTTTCGCTTGTGCGTGCTCTGCTAATGAGTCCCGCATTCATATCCATTTAGCACCTGGTGACGGACTAATGAAATAGGAAAGACACATATGTATACACATATAAATGTATAGAAATAAGAGTATTCCCCACCCATTGCCCATATTTCATAATTATTTCCTTAAAATATATTGTGGTAAATGAGCTTTGATGATATTAATCTAGCTTACACTATAAAGTCTAATGTGAAATTAAATTGGCATAAATGTTATTAAGGAATTATGACATGTTTTTCCAATTAACTATAAGCAAACTAAAGAAGTTATAAAGTCAAATTCATTTGAACAACATTTTAAATACATGTTCTGCCAAATTCAATAAGCAAGCTTGACTCAAGCAAAAAGTTTCTTAGCACACAAAATATATTTATTAATACATTTTTCAAGGATGATTACACTTTTCAGTTCAATAGCAAAACTGTGTTACTGACATATACCATAGACCACATACCTATTATGCACTTCTCAGAAATTCAAGAAAACTGAACAGGTTTTCATGCCAGATATGCTCTTGCCTGTTTTATTAACAATTTGTGCTGGCAATCAAACTACTGAAAAAATACTTATTTTCGTTGTGTCTCTACAGATTTTTATATATTTTAATAGAGCTATTGATACATTTTTATGGATATAATAATAATAATCAAATGTCAGGTACTGATATAACCAAAATTACAATATAAAGTTTACGCAGGTTTTTTTTTGTAGCTTTTCTATTGTTTGGTTATATTTTTTGTCTTTGACAACTCGTTCCCCATTCGAGGTTAAAGGCTAGTGCAGATATTTATTACGTGTACGCTACATAAACCACATGCAATCAAGCTACAATGTTTAAGGATATGCGCGCGCGTAATAAAAGTGAGTTCATAAAAGCTTACGGCTGATGGCCGATGGCTGATGGCTTCCATAGTCATGCAGCCGATCAAACAGTAAATTACAGAAGCATCTGAAGCAACACCAATAACAGCAGCGAATACCTGAATCTTTTGTGTGCAAAAGGATAATTTTACGAGCACGCTATGGACATAAAGCTGGCTGGATGAGACCCAAAGGCAAGCCCAATAAACCCATTCAGCATCGGTGTCCAATGCAAGGACATAAATGCCCACAAACTCACCGTGGTTCCGTCATAGCCGTTAGTCAGCAGTTGAATGTCGATTTCCAAGTCCAGATCCATTTTGGCGGTTGTCAGCTGCAGCGGTAGGTGATCGACGGCCAGTAGCAGTGCACTGTGGTTGCGACGGCTGCCATTGCCACTGTGGTTGCTGCTGCTGTTGCTGCCAGCCAATAAATGCCCCTGGATGAGGGTTTTGTTGTTGGGGCCGCCATGATTTGACGCTGCTGCAGCCGCCGCTGCGGCCAGGGCTGCTATGGCCATTGTCGCACTCACTGCATTTGTCATATTGCTTTCGACGGAAGGACGGGGGCTGTCAGGAGAGTTGGGTGAGGGGATTGGGAGGCAATAAGCTGACTGGTTCTTTTGCAGCCGCTGCGTGTGGTAATGTCTGCTCGAAGTGCAATCTCAGAATGAACAATAGTTTGCCAGGCGACTACGGCGTGGCATTTTGGCCTAGATTGTAATATCTAATTAATCCGCAGTCTGTGTTTATCGATTCTGTGCATATCCTATAGATAAGCATTTGCTGCAGCTACTGCTGTGCGCGATTGGTCTATTCATTAGCTATATGCTCATATGCATTTTTAATTATCCATCTTCCATTTTCCATTTACTGGCTGACGGAGCACACTTTCAAAACAATCACACACATGCACTTAAACCATGTGAATGCAGCTTAAACACTATGTAAACCAACATGTCCTAGGCGTATGTTGAGCTGTGCCCAGTCATCGTCATGCCACATTTCCCAAACGGAAATTGCATATTTTCAACAGTTTTTTGCCGTGAGCTTCAGTCTGCAGAGTCATTTATTATTAGCCACAACTACAACATGGCCAAGACGTGACCATTCACTAGCAACTGTGCTTCACTTTGTGTGCTGAAAGCCAGTAAATAACAGTTCAGTGGAAAACTGCATGCAGCATGACGTTAGGCCATTGCCTTCGCCACGCCTAGTTGTAATCAAGCAAATTATCAAATTGTTGCCAATTGCCGGCCGTTTCAGTTTGAATCGGGCCAATAAGACCACGCAACGAATTAGATGTCTTCAATTAGTTCTCGTGCTCGTATTTTGTGAGTGAACCTTCGCGCGCTATGCAACTCGAATGACGACTGCAGACACAACTGATCAAGAGTCACTCACGCATACGCATACGCATACGCACTCACACACACACACGCACACACGGACTAATTGGAGTTCTGCGTCGGCTACTGTGTCGGCTGGTGGAGCTGCTGCTGCCGCGCCGAACTGTGCGAATTGAAGGCTGAACGTTGACTGCCCGTTAACAGGCACGCACGAGCGACACGTTGCTCTGTGGCGGCAGGCAGTCAGGCAGCAGGCCGTTGAACGGCGGGCGGAACGCTGGCGAATGCCGTGCGTTCATTTGTCAGTGCCGCTCGGTATGCAACAAATTTGAGGCGATTTCTTAAGCGACTAACTGCGAAGGCTCCAACGATTCAACAGGATGTGCCAAATGGTTTGTAGCGTAGGCGAAATATGTGCGCAGCGCAGCGCACAGCAGAGCGAGCTTTGCCGAGCAGAAGAGAGATGCGAAAACGAGAGAGGAAATTGGTGAGGGAGCGAGAGGGAGGTATTCAGAAAGCACACTAAGAGCGTGCTCTTATCGGCTAAGCACCTGTTGTACCATTGAAACTTTGACGCGATTTCGGCGCGTTTCGTTCGCGATTCCAGTGAATGCCCGCGCCCGCAATTTAGCTTCGTTACCGCCCGCTCGGCTCATTGTGACAGCGTGAAGTGCATGTAATGAAACTAAATTGCGACCCCTGACAAATTGCACTTGCACAGCAATTTTTCAATTTCATCTAAGCTAGGCTAGCATTTATTTTGGCACACAATTTAAAAGCTCTCTTTTCCTATCACAAGTTGACTAATCCCTTAAAAGAAATGAGACGCGACTCAAAACCAGATGTGCTGGCGCAGCCAGACAATATGCCTGGCCAGATCGGTGTAGATGACGGGCTGCGTTAGATCGCAGCGATTAGTAAACACCTGGCCAGCCGAGACGACGCCCCGCAGCAGCCAGACATTGTTCTCCTGGAGCATGAGGCCTCCGCCAGAATCGCCGCTGCAGGGACCCGCTGCCTGTTTGTTGCTCGCACAAATTGTGTTCTGCGTGACAAGTCTGACGCCCTCGGTGGATCTCAGGTTGCGTAGGCACTCCTGCTCTGTGATAATATCCGTATCTGTCATTTTCGCCACACGCGTATTCGCGTTTCCAAGTTCATCGGACCCCCAGCCAGCCACATAGGACTTGTAGCCTGATGGCAGTTGCAGCAGAAAGTTCTCATTCCACAGGCATATGGGCTTGATATATTCTCCAAAGCTGTAAAAGACACCTCAAATTATATTGAATTTCTAGGAAGCTGCTCTCATAGTTAGAACCTACCTCACTGGAGACTTTAGCTTGAGCAAAGCTATGTCCGCATCCGTATAGTTTTTGGGCGTGTACTCTTCGTGTACCATCAGCACAGAGACCTCTCCCAACAAGCCCTCCGACACCAAGTCCAGTGTGTTGCGGCCCAGGGACACACCTATACGATTGGACGGCAGGTCTCGGTCAGCGTAGAGGAAACAGTGGGCCGCCGACAGTACCGTTGAGGCCGAGACGAGCGTTCCGCCACAGAAAAACCGCAGACCGTCAGGCCCACGTTCATACAGTGCCGCCATCCAAGGCAGCTGGCCACGGCGCACCTGAGTGCCGAAATGCAGAAGCGGCGATGTAACGGGACCTTCCCGTCCACATATTGTAGACAGCTGGCCGAGTCCCTGTCCCCTACTGCTGGATGGTGTTGGTGGCCTCGGCTGAGACCTAGGACGTTGAGGCGATGTTGGACGTGGCGACGGTGCTGGTGCTGGTGCTTGTGGTGGTGCCTTGACAGGCGTTTGTGGAACACGGAATGTCTGTCCTTCTTGCAATTGAGGATCCTCAAAAGATTGTCCCCAAATTGGGCGCTGTGGCCTTTGCACAGGTAGTCGACTTGTTTGCTGAACAAATTGAGGATTTTGCGTGAATAGCGGCACCGTCGTAGAGCGTAGGGAATGAGACAAAGACAACGTAACACTGCTCGGAGGATCTGCAAAGCAAAATGGAGTTCTTAATAACCAAGAGAAGTGAGAATTGGCAAATAAAAAGCTACTTACATGGCGATGCTCTGCATAGGACAATATCGTTGATCATCATCGATGTCAGTTTGGGCAGCACTCCAGGTGTGGGAAAGTCAACGCGATATTGTATAGGTCTTCCATAGCGCAGATTAGACTTGGTCGTCTCTTCGTCATCCCACAGCGTAAGGCTTCCAACGTAATTCTGAACAAAGAAGATTGTTATTAATGGATTAAAAAATGAAACGAAAGCCAATTTAAAGCTTTGCTTGAATTAGTCATGCCACTCTGAGTTCCCTTCGATATTATTTTTTTATAGCACAGCTCTATGGCATCAAAAAGGAAATATTTCAAGCTAAGATTTTTTATGTATAAATATATTCATGTATATATAAATAAATTGAGTTGGTAAAACCAACACCTTTGTGGTTTTATTATTAAAGCAACAGTCAATAAGATTTATAGCAGCAGTGTAAACTAATTAATCCAAACAGATGAGAAGAAACCGGTCACACAACTTCTCAACGAAGCTCCTAAGTCAGAGATCTGCGTAGTATCATCTACAAGCATATGTATTATTTAATACTGTGTATATTATTTAATCAATATAAACATCGCGTGGATTGAATAATGACTTCAAATTCAAATTCGAATAAGAGAAACATCATTAACATTGCATTTTTGAGGCCTTTACTGCGGGAATATACGTGAATCTAATCTTCACTTGGGGTCAGCTTGTGATAAGAGCATAGAACAGATGAGTATGAATGATAGATAAGCTGAGGAAATTCCAAATGCAAACAACAAAACAAGGTTTTTTCTCACCGAACTTAGGCGGCCTGGCTGCGAGAACTCAAGTCTGAGCGTGTTATCCTGGTACTGTGGATCGTGTCGTATAGAAACACGACCCACATACTCCTGATTGTATGCCAGGTACTCAAAGTATTGTGGGCAGGCGATGGGCGGCACTTGCTGCGCTGAACTGGGCCAAGTGAGAAGGAACAGACTTATAAAGATGCCGAGCAGTCTTAGGAATTGTTCCATATTTCCAATACTATATATTATACACTGAATTGAGGAGACGCGAAACCAATTAACCAAGCGCACTCACGATCCAGACCTCATTGAAAGAGCGCCAAGCAGTGACTATTATGAGGGGAGTTCTGTTCAGACAATCAGTGGTCAGCGATCGATGAGCATCGATGATCTGGGAGAAACCCGTTTTTTATTGTCTCTGACTCTCTTGAACAAGCAAGCAATGAATATGTGAGCTCTTTTTAGCAGGCAGCCTCTCCAGCCTCGGTTCGATTGATGTCATTGTATTAATTTCTCTTTTTAATACAGTTTTTTAACTCTCTCTTAGACGGGCATTCTATAAAGACTATCAATGTTTCGTATCGTAAATAAGCAAGAGCTTAGACTTAGCATATTATTATTATTGTGGATTGACAAATAATTTGAATATATATATTAGTTGTTTATGACGTAGATCAAGCTGTGAATCTTCAGGAAGGGAGTGAACCTAATGTGCATAAGTAATTTTCATTTTTATTTATTAATAATTTACAGGAAGAACTTGACTTAGAGTTGAGTATAGAGATATAGGTAGAGCAATACGCACTACTGGCACTTTTTGGAACTGGACTATTCCCACATGTTCTGACGCAGCCAACCAATGTGTTTGGCAACGTCGGTGTAGAGGGAAGGCCGGGTGAGATCACATGTATTATTCTTTTGCAGGCCAAGTGAGATGACTCCACGCAGAAGCCAGACGTTGCTTTCTCTCAGCATGAGGCCGCCGCCTCCATCGCTGGCGCATGGCCCGGCCCCCACTCTCTTCGCACAGATCGTGTTCGGCTGCACCAGGGAGCGAACAGTCTCACGCAGACAGTCAGATTCGGTCAAAATGTTTGTGTCTGTGATTTTCGAGAATTTCGTGTTGACATTGCCGTTCTCATCGGCTCCCCAGCCAGCCACATAGGTTTTATAGCCTGACGGCAACTGAAGAGGATAGTTTTCGTTCCACAAACAAATGGGAACAATATAATCGTTGAAGCTGCCAGAGAAATAAATTAAAGTTACCTAAAACCGTATATTGAACACTTCCATGAATACTTACATGATTTTCTTGGCTAGTCTGATGAGCACCATATCGGCGTTCGCGCTGAAGGGCTCGTATGCCTCGTGGTAATGCAGCTCCGTTACTTCGCGCAACTCTCCGTCCGAAATAATGTCGATGGTGTTGCGGCCCAGAGAGACTATAGAACGGTTGGCCGGCAGATCCCGGCCAGGTAAACGGAAGCAGTGGGCCGCCGATAGCACTGTCGATGAGGAAATAAGTGAGCCACCGCAGAAAAAGAGCAGAGCATTGTCCGTCCCACGCTCGAAGAGACCAACCAACCAGGGCAGTTGGCCCCGCTGCAGCTGCTCGCCCTGGAAAATGAGAGGCGTCGTGACGGCTCGTTCTCGGCCACAAACAGTATTCAGCGTTTGATCTATCTGCTCAGGCTTTGGAGTTGCTCTTCTGTTGAAATTATCTTGCTTCTGCTGTATGACGGGACGTGGTGTTCGAGTTGCCACCTCCGGCTCTAGAAACTCCTGATTTGCGTAATCTGGTTGCTTCACAGCCGGAACAGGCTGAATCTGCTGCCACTGTGGAATGAATCCGCTCTGAACACGCCGGGAGTCCAAGAAAGTAAGGGGCACCGCTGTCGAGCGCAGCGAATGCATTAGCGAAATTGCTGTTTTTGGTGGTTGATCTGACGATAGATTCAAGATGTATAATAAACTGGTCAAAGCTTTAACGCTGAGTTTATTACTCACACTGTGATGCGCTACAGAGAACCACATTATTGAGAGTGATTTTTGTCAGTTTGGGCGGATCGCTGGGTATGGGAAAGTCGACGCGATAGTTGACGGGCTCGCCATTAATTAAATGGGATTTAGTTACATCCTGATTGTCCATTAGTGTTAACATTCCAACATAGCCCTAATTAAATAGATTAAGAAAAATAATTTAAGAACAATTTATTACAGACGTTGGCATATTTATAATTCCAGAACACATTATAATAATAACTTATATGAAGTCAATAAATAATTTTTTACTTGAATCCTGAAAGCGTTTCACACATTCTCTGCAGTTCCTAAGATATGGGGGATCTACACTTCGGCTGGTGAAAACCAACAAAATCTTATTTAAACTGGTCGGAGTAGTTTGCGTAAACGGTTGGACATTCAACCAATACATGCATATTAAATAGCCACACAAAGAGCACCATAAGCAAGCAAGCAAGCGAACCACTTCAGCTTGTGAAACTTGCTCTTAGCGGCTATTAATAACTGTTCTCTAAGGCTTTTACTCTCATATTGACATTGTCAATTAGGCATCTCATTTGTTGACTTCTCATTGCATGCGAGCTACAAGCAAATGTTCTCAGTTGATTTTATACTCTGCTTTCAAGAGTATATTGAATTCATTGAATTTGCAAAAATATACTTATAAATGAGGTTATACCACTCCTATTTCTCCTTAACTTAACTATCTCAGTTGTGAATTATAGAGTACAATATTCACATTTGTTGCCATTTACTGACATACACGCAAACACATGGTTGTAGCGGGAAACAACACACACAAATTCACTTGCTAGGGTCAATGTGTGATAAGAAATAGCATGCGGCTGGGGGAAAAAACAACTTCAAATGGAATTCCACTGGTGCATATGTACAAGCGAATGGTCTGCATCAATTAAGCTAAGCGGAGTCATATACGTACCCACTGATAAGCCCCGTTCTGTGAGAACTCCACAACAAGATCATTACTTTCATATTGAGGGTCATGTCGCACCGAAAGGTGCCCAATAAACTCCTGATTGTACGATAGATACTCGAAAAACTGCGGACAAGCGATATTCGGCAAACGTTGAGCCGATATCTGCGATATAAATACAAGCAATGACACCAAGATGCCGGACGGATGCAACACGATCTCCATATAAACTTTATGGATTCAGCGAAATCAATTTAAAATGTACTCGTAAACTACACTCGCGATTCAAACTAAGCCGAATGTCTATATGGAGCACCGTCGAACCTCACGCTTTGAACATCGGCGAACGAATGATTTGTATTTACTTCTGGTCATTTAATATTAATCTCAATCTCATTCACTGCCCAGCTACCCCTCAAAGAGAATCGATCTGTTACACTCGGGCGAAACCAGATAGCTTAACACGCGAGCTTCGGTTGGTAAAAAAAATATTTCTCTTTCAACTGGGGTCTTCCAGCTTTGAAATGACGCTACTATTTATATGTGTGGTAGTTGTACTAAATATTGATAATATTTGTAGTAACAGCTTTTATATTACTTATCTCATACATACAGTTTTTATGACATCTCAATATTAACTTTTTTTTTATATAATTTATATTTACATTGAAGTTTAATATTTATTTTATAAGTATTAAGAATATAAACCAATATATTTCCTTATAAAAAAACAATAAGTATTAGCCCGTTAAAAAAGATGAACTGGGATTTCAGAGGCAACAGAGAGCATCTCCTTTAAGATAGCATTAGTAGCTAACTATGAAAGAGCCGAGTCAATTTATTTCACATAATCAACCGAAAATTATTATAAATTATTATAATTATCAAATTGACAATTAAAATAAGAGCATAGAAGAGTCGTCGAAAAGGCGAAATTTTAAATTTTTGTTTGCCTGTTTATAAATAAAGTGTTGTCAAAATAGATAATTAAAATTCATATCAAAGAATATTTAATTGCATTATTATGTAGATGTTGAAGGGGTAGGAGAGCACCGGTTTTTAACATGCCTTTTTTATGGTATAGCTTCTTTAGGCATAATTTAGTAGAGACTAGCTTATGTACTGACTAATCCAGGTCATATGCTTGGCAAGATCGCAATAGAGCACATACTGCTTGTTATTGCAGTGGTCGACTGTACTCCTTTCGCCTAGGGACACAACTCCCCGAAGTAACCAGCGGTTGCTGCGTTTAATCATCAGACCTCCACCGGAATCACCTAGACATGGGCCAGAGCCATCCAGATTGCCAGCACAGAGCGTTCGATCAAGGATCTTCTGCACCTTCCATCGGCGTGCACATTCCCCCACGGTGGCAATCCTCGCCTCCACAACACGCGGATAACGTGTCATTGAGTTGCCGTTCTCATCCGTGCCCCAGCCGGCAATTGAGCCGATTTCGGCTAGAGTCTCACTCTCAGCCGACTCCCACAGGCAAATGGGGCTGATGATGTCATTGAAGCTGCAAAGCAAACAAAAAGATCAAGTGCCATACAATGGACAGCAATAAAAAGTCGGTTTAACCCACATGACTGGACTATCTAGTGTGATCAACGCAATGTCCGCATCGGGTTGTAGCTGCAGGCGCGATGAATATTCCGGATGCATAACGATACGCCTTGCATCTCGCACCTCAGCACCATCCTCACTGTAATTATCCAAGTCATAGCGACCCAGGGCCACCAACACGCGATCCTCTTTTATTCTGTACACACAGTGGGCAGCCGTAATGACTAGGCTGGTCGAGATGAGAGATCCACCGCACTTAAAGGCAAGTGAGAAGGACTCTCTGTGATAGACAGCTGTCAACCAGGGATACCTGCCTCGTGGAAACTCCATGCCCCGCTGTATATATGGAACGGCCGTGCCCTCTTGGCCACACACGAATGAGGGCACGGCCGGAGGAATAACCCGTATACCATTTGGATTGAAAGGCGGTGCAGGCGTTGCTGGTATCCAAGGAACGGGAGCAGTAATGGAAACTATTGGTGTTGTTGGTGTGGGCCAGCTCTGACGGGGCCAAGCGTCTGAAACTCGGTTAGTTGTTGACGGCGACCTGGGTGACCAATTAACAGCTGAGGTGGAAGACTTTTCATTTACGAAATCGGATATAATTTGAGAAATTGACCCTTCCGAGCCATCAAAGACCAGTGTCTTAATCTGTACATCGGTCTGCCCCCCTGAATGAATGACTGGCGTGGGCGCCAGGCGACGGGGTGATTGTCCACCGTTTATTTGTAGCTCGAAGAAACGATTGAAGAAACTCTGGGGATTATCTAAGACCGCTATCTCAATGTCAGCGAAATTGGTTAACTGAACGTCAATATGTATTACTCACATTCGCTGCCTCTGCACAGAGCGATATTATTGTATACCAAGCGCGTGAGCTTGGGCAGCACACCGGATGCGTCCGGCCAGAGGCTGATCCGAAATCTGGCTGCAGCCAAATTAGCACGCACTTTTGCCTCATCGGGATATGGAAGCAGCGCGCCAACAACAGATTGCTGTCGAATCGTATTGGGATTGTGGGATGGTGGTGCAATCAGTTCAATATTTAAATCGCAACAAGCTAATCAGCATATAGAGTACATACGTCGTGAGCGCCGAGCTGAGAGAATCGCATATCGATTCGATTGCGGCCATTTTGCAGGCCTAGCGTCAGCTCGCCTTGAAAACTGCCAATGCCACTCTGGATGTACTGGAAATACTGAGCACACGCGTTTTCCGGGAAATGCTGAGCATCCGAAGCCATTAACACTATGGCCAGAAGCAGTAGCAGCAGCAGTTGCGTGCCCATTGTCAGCTTTAGTGGAATATTTTAAGAAACTTATGAAAAAACACAATTTTCTTTTTGATATCTCGACTAATTGTTTAATGCACACGCGACCAGCGCCAGTGGGCGAATATAACTGCAATCGATATGAGCTGCTCAATTGCGCTGAGTGCCCCGTCCGTGAGCGTTGAGCTAGTATGCTAAGTAAACTGGAAATTCCGCATCGTGCTTGAGCTGATAAAGCTGGTGAAGCTCATCTAAGATCTCCAATATCGCTATGTTGAGTCTAGAGAACAGAGTGTTGAGTGAAAACTGAAAACAGAGAGCGAAAAACGGGAAGCGGAAAATGTGCGCTCCATACGTATAAGCATGGGTATTACGAGATAAATGGGCAGCTTCTTGTTTATTTTGTTAACTTATTTGATAGCACTCATCTCACAATATTCCGCTCTACCCAGCCGAGATGTCGGGCAACGTCACAATAGATGACGTATCGCGACAAATCACACCCATTGCCAGAGCGCTGGGCTAGCGAGACAATGCCGCGTACGAACCAGCGGTTGTTGCGAAGCACCATTAAACCACCTCCCGAGTCGCCCAGGCAGGGACCGTGCCCCTGACTGTTGCCTGCGCAGAGTGTGCGAGGCGTTAAGAAGTCCTTAGCAGTGACCATCTCACGCAGACATTGCTCCTGGGACACTGGCCGCACGTTAACTGTGGCAGGAAAGCGCGTTGGCTTGAAATTCGCATCAATTCCCCAACCGGCGACAGCTGCCTGTTCGCTGTCATCAATGCCCAGCGAGAGGCTGTTGGTCCACAGGCAAATCGGTCGGACGTAGGTTGAGTATTGCACCTGCTCGGCAAGCACCAGTAGGCCCACATCCAGATCTGGCACCAGATTGCCCACAAAGTCCGGATGCGTGCGCACGCTCTCCACAGCCATCAAAGTGGCATCCTTTTCGGGGTGCAGGCTTATGTCATGACGTCCCACATATACCCTCAGCTGAGACGGCGTGAAGCCGTAGATGCAATGCGCCGCTGTTATCACGGTGCGGGCGGAGATCAGCGTCGTCACGCATTTGTAGGACAGCTCAATTTTATTGGGATCCAGGTTGCTGTCGTGATAGAGGGCCGCCATCCAGGGGAAACGGCCCCTTGGCACCGTTTCACCTCCAATCTGCAAGCCAACCAAACCCTCCACGCCGCACTCATATTGTGCTGGATCATAACGCGTATCCACTGTGACAATTGGCTTTCTACTTGTCTTCGGCCTTAAAAAGGGATTATCATGCGATACAGTCGCTGTAACCGGCTTAGCCGCGGGTTGTGCTGGCGGTTCGACGTTTTTATAAGTGGTAGTTGACGAAACAGCCATGTTTAGCTCACGCGTTGATGTTGTGGAAGGCGCTCCATCTAAGAAACATGAGATCATAGGAAGAAATATTAATAATAGAAAGCATAGATATTGTCGCATCTTAAAGCGATAAAAGAATTTGCTAAATACTCAAGCGTAATATTCATTTCCTAATCAATATTTTTATATATAAGAAGTAACTAGATAGGCCATTGTTGTAATTAAGAAGATTTCTATTTCTGGAATCTAACATATTTCCTTTCCCCTGTTACATGACTTTGAATTAGATGGGTACAGGGTATACAAAGAGATGTGTAACCCACAACTCAACTTCCATTATATACTGCAAACCATACACTTAAAATATTATTGCATATGGTCAATAATTGGGTTTAATGATACCGCTTAGAGACGTAATTTAAATTGCAATCAATTTGAATCGATTACTCACATTTACTGGCCGTGCACAAGACCTCATCATTCAACTCGATGCGCACTATCTTGGGCAGCTCATCCCCGTAGCCATCGAAGCGCACAAAGCATTCGGCACGACCACCATCATGCATGTTTTGCAAAGCGGTTTCCCTATTCGGATACGGTTCCATACTACTTATCTTTCCAGGCTGTAGGAGCAACGAAATAATGTCAGTAACGGGCTTTACGAATGACACCCATTATGTCTACCTACATACGTACCAGGTTAGTGCCATGCGACACAAAGCGCAGCAACCAATGGACGCTCCTGAGGCCATCCTGCGGCGGAGTAATATGCCCAATCCAATGATCTCCATGTCGCCGATACTGGAAAATGGAGCCACACGCATTGGGTGGCAAGCGTTGGGTCAAGGCAATGCGTAGACAGAGGCATAGCAGCGAGAGCGTCAGCGTTTGGGTTACGATTGCCATTGAATGTCGTTTCAGAACTGTAGCTGATAGCAGCTCGGCGAGAACTGAGCTTCTCGATTCCCAGTGCGATTGACATTATCAAACGTTAGCCGTCATTTAGCTCTCTGCGCACTTTGAAATACCCGAGCGTAAGAGCGACTGACGAAGATCACATCAGGACGGGTTTGCGGGCTTTGCCCAGTAAACCCTCGGGCGGTGGGAACGCAAACTTTGTGAATTTGTCGGTTCATGGGTCAGTATTGAAAATAAATATAGTATGCATACTAATGTATGATTTATACATATTCCGATTAGACTGATGCTTGAATGAAGCCAGCCCAGCCATTTGTTTATATTTTGATTCACGCTAAAAAATAAAAAGTCTCCTCTCTCTACCTCAACTTTAAGCTGGTTTTAATAATTCTCCGTTTCACTCGTGCTCTCTGTCTATCTTTGATTCGCTCTTTACTGCTGGCATAAGTCCGTTTGAGCGAAACGAGTTTGACGGGAGATGCGTAGATTCTACATACATACATATAAATACCTATATATATAAATACAGTCAAGTTAAAAAATCCCCTTTCTCGCAGCATTTCCCAGTTAAAAGCTGAAACCAAAAACTCAGCATTGATAAAACTTTGCACTGGCGCCGCAATTTTCACTTATTAGATGAAAAGTTAAAGATTATATCAGACGACAAGGCAACTTTTAATATTGTAACGCAATATTTGTAAGCAAATATTATATTGAAAATTCTGGAAGACGCGAGTGTCAGTATGTACTTGTTAAAGTAGCAAAACTTTTAACAACAATAAACGCACCCAATTCCGATGTTTAGCTGGAGGAACGGAATTCGTACACCTTTGGGGATGGGTGGGATTGTTATTATGGCTTATAGGGGGCTTCTTTTTTCACACCAACTTTTATAATCAGCTCAAGTTTGTTAAGCTTTTGTGGTAACTTGTTAGGATTTCTCGTAAATTTCATTCGTTTTGCCAAATAAATGAAAATGAAATATGCCTCTTGTTGGCTGGCAACTTGCTGCCAAGTTTCGGGGCTAATGGCCGACAAAGTTGAGGCTGTTGGCACTCGTGACAGCCACAGGCATAGCCCGCATGCTTCTACAAGCACATTGAGACATCTATATCCGACCAATTTGACTGCTCCTCAACGCGAATTGCTTCCGCAGCGAACAGCCAAACAGTCAATGCCAGTTGCCTATTACCAGCTGCAGGAAGTGCATGCGCGATGTAAATTGTGCGCACTCGAAAGACTTTGATTGCCTTTGCGGGGACATGGCATACGTTAATTGGAGCATTAGGCAGCCACTACAAAAGTACTCATACATGAGTCCCTACCGATGAGTTTTACCTTTTTAAGTTCAATTGAAGTAATAATCAGCTAAATGTTCTTCAGCTAAATGTTCTGTTCTTCTTTCAATTAAAAAATTGCTAATATTGTTATAAAGCTTAGCCTTATATAAAGCAAATCACTAACTTTAACAAATGAGATTGCTCTAAGATATACCTAGGCTTTAAGCTCTAGTTAAAAATTAAACTTAGGCCATAAGTTTAAACTAAAACTAACAATGTCGCCGCTGGAATACGCTCCCCTGTTCTAGTTGCATTCTTTTTAACCCACGATTTTTGTTGATGTGGGAGTTTAATAAAAGAAGCTCAGAGGCTAATATTGATGTTATCGGATATTGTGTTGCGTTAATCGATCAAGCGTCACTTAAAAATCCTGGTTTGCACGTCAAAGGTTTTGTTTGTGTTCCTGCGTTCATGTATAGAACCTCCCACTTTGTTACCGAGTTTTTGTTTCCTCACAAAAAGCTTGAATATATTAATTTTCAACAGCCAGCAACAAAGGGATTTCTGTTTGACCGAGTCTAACAGCTAAGATGTTGCTGTTTTGCCTTTGATAGCTGTGTCGCTAAGTTCTGCTTTAATCAAAAAAGTCGACTAAGAGATAAACTATTATAAATTCCATTAAATTGTTTTGAGGATTAACCAAGCGACTTTCTTAATATCTTATGTGTTACTTAACGGATTCCGAGGGCATTTTCAACTGTCAATCATTATAATGAATATGCAATAAGACCTTAAAAATCATATAAATATTTATCCAAAATATAAGACAGTCCATAAAATAAGATAACATATCTAAAGTGACTACCATCTGACAATCAATGGCAATTTTCAATGAATTTTAACATCGCAATTTATTTCTCTTAAATATTCGAAAAACATTTATTATATATGTTTTCTACACATGGAAAATTATTGAAAAGTTAAAATATCAATTTTAAATATACTAATATGAATATTGTGTAGTAAAATCATAGTTTCAAGCAGTAAACTTATCTAAGACCCCAAAAATTTGTTCATATCTTAAAGGCAAACTTGGTCTGCTTAGACAGTTCAAGTTGTTATAGTTATTTTTGAGTCC
Organism: Drosophila gaucha; assembly: GCA_035045545.1. Lineage (NCBI taxonomy): Eukaryota > Metazoa > Arthropoda > Insecta > Diptera > Drosophilidae > Drosophila > Drosophila gaucha. The sequence continues at coordinate 641,251 of JAWNOY010000129.1, forward strand.
TTTCCGCCTTCTGCCAATATAATTATTATTTGCCATAAGATTTCTTTCCAGTTTTTAAAAACTTGTTAGCTAATTAATATATACTATTTGTTTTAATTAGGGTCAACCTGCTTAGAACTAAATAAAAAATTAACATTAGAAATTTCAAACAGTTGCAGTTTTACATTATCATACTTACGCAGTAATTTTTATTTTGGACTCCTGGGCAACGCTCGTAAAACAAATTTGAAAGTAAATAAGTGAATTTTTCTGTTATATTTCCAATAATTAAGTGCGGCGCAAAATTTTGTAGGTATCGCAAGTGCAAAGGCCGCGGTAGCGCGAGAAAATAAAAACAAACGCTTCAGCACAGTTTTTGAAGAGCTCCAATTTCTTGGCCTCTTTTAGGCCCGTGCGCAGGGAGCACTGCAGCTCCTCGTGCCAAGTATTGTGGATATCCTCCTCGATTAGCAGCGTGTGAAAGACGTCGAGTTGCTGCAGGTGCCGCTGGACGCGTGGACAGCGCACAAGACAGAGCATCTGGACATATGGCCGGAACTTAATCCAGCGCCTGAAGTCGTCGACACAGACTTCCGTGCTAGCATCAATTAGCATTAGCTTGCAGTCATAGTGATATATGCCTTCCAGAATACCATTCTCGATGGGGCACTGGAAACTAGCGCGCAGCTCGGGTGTGAGAGCAAAGTTGATCTCTTGGATGGGTGTTTGCATGGTCCACGGGTATTTGCGGTTGGCAAACATATAGGCTAAGCGTTGTCGGCGTTGCTGCTCCTCGCATAGATGCACAACTTCTTTGTCCACAGGCCTGATTGAGCGCGAGCCTTGCGGTTCATAGTCTCCAAAAGCCATATCATTCTTTTGCTCAGCGTCTCTATTAGCATCGTTTGCGGCAATCTTCTCCGACTCCTCCTCATCTTTGGCGCCCTGACAGCAGCGCAAATCGTGCGGCTTCTCATAGTCTGGAAAGCCCACCTTGGCCAGCAGAGTATGCCAATGCAGATAGTCAAATGGTATGCGCGGCACAAAGTAATCAACAGACTCGCTTTCCACACGACACTGATTGTCATCCAATATCAGTGGCCACAGCGTCTCGAAAAAGGAGCTATCCAACGAAGTATTGTCCTCCTGGCTACTGCAGTCTGGGTCCATGTTGCGGCTTACTCAAAAAACTTGGAATTTGTATGATTGTTATATAGTGCTTGTACTCGTAAGTACTGTCTATCTGACAGGCAATGCCAGAGTGCTTTACTGTGCTCTGCTCTAGTATACTATTTTATAGTCAGTATAACTGTATATACACACTTGTTGTGCTCTCGTTCAACGAGGCGTATGAGCAACAATTTCATTTTATTATCAACTCATAAATCAGCTGCTGACTCGCATTCCCCGGACGTTTGTTTATATTTGTCTCAAATTTATGTACGCCCACAGCAATAACAGCATCAACAGCAGCAACAACAACAATTTGCTTACATTTTATGCCATTTCTGTCGTAGGTAGCCGCCGATCGTCGTCATTTTACGAGGTCGCCTGCTCCTCCGCTGTCCTGATTTTATGAAGCAATGTATAGCGATATGCAATATGCCCACGATTTTCATTATGTGATGAAGGCAGCGATGGGCGTGGCTGTTCTAATAACACCCACGAATTTCTGTTTGTTTTTTTTCGGGCTCATTAGCTTTAATGCCTCGGATTTTATTGCCACGCACGCACAGCGATATTCGAGGCATGCCATTTGATGCGACGTATCAAACATGCAGTGTACATTACAAAAAAAAGGCAGACAGATGACAGACTTGGGTACATCAATTCAGGCCTTGACAATGGGCATCAATAAAAAAGTTGTTAAATATATGCTTTCGATTTCTTCATTGCCTATGGAATAAACATCTGATTGGAAATGTTTACTATATTCTGATCACAAATAATATAATATAGAATATAGACTAATGATAAAGCTCTGCTGTCACTAAAAGTTTACATTATCTCTTGTACTAATATTGAATTTTTTTATTATCATTTTTTATTTATAGTTTAATAGTTGTTGAAATCTAAATGCTGCAATGTGCTCTACCTTTTAAAGCTCCATTGCATAGCTGCTGCCGTTAATTATACTGTTTTAGGCGACCTGTGTAGTGGTGTGAATATTTATATCCCCTGCAAGGATATGTTTCGTACCACAGAGAGATTGCGAATACGCCACATGTGTGCAATAAATTTTCATAAATCAATTGCGCGTGCTACTCTTAACGCGCCCCAATGACTAACTGACACGCCCATTGTCCGCCCACCTGATGCCCACCAGCCAAATTGAATTCAAATCAAATGCGAAACCTTTTGTGCCTTTTTTATACCCTGAACTAATTTAAATTGGGTAATCAGATTTTGTGCAATTTATATGTAACAGGCAGAGAAAAGTGTGTCCGTATCCACAACTTTAAGACACAATAACAGAAAACTACTTTAAATTTGAATTATGTATATTTTCGTATACCATAATCAGAACAATTTGTATAAATTAATTTAGAATTTTTATTAAGTAAAAACTGAAAAAATTTGACATTTTACTCATTTTCAAATAAGTTTACAAAGATTCTGAAAATGCTTGAGGCATAAGCTACTTATAAGGGTATCATCTAGTCGAACACCTTCGATTGATTCGTTGTTCTTTTTTGGGCACAAATTTATGTGCACACAATTATTTCAAGTTCGTTGCCGTAGCCGAATGTAAAGAATAAAATTTAGTGACGAATGCTTATTTTACGCTTCAGTTTTCGACAACTTGCGGCAAATGTGATTTTCGCATGCCAAATTCTGTTATTCATTCGTTTTTCCGTTTTTTCGTTCGAGGCGCCACGGTGTGAAAATTTGATTTGTGCCCTGAAGCAGAAGCTGCCGTTTTAATTTAATTCTGTTTGGATGCTTATTGCCTTCTGCATGTGCGATGGAAGATTTATGGCAGACCGTTTGCCAACGCCGGCTGCTCTCGAAGGTTGTGGTGGGACAGAGCAGCACATCCCCAATTCAATGAGAGGGAATCGAAATGTGTTTTTAATATATAAACACATATATATTTATAAGTCGAGTTTCAATAAAATAGCTAAACGGCAGCTTGTTCCTGAACTCCCACACGAACTGACCGAACTAAAAGTTGCCGCAAAGTTTCTCCATTTAAGCTGAAAAACATCCCCTTGTCGAATTGCGTGGACCAACATGTTTGAGCGCTATTAAAATGCGACAAGTATTTCGCGACATTCGCCTGCAGCCAAAATGCCAGCTGAAACGTATAAAAATTATTTGTATATTTATTGTGTTTTATTGGGGCACTCAAAATTCAAGCTGTAAGAGGAAACCCAGCAGTAAAAATAAAAAATACAATAGCCAAAAAAAAAAACAAGGAAAACAGACGCCAAAAAGCAACACAACAACAGAGAAAGACAAGTAAGATCCATATTGACATAAAAGCCAATCATTTTAAAATAGCTTTAAGCGGAGTCTACGACCAGCCGGAGAAACATCAAAAGGTCCGTACCAGAGCGGAAAAAAATACAAGTACACGTCCAATTTAAGGCGACTGTGTGAAATTGTGTAGCAAGCCATCATCTGCCTTGCTGAAAGTGTGTCGGGAAAAAAGTATGCGGTTTTGTGCTTCAGTATAAAAACCACCGCAGCGCTGACACCGCCAGCAAGCACCACATCCGCTACAAGCTTTTTGGTTGCACTTTGAACTATCGCAAGTCCTTGGACGTTGGTCTCTTTGCCAACCAAGTGCCATTGCATATAAAATCAAAAGACAAGTTTTGCAAGTTAAATTCACAACGGGAACTCGTAACTTAAACATAACGAAACTTAATGTGGCCCAAAACTGTGGGCTATGAAAAATCAATCAAATTTTCGCTGAAGCGTAAGACCCGATGATTGATGCGCCCGACGCCCAACATCAATCATCATATGACTCAAGTGCAATGCTCTGTGGCGAGCTGATAAATCAGAATCAATGCGTTAGCCAAGTCAACCCAAGAGCAACTGCGTCACATGTTGCAGCTGTAAATACTGTCGTTCATATATTGCGGATCTATATTATAATATTTTGATCCTTGAAAAAAAATAGACATCTGTCTGTCAACTCATTTTTGTCAAAGCAAATGCAGCGAAATGTTAAATTTTTTGCTTAAATTAAATTATATAAATATTGTTATTTTTACAACAAGAGTTATATGAACTGTCACTCTTGCGACGTCTGTATATATATGTATATATGAATTTGATTTGTATTAAGTTTAAGACTGTCTTAGGCTTTCTCTTGCACTTAAGCCAGATGCGAGCACTCTACATTGTAGTGGATCGGCTTTATTGAACAAATGTCTAGTTATATTAGTCTGTATTTAATTACTTATATTAAGACATTGCTTATCTTAACATTGATTAATCTGTAACACATTTTCAAGGAAATCAAGAGCTATTGCATTCGCAGATTTTTCATTAAGCTAAGTTGTTGTCTAGACTACAATAAATACGTTCTCATGTTCTGAGATTAAGTATAATATTAAAAAAATAAAATACAAAGAAAAATCCCAATAAATACACACATCACTTGGAGTTAAAGTACACTTTACTATTTCCTTTATGACTGTACAGATTCTACACTTAATAAAAAAAAAAAAAAAAAAAAATTATTTCCTAAAATAATTTGTTTTATCAGACGTTAGAAGGATTTGATAATCTGTTTCTAGAAATTTTGGAAGCAAGTACAACAAATGCCAATTGAGTAATTGCGTGTTTACTGTTGCCTTTTGATGTTATTATCCTGATAAACGTTTCCACAGAATTAGAAAAAATAAACTTCAAGCTCCTCAAGTATATATATATATATATATGTATATATGTTCATATATATATATATATATATATAAATTTAAAGTGATTCTGCAAGGTTAAATGGCTTGCAAATTCGTGCAATTTCCTAAGGTAAATATTTGATGTTTGCTGGGGCATAAAAATAGCTCAGCTTTTGCAGCATTAAACGCATTCACCTCAAGCATATGTGAAAGGTCCTATTGAAGCAGATGGCCACCACTAAAAGCAGTTCAAGTTCAAGGCACAAACCAGTCAATTTTTAGTCAAATGTCAGAAATTCCTGATAAACTAGCCAAAGGTAGTAGAATATGTATATTTACGCCAAAACGCTTTCGAACAGAGTAATAAGCCAAATAGCAGACTGCGAATTTAACAATTAAGAACACATTCCACTTCGAGGTGTTTGAAGTACGGAAAGTGCAACAAGCACTTGGTGGCAGCTGACTTCCGACCTCTGTCTTGTAAATTTAAGCGCCCGGTGGCAACATTTTAACGCTTAGTTTGCCACGTGAAATCAATTTGAGTCTTACATCTGACTGACTAAGAGAGTGGTCGTCTCTTTGGGCAAATTGAAACTTTGTTGCATACTTGCAAGCACTTGCGGCTTAGAGCTTATCGATTTTGCGTCCTGCACCTGACAATCAGTTTTCGGAAAAGCTGCGCTCGCCCTTGCCTCTTAAAGTTGCAAATATTTCATCAGCTGGTAAATTACTTTTCACGTTGCAGCTATGATGGCCACAAGTATTTGCCATTCCAGTTCCAGGGCGCAATTCTGCTCCAGCAATTATATATAAAAGTTTTATTGCCAATGCGTTTGGCTTTTAAGTCAATCGGCTTAAAGGTCAGCTGGTCAGCTGCATTGGCCACATGCTCACGTTAAGTGCACATCAGATGCCAAGCAATAATTGCCACAGGCATCTTTGCTCAATGAGCTTCATTATGCCTTGTTTGTGCTTAGCTTTGGCCACGTTCGAGGTTGCGGCTCTTAATGTTGCTGCTGCCAAGTACCCTAAGGTCCCCTCAGAGTGGACAAACATTTTCTGGTCCTGTCGAGGGGACTATAGCCCAAAGCTATGCGAGTGTGTGGATCTGCTGCACTCAGGCATGGTTTTTGTTATTCGAATTTTAAGCGTAATTGTGATTGGAAATAAAAAATTAGATTAACTCTTTATTTCCATTTTCAATTTTCATCTATTTCGATTGATTGCCTGCATGCATATGTTATTTAATTTTTCATTTATTACCAGAGAACTGTCCATTTGGACAAAAAAATTTACACCTTTCGATTATTTAACAAGAAAAGAGAGTGTGCCCGCCTTGGAAATACCCATTAACACGAAACAAACTTCTATCTATGCAAAAGAAGAGAGTTCCACAGACAATATTTCAGAATGCTTGCAAAAGTAGCGAAATTAACTTATACAAGCAGTATTCTATTTAAATTATTATTGTATTAAAAAAAATTATATAAAATATTAATATGAAAATCAATAAACATCAAAAACAAAAATTGTTTTAATACAGGAAGATATACTTTTCCACTTCATATTTTATGAATGCAGGGTATAAAAAAGAAAATTCAATTGCTATTTGGTTATTTTTTTTAGTTTTTGCCTTTTCTTTGCGGCGCTTGTTGTCAATTTGTGTGGTCGCCCTCAGTGCTACTGCATTTGAATATTTGTGTGTACGTGTGCCAATTGGTGATTGCGTCTGTGTGTGTGTGCGTGTGTGTGAGTGCGTGCTTGTCGCCTCTCGGAAATCAATATTTAAACAGCGTATGCTCGCTTAGTCCTTGTTGCCTTGCTTCAGCCAGTGAGCGTTTAAAAATAAAATCCAAACTCATTCAACTCGTTCAACGACTCAATAAATATTGCAAATGTGCTCGTTGTCGCTGTGGTTGCTTATTGCTGTAGTTATTGTTGTTGTTGTTGCTGCTGCTGACGCTGCCTGCTGAGCATGCTGTACCATTTTATTTATATAGAGGCAAGAGGAATGAGGGAGCGAATAAGAAGATATCCTAACATGTCTGCGCTCTGCGCTTCACTCGAGTGTGTAACAAATTTTGTTTCACTGAAAAGCAACAGCAACATTTCAAACGTTATTTATCTTGATTTCTCTGGCTCCGGCTCTGGCTCTGGCTCTGACCCTGGCTCTGGGTCTGGCTCCTCTGTCTTTCTCGGGCTGTGGCTCGCTCTGATGTTTGTTATTTGCTAACCGAAATGATATATACATTGCTGGCCACAGTTATCATTAATCATGCTTTGTTTCACACACACACACACACACACACATCCTTTGGGACGTTTAACCAGCATTTCGTATACTTGATATAGCATACTGTTCGTGCCTCGCCTTACCTCGTTTATCGATTAGTAAAAACTTTGCATCAACTTTCTGCATAATTCAAATGAATTTTTGAGTTTCGACACATTTCAATGTTCAGGTCTATTAAAGTCGTGAACTGTTGAGAAAGCCGTCAACAAACGTTGCCGTTAATTACTCGAAATTTCAGTTGTTCAAGTGCTTCAGCTAAATTAGCAACAACTTTTCAAAATATCGACAGCACCCAAAGTTTTCTTATGGGAGGTTGCCCAACAACATCAAGCGTTTTATTACTAAGAGTCTGTGGGTTGATGGCAAGCAAAAATCTCGACATTTCAAAAATGTTAAACTGCAATTGACGTTGGCCCAACATTTTTGAAATTCGCTAACACACAAATGTCAAGCAGCAGCAGCAACAGCCTGTTGGGCTATAATCAAAATCTATGAACGTCAGTCGAGGCGAGCCCCACTCAACACAAATCGATTCAGCTAAGTGAACCAACTGCTTGGTGCTCACGTTGCCAAATATTTTGAAAGTCGGGTTACTGTTCATAAAAAATTTAGTGACTTAATTAAGTTGACAGCGCGCGAGGCCAAGTTATGTTAGTCAAAGGTTAATGGCAAGAGCGCAGAACAAATGTTGTTCTTTTTTTAGCTGCCTTCGATATTGACAGAACTTTTGATTGGCAAGGCAGCTAAAATCTGCAAGGAAATGAAAATAAACAAACTAGTTATTGAACAGTCCAAAACGACTATAAATAGAATGTATCAAAAATTGCAAAGTTAAATAATATTTGCTTCAGGGATTGACAAATAACATATACATATATATGTATTTGTAATGTCAGAATATACAAACATTAAATATAAATGCTTTAAATGTTGAATATATTCGTTCAGTATGGTGTTTGCTCACCGTTTGGTTTGATGTAATCGGGATGAAATGCATACTCCAGATATTTTGTTGAAAATTTCGAATATGCATCTGTGATATATATAGGATTCACTATTCATATTTACATTTATGTTTCTACATTGCGGTTGTTTCTTTGCAAAGCCCATTTACATATACATATAAAAAGCCTACATACAAACATCAATTCTAAAACTAATTTGTTACACAAATAAAATTTACGATTCTAGCAGAAGCCAACCTTTTTCTGTAGTTATAAATATTACTTTGTTCTAACAAATTGTGAAATGAATTTTGAATTGTAGAGTTTTTGTAAGGATGAAAGCAATTTAAATATGATTTAATTTAATATTAAAGCCCAACATAATACGAAACATATATATCTCAACTATTTTCTGTAAATATACAAAAATTCTAAAAATATTGCATTACATTTAAATCGATAATTATTGACCTCATATTGTTACATGTAGTTCCAGAGCCACAATGGACTCGAAAAGGTATAAAAGATATAAAACCATTTGTTTTTATGAATATAATTTGCACTCAATGGACTCTGATATTTTAATGGCTGAGCGAAAAACAACAAAATGCAAAAATAAAACAGCCCTAAAGCCACCCCAAAGGTGCTTGTATACTCGTAGCATAAAAATATACAAGTTAAATGTAAAATTTAGATATGAGCACAAAGCTGGCTTTGCAATACGATTCTGGTTGTAGTAGGCCTGCCCGGGGCCACTTTAACTGATTGTAACAATAAACTGAAACAGTCCCAAAACAAAAGGGTCGAAACCTGAGAGCACTTGGAGCTTTGAGTTTAGTTGAGTTATCTGCTTTAAGTTGAGCCGATAACTTTATGCGCACAATTCCATTTGATTGATGAGATTTATGCTCACTACGCCCGCTCAGATTTGTAATTTACTTTTATTCTTATTTTTATTTTATGTAGTGATGCCTCAGAATGTAGCTACAAATTTAAGGTTGCTGCTTGATTTTTTCTTTATTTATTTTGTTATTTTTATTTGCCGGAGCCCCAGGCAAAGGGAAACAAAAAAAAAAAACATTTAAAGCGGCTCATCGCCAACTGTTGAAGGGCAATTCCTTTATTCCGTTTGCCTTACACGCCAAGCTCTCTGTCTGTTGCGCCATACGAGAGGAAATCAAGTGGATTTATTGTCAGAAGACGAATTTAAGCTTTGTCTTTATGTCATTGTCATTTTTAATTGGCTTCATTGTGCGCTTTGATACGAAAGCAGTCATGGACCAGGTGGAGTGGCATTAATTAGTTGCTGCAGCGACGTCCCTTTCATTCCTAGGCTTAAGCATTCGCCATTGCTGTCATAATTCTTGAAATACTCCACCTTTCACTCATATCGAATGCCATGGCAACAGTGCTCTCTGTAAATTTGTGTCAGTCATATTCAAAAATACCTCTTGCACACGTGCTGCGCCCGTTCGCTTTGGAAAAGCTCTGTCCTTCAGATTATAGCCTGAGCGCGTGGAAGGCAAACGTCTTAGTTCGGATCTCAGCACCTGGTTATTAGTCCTTTGGCTGGATATGATTTCTGCTCTCGTTTCAATGCCAGTCAATGATGCATACTACCTTTGACAGGACACATACGATATTCATTAATATTCCTCTCTGTGATGTGCAAGATTTTGAAATAGATATGCCTGTTTATTGCTTGACAATTTGGCAATGCTCAAATTATTGCACTGAAAGGCAGTCCAGCAGGGCTGTCGACCAACTCAGCCAAACATAACCTTCCCAAATTTATTGCGAATAATAACATTTCACATAATTAAATTATGATAATTTACTAACAGTTCCCAGACAGTTGAACTTTAGTTTTTTAGTTTACCTACAAATACTGTGTAAGCCACGAAAACTTTTAAGATTTTGTAAGCAAACTACATTTGTAAGTTTACACATATATTTTATTTAATTTTGAACACTTTAAGGATTAGTTTTCGATTACATTTTCTGAAAGTAAAATTTGATCACTGACAGCATTCAACTCGCATAGCTTTGATGCAAATATTTTATGTTATGAAAGTAATTGTTCTAAAATACCTGCAGGCAAACTTTGACATTTTACAAACAGACGATGAGGCACCCACACCCACACCTATGCACACCTACGCACACCTACGCACACCTACACACTCTCAAAGGCATAGCTGCAGACAGAATGTTGCAGTCGAAATTAATTTTCTTGCGCTCATTTGTTGACTGTCGGCTTCTTTGTCCTTGTCGTCCTGCCCATCTTGAGCTCAAGCTCTTGTTTGCCCGCGCTTTATATTACAATTTTGCATAACAGTTTTGCTGCTCCCTTTGCTGGCTTTTTGCCCTTTAGTCGCTGCTTCCTCTGCTCATATTTATTGCACTGTCATGCACGCCAGTTAGCAAACAATGAAACAGAAAAAACTCCAACTGCAAGTTGATTCACCGCACTTCATTGTGATGATGCCCCTTTGCTAATATAGTAAGTGTGAGAAAAACATCAGAGAAATAGTCAATGATGAAACAAATTCAAGAATATAGAAGTTGGAGCATATTTAAGTACTTGAATCAATATGTGGATTTAGTTGATTAAAATTTATAGCTTTTATCTTTTAAAAGTATAAAATAATTGCAATAAAGGTTTCTATTTATCTGATCACAGCCAACAAGAACTAACATTTAGCCGTAATGTTTGGAGAGACTCGACCAACACCAATACTCGAACAAAAAACACACGCTAACAGACACCCTTTCGGCGTGAGGTTAATAAAAGTTCTACGACATTGTGACCTAAAAATAATATTATAAAATAAAATGGGTACCAGTCTGTTGCTTCCGCAGTGTTGCCGTTGTGTTGTTTTTGCAGTGTTGCTGATGTTGCTGTGGACTCTCCAGCTGCGCCGACAGCCTGAAAGTATGCTTCAAATAGTGGCATAGTAAAATATTTACTTTGGCAACGGCTGCAACGACAAGTGGGCCACAACCGGCCAGGAGCCGAGGCGAGGGCAATGGAAAAGGCAAAGGCAAAGTAGGGCTGCCACTGTTGCCCAGTATTAAATGAAAACCAAAAGCCGGGCAAGCAGAAAAAATTCATTAAAAGGGATAATGACTCACATAGTTTGTGACGCTCGCTGTGTGTGTGTGTGTGTGTGTGTGTATCTATGCTAACGGATTAAGGATTTTGGTAGCATTTTTGAGCGAAATTTAATTACAAATTATGTGAAGCGGCAAAACAAGTTAGACAGTGGACGATTCGGCTTTAAGTAGGCCAACAGCTTGGCTAAGTGCCATTCAGCTGTGTGTCTAACTGGCTAACAAGTTCACAAAAAGAGAGACTTAACATGAGATTCTTGCAAACTTGAAATTGTCCAGGCATCGTTGTCCACAAAAATGTCAGCTAATTAACGAGCTTTTCTAATTAAAAGGCAAATATGCTTTATTGCATTTACATATTTAATTGGCTTTTCATTAAATGAAATGACCCACAGAAAAACAAAAGTGGCCCTGACTCCATAACCCTTAGCAATTTATTGCACTTCAACCGCATTCCATGTGTTTTAGTTTTCGTTACATTATTTAAACTGAAATTACGAATGCAATCGATAGCTAAATATTTATAATTGCACATTTCTATTCGACTTTTAAAAACTAAAAAACATTTAAATATGCGTTTTGTTTTCACACACTAATAATTAAATCCCCTCACATAACATTTTTGTTTCGTATCACTTAACCCATTGAAGCCCTTTTCAGAACGAGAAGCTGAATTGATATCCGATTGCATTTCCGTTTTCTCCTATGACTCTGCGTTTTTTTGCGGAAAGCAGTTGGGCAGCTAAATATGTTCAATACAAATATCTTTTAAACAAAGTAAAGCTCACATTAGCACTCAATAGACAATAGGTACTTCTATATATTTGTTACACAATTAAAGTGGACGAAAATTAAGGTAAGTCTTGGCAAATACTGTATCTAATTAAAAAATGCATGAATTAAAAATTTAAATATTAAATATAAAAATTAAAAATTGAATCATTGTAGTTTGTTTTTTCAATATTTTTTCAACAGATTTATAAAAGCAGTAAAAGCAGCAGGAAACACAACAACAGCTCCAAATGTTATCATTTAAAGTTTAGATCTTTAATCAAAGTCTTCATTTAAAATATGGTTTTAAGAAAGTTTGCTGTGGAAAAATAGCAAAAACTTCAGCTTGATTCAAACAAGCAATGAATTAATAATGTTCTTTTCAAAGATACCTGACTTTTATTTCGATTAAAAATGTATGCTCTGGTTTCTTTATGTGTTTTCCATTTCCATAAAACAAAAATTTTTGCTTCCTGCTATAAGAAATCAGTTATGAAATTAAGCTCAGCTCATAACGGATGCGCTTGGGGCACACTTTTGCCATGACTTGCTACATGCAGCACATGCAGCTGCTCAGCTTGCCGCATCACTCATTCGAAATTGCAGTCAGAGCATGCTCCAGCATGCTGACTAAGCAAAGCGCCAGGAACACCACGAACACCAGGCCAACAAATAAAAACAACAACAACAACAATGATGCTTTAATCGCTGGCAGAAGACCAGAAATTAAAGTGCTCTAGTTGGTAGCTCTACGATTTTTAATCAGGGTGCAAAAATGCACTTTTGAATATTAAAGAAAGCAACGGACAACTTAACTCAAAGCAATCAACGCTCTATACGTCAAGTGGCGCCTCCCGTCCCCTGCTGTTCCGATTGCAACTGCTCGTGAATCGCGAATCTGCAGCTACTCTATAAGACTTTTGTGTGCACTTCATTCAAGTGATGCACGTGCATTTTTTGGCATTTGAAAGCGGATGCTGCGCACAAAAACTCAAGGATACCGATGCCGTTTGACTGCATCCTTAAAGAGTACGAGCAAAAGGAAATCAATTTGTGCTTTGATTTCCCACTCCAGCTGAACCCAATCTGCGATTGATGTAACACCCGAAGCCCGTGGCACAGCTTGGCTGGCCATTTTAATTAGTGCATTGTATTACACACACGCCATATGAGAGTTGTTTGCAATCAAATTATGCATCGCCTTCAAAGGTAGCGATAGCAACAAGCACTGATACATATGCAATTAATCAAGGTGCAGCAATAATGAACCTTTAATGCATCTGCTCACGTTTAAGCAGCATTTAGACTCAGTCATTAACCGTATTATCTATTGCAGCGACCACCAGGGCTTGGCGTCCTGCGGCTAGCTCCAACCTATCCCCATCTGCTGGCACTTCATCCACTACCCACAACTCCGGCTTCCGAGCTGCCGGCTGTTGGCATAATTAAATTTGTTATGCAAAGGTAATAAGTGAAGCGTGTTGTTGTTGCCCTCGCAGCTTTAGCAATTACTTTAAACTGGTTGCGCGTCCTCCTCTTATCTCTTAACGGTCTGTCGCCTCTAGTGAACGAAGTGTGCTTGAAAAATAATTTAAGAATTGCAATTTAATCTCTTGACCCTTTGAAAAAGATCTTTTTACATACAGAAAGATATTTATGATGTCGATATATATATATGTATATATGACGTCGCCAACTATGCCTATGACATATCCTTCACAGGCGAAGCACCTAGTGGAGGCTGATATTTATAATAATGCCAAGCAACTTTTTCCAATTTATTGCTGCTGTATCAAAAGCACTTGAAAGTTGGCCTGAGCATCTTCACAATCCTTAAAGCAGCTTATGGTCTTTATTTTGTAATTTAACAGCTGAGCTGCTTTCATGCGACACAGTTTGTAGGTGAAGTTAAGCAATGTTTATATACAATTTGGTGTCGCGCATTCACACACTTTTCAAATTATAATTTAAGAACACACTTAGAGGAAACCGTGCTTCCTATAGTATAGTATACCTAAGCTTATATTGATTCAATCCAATCGAATTAAACAGAATCGGATTACTATATCATAAAGCAGTATGAGACCCCGAGAAAATAGAATATATGGAAGTAGATCTGCTCCTTACTTATAATCAAAGGTCTTTAAATAACAGTTGTAAAACTTCATTCCACTTTCAAATGGCAGCAAAAATTTCGACTAGCTGCAAGTGCAGTTAAACGGATTGCGTTGTTTAGTAAAGTCCAAAAAACAGCGCAAGAATAAAAAGTTCGCAACACGCACTCATGTGTGTATATGTGTGTGTGAGTATGGACGTAGGCACGTAGATGCCCTGTCCGTAACTAACTATTTCACTAATTAGACTCACTTCAAATGTGTTAACGCCAGCGCCTAGATGCAAACAAATCTAAAAGTTGCGAGGGCCCTACAGGCGGCTGCTACCTGACACAGTATCGACACCCACGCAAACCCCTGCCCACAAATTGTACATGGCGTTATCCTTACTAATTGGCTGACTGCGCTTTTGGCCGGGCCGGGCGACTTGGCTGCACGGAATATTGGCTGGCAACATCAACTCGCATTACTGTTCCCAAACAATTAGGTGCAACAGGCATAGAAGGCATTTACACCAACACTGTTATACCCGGCGTATACGCAACGTTTGATTGCTGTCCTATGCTTGGCTTGAGCTAGTCAACATTGCATTGTTGCCGTGTTACCTTGTTATTGCAGCTGCTGCTGCTGCAGGTCAACTAACGTTTATTAAGCCAATCTCTTGCACTCAGCATTGTTGTCAGACTTTAAAGGCATTTGAACATTCTTGGACTGCCTTGAATGTGTTTTACTTCTTTGACTTTTCATAAGTTTTTCTTGTGGTTAAATGCAAATAAATTAACAAGCCACAGTTGTTTGGGGACTTGGAAATTAAACCATTTTCCCTCTAGTTCATATCATAAAGTACTCTTTAAAATAGCCCAGCTGTTTTATCACTTTGGCCAACTGCCCATAAATAAGGCACGAGCACCTGAACGAATCTCAATTATGTGTAATAAATAACAGAATATGCCGCTGATATGCGACCGGAATGCGACTACAAGATAGATTCTTGTATCGGAGTACGCAGTTCCGCTCTCGGCGCATAATTAAGTGGATTTTAATGAGCATCGGGCCAAGTGGGAGCCTCGGCAGCAGCCAGCAAATAGAATGGGCCCAGTTGTGCGCTGCTTGGATTTTGATTTGTGGCCACTTGGGTTGGCTATTTAGATTAAGCATACGCAGCGTGCCACAAACCCCAATTCATAAATGTCACACTGCTCAGCCAAATGAATATATTCAGTGGAGAGTTAAGAGTTGAGTAACTACTCGAACTTGGCTACAGTTTATTACAGCTACGTGCCAGAGCCAGACTCAAGGCATGGTCACTGCCGTCTTCCGTTCCTTTTTGGATTTGCTTCGCTTGGATTGTGTCCGCTGCTCTACTGGTTTCTCCTGCTGCTCCACAATGCGTTGAAATAGCTGTGCACTGCTCTGCGCATCCAGCTGGCGGTGCTTGTGCTCGGTGTTAGGACTTGCTGTGACGAAACTCTCGCCTAAATGACGCCAGCTGCGCTGTGAAATGGGCACGTTTAGCTTATCGAGCAGGCGGCTGGTCAGGTGCGGCATCATTGGCTGTAGCACAATGCCACAAAGCCGCAACGCGTCCATTGTCATGGCGATTATTGTCTGGAGGCGTGGTGCATTGGGTGAGCTGCCGCCAGTCTTCAGCTCCCAAGGCTTGGCGCACTCAAAGAAATTATTAGCCGCGTGCAGCACTGCGATGCTCGTGTCCGCCACCAAGTGGAAGTGATTGCCTTCGTAGTGCTGCTCGCAGCGCCCTGTAAATGCAAATGGAAATGGAGAGCATTACTTTTCTGCTTTCTGGCTGGCCGCACTCTCAAGTGCTCCTCTCGCATAGCTATTGGCCGGAAGTGAGCTTGCTAGCGACATCCAGGCAGCAAACTTCACTTAGCCACTTCGGAGCGGTTGCTAAAATATTAAAATGACAAACACGACGACTTACCCGCCAGCTGCAAGAGTGCCTCCTGCAGCCTCTTGGCAGCATCCAAGTGCTGCAACAGCTGTGACAAGTGCTCCACATGCGGCTCCGGATATATTTGTTGTGGATTTAGCGACTTGGCACAGGCACGCGACAACAAATTGCCCAAAGTATCAGCCAGCTCCGAGTTTAAAATGCGCAGTGCCTTCACGTGACTGAAATCTGCAAATGTTCAAACAATTTAGCAATGCTACCAAAAACTAAATATAACTAAAAGCTAGTGCCTGCAAATTAAACTGGGCGTATGAGTGATGTAGCTATATTGTCTGATAGCTAAGCTCGAATGGCAACCATTTAGCTTTTAACTGCCTGCAACATGGCCTTCTTGTCCATTAAGGGGATTATGCCAAAACAGAATAATGCTGTCTGTCACGCTCAAAGGTTGTTCGACAGATAAACTCATGTTAAAGCAAATACGACAAGCCAAATAAATATGTATATGCGAGTCCGCATTCGACTCACTAAACGAAAGGGTGGCCCCTCAGACAAACATACATACACCCATGTATATGTACGTACAGCTGCTGCGGGTTCACAAATACAAAAATAAAATTGTTGTCACAATTTCAACAGTTTTGCTCGAAAAATCGCATTTTAAAAATCTGCTACAAATATTTTAAGTCGCTTAGTGGAGCAAAAGGTTTTATACAGCGATAACATTTTACCCTACACTCAAATATAACTGGATATATAAATAAGTAAAGGTAGGTAGAGCTAACAACCATAAACTGATTTATTCACAACTTAATTGGAACCGAGGTACGCAAGGAAATTTGTTGTCAGTAGAAAAGATTTATACAAATGGTGTTTGAAATTGAGAACTACCAAACATTAGATAGCCATTCAACTTGTTTATAGATGTATATATATAGATATGAGATAAATATATATATATATAAATATATATATATATATATATATATAATAATAATGTATATTATATTAGCTCTGATTAGGCAAATAGTTGAGTGGAAATTAGTTGACTCTATAAATTTAATTTTGACTAGGTATCAAATATATAATAAAATAAAATTTTGTAATTTCCTTTAATTTGTTGTAGTTTTGTTAAGCTAATTAAGTAATTTATTAGTTGATTATTTAGAATCTATACTACTATAGCACACAAAAAGTTGGCAGGCTATCTTTAAAGATATTTCAACAATTCTGCTATCTACTACTAGCTCGTCTATAATATATATATATATATCTATTTTTTTACCCTTAACCCATTGTTTCTGTCTATTATTACTCTGGACAATTTTTAGTTGTGAACAATGCTTACTTGTTGAAACTTTTCATTATTATGTTCGTTTATAATTTCATATTTGATTATAAGACATTAGCATCATTTTATTTTGAATTTCTATTTCTATAAATTTTTATATTATTATTATATTATTAAGAACTAAAAAAAAATTATTTCAATAATAACATTTTAAAAACTGAAACATAATTAAGTTTGAATTATCCTTTGTTAACGAAATGTTCCGACTGGCTATAAAACAGTCATATTGATAACAGTTCGATGGATTCGCAATGACTATCAATACGCTTAGTCGGCTTGACGAAGCCCTCGAAATACTAAATACTATATAAACAAATAGACAGCAATTAGCAATGTGGGTGCAATGTTTACCTTTACTAAATGCAATGGCGAGCATATTAGTTACGGATCATTGCTCATTAGTGCTGGCCATAATAACCAACATCATTATCTGGGCAAAAGCATCCACTTCGCTTTTGCAGGCACAAGCACAAGTTGCACGGACTAGTTGGATTGGGGTCAACTGACAATTTGGTATTTCGCATGCAACGTTAATTAAGATACATCCTATGAAATTTGATTTCCATGCGGCAGACGAGTCCACGGCACGAACAATGGCCGCCAATCAAAGTTGGCCAATGAATAATTTTGGCCATTGTCGGTGCAGCAATATAGTTTTGTTGCCATTGTAGCTGCCAGTTGCCGAATTGATTTGGGCAATTGGCAGCTGTTACAGGTAATTAAGAACTTGGCGCATTGGCCGCCGCTGTTGCACCTTTTGCACCTGGCAAACAAAATGCGACAGCTGTTCGGACAAATGGATTTCCGTTGGCTTTTTCCATTAAAATAAATTTGTGAACTAATTAGTTGCAGCCATAGAAAATCGATTGAAGCGTTTCGACCAGGTTACTGCGTGTCCTCGAATTCTAAGCTGCTAGCAATTACAAAAACAATGGCACTTGTTATTCAAATATGCATAAAACTTGATGTGGTTTTGCAGTACAGGGAATTGCATTTCCATGTCAAGAACTTGAGCTCGCCACCGGAAGGTGAGCAGCTGTCGTGGTGTGCTCCAAAAAAAAAAAAACAAACAAATGCATATGCATGCGCATTACACCTGCATTTCTATATATATATATATGTGTGTGCGTCTGTGTGTGTGTGGCATCTGTAACCTGAGTTTTGGCAGCGACCCGACTTTTGGCCACGCAGCTGGAGCTGCCAAATGTGTTGCCTGCTTCTTGGCGCCCCACATCATTAATGCAATTGTATTGTCGCTGCCTGTTCAACTTTTTGCAGCACAACTCTGCTGCAAAGTCAAGTTGGCAACCTACTGCATTTGAATGCCAATGCTCACGAGCGTGCATTCACATGTATAAACATTATATATACACGACATGGCTCTTGTTGCGGAACAAATCAAATATGTTGGCAAACAGCAATTGCTTAACTCATAGTCTACCCTGTGTGAAGCAAATCTTGCAAATCTGTTAAGAATTCTTTAAGAAAAGAAAATTTTAAAATATTTAAATTTATTTATTTTATCCAAATTTTAATATTGCTTAAAGGTCTCATAGATCTATTTTTGGACTTTATTATATTTTACCTCTGAATCTCTACCGATTTACTGGCATCACACATTTTTCTTATAACATGCTTTTTATATAGTCTTTCTCACTCTCTCTCTCTCTCTCTCTCTCTCTCTGACACACAGTCATGCTATCTGCTTACTTTTCGCTCGACTTTCAGCTTACAAGAATATTCAAGTTTTCTACTATTTTAAGCATCTACTCCAACAGTTTAATTATTGCTTGAAAAACAAATCAGTAGCGAAATATGAACAGAAACAAATACTGTTTTTTATTCTATCTATCTCTTTTTGTACTGTCAATACAAATACATATGTCAAATACATATGTTAAGAAAATAATAAACAAACTCCGAAAAACTGCTTTAAGAACGAAAGTCTAATTTGTATAAAATATTACAATTTTTATATAATATTATTTTAGTTCTCATATAAAATTGTTTCCCTTGCTTTATGTCATATTCGTAATCAATTTACATGCTGGCTGTAGCTAACATATATGTATATATATATTATGCTGGTATTTCATTATAGTCTCGCATACCCATCGTACTACACTGAGTATTAGAAATTTATGCAATTTACTTAAACGAGTGTTGAATTGAATTTTCAATAGAGCAGCATTTGATTTTCTATGCATTGCATCATTGTAGATGCCATTTCTTTTTTTTTTTGGCTGAAAGTTACGTTCGGCTTAAATCAATTGCAATTGCAATTGGAAATTCGAATTGCGAAGTGCACTTAACCATTGGTTGGCCCACTTCACAGCCATTTGGCTAGCAATTATGCTGACGCGGGTTAGTTTTTAAGGCAGTGGGGCAAATCAGGAGACTTGCAACACGTGTTGCAACAGCGACGGTTACGGCTACGCCTACGGCTACGGCTACGCCAATCGTAATCGCAATCACAATCACAATCGTAATCGCACTCCAACCAACTCTGCCGGCCGGACCATGTTGCTCTTAACTGCTTACGTGAGCAGCTACAAATTGCAAAGCCGACAAGCGGCAACAACAACAACAACGGCAACTCGCTGTTGCTGGCCCTCAAGTCCTTGGGGCACATGCAGCGGCAGGTGCAAGAGCAACAGCCGTTGCCGCCACAACAGTCGTAATTTCGACAAAGTTTTGCACATGCTGCACAAAAAGATGCACGTGACTGCCGTTCGAGTTGGGAGTCGGAGCCCGCCCATAGACAAATGTTGTGCCATTTGTTGGCCATAACACAAAATACTTTTAAAGTCGGCGATTCGCGTTTTTTCTTTGCCGACTTCGGGCAATACAAATTGCTTAAATGACTTGTCGCAGTTGTCTCATTTTTTTTCCTGTCACCTACCGAAGTTTTGGCCCTTTTTGCTGCTGCTGCTGCTGCTGCGGGCAGCCTATCCGTGCCTCAGTGCGTCTCTGTGCTTGTGTGCGTTTCCCTTGCAAATTACATCGCAAGCAGAGTTGCAGCGACACCCACTCTAGAAACGGGTTGGCCCTGGGGCGTATCAACAGCAACCCGACAAGTGTCGGAGTCAACTATTTTTCCTGCAGCGAGTCAGACTTCTGCTGCCTTTAAGCTCAGTCATATGCGCTTGGGCAGACCGAGAGAGGATCTTATTTATTTTATTTTCAGTTAACGCTTAAAGGAACTTTTTACGCCTTGAACCCATAGAAAATGAGTACTCAGAGTATATTGTTTTTGCTAAAAAGGTTGTAACGCCAGAAAGTATACGCTTTAATGATCAGGAGCAAGAGCCGAGTTGATGTAGCCCTGTCCGTCCGTCGATCTCGAAATCTATGAGAGAAGGTCCTCCTATACCCTACTACATCTCCTATAAGGCTAGATTACTTTTTACTTTTTCATCAAATCGATTAAAAACATTAAAGCGAATTAGTTTTTTACTTCCTTGTTCTTCAATCTGTCATTTTTACTTTCGAAAAATCACTTTATACAGATGTATAGGTCCAAGATGTTCTGACGATACTTAAGCATAAAGTTGATAAATATATGATAATGTTAAGTAAAGATGGGCGTCAGGATCGGGATTTTCGGCACCCGAAATTGTCCCAAAACAATTTTCCGGCTTGTTGGGAAAGATTTTAAAAAAAATACCAGGTCGATCGCATAAGTTCTTGATCCCTACATCAAGGTGACATGGTAAGAGATTCTAGAGATATGGTTATGGGCAGAGGTGGGGGCTGAAATGCTGCCATCTCAGAGCATATCTCTAGAATTTCTTACCATGATCTCTTTTTTAAAAACTTTCCCAGCCCGTCAGATACCGAAAATCGTTTCGGTACAATTTGGGTCCCAAAAATCCCGATCCCGACGCCCATCTCTAATCATAAGTAAATGAACAGTTTATTATTCTTCAAACTTTAAGTATATTCCCTAAGCAACACCTATACGTATCTCCTAAGAGATACGCTCTATCCTCTTCAAGAACAAAGCTTGTTTTTGTCAGTGAAAAACTTTATACTATAACCTATATATATATACATAAATATGAAGAAATTTAGTTTTATGTATATTTTTATATATAATATAGATACTGGCTTGAAATTTTCACAGAATCCACTGCACAGCAGACACTCAACAATATTTGAGCATAAAACTTGCTGATGTGCATCAAAAGAGAACAATTAGTGATAATCATCCACATTTAAAGCATTTAATGAGATGTCATTAGCGTCGCTAATGCCTAAAGTTGAAGAAAATCATCAGAGGGCTCGTTTTGACATCTGGTATTGAGCACATGTGACATTTATATTTATAAGCTGTTGCGGGCCAATCCCTACGCTTTTGGTTAAATTGAATGCTGAGGAGTTCTCCAGTGCTCAGATAGTTGTGCAAGTGCTTGATGTTTAAACGGAATGACGCCTTTGGGGTGTTGCGTCAGTTAAGCTGCTTTTATTTGCGCGTGTTCTTTCATTTCCATAAAACTTGACGGGGGTGGGGTTTTTTTTTCTTGTGAAGCATTCCGTCAGCAGTCGCCCGGCGGACACTTTCGCCAAATGCACTTCCAGTGTCAGAGCAGCAGCCGGACTGCGTTTTCCAATGGTGAGCGGATGTGAGCCGGCGGCAACGAATGCTGCGACCGCAGTTGCAGAATTTCAAAATTAAATTGTTGGCAATGAAAAGTTGCGCACTTAATGATGTCGCCTCCTGTTGACGCTTCGCCTCGTCATAAAAAATGCGCTCAAATGCTGTTAGCTGATGGCAGAGGATGTCGCCAATCAGCGCCGTCGGGAATAAGCGAACGCAATGCTAAATTTATTCAAATGCATATTGAAATGTGGCGGAAATGCTTGCCCCACGCCCCTCCCGCCCCCTATGCCCCAGTGCGTATTCTGAATGCCCCACATTATGCAATAGTTGCGGAAAAACCTGCAGCAAACCTCATAAATCATAAACCCAATATTCAATCAAATAAAAACAAACAGCTCAAAAGCAACCTAATTGAATTTGGTATACAGTGCGCGGCTGGCAATTTTTCGCAAATTTTCTGATTTTCTTTTGAATATGCGCAACATTAACGAGAAGCGCGTAAAATGCAATAAAAATGCAATTAAATTAGCCGCAAGGCAAACGGGAAAAACAAAAATTAAATATAACCCAGAGCAGCTGCCCCGCAGCCAACCGAAAAATAAAAACTCATCAGCCATCATCAACTGTAGAGGCAAATTGAATAAAGGTGAGGGCGTGGCCGAGCATAACTGAAAGGCGAAGTCGGTAATAATTGGAAATTGAAATTAAATTTAAATTCCTGGCAAACAAAGCAGTCGAAAAGCCATTAAGCCTCAGACTCGGCAGCGGCCACATTTATGCAAATTGAATGCCGAAAAGGTTATGGAATCAATCAAATCGCATCAAATGTGGGCGTGACAAACAACAACAACAACAACAACAACAGCAGCACTCAAAGTGATTTTAATGACTTCTGGCAGTGCGTCGAGGCGTGTTAATTGCTTTAGCAAAATTTGTTGAGTGTCTCTGACGGCTGAAGGGTGTCCAGCTGTCTGTTTCGAAACAAAACAATTGAAATTAGTTTCGCAATGATGTTGCCCACAGTCTGATATTAGATTTAAGTTCGGCATCAGCCCATTTAATCAGTTAAGCCGACAGTTACCATTCAATGGCACGTATAAGGTCTGCTCTCCACTGACTTTCACGGCTATTAAAGTGGCGGTGGCAACCTGAAGACCAAATGACAAACTAATCATGTCTGACAGAAACTTGCGCTAAACTTTCGACGGGCGGCCACAATGCGGAGTGGGGCGCAGTCTTAGGAATTAGCCAGCGGTGCTCTTATGCAAATGCGCAAATCTTAAACCAAGTTCAAGATACAAAAACTTTGCGAGCAAATAAACAAAAGTCGGTTGACCAACAACAACAACAACAACGACAACAACACGAACAGCAACAGCAACAGAAGCGCCAGCTCCTGCACCAGACTAAAAGTTTTTTTTTTCTCCTCTGGCATAAAATTGAAATGCAAATTCAACTAAGGTACAAGCAAAACTAACGAAATCAGCAAAGTGACGAGGAAGGTTCATTCATACAGACATATTTGCATACGCAGATATGTACGGGTGGAGACAGAGATGGGTTAGTGGAGTATCAACAGCTGCAGTTGCTGGTAGTAAAGTCTTTAAGTAACCGCGCTTAAGTTTCTGGTCATTCTGATTGACACATTGCATCAAAGAGATCAGGAGTGAGTCCCTGTGGATGGGTCTACTTACTGCCATCGCTGTGTGCGACGCCTTCGCGCAACAGGAAGTAACGCAGCCCTTCCATGGTATACTGTTCGGCTGCCTGCACGGGATCTACGACATTGTGCTTGCTCTTGGACATCTTCTGGCCATCCACAGTCCAGTGCGAGTGCACATGCAGCTGCTGCGGCGGCTCCAGGCCAGCGGCCAACAAAAAGGCGGGCCAATAGATGCCATGGAATTTCAGTATGTCCTTGCCAATGATTTGCTGTGCAGGCGGCCATTGAGCCAGATACTAGACACAGACACATGGTAAAAAGAGAAGAACTATAACCGGATTTCTTGAAAGTTTTGCTTTAGCTGCTAACCTGTTCATCGGGATAGCCAAGGGAGCTGAGATAGTTAATCAGCGCATCTAGCCAAACGTACACCGTTTGGCTATCATCGTTTGGCACGGGAATGGCCCAATGCACACGGTTCGCTGGGCGGGAGACGGACACGTCGGGCAGTGGTTCGCTCAGCGTATCAAGCAAAATCTTTTCAAACTTGGCTGGGCGAATGCGCGCTTCCTGCTTTACCCAATGGCGCACATCATCCTGAAATTGGGATAAGCGAAACATGTAGTTTGTTTCCTCAGTCCACTCCACGGGATGACCAGACTCTAAGGAGTAGCGTGTTCCACTGGCTTCGTCCAGGCGCAGCTGCGAGTCAGTCAGAAAGGTCTCATCCGATACGCAGTACCAGCCGCTGTAGGCTGCCGAGTAGATATGTCCACGCGAATGCAATCTGTGCTGTGGAGGATATAAACTAATCAGTAGACTTAAAGCCATCAATTGGCAACCCGTTTCGCTTACCCAGAAATGTGCCACAGCCAGTTTGTGCCGCTGCTCAGTGGTGCGAATGAAATCGTCGTGTTCCACCCGTGCCGCCTTGAACACTTCACGATACCGCGACGAAACCTCATCGCAGTACTGCCCCACGGGCACCTTGTGGGCAGCTGCCGCCTGCTGAATCTTTGTGCCGTGCTCATCTGTGCCGGTGCATAGACGCACTTCACTGTCCGGATAGCGCAGACGCTGGTATCGGCAATGTGCGTCAGCTATGACCGCTGAGTAGAGATGTCCAATGTGTGGAGCTAGGCAAAACAATTCAGTTGATTACAATTAAACTGTTATTCAACATGCTAAACTCTCAGGTATACCTGCATTAACGTAGAATATTGGTGTTGTAACATAGTGAGAGCTACTGCAGCGCGCTCCCAGTAACTGTATATGCCTTATTTTACTAAATAACATTATAAAACAAGCATTTAACTTATAACTACGCGCACTTTAAAAGTAAATTAAAATAACAATCTGCCGGCTGATTTTGCAGTCCAGCTGTTTCGACAGTGCTGCCCAACGCTCAATTGAACAGCTTATATGCTATTGATTACTTATGGGCAGCACTGCACGTTTTTAAATGTAAAATAATGTGAGCTTAAATTACATTACTTTGTTGTTCCCGCCAGTGTATAACTTAATTAAAAACGTTGATATGTTTAATATTTGAAATAATTTTATTCAACTGCTTGGGACTTGTTCTTGATTTTTCGCAAGACTCAGCAAATCGCGTTGCTGTTAATAACGAGGGTGACATGTTACTTAAAAGATTCTGTAAGCCACAATTTACAGAATCTTTTAAATGCCATTCACCATAGGGGAAATTTACTTTTTAACATAAATGCTAGAAGGGAAATGTAATACAAAACTTAAATTTAGTAACGGTTTCAAAGTTCAATTGAATGTTTAAGAATTGAGGATAAATACCATACAATCAGTTTTGTAATTATAATAATAATTAGAATAAAAGCTAAGTGAACAAAATGAAGAGATTTCAAAAACAAATAAATGCAAATACTACAAATTGAGTGTAGGATTATTTTTGGCTGATTCCTTTGGCTGATGCCAACGAACGCTCATCCGACGGGATCTGGCGGCCTTCTGCTTGGCCTCGACTGCTGCACAGGCGGCTTTGTAGGCGGCCTTCTTGGTCTTCTCAAAGTCCTGTTTGGCTTCCGTGAGCTGGTGACTGAGGCTCTCCAGTCGATTCTTGGCCGCTTCTAGGAGTTGAGTTTTCTCGGCCAACTCCTGCTGCGCACCGTTTGCCACGTTCTCAATGTTGGCCAGATTCGCCGTTACAGCGGTGACCAAACGTTTCAATTGGTCGAGCTGAGCTTGCGATTCCACGGCGACTTGTGCAGCGGTGTTGGCATTCGCCTGAGTGCTCTGTAGAGATGCAGTGATGTCTGCGACGACGGCATCCGCTTCGCACATTTCCTGCTGCAGTTGCTCTACAATCTGCTGTTTGCCCGCCAGCGCTGCTTCAGCTGCACGCGCAGATTGCGCCGCCCTTTCGGCCAGCTCCTGCTTGACCTGCGTGGCAGCTGCCTCTGCGGCGGCCATTTGTGCATCACTGGCGGCCCTCGCTTCCTGCGCCGCCTTCTGTGCAATATTCGAGGCCTTTGTCTTCGGGTCGCTCCTGTCCAACACCATAGTAGACTTTTGGAGACAGCCCTCCTCCGAACATCCCATGGCATCCGCGTACAAGCCTGACAAGTCTTGCCCCCTCTTACCAGACTCGTCATAGCTGTAGCTATTTAACCTCGTGATCGCCTGCAGCAATATAACCAACAGGAACAACACGATCCGATATAACATATTCCAAGCAATTCAGCTTTGATGTCATTCAAACTCATTTGGACACATGACGCCTCATTGACTACGTTTCAAAATCGACTCAGCGATTGAATTTAATATGAAATATCTCACACAAATTGATTCTTGATCAGCGATTTTTTAAAAATAAAACCTAAAGAACCGTTAAGTAACGTTTATTGCAATAATTGACGTAAATTCCCTCAACTATTAAAAAACTAAAAAAATATATTTATTTACATAATTTAATTTCAATCTTTCTATTGTCGCATTTATCTTCACGTTGAGGCAGGAATTTTTATAGACCTTCTTCAATCGCATAAATTAATATGAAACATATTTTTAACAAAATTTAAAAAAAGATGTTGTCTTACGTCATATTCTTCTATTTATTGAAAAAAAATCAATAAAATAAGATGCAGTAAAACAAGAATATTCTTTTTTATATAAACTGTTCATTGACATTGTGACTCTGATACTTTGGCCTTTAAGAAGAACGAGGATTTTGTTAATTCTTTTGCATTCTTGTGACAGTCCGATCTTTTGATCCTGCCTTACATTCCCGCCAATACCTCACTGTCCTGACTGAAGCTTAAAGAAAGAGACATTGAGCCATGTTTAGCGATAAAAAATATACAAAAATAGTAAAAGTCTTTATTGTTGTAGATCATCAACAAGGAGAAGGTGATTCTGGTCCTCCGGCTCTTCGTCGACTCCTTTGAGCTTTCTGCTTGGCCTCGACCGCCGAACAGGCTGCCTTGTAGGCGGCCTTTTTGGTCTTCTCATAGTCTTGTTTGGCCTGGGCTAGCTGGCGGGACAGGCTGTCCACTCGATTCTTAGCCGCTTCCAGCAGCTGCGTCTTCTCGGCCAGCTCCTGCTGTGCTCCACCTGCCACGTTCTCGATGTTGGACAAATTCGCTATGGATGCTTGTACCAGTTGCTTAAGTTTTTCGAGTTGGTTCTTTGCCTCGTTGGCAGCATCGTTGGCCGCTGCTGCGTTCGCCTGTGTGTTTTGGAGGGAGCTACTTACGTCCTGAACGACTGCCTCCGCCTCGCGATGCTCCGTCTCCAGTTGCTCCATGATTTGTTGTTTTCCCGCCAGAGCTGCCTCGGCCGCTCGCGCGGACTGCAGCGCCTTCTCTGCCAGCTGAATTTTTACCTGTGATGCAGCAGCATTTGCTGCTGACATTTGTGCATCATTCGCCGCCTTCGCCTCCTCTGCCGCTTTCTGTGCAATATTTGTGGCCTTGACTTTGGGATCTTTCGCGCCAATCGAAATAGCTCCCTCACAGGCCTTATCGGGCTTATCACAATTTTTACCACTCCCACCACCACCATCTTTCGTGGAGCCATCCTCGTCCAGCCGCACCATGCCTGTATACATATCGAGGTTACGTTTGCTATAGGCCTGGCAGCCCACGTTAGGTTCTAGTTAGCTACCATAAGGAAGTTCTACTGACCTTCTCGCGCGCTCCAATGCTATAACTCTGTGACAAACAGCTGAAATTAAGGAGCAGTAATATGAATATATAGAGCATCGTGCTAGACCTTTTATATAGAGAGCTTAAATCTTTAACTGTCAATCGATTTGAAAGTTAAAACTTTCGAAAATTTATAATAATAAAAAAAAAACATTGCCTGAAGACCTTTGCTGCTCTTGCTTTATACTAAATTGTTATTAGAATTAATTCTCTGTAACAATTAAATTAATAAATAAATTTATTAAAAACAAGTAAGAACGTTGCAGTCGGGCGCCACCGACTGCGTCAGACTCTGTTCCTGTTAAAGGTGTGTAGGCTCAATAAATTATTTTTTTTTTTTCGTAAATTTAAATTTCATGAACAGTAACCCACATGTCAAATTTGGATGCTCTACGTCTAAGACTGTAGGAGATACAGTTTTACCCTATTTGCCACGCCCCAGATGGGCGTAGCTATATATAACATATATTTTTGGGTAGAGGTAGGATACTAGTATATATATTCCAAGTCCCAACTCTTTGACGGAAATATTGCCGAAATTATCACGGTTTTAGTAAAAGATATAGTAATTCCCGATTTGCCACGCCCCCAGAAGACGTGGATACATAACTTGACTTATCTTAAGAGGAGGTCAACAGTATCCCACATGCAAAATTTGGACGCTCTAGCTCCAAAACTGTAGGAGATACAGTTTTATCCGATTTGCCACGCCCTTAATGGGCGTAAATATCTATAATATATATTTTTGATTCCGAGTGATCTACTTGCACATGTATTCCAAATTTCAAGTCTCTAGCTCTTAATACGCTTAAAATATTATAAGATTTATACAAATCGCTATATATATATTCCCGATTTGGTACGCCCCCAGGGGGCGTGGGTATATAACTTTTTGATCTAACTTAAGGGAAGGTCAACAGTAACCCACATGCCAAATTTGGATGCTCTAGCTTCAAAACTGTAGAAGATATAGTTTTATCCGATTTGCCACGGCCACAATGGGCGTAGATATATAATCTATATCTTAAAACGTCCGCGTGGTGTACACGAATATATATTCTAAATCCCATTTCTTAGACTTCAATATTGACTAAAATAACAGCGTTTTAGTCTTAATAGATATAGCATTTCCCGATTTGCCACGCCCCCTGTGGGCGTATCGGAAAAATACTCAAACTTGATCTGACGCGGATACACACGAGTATATATTTTAAATTACAAGTCTCTAGCTTCTATAGTGTCCAAATGCTGCGCGTTCATACAGACAGACGGACAGACGGACAGACAGCAAGACGGACATTGTACAAATCCAATAGACTCTTTTTCCCTTTGGGAACAGAGTCTAAAAACGAAATATCAATAGTATTAGTATTAGTATAAGTTTTTGGATAGAATTTAAATTCTTTCTTACTATTCGAAATGGAATTGAAAAAGGAGAATTATTACCTCTGTTCTTTATATTCGATAAAGCCCAATCACAAGATTCTGCCTATAAGAAGTAAGGATCTTTCAGTAGTCTTTCTGTAGTATTCACTTTATTAAATTTTGAAAATTGAATTGACCATATAAAAATTTACCTTGAAATGTATTTTTCCATTTTCAATGTAATAAGTTACAAGAAACATTACTTTAATTAAATTCAATATTATCTCAGTAGTTGATTCTTTTGCGCCTTCTGCTTGGCCTCTACTGCCGCACAGGCTGCTTTGTAGGCGGCCTTCTTGGTATTGTCGTAATCGTGCTTGGCCTGTAGAAGCTGCTTGGCCAAAATCTGAGCACGATTCTTGGCCGCTTCCGGCAGCTCTTCTCGGCCAGCTCCTGTTGTGCACCACTTGATACATTCTCAATGCTTTCGAGATTCTTGATGAAGGCCTGCACCAGTTGCTTGAGGTAGCTGAGCTGGTTCCTCGCCTCGGCCGCGGCTGCATTCGCCTCCGTGGTGTGCACCGAGTTGGTAACCTCCTGCACAATAGCTTCGGCCTCGCGGCTCTCCATCTGCAGTTGCTCGACTATTTGCTGCTTGCCTGCCAGAGCCGCCTCTGCAGCGAGACGGAGGGGAACTACGACTCTACTGACCTGATGACATAGCTCTGGGATATGCAGGCGATATTGAGGACCAGAAATATGGAAATATAGAGCATTTTGGTGCCCTCTCCGAATTCATTGTTGTAGGACGGAAAATGTCAAGAGGTGAGGTACCATGTTTCAAAAGTCTGAAAGTTAAAACTTTTTGTTAGTACGGAAAATGCGACTTTACTTTCAAATCATGTGGTTCATAATATTATCGTCTGTTACACAATTCGATTTCGCTTCGGGCTACTCATCCCGCAGGGATCTGCGAAGAGCAGCGCATCAGGTTCGAAGGAAGCGGCTGCTGACCCACGACAGCAAACTCATCGACGACGGAGGAGGATTTCAGAAAGCTGGGGAAAGTGATCACTCCAGCTGTGAAAAATCCGTGGACACAGCGTCCCAGCGATCCAAAGGCAGAAGGCTCAACTCGAAATCCCACGGCACGGGCATAGCGATGAAAGCAGCGCTAGAGGCAAAACAGGCCAACGATGATATGGCTAGTGCGGTCAAGGTGGCATCCGATCGCATTAAGCTCGAGTTCGCGGAGAAAGCGTCCGTAGCTGCCAAGGCGGCGGAGGCTGTGCTGGCGGGTAAGCAGCAGGTGCTCGAACAGCTGGAGATGGAGGTGCGGGAGGCCGAGATCATTGTACAGGAAGAGTCCGCGGAGCTAAGTTCAGCTGAAGCCAATAGCCAGTTGGCACTCAAAGCCCACCGACAGTCCCTGGAAGAGATGAAGCTGCTCTTCGCTGGCCTCAAGCTAGCCAGAGAGAATTGCGATAGCGCGGATCAGGTGTCCGCCGCCTGCCAGCAGTCCATGTCGGACAAGAGCAGCCTCCTGGAAGCCGCCCAGAAGCGTGTTTCCATCCTGCTCCGTCAGCTGAGCGAAGCCCGCAACGACTACGCCAAGACCAAGAAGGCGGCCTACAAAGCATTGTGTGCGGCCAACGAGGCAAGACAACGAGTCGACCGCGCCCAACACTGAGCTAATTGTTGACTAGTATAGTTTATATCTCTGAAACATACTGGTGTATATATATTTTTTACTGATCAATCCATAGAATAAGAAACAATGTAATCCCTAGACATGCCTTCTTATTACAAAGGTATAGACACAAGCATTGCAGTCGAGCATAGTTGAAGAAGTCTTTAATGACTTCAAGCATTGGTGACATTTACTTTAAAAGTGTTTTCTGATTTGCTTCAATGGGAATTCCACATAATTTATAGGTAAGATTTTGATGGTTCCAACTCTACACTTGTGGAAGATTTAGTATTTCCCGCTGTACAATGGCATACACGAGAATATATTTGCGATTCCAAGTCGTCATTTGCAAGCAAGTTGCTTTCACGTAAATAAAAGACATTATTTAAAATAATTTATTCTGTAGTTTATTAAACTTTTTTCTTTAGGGAATAAAAATATAAAATTCCTTGACATCGGGCAAAAAGTGCCCGCGTCTGAATGGCTGCCAAAAATGCTGTGGAACTTTGCCTGTACATTCGTATGCTTGCTAGCTTTCATGATTCCGAACCGAAATTATATAGATAATGGTTGAATTTCTCAAACCGATTTTGACAAAAATACAAATACAAAACGAGCTAACTGTAGGCTTAACTGAATCAATACAAGTTACAACTAATAGAATACAAAGGAGCTGCTTATTAAATAAAGATTACTTGTAAAGGCCGGCAATAAGAGGCTGATGTTACGAGTGAAAAAAAAACAATTTTACATATTTAAACTATTCATAAATTTAGAACACAATCTTTACAAACGAATTATACAATTTACATGGACACATTTCAAAACATTGCAATTCAATAAAAAAGTACATAAATTAAGTGCACGAATACGTGCGTGCTTAAAAATTATAGTATATAAATATGCGTTTGCGTTTGCTTTTGTTTTTCGCTTCTTTACATTTAAATTGGTGTTTTCTGTTCACAAAATAATTTCAAAGGTGATGCTTAGTTTCTTCTTGTTTACCCAATACTAGCATACATATGTATGTGTTTGTGTGTGTGTGGTGTGTATGCATGTCTAATTATATATGTATTAGGTTAGGCCAGTGGATTATTATTATTTGTAATAGTTAGTTAGTTAGTTAATTAGTTCAATTGCAACAAACATAAATACTCAATTTGCAAATGTGCATATATCTACATAAAATAGTTTAATCTGCTTTTTGTTTTTATATAATTAGAGATTTGTTGCTTCTTATGCATAATTATTTAATTACCTAACGCTTTTTATATATATATTTATGTAGATATATATATATATTTTTTTTTATATTTACAATCTAACACAAGCCCCTGTAAATAATCATTAAATGGTTGTCCACCGATTTGGCCATTAATGGGTTGATAATGTGACCAAACAGCTAACGCTACTAGTTACAATACATATATATATATATATATATATATTTATATATGTATATAGATCTTGATCGTGTGATTTGCAACATACTTATGCCTCTGTTAATTATGTTAATATATATAGAATCTGTCAAGCCTTAATATACTGAATTTCATATATGGTAGCTAATACATATGTATATATAATGCATATATTTTAAACATATTTCATATACATTTAAACCATCTCCGCCGAATACTGAAATCATCGAGTTTTCCCCATGTTAATATGTGTGTGTGTGTGTGTGTCTGTATGCATGTGTGAAAGTGTAAATATACACTTTTTAGATACATGTTAAAATATATATATCGTACAGGTTATATCAATGGGTTTGCCATATACGGGAATCCTATATGAGCACAAGTTGCATAATATTGTTATGAATGTATATATTAGTTGTGTATATATACGAATATGTATGGGATATATATTTTATATAATATCAACGTTTTAACTCTTACATTTACAACTTTTATATCTACGTCTACTTAAAATATATACTATCAAATGAAATGTATCACGATTGACCAAAAATTAGATCGAAATAACCGTTAACTACACATGTTGCTTGTTTGCTGTATTCTTCATTGAGTATGATCTGGACAGGCCCGCTGCGCCATCCATTTGTTGGATTATATATATATATATTTTGCCTAGTTTAAGTACTTGCGGCAACGCTTTGAGCCGCATGAACAGGGTATTTTCTCGTCCTCGAACGGGAATTTGTAGTCATAGGTCAGCTCCTCGCCCTGCACGATTCGACGCAGAGCAAAGATGATGATGTGCTTGTGTCCCAGTATGTCAACGACCTTGGAGTAGCAGTTCGGCTGTGAGATGAAACGATTCAAATTAGATTTGCAATTAATTGCTGCATCCTTATGCTATCCTACTCACCTCACAGGAGTGATTGATAAACCGTGCCGCATTGCCACGCATTGTGGCATCCACTACTAGATTGTCGTCGATCTTGAACATGTAGCAGCCAATGCCGCGGCTGTCATAATATCGTTCCCGCTTGTCCGTTAGCGTAGAGCGTATCAGTTCTCCAGCATACTCAATAACCATTTCACCTGTGTATTACAATTTCAATAGCAATTAGTTTGAATTTAAGGTAGGGTTAAGGACATCACGTACCCGCTTCAATATCCTTGGTGCAGTAGAGACCACGTCCATGGATGTGCGAGCGGAAGACTCCCACATAATCCTTGTAGGTCTCCTTTAGTGTACGGTACTTCATGGCCATGGGCAGATTGCTGCCAGTTCCGCGTCTACAAACATGAATCGTGAATTAGTTAAGCTCGCGCATCAGTCAGAGAGTTCTGTGACCTACCTGGGCACCAGTTCGTTATCAGAAGGTTGCACAAACACCTGTATGGGCTGCTTGCGATGCCTAGACGCTAACCAGCTGAACATATCATATTCGGATCGACTACTATACGGTTCACAGCGTGCGCACTCGTATGCGTTCTCCAGCAGCTCCTCCTGATCTGAGCCGTAATCCATGAGCGCCTGTGCATCTATTCCAGCGCCAAGTATTGTCGCATTGTTGCCAGCCCCGCTAGACGCATGTCCACCACCACCACCAGCCGTGGACACATTGCCGTTGCGTTTGTGATACTTGGGCGTATACTTGACACACTTCTCTACGCCCGGCAGCTGTTCAATCAGATACTTGAGTGCGTTCGTCTTGAGGCCAATCATTTGCACACCGCTCATGTCGGCCAGTGGACCTTCGGGCAGCGGGGTAAGGCCATGAGCTCGCCGTGCCACCTGCACAGCCTCGAATACCTTCTCCCAGATCTCGGCGATTGAGCTCGACTTGTAGGTGAAGCCATCTTCGCTTTGTATCTCGTACAACAGATGTGGCCCGCTTATCTTCTTGGGGTCACGCATTGGCGGCGGTTGTTGTGGTGCAGCTGCTGTGGGCACCACATTAGGTGGCACGGTTTCCGGCTGCTGTGGCACATCCAGCTTGGGCTTTTTCAGATCCAGCTCGACGCCTGCCTGTAGCTTCAGTTGCAACTCATGTGCTTCGGCCATTTCGTTAATGTAGGTAGCAGCTGCTTCCACTGCAGCCGTCTCCTCAGCGGTGGCTGTGAAAGCTTCGTCATCCGTGGCCACCACTGAGCCAGCGCCAGTCGTGGCCAGCACATCCTCGACCATTTGCTGATACCCAGCGCTCGCTTCGACTGTCGTCGCCGTAGCTATTGAATCGGCACAGTCATCGTTCGTCAGGTTATCCAGAATTTTGCTGATCTTCTCCTTTACCGCCGGCTCCTCGCTATCGGACATTTCGTGGTCATTGCACGCGGATGTAGCCATCTTTAGGCTAAAATCGTCATCGTCTTCCTCATCCTCCTCTGCATCATCCACCTGACTGAGCCCCTCAGTGCCGCCGCCACCGTCGTTCTTCAAGCTACCATAGTGATGCTCAGTGTCCATTGGCACCGACTCTACATGGAAGCCATGCTTTTCCAGCAGGCAGCTCTCGCTAGACGTCAGCTGAAAGCCATTATCCACGATATCCATATGCTGTTGCTGCTGCTGGCATGGCGTCGCCTCAATGAGCATTAGATCGTTGCCTTTGGACTTCTCCAGCTGTAGCTGTGCCTCCGACGACTGCTTCTCAAAGATATGCTCGCTGTAGACAGGCTCCTGCGGCTCCTGTTGCAACTGCAGCGACGTTATTGAATTTGCCTGCACTAGACTATCCAGTGTCGCGTTCGTCTTCAGCTCCGTCTCGTAGCTAGGCGATTTCTGTTCCAGCTGTGCATAGCATTTGACCACAGGCTTCTGGGTGGATGCACCCGCAGTTACTGGCTCCTCTATGGGCTTTGGCGGCGTTGGCGACTGCACCACGACATCAGTGTCCAGTGACGCCGGCTCCTGACGCTGTTGCATCGGCAGCACCCGATTCGTGGGCCGGCTATTTATTGTGATGCTATTCTGCTGTGCCACAGTGGTGTTGCTGTTAGCGCTGACGGCTATGGGCTGCTGCTGCTGCAGCGGGTTTACCACATTAGTGGGCAGCGAATTGCTGGCATAATGCTGCAGTCGTGTGGGGTTGCCATTGATGAGCAGATCCGCTGGCTGCTGTTGCTGCTGCAGCTGTTGTAGTTGCTGAGGCTGTTGCGACTGCTGCTCAAGCAGTTGCATTGGCTGCCCCTGCAATGCCTGCGTCATTACGAACTGGGTGGTTGCCTGTGGCTCCGATCCGTTCACTATGCTGATAATGGGCTGCTGTGTGGGTAGCAGCTGCGGCACGGACAGCTGCTGTTGCTGCTGTTGTTGCTGCTGCTGTTGCTGTTGCTGTGATTGCTGTTGGAGTTGGAGTGGAGCGGGCAAGCGTTGTTGTAGCAGCGCCACCTTCGGCACCTGACTAACCACCGCTGGCGACTGTTGCTGCTGCTGCTGCTGTTGATGTTGCATTGCGGCCGCTGAGGTAGGCAGCTTGAGTGCCGGCTTCATGAGCTTGGGCTTCACCTCCACCTTGTGAATGGGCCTTATCAAGTTTGTCTTCTTCTGCAGCGGCTTCGACGCAATGCTGGGCGGTGCACCACACGTGGTACCCGTCTGTTGCACCACCGCCTGCTTGTTCTTCAGCTCGTTCGTCAGCTGTTGCCGTTGAAATTGTGAGTTAAGTTTCATATGCGCATTGCCATTAAGCTGTTGCTTTGGCTGCGTCTGCTGTTGCTGCAGATGATGTGGTTGTTGCTGGTGCTGCTGCTGCTGCTGGTGGTGCTGCTGCGTGACCACATTAGTGGGCAAGACTTTGTTGACCACCTGGGCCTGCTGTGGTTGCGGTTGCACCTTGCTCAGCACTGAGATTGGGGCCTTTGTCGTATTTGCATTGCGCTTCAGTTGGGCGACTGGCGGAACTTTGGCCGTGACCACCAGTGGGCTCACATACTCCGACATCGTTGGCTGTGTGGACGTTGTGGGCGTGGTCTGGAACTGAAAGCCAGCATTATGCAGCATTTGTGTGGTGGCGTCATCTGTCGTCTGCGACTGGCTCTGTTGCAGTACGCTGGCGGTGTTCCAGCCAGTGGTGCTGCCCGCATCCACCGCATTGTTCAGCACTACATAACCAGCGGGCAGGTCGACAATCGGTTCGATTTTACTAGCCTGGAAGACCTGCGTCGTCGTCGCAGAGAAGCTGGCATTCTGGCTGAGCACACCCGGCATGGCCGTCGATACGAACTGTTGCGAGGACATGACCGTGTTTTGGACGATCGTCTCCAGTCCGTAATACATGGGCTGCGTGGCCAGTATGACCTGGGGTGTGGCTGTGGCAAATTCCAGGCCCGTGGTGCCGCCGCCAGTGGTGCCGCCCAATATGAGCGGCTGCTGCGCTGTGGTGTTCTGAGTGCCGTCTCCTCCAGTGGTTAGCTGAAGCGTCTGCGGCTGGATAAGCGTGCCAATAACTTGGGGCTGCGCCTGCAGCTGCCCGGTGAGCATCTGCAAACCTGAGTTGGTTGGCGCCGTGGTCAGTACAAGATTGCCACTTGCGTCCGTTTGCAGAAATGTGGCACCCCCGCCCGGAGTTGTCAAGAACGTGGGCGTGGCCGTTGTCTGCTGCGGCTTATAGTCATTTCCCGTTGGTATCGAGATGTACTGCAGCGGCTGGTTTTGGCTGCCATCTCCGGTCACAAACGAGATGATGTTCTGCGACTGCGTTTGCGGCAACAGCAGCTGCTGCGTTTGCGGCTGTGCGTTGCTCTGGAAGAGTAACTGTGGCTGCAACAGATTCTGGCCAAGCAACTGGGTGGTGCCGCCGGTGGACACAGTTATGGGCTGTTGTTGATGCTGTTGTTGATGATGTTGCTGCTGTTGCTGTTGCTGGGGTTGCAGCTTCGCCTGAATGGGTTTCACACCTTGGGCCGACTTCAACTGCTTCTGCTTGGCCGCTGCCGTTGCCTGCTGCGCCGCTTTAGTGGCAACCGTTTTGAGCGGCTTGCCTGTGCCACGCAACGGCAAAACGATTTTCTTATCGCTGTTGGTCGCCTGCAGTGTTTGATATGTAGTCGTCGTCGGCATCGACGTCGGCACAGTTTGGTGCAACAACTGCGTTGCTCCATTGCTCTGTGGCAGCTGTATGAACTGCTGAGTTCCATCCGGATTTGTGGATAGCGCAATCAGCTGCGGCTGCGCCTGCGCGGTCATAGTGGGCTGTGTCAGGGCAAAGCCCCCGCTCAGATTGGCCAGGTTCTGCAGGGAGTTGGCATAGAGCTGCAGCTCGTCATTCCCATTCGAAGTAGCTTGAGTGGTATTCGGCTGGGACAGAAAGAAGCCATTGCCCAGGGACTGTGCCTGCAGCTGCAACGCTTGCAAGCCCTGCAGACCCTGCACGCCAAACTGTCCCAAGGTGGCCAGGTTCTGCACCTGTGGAAAAGACTGCAGGTAGTTGAGTCCACCCTGATTGCTGAGCGTGGCGGCGGCGATCGCTTGTTTCTGCAGTTCATTGAGGCTCTCAGCGCTGAGCTGAGCGGTGCCCGTTGTGGTCTCCGACTCCGATTCACTGGTGGACATGGGCTCACAACTGGCCAAATGCCGCTGAAAAGAGTCGTAGTTCCGATATGTGCACTGACAGCGTTCACATTTCACCTGCCCCGTGAACTGGGCCGTGGACAAGTTGCCGTCTCCGCCAATGATGCGGTACTCGGTGATGGAGTCGTCTACGCCATCCATTTGCATAATCTTCAATTTGGCGGGCTCTTCGCGGGCTTCGCTCTTCTCGAAATAGTGCTTCGCCGCACTCCATGTAAAGCTCTTGGTGCGCATAGCTGCACTCCCATCGGCGGGCAACTCGCTGCTGCCGCAGAGGGACTGACGCCTCGTGATGCCGGCGACGGTTGCCATCTCCTTTTTGCTGCGCTGATTGAGACTCAAAAGCACACCCTCGGCGAGGTTCTTGGAGAGCTTGCGCCGTTTGAAGACCGCAACGCTGCTGCCATCCATCTTGGGCCAGGAGCGTGTCTGAGCAGTGGCCGTTTTCTTGAGCACCTCGCCGCGTTGCTTCGCTTGAGTGGAGCTCCGTGCTGCGGATAACATGGCATCTTCGACAGGATTACTAGCTGGCCAGTAATTGCTCAGCTCCAGTTGCTTGCTTAGGCTGTTCGAATTGCGTGTGTCATCGTCGCAGATGCTGACCGAACCGCCCGTCGCTTGGGACGTCGCCGTTGTGCCGTCCTTGGATTGCTCACTCATTGCAAACAGTTCGTTCTTATCGCCGAGATCCTCGTACATGAAAATGTCCAGCATGGAGATGCCGTCGAGCAGCTCGTGCGGCAAATCCTCGAATATGGCATCCTTTATCTCTGGCGGCAAGAGATCCGCATTCTGTTGCGGCTCCTCCTCGGTGTTTTCATCGGGTGGCACATACGAATCGGGAAACTCGGCCCAATCCGTTTCCAGCAGATCGCTCCGTGCCAGACTGTTGTGCCACCGGGCTATCTGCGCCAGTCCGAGCTGCACCACCGAGCAATTGGGATTGGTGTGATCCACAGTAAAGTTTCGTCCAGCATCGAGCGTTAACGTGGTGGAGTAACTGTTCTGTATGGTGGTACGTACCGTGTACTCTACTATCTTCCAGGGCTCCTTGGAGGACCAATAGAGCCGACTGCACAGAAAGTTTATCGGAACAATGGCCTCAAAGGAGTCCGAGAAGCGCGGCACAATCGAACCCAATTGTCGCACCTCCAGAGATCCAATATGGAATTGCACCTTAGCGGGCTCAATCAGCTTTTTGCGCTTGCGATCCAGCTCCACGTAAACAGGACGCGACACCTCAAAGTTGGATTCGTAGGTAACGCCCGGTGACCCATTGGCCTTGAGCGCGTTCCGAGCATGAGTCGGACAATACATGGACTTGTCGGTGAGAAAGGCACAATCGATGCTGCGCGCACATGGATAATGATAGTGCTCGCCGCAGGACTTGACATTGCAGCCAACGGTGGCGCCTCGATTACCACACACGGTGCACTTAATCATACGTCCTCGCGACACAGCACTGTGCACATTTTGCAGCGAGCCGTCAATTTCCTCAAACACCTCCGCGGACCACATCGCGCAATTCGTGTGAACCCAGCAGTCATGGCCACAATAAAGCAGTCGCGCCTCCTCCCCCGACAGGCCCTCGCCGCTCTTTCGGCAGAAGAGGCAAACACGCGTATCAAGACGAGTCTTAATCGCACAACCGCCCAGATCATCCACATCATCCAGCGGTATATCCAATAGGCCCACACGCGGTGCTTGCGTTGCTGTGTGATGCTCGGCATATGTAGATGGGGACTCCTCCAGCTCCTCATAGCCACATGACTCGAACATGTCCTCTTCGAGGGCATCTGTGCAGGCCTTGGTCTCATTCTGGAACCAAGGAAACTGCTCGCTAAGCAGCTCCTTGTACGCAATGTCCAGTTCATCACAGTTGCTCTGCTGTATCACCTGGCTCATGTCGTAATTAAATTCTGCCAGCGAAACGTAGGCATTGCTAGCGATCTTTTGCTTAATGTCCACTAGGCTGAAAGATTGTGATTGACTCAACGGCTGCAGGCAGGAACATGGCACCGGCGTCGACGGCTTAGGATTGGCACAGTGTTGCTCCTTGAACTCGTAGACATCGTCGCTGTTCTGGCTCTCGCCATCGCTGCCCAGCCCGTTGTAGGTGAACTGCAATGCCTTGGGTTGCAGTTTGCCCTGGCTATGTGCCTTGCCGCCCGCACTAGCTCCTCCTGCTGCGCAGCTGCAGCGCAGCTTCTTGCGTGGACTAAGCTTGAGTAGGGCGCAGGCTTGCCGCGATTTGCTCAGCAGCTTAAGTACACTGTACAGACTCGACTTGAACTCCTCCATGACAGCCTGACGCCACTCGTCCGCCTTGTTACGGGAGACATCGCAGCGTCGCGCGCACTTTTTGCATATGAATTCAATGGACTCGGGCAGCGTGCTCAGCAGATTGTACTGCTCGTCGCTGAGACCCTCACACTTGGAGTGCACCCACTGGTTGCAGTCGCCACACTCCATCATCTTCAGGTCGAAGTCGTTGTCGTCGTAGCACTTTTGGCAGATGGGACAAAAGTTTCCCTTTTTGCGCAGCTTGAAGCAAGCGGTGCACATAGGCAGGTTGCCCACGAACTTGGACACCTTGGTGGTGGCGCAGGATTTGCATTTCAAACAGTTGACGCAGATGAGCGGCCGGTCGGCGCCCAGCAAACGCTTGCTGGTTCCCAGGCAGGTGCTGTGATAATTCTTCTGGCATTTCTGACACTTCACCTTCGAACCGGACGACATGTTGCACGTGTAGCAGACGGTGCAACGCGGGCACAGCCAGTTGAGCCGTTGCGTCAACTGATTCAGAGCCGTATTGGTGGCCGCTGAAATGGCGCAGGCATTGCTGGATGTCTCCAGCAAGCTATTCATCAGCGTATCATCAAAGGAGCTGTGCTTCAGATTGTACTCGTCCAGCACACAATACTGATGATAAGGCTCGCAGCAGCAGGCGCAAAAGATGAGAGGATCCAGGCCCGTCGAGCCGCACAGAAAGCAGAGCGCACGCTGCGCCACTGTCTCCGTGACAATCAGGCCAAAGCCCGTTTGGCACACCTCAGCCGGATCGTAGTTCTCCCAGAAATCTATTGAAATCAGCGCCTTCAGCCGATTCACCTCCTTGGCCAACGCACGGCGACTTTGCGGAGCAGCCGCTTGACTGCCAGCATTGCAGCTAATCTCGTAGTTCCGCTGCTTCTTACTGGCCACCAAACCGCTGGCTCCTGACGTCACAGTTGCCGTCGTATTCCGCGTGGTCACCTTACCCTTAGAGGATCCAGCTGTAGTCGTCGCCTTTTTAGCCTCTGTTTGCGTATTTGATTTTCCGCTTCTCGATTCTAGCACAGTCTTAACAACTGGTTGGGCTTCAGCTGAGACTTCGATAGCCGCTGGCTTACAGGTGGCACAATTATCGTTCTCATCGATGATCATTTGCGCGGGCGGCGGCGACTTGGGCTTTTTGACATTGATCTCTGATGTTGTTGCTGGTGAAGTTGCCTCTACCGCTGCCAGCTCATCTTCCTCGTCGCCAAAGGTGGCTAGCGGCTGTCCAAGGACAATAGATGCACTGCGACATACGTGCTTTACACGCGGTCCCTTCAGGTCAATGCGCTGGCGCTTTAAGTTATCCGGCGCCGTCGATGTTGTGGTTGGCTCAACTGTGTCCATTGCATCGTTAGGAGCTATGGTGGAGCTAGTCTGAGATGTAGATGCAGAAGAAATGGTAATAGGCGCTGCAGTTGCCGTCGCTGTTTGCTGTTCATCCATTTGAGTTTCTGCTGTGTTGGCCTCTGTCGTCTTTTTGGCGATGGGACTAAGCTGCTTTTCGTTTTCCTGTTCCCTTGACTTATCCTTGTCCTGCTTGGCCTTGCGCGTGGTTTTATTTGCCATAATTGCTGTTTCACTGGTGCCAGGCACGGGACTTAGACCAACTGTTTCCACGGATGCGACTTTTGACTCTTTGGGTTTCTTATTATCGCTGCCAATTTTTAAGAACAAAGGCTTTTCGAGAATGGCGGGCCGCAACAATGGAGTACTGCCAAAGGTAACATTATTCTCGGCCAGAGGATTCGATTTGATTGTGTTTACTGCAGACTCTGCACTGGGTTTCCACTTGATGGTCGTACTGGAGCTTGCAGCAGTTATTGAGCTAATTGGCGCTGTGAAACGCATACTAGCTGTTGGCGACAGCAGCTCCGTACACTTGTCAACCTCGGGCGCCATCTCATCCCGCATACTAGCGGGCAAAATGGCACTCAAGCGACTTCTATGCCCAATGGGCAGCTGGAATGCCGCCAAGCATTTCTTAAGCCAGCACGCCGTGCAGCGCTCTTTGTAAAGCTTTTTGAAGTTCTTCAGTTGGCTCTTGAGCGATTGTATGCTGCAGTTGCCACCTGTTGGATAATGAAATGGTATTTATTTATATATTTGACGGGTTTCAGTAGCTGCTTACCGTCTGCTCCTTTGCACTGTAGCTGCTGACTAGCCTGTGTTGGCGTCGATAGCTTGGATATCTTTGTCATTCTGGAGTTGAACTTGCAACAGACCTCACAGGCAATTACGCCGTATTTGCGCGCCAGCGACGCCTCCTTGTTATTAACTGGTGCACAACAAATAGCGCACGAAGACGTCACAGCTACAGATACGTAAAAGAACATTTAAATTGATATTCAAAAAGAAATCTTTATTCCATGATTCACATACCTGAGCTCGCATTAGTAATAGAGCCAAAGGATACAACATTTGCGGGCGAAATGGCACTTGATGGCACCGGCAACGGCGCAGCTGTGGCTAACTTGGCGCCCACAAACGATCCACTCTTGTCCGTTTGGAATTGCAAGCGCGGCTGGCGCAGCACAAAACTGCTGTTGAGCTTCATAGTGCCAAAGCTAGGAAACGTTTCCTTGGCTAATTTCTGGCTTAAAGCAATCGATGACGACGATGATGACGTCGACGAAGCGACCGTTTCGCTAGCAAAGTCACCCAGCCCAAAGTAGTTCTTCGGCTTTGGCTTGGCAATCACTTCGCTGCTGTTCTTCTTACAGCTAATCCCACCCACCTCAAGCAGCCGCTTGTTGGGCTTGATAATGCGAGATGATCGCGTACTCCGTTTGGGCAGCACGAAATGCTTATCCATGACCAGCTGCCTCTCCTCGCCATCTTTTTCATCCAGGCTAGCCGGTGCTTCGGCACTCTTCTCGGACGCTGCCTCTTCGTTATCGTGAACTTCATCATCATCGATGTCATCATTTTCCTCAATTTCATCGCTGCTTGCCGAACTACAAATTATAATTAAAGTGTCAGTTATATTAAGCACTTCATATTGAAAAAAAAATTAATTCTTACAACATATAAAGAAAGTAAATTTAAATTATATATGCAATACTATATCTGGTTTATTGGCTCTAAAATCAATTTACTTTGAGGTTAATTATTCATTAATTAATTTGCTTACCCATCATCATTATCGTTGTGCTCAGATGTTTTGGGCTGAAGCTCCTGCTTGCGAAATGTGACACCGCTCGAAACAGCGTCCTCATCGTCCATTGGCGCGCCAAAAGCTCGAGACAGGCCAGAGCCAAAGAGAGTTGTGGAGCTGGATTCCTGTATGGATGATGTCGACGCATGTGCCGATCGAAACTTCAGCGAGTTGAGCTTGTCGATGTTGGAGTTCTTATTGAGTATCTTGGACAGTATGGAGGGACGCACTATAAACTCGCTGCCTCGGCAATATGTGAGCGGTCGATTCATGCTGTCCTTCTTCATGATCGAGACGATCGGCACCCGATTGTCGGGATTATAGAATCGCTTCACCACCGACTTGTCATCACTGGTTTCGAGTATGTTCTTAAAGGTAACCGTTTTCTTTTGTTTTGTCGCCGTTGGGGCTCCTGGGGCAGCACTCGTGCCGGCCACCGCATTGGAACTGGGACTCGCGCCAATCGATTTGACTGTAGCGACTGTAGTCACTTCTGGACCGGCCTCATTGACCATTTCGATTGAAGCCTTTAGCTGCAAAAACGTAAACGACAGGTTAGTCATAAAGGTTCCACTCGATGTCTTTTAGCCAATCAATAATGCATGCAAGTAAAA
The DNA here is from genome assembly GCA_035045545.1 of Drosophila gaucha. Taxonomy (NCBI): domain Eukaryota; kingdom Metazoa; phylum Arthropoda; class Insecta; order Diptera; family Drosophilidae; genus Drosophila; species Drosophila gaucha. The sequence goes on from JAWNOY010000129.1 coordinate 685,164, forward strand.
ACAACTAAAAACGAACAAATAGCAACTACATGCATGCTCGTAAAAACTAAAGCAGGCGAATAAGCATGCAAAGCAAAGCAAAGCAAAACAAAGCATGGCAAGGGATACACGAATAGGGTATGGGATGCAGAGAGCCGGGGTGCAGGGTGTAAGGGGGTGTAGTGTGAGCAGTGAACAGTGAGCAGGGAGCAAGTGCAAGTTTTGGGGGAAAAACGAGTTATGTGCAGGTACAGGCAGGTAGGTAAGCAGGCAGGGCAAAGCGCGAAAACGTCATAAGAGCCAATTAAGCAGGTAAGCGAGCAGCTCACAGGCAATAGGCAGACAGGCAGGCGATAGGGTAACCACTAGTTAGTTAGCAAGTAAGTACAAGCCGAGTCCGGGGCGCATAATTTAGCGCCCGACTTGACGGGGTTCTTATTTACATTGCCTGAAATGGGGCAGAATAAGCAAATAACACGCAACACACAAAAGACGAGACACCAAACAAAAAAAAAAAATACAACAAAAAATCACTGAGTTAAATCGGCTTTAACTTATTTATACATACATATATGTGTGTTGCATGTTGGCATGTGTGTGTGTGTGTTGCATTTATAAAGCGGGCGCGTATCGTGTGTACAGTACAACATGATCTAAAGAAATCCACTTACCATTGCAACATCTTCGCCAGCGCCTGCTGCTGCGGCTGCTGCTGCTGCTGCTGCCTCAACCACTTTTGGCTCGACGCTGGCAAAGGGGTTCGCTAGCAGGCCAGCTGTGCCTCCCCCGCCCCCAGGAGTTGCTGCCAGTGACGTCCCAGGCATATTTGACGGCGACGCCGACGCCGATGTTGACGTCGTTGCTGCCGTCGTTGTCAGCGCAGCAATCGCTGAAGCCGTCGCCTTCGTTGTCGTAGGAGCAGATGATGATGAAGACGAGGAAGGGCAATTAAGTTGCAATTGCTGTTGCTGTTGTTGTTGTTGTTGCTTGAGTTTCGACGTCGAAGGCAACATCACCTCTGCTCTGGCCAGATTCAAGTTTTTGAATTTTTTATTGCCTCCTTTGCGTGCACGCTGCAACGCACCGAGCCCCGGTCCAAAGGCAGCAGCAGCAGCAGCCGCAGCAACGACAGCAGCGGCGGCTGTTGCCTTCTTGTCATTGCCGCTGTCATCGTCGTCATCGTTGTTTGTGTCCTCGGCCTCGTCGGGCCCTGTGGCAATGCAGTTGTTAGGCTCGATATTGTTGCCTTGATTTTTGCATTCCCTGACCTCCGCGGGCACTGCACTGGATGCCGCTGTGGCGCTCTTGTGGTGACTGCCTCCATTTACACTGCCGCCATTTGTAGTGTTGCCTCCACTGGATCCATTGCCGGCGCTGCTGCCACCTTCGGTGGCTGTAGCAGTCGCAGCACTGCTGGATGCACCACTGTTACCACTGGTCGCCGCACCACTTGGCGCATTATCATCGTCATCGTTATCACAATTGTTGCCCTTCTCCCGCGACGCTGAGCCGGCGCTTTGTTCGCCTTGCTGGTGCTGCTCCGTTGCCGCTGTGGCCGCTGCGCTAGCAGCCGCTGCCGCATCATCCTCCAATTGCAGGACACTTATCCGTTTACGATTGATCGACTTGGATGGTTTCCCGGGGAACTTAGAGCGGCCCATAATATACGCACTTGCTGATCTTTGATTTTTTGCATTTGTATTTGCATTGGCAAATCGTTGCTGTTGACCCGACTGTGTTTGCAACGCGTTGTTGGCGGCACAAACTTTCCTTACAGCGGCTGCTGGGAACAATGCAAAAATAAAAAAAAAATAACAACGTTCACGTGAGTCCAAAAGACCGGTATTAGTAACGCGGGACGACAATATCAACAAAAGCAGCGGCAACAGCAACAAGAGAAACAACGTCAGCCAATGCCTGTAACCGAACCACGTTTGGAATGCGTCAATTTCCCCCTTGAACACTACTCACAAGCACATATATATACACACACACACACAGAGAGACACCCGTGGGCTGTAGTTTCTGTGGTTACCGATTCCACTCCACTCCACTACACTCCACACTCCCCTCTTCAAAAACGCTTTACTCGTTTTGTTAGTTCGTTCCTTTTTTCGTTTAGCTCGTTTTCGCGCGCGTTCCTCGCTCCTTGCTTTGCAAATTACAACTACTAAAGCCGAATGGCCGAACGTGACGTCGCTACGTGCGGCAGTCGCCTCGGTTACTTCGTTGTTGTACTTCGGCTCTCGCTTGCGCTCTCTGCCTTTCGGCACACACGAACACACAGACAACCCGCCGCTCTCTCGACTGTCGCTCTTTTTTCGCTCCTGTCGCTGTCGCTGCCTTTGCCTCTGCTAAAGGTGCAATTGCAGCTGCCTTTGTCTCGCTGTTATTATTGGTTCGGCTCCTGCAGACGGTTGCCACGTCTTGCGTGACCACCGGCACACACACCACCTTTTCACTCTGCTACCACTAAATATATAGTTTACAAAAAAAAAAAAAAAAAAATCGTCGCAATAACAACAACTGCTGCTTCTTAGCTCCTTAGCACGCGTTCGTCTTTGTCGTTCGCAGACTCCTGTCGCGCCCTCCCTCCCTCTTCTAGCACCTTTTTACGCTCTTTCGCTAGCCTGCGCTCTTGCGACGCGTTAATCGCACCGCTCTTCCCTCCCCGTCAACGTTTCATCGACGTTTTAAGTGGTTTTTCTACTTCGGACGGACTTGAACTTTTTTCTACTTCGCAGGATTTTCTTGTTATTCTCTGTTGTTGTTGCTGTAACTGCTGTTGTTTTTTTTTTCTTTTTTCGTTTTTTGCTAGAAATTGAAATTCTTACTGTTGTTGTTCTTGTTGAAGCCCACTACCCTGTTAAGTGGTGGGTTTTCCTTTATGACTGCCTTTTTACGACAGTTTTTCTTTTCTTTATGATGTCTTATGGTGACGCGAGCATGAAAATTCTTCTTTTTGCGCGTTTAGTTTTTCTGCGTTTTGAGTTTTTGCTCGTTGTATTTACAATTTTCCACATTGCTGTACTTTCGCGAAACGTTGCTCAACTATGTTAGCAGTTCGGCCGCGGCTGCCTCATCAAAAACAACATCATCATTATTATCATTATGATCATTTTCATTATCATTGTAATCATCTACATCATTACATACTAACAACACACTCACACTAATACTTGCACACTTTTTGCGCATTTATATGCTTTATGTGCGCGCGTATGCCCGTATATATATATGTGTGTGTGTGTGTCTGTTTGCGAATTTTTGTCTTAGCGCGATTTCTTGAATCTGGAAAAATTATTGAAAAGGGGGAAAACAAAGTAGAAATTTATTAGTTCGCTTCGTCGCAGTTGGCAAACAAGTTGAGATTTTTACTGTGTGGGTGTGTGCGATGACTGTATGAGTATGTAAGTGTGAGTGTGTGTATGAGTAAATAAGTGAGTGAATGTGAGTGCACGGGTGAATGTATTTTATTTGCTACTGTTGTTGTTGTTGTTGCTTGCAGGAGCTGCATGTGACGGTTAACCAGGTTTGCTGAACTACTTAATGGCTGATGGAATAAGAATGAGGTGAAAAACGTTCAACTGCGTGTGCGCCACCCAACCCCACCCCCTCTATGGCCATCCCACTCTTTCGATGACTTGTTATTGCAGTTTTCTTTTTATATTTTATTTGGTTTTCTGTTGTTTTATTTTTTTTTAACTAGCTGCTGTTGCAATTGAGTTTGCCCGAGCATTGGCTGCATGCATGAGTCAGTTAGTCAGTCCGTCAGTTGGTCAGTTCGTCAGTTGGTCGGTTCGTCAGTTCGTGCTTGGCTGATTGTTTTTGTGCAAAAGGTGTTTGTATTTGCCTAGAGACACACGACACGGCACGACAATAGGCGACCCGGTAGCGGCACCGATTACCACAACAGTTACTGTTGTTTCTGGCACCACTGACTTGTCGGCCTGGCCAGAGCTGGTTAACTGTTAGTTAGTTAATTATGCAGCTAGTCGATCATGTCAACTGTACTCCAAGTGCATTTTTGCTTTGTAGTTTGTTTTTCCTTTTTCTTTGAATACCCATCAAATCAAATTGTTTCAACAGGGTAGTAGCTTTTTATTATATTACGTTTTTAAGCTTAAGTTTCCTCATATAATATTAATGAATTTTAAATTAAATTTAAAAACAGTTTTAAAAGGATGTTTTTTCAGGAACTTCTCTTTACAGAGAATATTTTCAATAAATTTGTTTTTATTAGATTGGTGATATTCTGATTGAATACAAGCTCCTCTTGCAGCTTTTGCAGGGTAGTTTCTACCCGATCACTCTCAATGAAAGCACTCCAGTTTTTACTCCAGATTTTGCAGCTTAGGCCAGTCAATAATATAGTTTCCCATAAACATACATACATATGTATGTTATATGTACATGTATAAGCAACTATGTCTGAGATAGCAATTTCATTTAAAGCTTGAATTGCTCGTTGTTGATTTTCTTTTATCTTCGGCATGATGTAAGCTTTAAGTTCAATTCGATTGAATAACGCTTAAATGCATATAAATACATTCCCTATGTAAATGTGCATGCATATTGCGATTAAACTAATTGCAGACAGATAATCGCACGTAGTGGGGATTGAAATTGATTATCTTATAAGCGATTTATAGTGTTTGATTGATGATCAAGTATAACAGGTTTAACATGCTGAATATGTGTATTCAACCCATGTATATAACATACATATATAGTATATCACATCTTCAGTAATCGTTAAAATTCATAACTATTTCAATTACCTATTCTATCCAATATAATACCAACCCGAAGACTTGGAATTACAGAAAAGTCTAGAATCCTGACTGTCTGTTCATTTAATATAGGAATAATTACTCTTTGACGATAATTGTTCTTTATTGAATTGTATTCCCTAATAAGTATTTACTACATAGTATAATGGATAGCACCCCATTTATTGATCGCATCCAGGTTACACAATTGATCGCGATAGTCATCACTTCATCGGCTGTATTCAAATGTGATGTTGGGGTTGCATTCCGATTGCATTGTGTGATGTCATGATGATTATAAAAATTATTTTAATTGTGTGATAGAATCGATAGCAATTAAATAATAGGTATTAAATCTATATGAATCTTGATGCATATATTAAACTGTGGGGCGAATAACATGACAAATGACATAACAAACTAAAGGTTAATTTGCTCAAGCTCAAAACAATTGTCAACAATTTAATACTCTCCGAGTCGCTCGCACACAATCAACAAAATACGAACTACAAACTACGCTTTAAATTGCAAATTGAACACACAGTGACATAGAAAACTTGCCAACTAGAATTAATAACAACGCGGCGTTGACATCAATTAAGTAAATCGCTATAATTATACATACATTCTTACACATGTACATACATACATACTTGCATATGTATGTATGTATGTCATATGTTACTGAGACCCACCGTCGAGCGCAGGAATATTGAACTAATCAATAAAATCTCTAAATATGACAAAATGCGACTGAACACTATTCAAAAATGCGCACAAATGAGAAGGCAAAGCAAATGAAAATGTTGCAATTAAAGAATAAAGACTGAGACATATCCTGTAATAATAATTGGAAGAGAGAAAACTATCGATTAAGGACATATGATCAACCTGGGATGAGGTAGAGTTACCATCTAGATATATTTACAGTCGAATCCCCCGCTAAAACCTCGAAAAACTCTATAATTCGTAAATCCGCTTGAGAAACAAATTTTTCAAAATCCTGTTCGATAAATCGAATTCCAAATCAGCAAACATTATATATTTTACAGTTTTATTGCTAGAATCCAAATTATACACATATGTATACAAGCCTCTTGGGGCGTGGCAGCCCAAAAAATAAATATATTTTCCAGAGTTTTAGAACAAGGATCATTAACTTTTGTACTGTGAATCACTGCTGACCTCCTCTAAAGATATTATTTTATTTTTCTAAAAAAAAGATTAATCCTGAAAGCTACATTTCAACGACAACCATAAATTATATTGACCTGACTTAGGCAACTTTGACATATTTTCAAAGTAAACAAAAGCGAATATCCTCTCGGTAAGTGTATAAAATAAGCGATTCATGGAAATATTTTGAGTGCTACAAATAAATACAAGTCACGCGAGGTGCGTGGCGTAAGGTGGAGATGAAAGTGGTTCTGAGGCCGACGGTGGCTGACAACAAACTACATACGCACATATTTATATTCAACAATCTCCACTCGCCGACGACCGAGCGGATCAATTCGTGCAAGCGAGTCGAGGCGAGCGAAGCCGAATTGAAACGAAGTAGCAGCCGAGCTAAAACGACGGCGACAACGACGCCAAGGCGCGAGGCCGCACACACACCTTTAATTTAATTGCCATCAATTATGGTAAAAAGATTAAGAAATCAAAACAAGCGCAAAACGTACAAAAACATGAATAAGGCGAATGAGAAGCAAAACGAAACGAAACATGAAGACAGACTGTCACACAGACACGCACAGGCATAAGCACACGCACACACGCTCAGGCAGGTAAGCAACGACATAGACAGAGACAGCGACATACTCAAACAGTCGCACACACAACTTGCAAATTGCGAGTAATTGAGCAGATTAAAGTCAAGCAGCGACAGCGACAGCAACAGCAACAGAGGAGGGAGCAGACCAGACAGACAGTCAGGCAAGCAGGCAGGCAGGCAGGCAGGCAGGCAGGCAGGTAGGTAACAACAGCAACAACAATAACAACATCAACAACGATGCCAGCGAGATGTCGATTGAAAACCGAATCGACTGACGAACGATTAAAAACGTGAGCCCGACAATCACAACAACGAACTACCAAATAGATACATACATGCATACATATGTATGCACACAGAGGGCGACAAAATATGCACACACACACACACTTATGCCTACATACATGCATGCACACAAGTATGTTAATTTGCATGAAATTATGCAAAAGTTCCCAAATGATGTGTACGTATGAAGGCATGTGCAGGCCAGACCAGCAAGAAAACATGAAAAATGAGACCAAAGACCAGTGTAAATAAGAGAGCAATGGAGCCGAACAAGAGAAAGCCAAACAGGCCAAGCGGAGCAGCTGAAGATGTTGAATTAAGCAGCAAAAGACAACAAGCAACAAATGTGTCCCGTTCACAGATAAAAAGAGAGCGGCTAAGACAGACAGACAGAGAGAGTAACAGAGAGAGAGAGAGAGAGAGTGCCGAGGCCGAACCGAAGCGAAGGTGGGGGCCAATTAATGAGCGTGAGAGCAAAGTTGCGGGGGTGTGAGAGAGAGAGAGAACTTGTATGTGTGTGTGACTGAGTGCGGCATAAGCGATTGAGGAGCCCAAAAAGACGTCCAAATCAAAACACGCAGTAAAGGTGAAAGAAAATGTGCGCGCCAATATGTGGGAGCACAGCCCAAAAGTACTATATACATACATATATACATATATATGTATATATCTATGTGTATATGTATATGTGTGTGTGTGTTTTGTTAGAGGTGTATGAATGAGCATTGAAGGCTGAGCGCGAAATGCTGTTTGCTGCTCAATTGCCACGAATACGAAAGCAACAACATCAACAGGAGCAGCAGCAGATAATTATAGCTGTTGCTCTGCTACTGTTGTTATTTGAATTAAAGATGGATGTCAAAGTTTATTTTTGAACGCACTAAATTGTATATTTGAAAGCCTTTTTTTGTTAATTTTCTTACATTAAAATATTTACACATATACATATATAAATATATATGTATATATTTATATGCGGAATCACGCAAAGAATTAGGTATAGCGTGTCACGACACGCGCCCAACTCTAGTTTGATTTGCTTTTGTTGGCGTTAATAATTATTGGTGGTGTTGGTGGTGGGTTCTTTTCAAGTGGCAGCAGCTGCTGCACGCACTGCAAAATTTCAGCACAATATCTAATACAAATGGAAACTAATATTTGGACAAGAAAATGTAATATTTGCGAGATGTGCTCATCAAGTTGATGATAGTTGCAGTTACCAATGCTCTTGTCGTTGCTTCTGCTCAGCCGAGCGTAAATACAGACGGCAACAAATTTGTGACGTTTCAATAATTCAGGCATTAGCCTATGGCCCACTAACTGCGGCTGCTGTTGACTTTTGAAAGGCAAATTTTTGCATACATTCAAACATACACACATACACACATACATGTATACACGCATGCATTTGTAGAAACAGATACACACGTACATTCAAATGCAAATACACACAATGTTATGGGCAATTACTCATTTTGCGAGTAGTTTTTGACGCTCACACACTTTAGATTCGGAATTCGCCGTTTTTTGATCGACAAAAAATGCCAAAGCAAATATGGTGTCAAAGGAGAGCGCGCGCGAGAGAGCGAGCGAAAGAGAGAGGGAGGGACACACACACACTCGCAAGGCATATGCAAATAAATATAATACAAACACGTATAAAATATTTCATAATTATTCATCAAAAAGTTAGCCGCAGCAGCCTTAGCTATCAATGCCGCCGGCCACGACACAGACAACAACAACAACAATAACCAAACAAAAACTGAGAGAGCAATAACAACAAACACAACGCGCTGTCGTAAGCACAGCAACTCAGGCCAATCGATTTGCCAGTTATTCATTTTATTGTCCACACATACGTATTTAAATATACATATATATTTTGTGTGCGTGTGTGCGTGTGTACATAATTTATTAAAAAGTATTAACAGCAACGCAAACGATCAGCTCAATTTTAGTTATAAATACAAGCACTTAGTCGCATTGGTGCGTGCGAGAGGCAAACTGTAGTAGACCGAGGGAGATAGCACGCGTATTTGATTTAAAATAAGAGCTTGTAACAAAAACAATTAACTGTATGTACTCACTAGACACATTAAACTGTTATTTATTGATGCTGTTTTATTGCTTTGTTTGCTGCTGCTAATTGCCTCTCTCTCTCTCATATGCACACACTCTTGAATATGTGTGTGTGTGTTTTCCAACTTGCTTTCTATAGTATCTAATAATGCGCGGATATTTGTAAATAACGAAACGGCGTAGATACAAAAGATTGTATTTATGTAGATATAAGTAACTGTATAATTTGTAGGTTTTGCTATTGGGCGTCGTGCCATCGGTTCAAAGTAAACTAACTACACATCTACACATGACAATTATCTAGCTAAGTATGTATATGTATATATGTACGCATGTAAATACGGTGTTAGTTTAAGTGTCAAAATGCATTTGTTAGAAACGATACGATTTGATGACTACATAAGGTAAGAAAACAAAAAAATAAAAACAAAACTCAAGCGTCTGACTCATCGGCCAAAACAAATGCGCCGACAACGCCTGGATGTAACATTATTTTGTATTTACCTTTTTCTTGTTTTTCCAAAAATTATATTGCGGTGTATCCAATTATTTTGGGTCTATGTCAAAACAAAATTCACCTTATAGAAATTTACAATCGCACAAACAAAATTAAACATTCAACATTCAACGCACACGACTTGTTCGATATTCGGTATTTTTCGTTTTTATTTTCGTTCACTTATTTGTTGGTTTTGCTTTGCTCTCGCATTCGCCTGCTTGGCGCGCTGCTCTCTCACCGACGAACACACAAAACAGCGCAACAACACTCACGCATACATTTACACATTCGACCCTACTCACGCTCTTTCTCTCTCTCGCGCCAGCGCGTTATTTATACATATATACAGCTGCGTGTGTGTGCGTGAGAATGTCTGTATGTATTTTACGACGATGAAAAAAGCCTGCCTCTTCACAAATCAGGTTTGCAGCCTTCTTATTTCACATTTTTAAGCATTTTCCAATGCAATTTTGCTTATAATACACTTTGTGGAGCACTTATAAACACTTTTCACAAGAAATTATAAATTTATTGCGACATTTTGACCGATTTTAACGAAATTCCTCGAGCAGCATCTGAACGCTCGCAGTTGCCAGATATCATCGCGTATCGATATTAAAATTTCTACCCTGCGTAACAAACCTACTATCGATAGTATCACTACTCAAATATATGCAGATGAATATCGAATTTAATAAGAGAAAAGTTTTAGCTACACTATAGTAATGAATGCAAAACTATTACATGAATATTTAAAATACAATTCAGATTTTCAGGTATCATTCAGGTTTTCACTAAGGCCAATTGCTAACAAAGATTACGTTATACTCGAGTGGTAATGTACGTATAAATCACAATGTAAACTCAAGCGGCACCTGGTGGAACTCAGTGAAGACTATTTTTAACGGTTAAGGAATTTGATTTTGGCGGCAATTTAAATAACAGACAATTATTTAGAATGTATTTCTTTTATTGATTTTATTTAATTATTCATAGGTGCTGATGCCATATTGAAAACTCTCTTCAGAGTTTATATAACTTTCCTGCTGAGCAATAATTATATTATAGGCTTGAAGCTTTTTGTTCGCCATATGTCGAAGTCGCTTCTTCACTTCAGTTATCGATTTGCGGAAGTCATCCAAACGGGTCTCCATAAACTCATTCAGTTCATTGACCGCCTCGATCAGAGGTTCGTCAATCGGAAAACACGTCAAGGCATTCTGAAACATTGTTCGCAACTTCTCGATGAACTCTTCAAAATTCCCGAACTGATTACCATTGAGCCTGTTCCTCAGGGTGTCCCAGTCCAGTTTCTCCTCGGCATCGTGATCGTAATGCAGATTCTGACCATATTCGCGCCACAGATCGCAGCACCTGAAGGGCCAGTTGATCTGGCCTCGCTTGCGCTTGATCAGGCACCGGAGCATCTTCTCCGAGTGACTCTTCTCCACGAGGTAGCTTTGCCAGTCGCGCAATATGTTTGGGTCAACCTCAAACTCAATGAGCTCCGAGTCGATGATGGGATCGGGATCGGGTTCGGGCTCAGGCTCGGGCAGCGACGTCTGCCAAAAAGGTCCCATCCCCGACTTGGCAGACTTGGCTAGGGCTGGAAACTGTAGGACTCGATGGGTCTGCTGGACTGGATCCGCTTTGCGTTTCCTTAGCGGCGCCTGGGGAATCAGCTCCGTCTCGTTGCTCATGTCGATGAAGGAAAGGCGCGTGTAGAAGATGTCGCGCAGCTCCTTGCCCGCCGTGTTGACCACGGTGCCCTCCACATTGTAGAGCATGCAGTTCTCAAACATCAGCTCAAAGTCTTCCAGCGCCTCGTCCGCCTGCCAATAGTAATTGTTGTTCAGTCGCCGCCGAATGGTGGCCAGGTCCATTGGCTGCTTGATCACGTTGTGGTAGTCCGGGGTGCACAGGGCAATTGCATTCACGGGATATCTGAAAAAGTACGACCAGCGGCTCTTCCACACAAACTTCACCACCGACTTCAGGCTCTCCAGCACATTCGTGCGACGGCCCCGCCTACCCGGAGGCGGCATCACTGGCGGCTGAACAATCCCATTCACCGGCGGCACATACGGCTCGAAACGGGGCGGCGCCTTCTGCTCACGCGGTGCAAGCAGCTCCAAGTCCATCTCGCTTCCTGCTCGAAATTCCTAAAGAAACTGATCTGAAGCCAAATCGGAATGAAATGATTTAGGCTAAAGCTAACCACTTACTCTCGACTGACAGAAGATGCTAAGTTAATTAGTTCATGAAAAATTCGAAATTCAGTATTTTTCTTTAATCGATTTTTCTTTTTATACTCGTTCACAAAGTGAAAAGAGTATATTAGTTTTGACTTGAAATTTGGAATCATTTGAATACTCGTGTATCAAGTTTTCGAAACGCCTACAGGGGGCGTGGCAAAGCGGGAAATATTTTGTCTTCTACAACTAAAACGCTCTAATTTTCGTCAATTATGCAGTCTAAGAACTGAAATGAAGAATATATATTTGTTTATCCCAACCATATACATATATATAGCTACGCCTATTGGGGGCGTGGCAAATCAATGTATCTTCTACATTTTTAGAGGTAGAGCCACCAAATTTGACATATAACTTACTGTTTCCCCTTTTCTTTAGATTGACCAAAAATCATTGCTATACGCTTCCTGGGGGCGTGGCAAACTATACCTTCCACAGCTTTGCAGTTAGATTACTGCTGATCCCTTCTACTTTTAATATTTGATTAATTTAAGATGCCTTTTCGAATACCTTGACTATATTAAAAATGGGAATTAAATTTATAAAACAGTTAGAATTAGGCGTGACTGATAGTAAATAGTTTATATATTCTTGAACAGGAGCAACAGCCAAGTCGATTCAGCCCACTTCGTCCATCCAACTATCTGTCCATCCGTCTGTCTGTCTGTTCGTCTCGATCTGGGAAATTATAAGCATTGAGTCCTTTAATTGTATACACTCTCTTGGTGCTAGCGCAAATCAAGTTTATTTCAAGTAATCGATAACTTTTTCCATTTATATCGATCTTCAGTTATTTAAGCATATTTCGCACGTTTTTAGATTAACAAATTTAGTATTTAGATTAAAATTACTCAAATTATATACATATACATATTTGATGCCTCTCCGATTTTCCCTAAAATATACTTTTTTTATCGATGACGTATAGCCTTAAAATAGTATCTTTATAAAATAGTATCTTTTGACTTTTAGAGATAAAAGAAGATAGAATTCGGGTAGGGTATTTCATAGTCGTGTTCTCCCGACTAGTTTACTCTGTGTTTTTTTAGTATTTGAAAACAATTAGTTAGAAATTATTCCAGATTTCTATTTACGCCAATGAAAAAGTTTAGCTGCCAATCGATTCGTTAGGGGTATTCCACGGTAAAGAACACCTCACATAACTATTTTATTTAGTTCAGTTAACGATTAGCATGTTGTGTTTCAAGCTGGTATTGCTGTTGCTGCTGCAAATAGTAGCTGGAGCTGACTATAAGGCCACGTCAACTCATGACATGGTGCGGGTGCTCCAGGGCGAGGACGATCTGCTTAAAGATTTGCGCCTCTATGTGGCAGCGCTGGAGCGCAAGGTGAAGACAACCCGCAGGTAAGTGCATTAATTATTAAAGTAAAACTTATCTCAAGTACTCTATATATACATATATATATATATAGAATCCTAGATGATGCCATTGCTCGTCAACAGCAGCAGGCAGAGAGTGATCCGATGAGCTACGTGGCGAATCCTTTGATCAGTCTGCCAATGATGCGACGCATGCACAAGGATGCGGGCAAGATGCTGAAATATCTGGAGCAGGAAGCGGGTGCAGGTTGAATAAGGAGCTGAAAGCTGGTTCGACTGATATTTGGCTACATTGGCTACATTTCCAATAGATCTACAACAGATATCGGACTATCGTCTGGATGTGATCACGGAACGGGATCTGGAGGTGGTGGCCAAGGGTTTGCTGCGCATAAAACGGGTCTATGACATGGACGAGCGAGACATGGCACAGGGTCTACTTGCCCAGAGGCAATACAAGTGGGCTTCCAGTCTCCACATTCCAAAAGAGATCACAATGACACAACTGTTTCCATTTCAGCTCCAAGATGAGCACCCCGGACTGTTTGACTCTGGCGCAGCATCTGCTTGATAGCGGGCAGGAGGAGCAGGCGATGAAGTGGCTAAAGGTGGGCCTGGAGCTCTACGATGAGACGCCGGAACCCATCTACGAGCTGCTGCAAATCAATCGCCAGAGCATTTTGGGGAAAATCGTCGAGTCTCATGTTTCCGGGGGTTAGTGAATCGAATAAACAATGAATAAACCTCGACTTGGTGGTGGTTGACATGGTCATTTGCTTGCAGAGAATTGGCTGGGCGCAAGGGCAGCTCTTGAGCAGATGTTAGAATACTCGACCAATGCCCAGGACAAGCAGCACGCTTTAGCTGCGATAAGGAGCATGAATCTACACCTCAAGCATCTGCAGATCTGTCGGGGGCAGAGTCAGCCACTGGTGAGCAATTCGCTCCGCTGTCGCTACAATGCGCAGAGCACGCCCTTTCTCCGGCTCGCACCACTCAAGCTCGAGCAGCTGAGCATGGATCCATATGTGGTACTCTATCACGGTGCCATCCACGCCCATGAGGTGGACCACATCATCCAGGAGACTAAGCCCTATCTGCAACGCGCCCTTGTCGGCTTGGGCAGGATGGATGAGAAACGGTTTGCCATGAATGCGGGCTTCGACTTAAGCAAAACACAGCACGGAGTACGCCTCCGCAAACGCCTCGAGAATTTTTCCGGTTTCGATCTAACCAACAGCGATAAACTGGCAGTGCTCAATTATGGTATTGGGGGCCAGTACTACATGCACTTCGATTGCTGGGGAAGCGAGGACGACGTGAGTGTCAAGATTGAAGTATTATTTAGAATTTGATTGACTGATTGATGGGGTCACTAATTGACTGATTGAATGCTTGAGTGACTAAGTTCTAAAACTAGATTTTATTCCTACTTAAATAATTTTAGTTTTCTTACTGATATATTGAGTGGATGATTGATTGACTGATTGACAGACTGATCGAATAATTGAGAGTTCATTTTTAAGTTGAGAACTTTTACTTTACGCTAGTTTAGTTTTCTGATTGAGACTGACTAACTGACTGAATTGTCTAAATAATTGTATGACTGATTGACTGTCTGATCGGGTGATTGATTCCTTGACAGATTAGCTGATTATTTGACTGATTAGTTGAGTTACTGACTGGCTGATTGACTGATTGGCACACATATTGGATGTTTGATTGACTCATTGACAGACTGATTGAATAATTGAGAGTTCATTTTTAAGTTGAGTACTTCTCTACTTGATTGAGACTGACTTGATTGTAAGACTGATTGACTGACTGATAAGGCGAGTGATTCCTTGATTTATTAGCTGATTATTTGACTGATTAGTTAAGTTACTGATTCACTGACTGACTGATTGACTGAATGGCATACATATTGGATAATTGATTGACTGACTGATTGACTGAACACTTGACTTACTGATTCACTAACTAATTGACTGACTGAGTGTCGGATTGACTGACTGGTTGACTGATGATTGATAGACTAACTGATTGACTGGCCGGTTGACTATCTGATAGACGGACTGATAAAGCAACGGACGACTGACGGACTGCGGGACGGATTGACTGACTGATTGGAAGACTAACTGCCAGACTGATTGAATGACTGATGTACTGTTTGATTGACTAACTGATTGACTGCATTTTGACTGACCGATTGACTATCTGATTGACTGACTGATAAGAGAACTGATCGATTGACTGACTGAATGATGGACTAACTGCCAGACTGATTGAATGACTGATGTACTGTTTGATTGGCTAACTAATTGACTAAACTTTGACTGCTCGATTGAAAAAAACTGATTGACTGAGTGGCTGACTGACAGGCTTACAAGATGCGTTTAGAACAGAGGTGTAATTCGGTCATGGGGAAATGGAAATAATATTTTCAAATTGAATTTTAGAAGATAATTTTATTTTTATTAAAATACTCTGTGACCTTTTAATGTGGGAACCTGGATTTAACAGTTAGATGAGGGACTCACAGGATCTGCTAGTCTATCATTTTTTATTTTATACATCAAATAAATAAACTTGCAAGATTTTAAGCTCCAGGCCAATTGACGTACACGCGTATAATTGCTCATGAATGACTTGAAATTATGAATGCAAACTTTCCTTTTTTGGCAGGGAGCCCATAAGGCTTACATGAGGAATAATCGCATTGCTACCATTTTGCTCTACGTAAGTAGACAGCTTAAGTCGCATTTGGTGCGGCTGCCCCTTTCACTCGCCTTTCTTTGTCGGCCTCTCTGCCTTCGCAGCTGAGCGACGTGCAGCTTGGCGGACTCACCTCCTTTCCAGCCCTGGGCCTAGCCGTGCAGCCAAGCAAGGGCTCTGCCCTGCTCTGGCATAATATGGACAATGCCGTCGAATGTGACAAACGGACGATGCACGCCGCCTGTCCAACTCTGCTGGGCACTCGCTGGGGTAAGCTAATTAATTGATGTGCACATTCGCCTCTGTATCTCTTTTTTACCAGTGGCCACCCAGTGGGTCGATGTGAATGGCCAATGGCGCACAAAGGGCTGCTTGGCCAGCTCGTCGAATCGCAGGGAGAAAAACGCATTTGCCTAAGTTTTGCGATAATTTATTCAATAATTTTCGTTAATTATATTTATGCACTATTTTATAGTATTCGTGTGTAATCATATGCAATGTAACATTATGCGACATATTATAATTTTTCTTTTTATACCCTGAACCCATTGAAAATGGGAAATCAGGGTATAATGGTTTTGCAAAAAGTATGTAACAGGCAGAAGGAGGCGTGGCAGACCCCACAAAGTATATATATTCTTGATCAGGGTGACGAGCTGAGTCGATTTAGCCCTGTCCGTCTGTCTGTCCGTCCGTCCGTCCGTCTGTCCGTCTGTCCGTCTGTCCGTCTGTCCGTCTGTCCGTCTGTCCGTCTGTCCGTCTGTCCGTATGTATGAACGCGTCGATCTCAGAACCTATAAGAGCTGGAGACTTCAAATTTTGCATGATGGTCTGTGTATACAGCGAAAATATCGAGTTTGTTTTAGATATTCGATAAATGTTTCCGTTTCAATGTTATCGATTTAAAACGTTATCAAGATTCAGTTTTTTGACCATATCTTTTACATATTTTTAGCTACAGCTACCAAATTTTGTTTTTAGCTTTTTATAAATAAAATACATTTTCTATTTTTTCATATTTTGGATACCGGCTCCACATTTTACAAAAAAAATTTATTAAAAAAAAAAATTATCAAAGCCACAATTTAATTTTTTTAAATTTTTTAGTGAAAACCGTATTTTCAATAAATTAATAGCATTCAATGAAGAAAATTGCATTCAAGTCCGTTAAGTAATACAGAAGTTATTAAAGGAAACATTGTAAAAGCACGCTGCAGCAGCCTTTACGTGTGCACACATACATTCAAATCAACTACGCAGTAATCTGCGCGCGTTTCTGTGTGCATGGTATGTATATGTGTGCATGTGTATACAAATGTGTGCATGTGTATATGTGTGCATGTGTGTATGTGTGCATGTGTATATGCGCGCAGAGGTAATATGTATAGATAAAATATGTAAGCTAGGTTGTTTAAAACATCAGCTCGGACTTGGTTCAGGGGATCTCGTAGTCGGGCAGACCCGACTAGAGCTTTCTTACTTGTTTTTGCTTGATTTTCCTTCGTTTTTTTAGCGTCACTTTTTGCATTTTGATATTTGAAGGGAGAGGTTTGAACAACAATTTTCGTGATACGTATTCAAATGATATATGCGGGGTGGGGGAGTTGGGTGCCCACAGCACTTTGGCAATATGTGTAGCAGTATGTAGCATTTATATCGAAGTGAAAACAAATGGAAAAAAGGAAGCCTTAATAAAAACAAACAAAGGGTTGGGGGCTTGAGCGGGAGCGTAAGCAAAACACTTGGGGGATCGGCTCGAGGGCGGGGGTAACACCTGTAGGAATACTTGATTGCCGGCTCTCGCTCAATTTTGATATCACGCGCTCCATGGACAAAGCAGCAGCAGCAGCACCAGCAGCGGCAGCGGCAGCGGCAGCAAAAGCCACGTTGTCTGCCTAGAGGCAGCCGCATTGCGTTCCGCATCCTCCAGACCTGTCAGCGAAAGTGGGAAGTGGGAAGTGGGAAATCAGCGTCAGTAATTGGCTTGAGAATTGGAGAGAGCGTATGGAAATGTTAAAGCTTACCGCCTACAAAATTGAGACTTTCGTCGTTGCTGGACGAGGCGCCCGGATGTAGCTTGATTTCTGCAAAATTCACAAGGTCAAAGGTTAGACAAATCACATGGGGCATTGCAGGCAGATAACGCATACGCACCGTACAGCCGCAGCGTGCCCTCGGCACGGCCCAACGAGTTTGTGCTGACACAGTGGTAGGTGCCCACGTCGGAGGCGGAAAAGGAACGGACCACCAGCAGCATGACGCCGCGATAGCCATCGCGCTTTTCCGTGATGCCATATTTCGGCCTGGATAGCAATTCGGTTGATTGTTTGACTTGTGGGCGGCTAAAAACATGCGGCTTAACTACTCACCCATCGAGGAGCATTTCGGGTCCGGGCGAGCCAGACTCCAGGCTGGACGTAGAGATGCTGGCAAAGCCGTTCGAGGTGCGTGCCCCCTTCAGCCAGTAGGAGACGGGCGACGGCGATGCCTCCACCTGGCACTCCAGCTGCACATCGGAGCCAAGCGGGGTGCCCAGCAGCTGACTAGGCGCCCGCACCATGGGCGCAACTGAGAATGACACATGGCAGCATTTCAATGGATGATCCCATATCGGGCTGACATTTACACTTACATTGCACGCTAAGCGAGACGCGCTTGCTGACCGCCGGCGGCACATCATTGGAGGCGATGCACAGATAGGCGCCCATCTGACGGCGCTCCAGACGCATCAGCCTCAGCGACGAGCCATTGTACGTTTCCACTGTGATGTGCAGATTGCAGATGAGACTTAAACTGTCCGTCTGTCCATACTTGAACTTGTGGCACTCACCTTTCATGAGCTCGCGGCTGCCTGGCTTCCGTATGAGAATCATTTCGCCATCCTCGCGCCTCCAGATGACCCGCGGCTGCGGATTGCCCGTGGCCTTGCACGTGAGCGTCGCATCCTCGGTCTCCTGCACGGCCAGATCCGCCGACGAGTCCTCGTTGATTATGTCCGGCGGCACTGCAATCAATCAACATTACTTCAGCAATACAGTCTCTCAATCGGACAACATTCAGTAGCCACCTTGCACATCGATGCAGCCCACTTGCTTCTTCATGGGACTCGTGTTTATCTGGCACATATAACAGCCGCGATCGCTCTCCCTCAGCTTGCTGATCTTCAACTTCCAGCTAATTGCGCGAAAACAGAAAAGAGTTTATAAAAACAACGGTGAAGATATAAGAAGAATATATCTCTGAACATGAAAATTAGCTATAAAAGATAGTTGGCTATCTTTGAAATATAGTCAAGTCCATTTGTCGCATTGGGAAAATATTCATAGCTCTGGTTGTCAGGTAGTCCCATTCAGGATTAACATCTACCAAATATGTTTAGGTAAGTAAAATATATGGATTTATTTCTGATTTTGATTATACTTAAGATTGATATAAAACGAGATCCCGACTACGAGATCCCCTGAACGTTTGTTAGAGCTTGCAATTTTACATACATACAGTCAGATGATAATATGAATGAAATATTTCAAATCACTGTAAAGAGTGGACGAATTTCAATGTATGTGTTCACACGTATAATGAAAAGGCATGCGCTAGGTGCTTGCTGCCGCATGCTTTGGCCGATTTACAAAACGATTTCCTTAATTACTTCTGTGTTACTAAACGGATTTTGATGAAATTTTCAGCATTGAATCCTTTAGTTTTATTTTAAATACGGGTTTAGTTAAAAAATAAAAAAAAATTTAATTGTGGCATTATTTGCAACTGAACTTATATTAAATTTATTTTGTAAAGTGTGAAGCCGGTATCCAAAATATAAAAAAAATAGAAAATTTATTTAATTTAAATACTAACAGCTAAATGCAAAATTTGGTGAGTTTAGCTTAAAAGATGTAAAATATAAGGTAAAAAAAACTGAAACTCGATAACGTTCTTATTCGATATCATTGAAACTGAAAAAGTTATCGAATATCTGAACAATATCTGAAGAAACTCAATATGCGCGCTGTATAAAAGAACCTTCGTGTGAAATTTGAATTCTCTAGCTTTAATAGGTTTTGAAATCGACGCGACAGACGGACAGGCGGACGGACGGGTGAACAGACGGACAGACAGACGGACAGCTCGACTCAGCTCGTCGTTCTGATCAAGTATATATATACTTTGTGGGGTCTGTCACGCCTCCTTCTGCCTGTTACATACTTTTTTTTTCAACAAAACCATTGTACCCAGATTTCCCAATTTAATGGGATTACGGAATAAGAAAAAAGGAATTGGCTATGCCAAAGTTGGTTAACACTCTTGCAATTGTAAAGAAAATAGACATAGTTTTCTCTTATTTGCCAAGAAGAGATCAAGATTGACATATTTACTAATTTTTTGGTCCGTAGGTGCAAAATTGTATAAGACACACTTTCACACAATTTGCCACGTCCCCAAAGGACGTAGCTATTTGTCCTATATATCCTATATATTTCAAGTCTTAGACTTAAATAGAGCCAATCTTTTCCCTAGTAAGACATATCTTAAAAGCGATCTACCCTATGTGAACTGTAGGATATAGTCGTCCCATCCGGATGATTTCGATATATTGATATATATCTACCAGGAGATCAAGAATATATATACTTTATATTAATATTTTCTTTCTTTCTGAAGAAAATTAATATATGAGTAAAGCTCTTCAAGGTAAGTTAAGAAACGTTTAAGCCATACTAAAAACCTCTTTAAGAACATTTTAAATTTAGCTTAGCATTTTTGTTATTTTAACAAATTGTCAAGCCCTACAAAAGACAATACATACTTTATTAAACTTTTTATATACTTAATTTCTATTCCAAAGCTCAAATGTCTCAAATAGATATATAGATACATACACATAGATAAATACACATATATTTATATGATACATTAATAAACTTTTTTCTATAAGCTATCAATTGGGAGTAGTATATAAATAAACTACATCCACACAAAATAATATAAAGAAAAAAAGTTAATCTAGGAAACAGATTGCATTCGATTTATTTTATTGACTACCCTGATGTATACCCTGTACTTACGTGTGCATGTCCTGATGCATAACGCTGATTCTGGCATTGTGCGTTACGACACGTCCTTGCAGAGCAAGCACCGTTTGATCGGATGCCCGGAGCCAGCCGACCTTAAGAATCGGAACAGAAAATAAGATCAAAACAAATTAGGAGCTGCACCTGAGCTGAGCTAAGTTGTGTGGTTGACCTACTTTGTTCTTGCCCAGATTGCGCACTGAGCAGGCCAGAACGGCCTCACGACCAGCCGGATACGTGACATTGTTGATGAAGCCAATAAACTCCGGATCGGGATCCAGCTGTGAGTTTAACTCTGTGCACAGCACGTGGCATTAAATTGAATTAGAATTTGATGTTGAGGCCAATGGGGCAATTGAATGTCTGCCCCCTCTCTCTCTCTCTCTCTGTCTGTCTCTACTTACCATGATGCTGATTCTGTGGATTGCCATTGGCGCATTTGGCGGCCATTATCAAAATGACAAAGAGCGGGCCTAAATGGCTCTTCATTTTGTTATTGCTGTTGTTGTCGTCTATATAGATGTTGCTGTTGCTGTTGCTGTTGTTGTATGTGTTGCTGCTGCTGCGGCTTGTTTTTGCGCTCTGCAGCTGACGTTTGTTATTTGCAGCAGCTGTTGCTCGATTCACAGTTGCTGTTGTTGCTGCTTTTGTTATTTTATGGCTATTTTTTGTAGAGACCGCCACAATTTCTATTTGCATTTGAATTTCTATTTCTATTGCTATTTGCCGCATGCGTTGTTTGTGCAAATTGCGCAAGGGGCTTTGATTTCACTGCATCTGCATCATTCCCAAGTGCTGTTGACATCTGCAAGCAAATAGAAAACACAAAAAAAGAACACATCAGCATAAAACACCCGAAACAAAACATCAGAAATTGCTACCAAATTTATTTCACAGCACACACACACACACACACACACACAACAACAACTCCAATCGAGTTTAGTTTAAGTGCTGCAGCAGCAGAGCTGCAACAATAGCCATCTGGAGTAGGGCTGGTGGGGCGTGTTAGGGGTTCGTGGCCCTGTTAACTTGATTATGTTCGGCGCACAGTTTAACAATTTTCCGCTGCCTGCTTTTAGGCGCGGCCAATATGGACCCTACTCTGCTGGCTGGTGCGCTATCTCTATCTCTTCTTTAGCCGCTGCTCAAAGTGAAGGCAAATGCAATTTTGAACACAAACACGAATTTATGGCATGGCCACCGCGCCACGCCCATGTCACGCCCTTGTTGCCACCCAGCAATAAAAAGTACGGCTACGAGCTGCAAAATAAAATATGGCGAGAAAGAAAGGCGCGAGCTGTAGCGCTGTGTGAGCGCCGGCAAAGCCAAAGGTGCAAAATATGAATGTAAATATTAAAAAAGTTTCAAGACGCAAAAACTAACGAGGTGTTCGCTCATTTGCCCACCTTCCACCTTCCACATTCCACCTTTCGCACCCACCTGAGAGCAGGGCGTGTTGCGGCACCTTGATGCATCTGTAATTTAATTTCTGTGTGAAATTGAGCGCTGGGCTAATACTGAATTTGCACTAAACCAGTTAGCAAGCCCTGCCGAAGTGCATTCATGCCGGGTGGGACGCCTCGCAAACTTTTGACGAGGTGTCAATGCGACGCCACGGGGCTAAAATGCGCGAAATGCCGTCGGTGGATGCCAAGCGAAGGAAGCCAACTTTCAGCTGCGGAAATGCGATTTGCTTATTGAATTACCTTTTGGCTGCACAGAGTAGCGACAGTGGAGGTGCCACGACCAGGACCAGGACCAGCACCAGGACCAGCATAGCACAGCCATAGTCTGGGGACACCACGATTGATTAAATAATATTGTTCGCCTGCTCACATAATTGAATTTCAGAACAAAGCATTGAAAAATCTTTGCGATCAACAAACAAAGTGACAGAATTCTTTCAAGAAGCGATCATAAATAGGAAAGGAGGCATAAAGGATGGGGTGAGACAATCCTTGTTAATCTAACTGGAATTAAAAAATCTTATTATATTTATAAAGGATATATGAGCTTAAGGGATTATAAGCTATGCCCAAAAGTCATTTCATTATAAGTCAATAGTTTGATTGAGACTAGCGGACTTTCAGAAAATGCCATTTGTTTTAAATATGCTCAAAATTAAAGATTTGATTCCTGGTATGACATTTGAAAGACGGGATCAACACGAGTTCAAAAAACTTTACTTTTTATCGATCGGAATTCATTTAGCCGAGTTACAGCTATTCAAAGTTGGGAGAGATTTGATCTTTGAGATTAGCAAATTTTCAGAAAATATCATTTATTTCAAAAATGCTGAAAATCAAAAATTAAAATTGCAGAAATCTCATAAGTTACTGGATTCTTAAGATTTGACTATAAAATTAAAGGTGTTATATATAATCTATATAAACATATACTGGAAACAAAATGATGAGAGTCTAAGATACTTTTGTTGATTGTATGTATATGTATATATATGCCAGAGTATGTATGTATCTTTGTATATATATTTGTATTTCAAATTGATCATTAATGTTCAGGAATCGCTACTATGAGTACCTACTACACGAGTTAGACTTGTGGGCTAAGAGCTTTTCAGATTTTATATTTTCCACATATTGTTTTTTCACTCTCTCCCTCACTCTCTTCCTCTTCTCTTTCTTTTATAAGTTACAGTATTTATATATACAAAAGAATAATATAGAAAAAAATACACATACCATACAATTTAAATAGATAGTACTTGATCAGATCTGACTTTTTTATTAGGCGATTCAGTATTATCTATTTAGCAAATATGTTACAAGTTCCTTCATAGTATTTTCATATACAAAGGAATATACCTTCGATAAATAATATTTTCTATTTAGAATATATGGTATACGCTGCTGATCTTGATATAAATCTCTGCAATTGAACCGAATTGAAGGGTGAAAAAATAAAAAATGTTAATTGGAAAAGTGTTGGTATGCAATATACATAAATGTACTACACATGTATGAATATTTGTAGCAAATTCCTGCAAGATTTCATTTTTGGCGTATTTATGTGTGTAAGCAAATAACTTTTCGGACAATTAACAAAAATAAAAGAAATGCAAACTTTTAATTGTGGCACAGAGTCAAATGCAATGCAATTTAAGACCGAGTTAACTTTCTGCCAATGGAAATGCCAGTTAAACTAAAATTTAAATGAAATTTCAACTCATCAACTCTAACAATTGTGTTTGGTTCTATCGCTATTTCAGTGTTTTTTGCAGCTGTCAGGAAAAAGCAAATTTGCATCCGCACTCAAGAAAAGGGAATATTTAAGAATGGGCTCTCCAAAAAACAAAAAAAAAATGTGCCACAGCGCGAACATAAATAAATTTGCCGTGTAAACAAAAAATATGGCAAAAAACTGCGCCAAACAAATGAAAAGTAGAAAGTAGAAACTGCAAATCAGCGCAGTTGCAGCTGCAAGGTAAGCCAACAGCTGCCCTAAAGACAGACAGAGGCAGAGACAGCGAGAGAAAGAGAGACAGAGTGAAGAAGTGGCAGCAGCAGAGTGAGAAAGCCTTGTGGCAAAGTGGCAGCTGAGCCGAGCCGACGGCAACAAAAAGAGCAAAGGCGAACTAACACAGCGCCAAATCCTTTTGAAGTTGCATAGCGCAAGCGACAACAACGAGGCACAGCGTGAAGGGCAAACAGTTGAGCGACAAGCGTCAGCAGGACTTCTTCGCTGACAGCTGAGCCAGGTCCTGCGCCCAGGCAACGTAAGCGTCTCAAATGCCTATGGACGATTCGCTGGAAAATGCCTCCTGAAATGGCGGGTCAGCGGCGCTGCCAGCTAACGGTAAATGGCAAACGGTAAATGACCGACGCTCCTAAGCGGCAAAGCAATTTGACTTAAAAGTGCTGAGCACTTGCTCTGCGACGCCGACAGAATGATGGGCGTCAGCGTGGGCGTGTCAACTTAACTGAGCTGCTGTCAGCGACAATAGCAATGCCAGCGCATAAGCAGCGGCACTGGCCTTAAAGGATCACGCTTAAGCTCATTTATTTAAATTAAAACAAACACTGCAGGCTAAAAAGCCAAAGTCAAGCTGCAAACGGGCTGCCGGGCTGCCGGGCTGATTCTCGCACAATCCCACAAAGTCACGACTGAGTGCATGCAACTACACACATTGTGCGCTCGACTATATGACTCAGTGTGTGTGCGTGTGTGTGTGTGTGTGCGTATGAGTTTTGTGTATGTCTACAAGGCATAACAGCCCGTGTTAGTGTGTGTGTGTGTGTGCGGGCGTGTGTGTGACTGCCATAGAACTTTGGCAACATTTCCGATTGCCAACGCTGGCTTTAGTCGCCATTTGGCCATCGTCCTTTGTCCTTTCGCTGGCAGCCCAACCGTCTGTCTGCCTGTCATTTGTCCACTACACAAACCGGGCAAATTGTTTGCAATAATGCGCGTGCCAAGTGAGTTGCTACCCGTTTGTCTAAGCCCCCTCATCGCCAGCAGCCACGCCCCTTAACACATACACCAGCATTGAGATGACAACAGACGCCCGCTGCAGGTGTCCCACCTGTCCCACCTGCCCCCTATTTCTCTTGGCGTTGGCACTAATGAATTTCGCTGGCAATTGTACAGCGAGCAACAACCACAGCAACTCTAGCGACACTAACAACAGCAACAACAACAACAAAAGCAACAACAACACTGACAAGTGCAATAAATAACGATGCAAAGTTTAAGCAGAAAATCACAAAATGAAAATGTTAATTGTTTGGCTCACTTTTTTTTATTGCTTTGTGTACTTTTTATGTTTTGTCTTTTTTTTATGTTTACGCCTTATACCCCTTGCAAATGCTATAGAAGAGTATTTATGTAAGCGAAAGTGGATGGCCAACTGCTACATTTAAAAAAGCGGATTTTTGTAATAGAATTTTTAATATAAAATATAACAGGATGACGAAAGCAGTTTCTTAAAGTATTTAAGATCTATTTCTATTTTTCCCATGGTAAGAGAAACATCAGTTTATACTCCTATTTCTTTCCTAATTTTTTAAATATTTTTTTACTTTCTAAATTCGTTTGCTTATAATTTTTATATAAATTCATATATTTTTATATATTTGAAAATTGTGTTTTCATACTTTTGAGTGTCTAAAGAAACAGACATAATTTCATATTTAAAAGTTAACATTAAAGTGAAAAGAGGTTCTAAATTTGCTTGGGTAAATATATTTATAGAAACAAGCACTAAAATTCTCTATGTTGAGATGTTATTTATTCTAAGAAACGACAATTTTTAACTAAAACATATTTCTAAATAATTTTAAATTTAAAAGTGTTTTTCTTATTTTCTTTTGGTAACAAGATGAGATATTTTTCTAAGAAAATGAATTTTTAATTAAAACACTGGAGGCTTTTGTTTGCTCTAACTTTTAGATATAGTTACGTATACTTAACTTATTTTTTTTAAGTGCATCAAAAATGTTTTCTTAAAACAAAAGCTAAAAAGATTTTCTTCATGGGAAAGTTGTTTTCAAAAGCTAAACATATTCATGGAAAAATAACATTTTATGAAATATAATTGTTTCATAAATCAAGTTTTGGTCTTTTTATTTGCCTTTCATTAAAATAGGTATTTGCCTCTTATAAATATCTGTTGAATCTTTTTGGTTTTTTACATCATTTTTCCCCAACAACATATCTCACTCAAGTAATGTCGTAATGTCTATTTCAATTAAAATTTGTACTGTAAAGCAGAAGAGGCTCTGAAGTCTTTACTACTTAATAGTATATAATATTAGGACTGTCATGTAGTTATATATGTATATATATATAATTTATTATTGTAAAAAAATAAGAAAAATTTAAAAATACAAATTTAATTCACCAAAGCTTTGATTGACACTGGCAAACAGCATGTGTGCTTGGCACAGGGTATCAATTAGTCGCACACTTCACACTAGCTTTATTTGTTTTATTTTTTTTTGTATGCAAAAAAGTTTTGCAGCATTGCTCAATGAGATTTTTTATTGCTGTCGGCGAAAGTTTTTATGTGGCGCCATTAGTAGCCAATTATTGGCGACTTTTTACGCCCGAACGCTCGAAGCTTCGAGTCCTGGCTGACAGAATCGCCTTACAGCCTGGCAGCTTGGCAGCTGGCAAGCTAATTTATATTCGATGTCAGCGGCTGCAAAACTATTTGACTGACTGCATTAAAAAGTTCAATAATTAGCTACTAATAACTCAATTTGCGATGCGGCCAAAAAGGGAGCGCTGCTAATTAAAACCGCTGTCAGAGTACAGAATGTCGTTTAAGTCGCTCGAGTGCAAAGAGTGCGACGTTGCATTTTAGCTTAATTAAACATTGGCGCCTCAGTTTTAATTGATTGTGAACAGACTGAAAAGCAGACACGGCTAGACAGCGCCTGGGTAGATAGCGACTGCGTGACTGACAGGGAGACAGGGATGTAAATAAACAATTTAACTAAATGCGCCGCAAAGTAGGCAACGCTGCTGCTGCTGGTGGTGCCACAAAAGCCTTGAGCATTAGACGTGGCATAGAAATGATGCTTTCAAAGTGTAAATGTAAACACAGCTCTGGAACAAAAGGCCGGCAAGGAGTCGAGCACGAACAATGCGTAGAGCCAAATGAATGGCAATGGGCATGGGGCATGGGGCAATGGGCATGGGGCATGGGTGAGATGTGAGTGTGAGTGGGGGCTGATGGCTGGTGGCTGCAGCGTGACTGAATGAATGAATAGCAATGTCTATGATTGTAGTTTAGGTTTTCACGGCTGCCTCCCATCCAGCAACAAGAACAACAACGACGCGGGATCAGAATGTTCAGGCACAATTGTGATAATTGCCGTTGTCTCACACCTTTGGCCAACGGCAGCGGGCCGTGAAATGATGACAAGCAAAAGCTCTTCCGCTGCCTGTTTGTCTGCCACTCGTAGGCATCGCAAATAAATGTGTGCTCCCTGCCCCCGCTGTTTATTTTATAATTTCATTGTTTACATTTATGTTTTAGCTCTAGCACACACACTCGCACACTCACACACACAGACACACAGCTTTGGCATCATGTGTGCGCCATGTCTATGCATGCGGCACAAGCAAAGTTTCTCAGCCTCCTTGCTGTTTGCCACATTTTCTCGCAAGCCGAATTTTCTTTCGTTTTGGCGCTTTCTCAACTTTTTTCGCGCACAATTTGCATGCGAATTTGCCGCTGTCTGTTCGCCGAAAAACTTTGCCCCGTCCGTCCGTCCGTCCGTCTGTTCGGTTCGTCCTGCACATCTGTGTCTGTCCTGGCGCTCGTCCGACCATTTGCTGTCCTCCGGCTTCATGCGCGTGCCTTTTACTGCACGACTGCCACTTGGCAGTTGGCTGCCCGTACTCCCCTCTGCCCACTGTCAGCTGGAGCCCCAACCTCTCCACGGCCGCCTTCCTGGTCTCGTGCAGTTTTTCTTTCATTTTTTATGCGCCGTTAACAACTTTTGCTCGGTTTACTTTTTCCGTGTCGGGCGGCGTCGCCGGCGTTGCTTCTTTCAAACTTTAATTGTTGTTGCATGTCCTTTTGCGCACTCCTCGACGGCATCGTCGTCGTCGTCGTCGTCCTCGTCGTCCCTCCTTCCATCATCATCATCGTTGTTCTCATAGCTGTTACTTTTGTTGTTGCTCATGTTGTTGTTTTTCTGGCGTAAATTGTACGCCTCACGTTTTTACGCCTGCAGCCAAAGGACACCCATCTGCATATGTGTTAAAGTGTGTGTATATGTGAGTGAGTCTGCCTGTGAGCGTGCACGTGTGTATGT
Source organism: Drosophila gaucha (assembly GCA_035045545.1). Lineage (NCBI taxonomy): Eukaryota > Metazoa > Arthropoda > Insecta > Diptera > Drosophilidae > Drosophila > Drosophila gaucha. The sequence goes on from JAWNOY010000129.1 coordinate 713,726, forward strand.
CTGTGGCGACGGAAGTGTGAAACTGAAATTGAGCAACTAAAGGACCAAAAGACTCTGCAGGTTGCCTACTTGCTAGTGCTTAACACTGGTTTTCAACCGCTTTGAATTAAACTAAAAAAGATAATTAATTAATTTTAAGTCAATTTTGATTACATAATTAAGAAAATTAATAATCCGTAATTTAATCGATTTTTATAAGGAATTATTTAGTTTTTTCAAAATTTCTTTAAAGTATTTACATAAAAATGCTATGAAATTTCAACGTTACTTTTCAGAAAAATAGTTTTAAATTTATAATTACATATTAGTGTAGCACAAAATAAATTGTAGTAGTTTCGACTTCCGGTCTTGACCCACTGCCTGCCTTGAAGCTTAGTAGGGGAGTCTGCTTTATAGCTTATTTATTTATTGGGAATAGAAAATAGTTGAAAAATATATGTATATATTTTTTCAGCAGCATTGACGACTAAGGTCTTTAGCTAAAAGGCAACAATAAACAGTTAAACAGTTATACATAAAATGTATACAAAATTCTTCGCTCGCTCTTATGAAAATATGGCCGGCTCTCAATTAACAACTCGGAAAAAACCTTGCTTTTTTAATTTTACTGTCCTGTAGACTGCGAAATATATTTTTTTGTGAGATTTTAACAGTATTTTATACAGATACAGAAAATCTAATTTTTTTAAACTTTATAATAATAATATTCAAATTAAATCAACTCCATCAATTATCATGAAAATAAGAATGAAACAAAAAAATTCAAATTTCATTACGTTATTTCACGTTTTGGTTCACTGTGCATGGGCTGTGCATTTGTGTTCATTGCCAACGTCTGTTACTGTTAAATGTGCGTGCGTGTAAGTATCTGTGCCCATGTGTGTGTACGTGTGTGTGTGTGTGTGTGTTTGTGTGCATGTGCTCGACTTTATTTGGTTTTGCGTAGCACTTGGCATTTATTTGCCCACACCGAGACATGAGGATGCCGCCACCATCCCCTCTCCGACCAGAAGTAGCAAAAACTTCGTTTGCCGTATTTTTTTCTTTTTGCCCAGAAAAAAGTTGGTTTCGAAATAGCTTTAGGGAGTTTGTAAAACGCATTGTGCTGAACGCTTTTAGCAATAGTCCCATTGAACTGGGCACGCGTGTCTGTGCTGTTTCTTTCTTTATTTTTATATATCTGTAGAGCTGGGCGAGCTGGAGTGGGTTGTTGCGATAAGATAACCCATATGGCTGTGTTAAAGGCTCCATTTGTTTGACATGAGTTATCTAATAGTCGTGATTGCTCAATCAATTCGCAAATATCATTATAATTGAAAGCTACTCGTAAACGATGATTGAGATAGGATTGTGTCTATTAGGTGCTCGAGTTGGAGTTGACACCGACGAAATATGGCAAGTTGTCAATGAACTCAACTCTGGGTTTCAGTTAAAAAGAAAGAAAGTTCCTTTGTGTGTAGAGGCCAGATTGTTTGTGGCTTTAATGGTTTAAGAATGCTTCACAACTGCTGGATTGTAATTGCCGCTGCTTGCTGCATTCGTTACCATAATTGCTGTTGGCTTAATTTCAACTGCCGACTTCCGCACCGGCAACTTCAACTGCTTCTGCTTCTGCTGCTGCAGGCAGCTTCAGACAAGCCAACGACAACGACGACAACAAGAAAACCCATTTGACTTACAATCCTGTGAATGTTACATATGTGTATGTGTGTGTGTGTGTGTGTGTGTGTGTGTGTATGTGTGTTGCTCATTTGGTTGGCTTTCTTGGACTCGAGCTGCTTGGCTCGAACAGTACTTGCTTTCAACTGCGTCTGCTTTTGTTATTTTTATTGTTGGCTTCTGGTCGACTCCGTGTGTGGGCCTTGTCGTTTGGTCGCATTGAGTGCTATGTGTGCAATGCCTTTAGCTTCATGTGTGGATCTGGCTCTGTGTCCCTCTGTCGCTCTGTCGCTCTGTCCGCTGTCTTAAAACTGCGGGTCTCGTCGACCAGCTGAGCCTTGCGCCTTGCACCTTGCATTCACATTCAACGCTCATCAACGCCACATTTGCGTGCTCCGCTCTCCACACGTTGCTGGCAATCCTTATTCCGTAGTCCTTGGTCGTTGGTCCTTGGTCCTAGGTCCTTGTCCATTACCGTGTCTCTCTATCCGCTGCAAGCATTTCAACTGCGCATTTGCCTGCTCGCTTGAGCAGCAATTCAGCTGTGCTTTGGTCACAGCACCACCAGGCCCGTTGGCGCCACCCGGCTGCTCATATTACCATAGCTCACCTCATCCTTCACTCTATGTGAAGCTCCCCTACGTCGTCTGCCTTCTGCATCCTGTTTGCATAAATGACTGCGCCTGTATATTTGGCATGACTCTTGAATTAATTTTGCAACATTTTAAATTGAGCGCAATTAATTGCAAAAATGTTTTATTTTTACCCACTTGCGCTCGTTTTACCACTCACGAACACCCACACATAGAGTGTGTGTATGTGTGTATGTGTGTGTTTGGGGTTTTTGAATGGGCTGCTGTGCATTTTGTGTAGTCGCATTCGCCGTTGTTTTTGTTGTATGCAAGTGCGAACAAGCGCATTCAAGCATATGGACGTCGGCCCGGCCAAACACTATATGCATGCACACATTCACATTCACATTCACATTCACAGTCACAGTCGCAGTCACACTAACGCGCACATACATACAAATAAATTTGCATGTGTGCGACGGAGCTGTTTGTGCCCCCATCGTTTGGACGTGTTGGCTTTTTGCATTTCTTTTTTCTTTTATGCATTGCTTTTATCGCGTTTTCCATGCGTCTCGCATACATTCACGTTCACTTACCCTCATCCCCCCTACTATACACACACACACACACACACTCACACACTCACTTACAGCACGCATCGCCTAAAAGTATGCAGCATGCATTGAAAGGCTTTTTACATGACACTCTCTCTCACTCGGCTGCTGTGCCCATTTTTTGTGCCCAGTGTGTCGCCATTTCTGTTATTGTTTTTGTTTTGTTGTTGTTGTCGTTGTTGTTGTTGTTGTCGCTGCTGCTATTGCTGTTAATTTTTGGGACGCTTCTGTTGCATTTCTGCCATTTTGTTGCCTAGCGCATTTCATTTTGGTCTCACTTTACATCCGCCTTTGCCCCTCTCTTTCACTCGCACCCTCTCGCCCTGCCTCTTAGTGTGTGCGCTGGCGTGCAGTGTCGCTTATTTATATCCAATTGTTCATTTGTCTTTGGTTTATGTTACGCATACGTCATGTTTGCCCATATTTTATATTTTTATATGTATGCATGCATTATAGTCGCACGCTTCGCTTCAGCAACAACTGCAACTGTTTCCCTCTCTGTGTGTGTGTGTGCGTGTGTGTCAGTGCGTGTGCATGTATATCTGGGTCTTACAATCAGAGTGGTGGACCACAAATGTAAAATATTTTTCGTTATATTTATGCGTGTTTTCAGTTTTCCTTTATAAATTAAATGTGTCAGCCTTTTTGCAAGAAATTCCATATCGCTTCTGCCGTGCATTGGAAACGCATTTCAGCTTTCGCCATGCTCGCAAATATAGCCAAATGGATTGCAATTTGTATACGCAATTATTGCGAATTTATATATGCAACAAAAAAATATGTTGTCATTAAAAATGGGGCATTAAAATGTTGTTTAAACTATTTCATTTCATTATTTATAGTTATCTCTTAATAAGCAATAAATTAGTTGGCTAAGCCCTCAAAAAAAAGTGAGCTAACAAATTTCGTAGAAGATGAATGAAGCATTAAATTGTTTCAATTTTTGCATATATTTTAAAACCCAGCATTTCCATTACAAATTCAATATCTGAACACACACACACGTTTCTTTACATACATACACATATTTACTTAGTTCGACTGTCAGACATTTGTCAAAAAAACCGTGACAGCTGTACGTATCTATCGCATCTGTCAATCCATACAGTCAGTGCTTAATTCTATAGGGTATATTCGCTTCGCTTCGCTTCGTAAATCTCGTTACACATGCATACAATTTTGCACTTTCGCTACACAAAAAAAAAGAAAAAAGAAATAAAAAATAAAAATAACAAAATCAATGTAATTTTTCTTTTCTGTATGCAATTTTTTATTTTGTTAGTTGAATGGGTCTTATATTTCGTTTCGTATTTTCGAAGGTTGATTTTTTAGTTTGTTTATGGGTTGCCCTTTTATATATATATATATATATATGTATACACAGACACGGTAGGTATATATATTTAGTTGTTTGTTGCAAAGTATTTGGAATTTTTTATTTAGCTTATACTCGTGCAGCAGCAGCAACAAAAATGACAATAATAAATACAACAACAACAATAAAATCAGCAACGACAACAAATTTGTCTTGCAGAAAAGTTTTTTTTTCTGCTTGTCACATTTTCTTATTGTAGTTGATAAACTTCTCGCTTCGTGCCCCAATCTGCAGCAAAAGGCCATGTCCAAGTGTCTATGACTGTTTATGGCCCGTCAGTCAGTCTGTCAGACTGTCTGTCTGCATGTGTGCGCCTCTCTCTGTGTCTGTCTACATGTTTTCGTTTTTTATTATTCAGTAAATCAAATCAGTTTCCTAACAACTCAATCCAAACACTTGCAGCACGCTCCATGGACATGGTCCGAACACCTCGCTTCTCCCTCCTCCTTCCCACTCTCCCTCGCCACACCCACACTCCGCACTCCGGACTGTGTTGGACTCAACTAAACTTGCTCGCAGGACAGTTCGCATGCTCCCGCTGCTGGGCTTTGCCTCATCTTTTTCCCCTCATTCACTCATTCACTCACTCGCTCAACTGCAGCGTGTATCTGCGATATCTTTCGCTTCGCCAGCCTCTGCCTGTCATAGCCATGGCTGTTGTTAGTTATTGTTGTTGTTGTGCATGTTGTTTTTGTATATGCTGTTGCTGTTGTTATTTTTACAGTTAAGTCAATATGCAGCCGTCAAAAGCAACACTTGATACTTTTGTGTGCTACTTGGGTTGCCCAAGTCCGATTTCCTTACCAACCTCCCTGCTTCGCAAAGCAGTTCATGTTCTTTGATGACTGTCACAGTTATAGCGACTTTTTCTTCATTTTGTTTGCAAAGTTCTCAGCACACAGACATGAACTTGGCAATAGAGCAGCATAACAAATTTATGGTCATATGAACAAAAAAAAACATGCAAACAACTAAGTACACACACACATGCGCACACACACACATGCATACAGATAAGGAGCAGTGGTTAGGCAAAGGGTGACCATAATCGACTTATGTGCATAAGCCGTCGCCCAAAAAGCTTGAACTATCAACCTAAAAAGTTAGTGGACTCCTGGTCCATAAGCGCCAACAAGATGCCGTATCAGACAGGATTGCCAGTCGGATTGCCAGTCGGACAGTCAGTCAGTTAGTATGGCTTGTCAGACAGCCACATATATGGCCCACTCGATGTGGCTTTGATGGTTCAGTTATTTTTTGTTTTTCTGCATTAAGCTGCAGCCTCTACAATGTAAATATCATGACTTAAATTCGAGGAAAAGCCGATTGTTATCAATCAACATAAGCTATAAAGGTGAATACGTAGAGCTTCGATAACAAACGTAGATCATTTATTTGCCGTTAAGTAAGAAAACTCCCATTTAATTTAAGCTATATTCAAGATTAATTTCTATCTAAACAGGCGAACATTTTTCTTATTTATCTCTTTATGTTTCAACAAATTGAGGCAATTGATAAAGATTTTATTCTCATATCAAACTCTAACTATAAAACAACACGAAAATATAAAAACAACACATTCCTTTCTCGCAATTTTCTTTTAGTTCTCACGCTGAATAATGGATAACAAATGAAATTTCAAATCTTTGTTATGTGATCAACGAACTCTAACCTTTTCTTTTTCTATATCTACAATATTTCGTCTAGAATCTTTTGTTGGCCAAAATATCAATTGGTAAAATATTATTGACAGTTCTTTTGTCTCGACTCAATAAATTTCCTAAACAGCCTCGTTCGTTTGACTCTATGTTAGTTTCACATTTCTTATATTTGAGTGAAACAATATAAAAATAATTGTTTTCCTTATTTGCTGCTGCGTTGTGATTGAAACTGCTCTACTATGAATATTTCAGCAGCCTTTCCAAGCTTTAATACCCATTTGTTGACAAATGCCTGCATTGCCTGTATTGATTAATTGACGACAGACAAATGTAATATTGTCTATTGACATAGAATTTGATTTAGACAACAGTTGTGCCAAGATGCTAATGACTAGCAGGGTCTTTTTTTAAAGCCATTTTTAGACAATGTCTATGCCGACGATCCGCACAGCAAAAGCAGAGGCACGTAGCTGCCGTCCGGTATGGAGCTCGTTTCACAGCTCCTCGCCTGGGTATTGTTCGGGTGGAAACCTTTTTTTACGATTTACGTGCCGTTTCCTCAGGCGGTTTCTGGGCCACTCTCAGATGTCCGTGGCTCATGCATGGCTTTTAATAATGCTCATATTTTTACGGCTCGCCCAGACGATGAGCGGGACATAGAATTGGGGCCGTCATCACATTTCGTGTGATTTTCAAGTTTTTTTTTTTTCATTTTTATTTTTGCTGATTTTTTTTTCCACTTGTTTGCAACTTTTGTTGCTTAAATTAACAAGTTCGTCCTGACAGAGTCACAAGCGCTCCAGCACGTATGAGCTTATAGCAAACATTAATGTTTGCTCTGTTTAACCTAAATCCGCTTTAATTGAACACGCCAAAAGCCGCGAGACATTTTAAGTTATTAATGCAATGCAATTTTAATTATCAAATGCGCATTTGTGTTCCCATTTAAAGTCATGGCCGATTTGCCAGCCATTGGCAATGCATAAAAAAACCCGCAAAACAAATTCAAAGCGTTCGCTTGCTGTGTTTATACTCTTTCTTTTTAAGGGACACTCGAGTAATGTATGTAGTTGAGGACTTCAACTCTTAACTATATTTATTTGTAATCTGTGTTAACATAGACGTAATTGAACACAAGTCTCGTCTGATTCTTGCATAAGTTATAGAAGATAGTCAATTCGAAATGAATGGATTTCGATGCGTATGCTGCAGGTAAACTTATATATATATATAATATATATCGGTGATATATTTATCTAGTATAAATTCCAAATTGAAATATTTTAAACAAATATTAAAATCAAATATTTTGGAAAGAAGTTTCATATATTTTTAGCTTTATTATAAATTAAAAGTTAATCTGAATACCTAAAGCAAATGGAAACCTTGGACTTAGGGATATTTATTGTGAATTCCTTAATTGAAACTTAATTTTAAAATATTTCTGATAACCTTTTCAAAAGTAATCAAGCAAATTTTGAGAATAATTTCAACTATCATGGCATTGCTTGGATCTGTAAACCTTCTGAGAACGTTTTATATCTGATCGTTTATTTTAAATAGCTGCGAGCTCTATAATATATAATATACAGCAAGTTTTTCTATAAGATCGTATTACTATATTCTATACCTGTTATATATGCAAGGGTATTTTAAGCTGCGGCATACCAAACACTTTCGTTACTTCTAGTTATTGTTGTCATTGTTATTCATGCTTTTGTGTGTTTGGCGTGGATATTTGCATGTGTGTGTATGTACATGCCTTGGGCCTGTGTGCTGTAATTCAATTTGATTAAACAAACTTTGTGTTGATCAGCTCAGTTGAGTGGAGTTCAGTTGATTATTTGAGCATAGCCGCATCAGCGCATTACCTGCCAGGCTCATTTGCTGTTACGCTGCATATTTAATGCAGCAAATTTTTATTATCCTTATGTGCGCGTGTTGGTGTGCGGGTGCGGTGTGTGTGTGTCTCTATAGGTGTAAGTGTGTCAGCGTGTGGCAAGGCACAAACAAAGCCAAGAAAGTTTAAATAAACTTTTAACTTGAAGGCATCAGCGCCAGTTCGGTTCGAATGTCAGGCATCAGACAGGAGGCAGCAGGCAGCAAGCAGCAGGCAGCAGCGTCAGCAGCACCATCAGCAGCAGCATCAGCATCCATCTAGGGAGTTGTCAGTGTTGTCCCTCTTCCGTTCCCTTAGTTGCCCTGTTTCGTCCTGCAGCGCTATGCCAGTGTCCTGTGGCCCATTTGCCACTTGCTGCCGAAACAGAGGCGTCATCATCTTGCCCCCGCCTGGCCATTGTTGTTTTTGTTGTTGTTGTTGTTGTGGTTGTTGCCAAGGGTTGGCAGAAATGAAGTTTTTCTCTTGCCATGAATTGATAATGTACACATGTTCATATGTGGGGAGGTGCTGATACGATGCTGATATTTGCATAACCATATACAGGCTAGCATCTATGTGAGTGCGTTCCTGTGGGTGTGTATTTGTGTGTGTGTGTGTGGGTGTGTATTTTCAGATTATTTAGCCAAAAGTTGAAAGGTATTCGGAATGCTGCACCCAAACTAAAACCAAAACAAACAAAAAACTGAAAAACTTTTATTAAGTTGAAGATATTTTGTTGAAATTTATACACATTTGCCATTTGCCATTTTTCTTTACACATTTTCCCGTTGCCCATTTCCCATTTCCCACTTTTTGCATTGTTTTTCTTGTTGCTGCTTCTGCTTCTTTTGCCATTGCCATTTTTTGCACTTGCCCGTTAAAAAAGTACAACCAAATGGCTGGGTACAACATTTGGCATTTCTTCTGCGTGCATCTCCCTTCATGGGGATTTATATTTTCAAATGGAAAGTTAAGCTTATAATAAACTGTAACGAAAAAGGAGCTGCTTATATTGTTGCTCGGCATTTTATTTTTCTTGAGTTTTTATATGGTCTCATTGGTTGTTCGTGTTACTTTTGTTTGCGTTAAGCCAAAATATTCGCCTGCCCAGCTGCCAGAGACACACTAAGTGTTAGTTTTGCACAAAAGTTGAGCTGCTAACAAGGATTTGCTGCCATAGCCTTAAACCAATAATTAAATCGGAGTTTAGTAACCCACACAACCCACACGAACATACTCAATTTAAAACTGCATTTGAATTCCCATGCTTCATCCAACAGTTGAACTTTTCAAATAGGCAATCAAAATGCGCATATTATTCACAAATAACACTAAACAATTATATTTTCGATTTACATATAAATTGAATAATAAAACAATTAAGAATGCTCTAGCAGGGAGTGTCCGAACAGGAGATACCCCTGAAAGCTTCCTTCCCTGTGCTTACATATACTAAAAACCACAAACATGAGCACACATGACAACACATGCTATTAACTGCGCACTTTATGCTGTGGTCCAGCTTCTTCATCTCTTATTCTCACACCATGTGAAATGGGTTGTTGAATGCGCTCGGTGTTTATTGTCCGATATATGGATATATGAAATAATAAACATAACATGAAAGCACACAAGCTTAAGCTTATTTCTTTTCAAATTAAGTTTTTCTGCATATAATGATGTTGTAGAAGCTATTTAAACATTGAGATATTCTGCAATAGCATATACTGTATGAGAGCATATACTGAATGAGTAATTTAGGTGTATAAAGACTTTAAGATATGAATAATCTAAGATAGTAGTGAGTTGTAACATATTTAGTCTTATCTAATATCATCTATTGACGATTGCGAATAAAATTGATTTACATGTGCTTTTTATTTTTTACATGTGATTTTTCAATAATAACTAGATCAGAAGAATTCTGATTCCCACTTTCAAAAGCAATCCTGTTCTATCTTTCCACTGTATTAAGACATGTTTTACCTCAATTATTCATTCTGATTTAAAAAATTTAATATGTACAACTTTGTTTCTGACTGTAAATCTTCAAGAAAATAAAGAACTATTTATTCACTTTCAGTTCTCAAAAAACTATTAGATATGTTACTTAATCATATATTAAATCAAAATTCGACCTGTTGAAGACATTTGCAAAACTTTTTCATACCCATTAATATAATAATAATAATAGTATAAAAACAACAAAACATCTAAATCAGATGAACAACATTAATTAGGAGAAATCTGAATAATATTTTTGCCGAAGCGAAAATCGATAATGAAAAGCAGGCAATAAATTACAAAATTATTATAAAGCAGAGAACACAATGTCGCAATTTCGCAAAGCGGCAGCATTGGCAGTATAATGCAAGAGCTTTGGAGTGGGCAAAAGTGGCATTTGGAAAACATATTTATAAATAATTTCCATGCTAATATGCATTTTATGTAATTAGCGGTTAAAATAATAAATACACTACATAATTATCGCCCATTGGCTGACCGCATAGCACGGCAGCGATAAAAATGAACTCGACAGACAAAAGGCAGCAGGAGAAAACAGTGCACAGTGAACAGGGAATAGAGAGAGGCGCATATAGATACATATACATAATGTGCATATTATATCTGTAGTCCGGTACTTATCGCTACGTGTGCATGTGAGAATTGGCGTGGGCGTGGGCGTTGGCGTGGGCATGGGCATTAAGGCATTAGCACCGCAAAAACATCAACTAATTGTGCATTTTAGCGATAATAAACAGAGGCAACAAGAGTTTATTATTTCAGGCTTCGCTGCGTATACCCGATATGTTTCACCGAAAGCTGAGAGCTCAACTAACTGACAAAAGTTTGACAGCAGACGAACACATGCACAATCATCCGCACAGGCCTAGGGCCAAATTAATAAGCGTCGCATTTATTAGCAGTCAAATAAAGAGATAAATGTCACTCATACGCACCGTATGATGCGCCCAACGGCAGCTGCTGCCAGACTCAGTAAAATATTAAAATATTTAATTTGAATGGCAACTGTATGGCATGCCACCCATCCAGTCAGGCAGCCAGGCAAACGACCAGCCATCCAGCCATCCAGCCATCCAGCCATCCAGCCTCGCCCATACGGCAAATATTTCAAGTAGTTAAGCGCATTAGCGGCACTTTTGGTTGGCTTTGTCATGCGAGAGCCAGCGTTTGAGTGGGTGCGGCAAGTGTGGGTCCTTTTTTGCATATGCCAGCTATCGCACATCGCGCATACGCAGCGGGTGCCGCAGCCAATTAAAGTTCTTAAGCCCGTCGGTGTTACACTCTCTGTTTCTCTCTCTCTCTCTCTCTCTCGCTCTTCACCTCTAGCTGCTAGGACACAAACACAGTTGGCAACTTGTGCATTATCCAATGCAATTGTTTAGTGAACTTTAGCACGCTCTAATGACTTCATTAACAAGAATCAAAAATGAAAAACTTTCGCATTGACTCAACGTTATTTTGTTGGAGTGCTGCAAAATGTTTTCCATACATTTTTAATTTGCGCATGTGGCAGGTGCTTGTGTTTGACATGAAATTGCAGTCAGCAAACGAATTGCACTAAATGCTTGCATACATTTAGCAATTTTAATAAATCATTTTGTGTTTTAGTAATGAGCCAACAACTCTCCAGTGTCGGAGCGTAGCTCAAATATTAATGTCATGTCAAACAGCAATTACAGCATGTAACAACAACACTAACAGCCCAACAACAAGCACCTAACAAATGTGGCATATTCATTCTTTGGCAGACGAACGGACACTTGAGCAATTTGACAAATAAATCATTATTATTTCATCAAATTTGTCATTGATAATGTTCAAATATTAGCCATGTGTGTGTGTGTGTTAGTCGGGGTGCACTGAGGCGCAACGAGCAGAAAGCCATGTGAGTTATTCATTGAGGCAATAGATGCCATCATATAAGCTATGCGACTTTAATTTGGCAATGCTTTAGAAATTTGCATATTTGATGCATTTTATAATGCATTTCAAGAGTCCTTATCGAGCCAGGCGCCACAGCAAAATCTCTGTTGCTATCAAATTTGTACAATGAACCTGCAACAGCCACAACAGCAGCAGCAGCAACAGCTATTGCAGATAGCAATGCATGTTAACAATATTACTGACAATTATCAATGCACACACACACACACACACACAGACAGACACACACACACACAGACATCCTCACAGATGGGCCATACAAATTGCGATTTAATAGGAAAATATTTTGGACGCCGGCCAGGACAGGCCTACAGATTGAATTAGAGGCAATGGAAATGCACACAGGCGACTGTTTATTAAATTTATACAGAGCTATCTTTTTAGTTGACTTTTATTAGCTGATTTAATTTTGGTTAATGCGTATTACAAATTTGCATTTGTTATTGCAACATTCATTACTCAAATTGTCAACTTGATTATTGCACATGACAAGCTGACTTAAAATATTGCTGCACTCTCTCTCTCTCTCTCTCTCTCTCTCTCTCTTCAGTTAAAGCAAATTTCAAGCACTAAATCAAATTAAATTAAATTATCAAATTGCAATGTGCATACATAAAATGCCATTAGCGAAGAATTTCTAACGTAATTGGCTAAATAATATTGGCAAACGTTTGGCAAAGTAAATATTGAACCCGTTTTAATGCTAAAATAATTTGTCATTTTTTAGTATTACTGACTTATTTACACAACCATTTATGGTTTAGATCGCTATAATTAGAAATCTATTAAGTCTCGAATCATATTATGTTTATTAATAAATAATTGATTTGACTTTATGGATTTTGCACAAATATACAAATAGAACTTACATTTTGTTGCTTAACAATTTAATACTTTAGATTGGAGACTATAATCAAATTAATATCTTCTTTAGACAGCGCTACAAACTGAGAGTAAATAATCAGTGTTTCGGCTTACAGTTTAATCTAATTTCCTTGGCTTTGATATTCTGTTGAAGAGCCAAATATTCCGCATCCATGAATGTAATAATCTATAGTTGAATTTAATGCAAGTAAATAGATTTTTATATGCTAAAAGAATGTAAAAATCAGGTTCATTTGTCCTATTTGTGCTTTGTAGTTGGGTCTCCATTAAAAGTCTTGTTTATTCAACGAAAACTGAAGGAATTTAATTTTTGATTCGTTCAGATTTGGATATGATTGTTTTTAGTCAACAATCTTGGCTTAATGTTTTATATATATATAAATATATCAGTTTTCCCGGCTCAAAGTGCAATTTGCTAAACAACTCTTTTTGCATTAATAATTTTGAAACAACAACATACACGTATAGTCGTATAGAAATTAAGTAAAAGCTTACGTTCCCAAAGGTCTGGGAAGGTAAGATGAGGTTATGACTTTTCATTACAACTAAAACGCGGCGTTTAAAATAGCTCTGTTCGAGGTTCAGTGTCTGAAGTAAGCTAATTGTTTTTAATATTTTAATCACCAATACAAAGCTCAACTAATTGTAATAAGTTAAATTTTATATTTTGCAACCCGAAGCCTTTTAAACTCATTAGAAACGCCACTTAATAAGCCAGCTCAAAGCTACGTAGAAGTTGTCAATTTAATATTAGTATATACATATATTCAACAAGAGACGTCACGTTCTCGTACACATTTGAGTTTAATCCAATATTATTCGAGTAGACCAATTATTTAAAATATATTGCCGACTCTGGGTGCATCATTAAATGCATGCATAATTTCAGGTTAGTTCTTGTTTGAATATCGTGAACAGAATAAGCATAGTCCATTGCCATGCAAATGAACCAGCAGCTAAAACAATTCAAAGGAAGCAGAAAGCAATAATTTATTAGTTTTTGCAGTACTTATCAAAATTTATGATCTATCGATTTATGCATATAATAATAATAATTTTTAAAATTAACAATGTGAGTGGCACACGTGAGCGCAAGTGCTTGCCGGCTGTGTCTCATTATGCAGTATAGCAAATAATTATCCACACACACACACATACATACAGATATCTTATTTGCATAATTCATGCCTACCATTAGTGCGTTTGTGTTAGTGATAAAGTATCAGGACATATACGACTAGCAGTGGGTAACAAATCCTTTTCACTTACCCACACCGCGGGTCGCAACACAAGCGGATTTCCGTCAATGCCAAGCACTTGAGAATTAATATCAATTTGTATTCATTTGTGAATATTACAAAAGGATTATACAAAATTAATTAAAATTTGCACAATTTACGTTCGAAGCCAACGGCAATGGCGTCAACGTCGACATCGGCATCGGCATCGGCATCGGCATCGTCTGTCGCATCGACGGCGACAAAGACAACGCGAGTATCGTAGATGCTGTTGCTTGTCGTTGGGATCTGAGGGAAAAGTTTTGAACAGCTGGCGAGGCGCGAGTGTTGGCGCTTAATGGAGTTTAATCGCATTGATGAGCATCAATTAATCATGCCGCAAACGCAAATGACAACGCGTCCAGACCAATGCGCGCACCCAATTGTCCTAATCCTAATCAGCGCCCGCTAAGCCCGCACATTACGCATACGACACGTACGCCAAGCAGAAGCAAAATCGAATTGCCAATTAAAAACTGCGCAAGCCGACCCGACACTTGGCAATTACAACATAATCGAAAGCAAACACCCGCTGCCATCTGCACAACCCCTGCCCCCAACCACCCCCACCAACCCACACACACACACACACACACACAGAGCAAGTCAAGGAGAAACCGCACAGTTAAAGCACTCAATAAACGGCATCATTTGTGCTGGCTGTCAAGCAACTGTGAACTGAGCACTGCTCGCCAAGGACTTAAAGCCCGGCACACCTGTCGCCAGGAGAGGCAATTGCCAGCGATTGTGACTATATACAAACGAAACAAGCCATTATCATAATGCGACGCAAAGATGCCGAAGGAGTGTGACAGCCAAAGTCGACATCGATGACGATGCAGACACCCACCCACCCAAATATGTCTGTATACACTTACACACACACACACACAGATAGAGAGAGACTGACGCAAACACCTTCAGCGATTCTGGTTAAGTGAAGCACGCGATATAACGGCAACAGTTCGTGTTCGCATAACTGAGCATAATCGACGCCTTTCGGTTATAATTAACTCATTAAACTGAAACGTCAGCCGCAGGATGTGGCAATGCTGACAGAAGGCAAGCCATCAAAGCGCACATGTAATCCTACACTGAGATGACGGCGACATCGACAGCGACGGCAACTGCGATGGTGACTGCGACTGCGACTGCGACTGCGACTGCGATTGAGCAACAGCTGCTAATAGTCGCAAAAGGTGGAAGCTAACCAAGCGTAAGCCACACATACTCGTAAATAAGAAATGAAATCAAAGTAAACATTTTGTAAATCGGGTTTTTATAACTTTTCTTTGCGCCACACACAAATACACACACACAAGCACACGCCCTCACACTCTCATATGTGATGTGAAATTGCAATTAAATTAATGTCACGCATACGCCGCGTATAGCGCCCAAGTGAAATGGTACAGGAATTGCGGAAAAGCGGGCAACATAGCTCAGGTTTTATTGCTGAGCCACAAACAACAGTAGCAACAGCAGCAACAACAGCAGCAACAACAACAACAACGACAACAATTAGTGCGTGTTGGCAACCAGCAGCAGCTGCTACTCCCGCTTGTTATGTATTGTGGGAGAGCGTAGGGGTGTGAGTGTGGTGGGTGGCGTGCGGCACGTGGGGCGGCGGCTTGTGTCCTGCATATAAATCGATGCTGATGCTGTGAAAATTTGCCAAAATAACTACAGACATACACTTGCCAAAAGCAATTAAACTGCTAAAACCACATTTTGTGCGAGAAATAATTGCAAAAATGCCAAAACATAAGGCCAAAGCCAAACAACAAACATGCTATTGGCAAAAACAGCCCAAATACATACAACAAATCCAACTCCAACAATAACAAAAACCAAAGAATCCAACAAAACAGGCAAAACAAAAAAAAAACAGTCGCCAGTTGCGTTGCCAATTACAATAACGTATAGAGGCGATGCGTCGCGTTGATCGACATAGTCCACAAAAAGTCAAGCCCAATAAATAGGCCGACAAAAAAATAAAACGAAAAAAATTGATATATACATATATATATACATATGTATGTTCATTCACATATATCGAGAAAAAATAAAAATAAACAAAACGACAAATTCCAACAACAAATCAAATATATTATAGCACAAAAACAAACCAAAGTCAACGCCACTTCCAATAACAATAACCCAGCCTATGGGTTGAGGCTTTGGTATGGGTGGTGCGGTGGTTGCTTTTTGAATGCCAGCACTGGTGCCACAATTCAGTTGCGGCGGCTTTGTTTACACTTTACAAGAGGATTTTGTGGGGATTTTCCAAAAATGTTGGTTTATCACAATTTTTTTTAGCTTTAGTTCAAAACTAATGCGAATGATCGTGCTGCATGCGAAAAAACTGTAAAAATCATATACGAATTCATCAAAAATTAGTTGGTGTAAATAAAAAGTTTAAGTTTCAATGTAGCTAATTGAAATATGATGCCTTTATCACACTTCTTTCATAACAAATAAACTTAATTACTTTCCGTCATGCAGGATTAAAAGTGTGAAAACAATCTCGTTTTGTGGTCTGTTTAAAACTCTTCAACTTCATTAGTTTCATTACTATTTTAAATGCAATCTAAAATATATATAAACCAAAAATATATAAATAGTTCTAGCGATAGTTGTAAGTTAATGTCCCATCATCCAGTGAAAGCAATCAACTTTATTTTTATACATTGCCCTGCGATTGAATTTCAATCTTCGTTATAGCATGGAAATGGGAGTGTCAAAATCTTGCAAGGGTTAACATGCCTTCCACTGCACAACGAAACGAAAAGGATCCATTACAGTTTGACAACCCACAAAAGTGGGCAACAATTTATCAGGTGCTCAGTCGGTTATTGGACAGACAGACAGATAGAGAAGAGATATAACCTGAAGATGTCTCAGCTGACTGAGAAATTCCAATTGCCGCGCATGGTAGAGCACAAGAAAAATCACAGCAGTAGCAGTAAAGAAAACAATAGCAGCAACAACAACAAGTACAACAAAAACAACGAGAATGAAAATGAAAACGACAAAGCAAAATGAATGGCAATCGCGGTTCAGTCGGCGCCAGTCGCGCGAGTGAAAGACAAATTAAGATTATAAAAAAAAAAAATAATAAAAATACACAACGGTGGCAAAAAAAGAAAAAATCGAATTGATTGATTGATCTATCAAAAGTATATACATACATCTATATATATATGTTTATTTGGCTTTGTGTCTGTGCGTGTGTTTGTGCGTTATGCGTGATACAGAAGGCGCGTGAAGGGAAGTCCTGCGGCCTTCCTCGGCGAGTATCTGTGCCTCCAGCGGCATCGCGCCCGCGTCGCCTTTGTGTTTTGACAGACAAACTGACAGCAAGACGCGGGCTAAGGGCAAAGCCGCGGGCAGTGCCAGACAAACAGGCACAGACAAGTAGCGACCTGTGACTGACTGTCGCCGTTTATGTATACATACGCGCAATTCCCTGCCCAGCCCCGACTCCGACTCCGACTCGCCCTCCTCCTGGCGCCCGCACCTGCCGCACCTTGTCTTTCGCTCAGTCAGCCTACGCACTGTGTCAGTGTGCGTTAGGGGCAGTGTGATGGTATGTGCCTATGATGCTGTGTTTGTGCTTCTGTTTGTATTTGTGTTTGTGTGTGAGACACGTAGCACATTTTATTTTCCAAGTAATAAATCAATTTTCCGCACCACTAAAAATGAAAACGAAAAACGAATTGAAGCTGAAGCTGACGCTTCCTATCGACTGAAGTGTGCGTGTGTGTGTGTGTGAAGGAGGCGTGGGTAGGTAAAACTGAACTGGGAAGGGGCTGGCAAGCGGTCACAGCTGCTTGGATATCGCTGGGGTTGGGGGCAACAGTCGGTGCACCTGAGAAGAGCGTAAATTAAAGTCACTAAATCAAAAAATTCCCAAAAACACAGCACAAAATGAAACGAAGCAAACGAGAAAGTTAACATTTGTTTACGTGGTTCTTGGACGGCCGCGCCTGAAACTAAGATTATCCAGCAGTACGAGGCGGCGTGGCTGCCCCCGAGTTGGCACGACTTGGTCTATGGCTGTCCAGCTCCAGTCATTTATTGGCCAAAGTTGGCCGAGAAACGCATAAAGGAACGGGCTCCGGCAGCAAATGAGCAACTTGGCGCACAACAAAAAGTAAGCAAAACAATTTGCTGTTTGTTTTTTTCTATTTTTTTTTCTGCTTTCCACCTCGACTTTTCCTTCGCACACTTCAGTCGGTGCGTCCAGTGCGGCAATTTGTTTTGAGTGGGGTGTGCGGGAGCTGCGAGGGTGGGCAGTGAGCCAACAATGGGGGCGCTGCGGCGTCAAAGGCAGCAAAACAAATCAAGTCAACAATCAGCAGAACACACACACACACACACACTAACACACGCACGCACATATACATATAGAGACGTTGAGGCAGACACTCTGTAAAAGTTAATGTAACGGCGCATTTAATTGCACGCACGGCACGATTCCGACGCTCCAGACTGCCCACAAAATCGCCCCTCCCCTGCAGCAGCCGCTGTCCTGGTCGAAAAGTGGACAAGCGTAACTTTTTGCCGAGGGCACTTACTTGGCTTTTTGGCCCCGCCGTTTCAGGTGAGACTTGCTCTCGCTCAAGTAAGTAAAAATGGCTATTAGCCAAAGCATTTTATGTGGCTCCTTTTACTTGGGCACGCCCATTGCCCAGAGGCAGTGCAGTGCCAGTTGGCCAGACAGTGGAAACTTGAACGGCTGCCACAGGCAGCTTTTGTTGCCTAATGCGCTTTGCTATTTTTTTTTAATTATAACGCAAGTTACCTGCGAATGAAAAGTAAAAGGGCTGCCAAGACGACAGCAATGAAGACGACGTCGACAACGGCAAGGCCGCATCCTCATCCGCATCCTGGCGCAGGAAGTGGAATCAGCCAAGACACGAAAACGCTGTAACAGACACACTTAAATGCCTTTTAGCTGCAGCAACAGCGAAAAAATCGCTGGCAACAATTTTAATTGCGTAAAGTGTGCAGTTTCCTCGCACACTTCGTGCCCCCCTCAGCATTCTCTAACTGTATCTCCCTCTCGCTCTCTCTCTCGCTCTTCTACTGTCATTCGGTTGGCGCTACGAATTTCGCCGTCTGTGCTATGTCTGCGACGCCAAAGGCCAAGCAGCAACAAAATTAAATTACTCATTCGCTCAGTTGGTCAGCAGCAACGGCAACAACGGGTACGCCTGCACTCGAGACTGCAACGGATTTATTGTTAATTGGAAATGAGGCATGCTCGGACTATTTGATGCGCAAAATATTTCCGCCACTCAACAAGAGACCAAAACGGCTTCTCATTGCTCCAATAGCAAAAACCAGCAAAATTACGACAGAGCACAGCAAAAATACGGAGACCAGAAAAAAAAAGAAAAAAATGCTGACAAATAGCACGCGTAATTAGAAATTAAGTTGCCGTTGCCGTAACCGTGTTTCAGATGATTAAGAGGAATGATAATCGAAATGGGAAAGCAGAGATTGAAGGAACCTAATAGGGTGGCATTCGAATGCCTTAATTTTTAATCAATAATTACTTCAGATACATACATGCACATACATAAACACATACAATTAATTACTACTTAATTTTAAATATTTATTTATGTGCTTAAATAAAAATAGTTCGTGTAATGCACAAATTTCTTTTTTAAAACTAAGACGTGTGGCATGAACTATAAAATGTTTTTGTTTTAGAAATATATTCTTATTATTAGTTCTGATTAATTGTGGTTATCAACTATTAACAATTGGAATTTGGTGACTTCCGTATTTTATTATTTTAACAAATGGAACTAAAATATCTCAAGTTTGTAATATATTTGGAATGCAAAAAATTTAACACGAACAATTATTTTGAAAAATATCTGTGTTGCATTCTTAAAGTAAGAATTGATTTGACGCAGAATGTTTGTAAAATAAGAGCGTAAATCATTTCGAGTGAGTTTTGCAAAGCATTCCAATTTTGTTCTACAATCAAACTCAATTATTGTTCCAATGTTGTTGCAACACAAATGATCATTTGTGCACACATACACTTAATTTTGTGATTCGGAATTGTTGATTGCTGTTTTGTCAAATAACTACTTTGAAATAGAATAGCCATCATTAAACGGAAATATTAACTCTTTAATGGTTGAGACTTATATATTGGTCTAAAATGTATACAGCACTTATATGAAGCTTGTATCAGATATTCGATAACTGGTCACGTTTCCATAATATTGAATAAAAACGTTATCGAGATTAAGTTTTTTAACATATATTTTACATATTTTTAGCTACAGTCATCACATTTTTCATTTAGCTTTTTGTAAATATAAACTTTATAAACTTCATTTAAGTTCAGTAGCAAATGTAGTCATAATTTAAATATAAAACGTATTTTTAGACTCTGTTCCCAAAGGGAAAAAGAGTCTATTGGATTTGTGCAATGTCCGTCTTGCTGTCTGTCCGTCTGTCCGTCTGTCCGTCTGTCTGTATGAACGCGCAGCATTTGGACACTATAGAAGCTAGAGACTTGTAATTTGGAATATATACTCGTGTGTACCCGCGTCAGATCAAGTTTGAGTATTTTTCCGATACGCCCACAGGGGGCGTGGCAAATCGGGAAATGCTATATCTATTAAGACTAAAACGCTGTTATTTTAGTCAATATTGAAGTCTAAGAAATGGGATTTAGAATATATATTCGTGTACACCACGCGGACGTTTTAAGATATAGATTATATATCTACGCCCATTGTGGGCGTGGCAAATCGGATAAAACTATATCTTCTACAGTTTTGAAGCTAGAGCATCCAAATTTGGCATGTGTGTTACTGTTGACCTTCCCTTAAGTTAGATCAAAAAGTTATATACCCACGCCCCCTGGGGGCGTACCAACTCGGTAATATATATATAGCGATTTGTATAAATATTATAATATTTTGAGCGTATTAAGAGCTAGAGACTTGAAATTTGGAATACATGTGCAAGTAGATCACTCGGAATCAAAAATATATATTATTGATATTTACGCCCATTAAGGGCGTGGCAAATCGGATAAAACTGTATCTCCTACAGTTTTGGAGCTAGAGCGTCCAAATTTTGCATGTGGGATACTGTTGACCTCCTCTTAAGATAAGTCAAAAGTTATGTATCCACGTCTTCTGGGGGCGTGGCAAATCGGGAATTACTATATCTTTTACTAAAACCGTGATAATTTCGGCAATATTTCCGTCAAAGAGTTGGGACTTGGAATATATATACTAGTATCCTACCTCTACCCAAAAATATATGTTATATATAGCTACGCCCATTTGGGGCTTAATAGGGTAAAACTGTATCTCCTACAGTCTTAGACGTAGAGCATAAAAATTTGACATGTGGGTTACTGTTCATGAAATTTAAATTTACGAAAAAAAAAAAATAATTTATTGAGCCTACACATCTTTAACAGGAACAGAGTCTGACGCAGTCGGTGGCGCCCGACTGCAACGTTCTTACTTGTTTTTTCATAAAATAGACAGATTAAATGCTGAAAACTTCATCAAAATCCATTTAGTGACACAGACGTTATTAAAGAAAACATTTTGTCAATCGGCAAAAGCACGCCAAGCCCTAAGCGCAAGCATATATACATTAAAATGAGTGCACTCTTTGCAATGCGCGAATGTGGCGTTACTTGTTTGATTTTTAACTGATTCTACTTGCTTTTATGACATATACATCTATAAAATTAGAATCATTAGAAATTATTGACATAACGCATTCATTTCTTATGGACTTTTTTGCCACATTGAGACCAATTTTCTCAAAAAATATGACATGATTAAGATTTAGTATTTACGAACAATTTATATCAGATTACTCGGGTAACAAATATCTTCATCGGTATCTTCAGCATTTTGTATTTTATATATTCTTGATTACGGCTTAAGCTGGCGATGCTCTAGCTCGAATCAACTAGTTAATCATTATATTGTTGTTCACATAACATGTATAAGCATTAAATTTATTAATGAACAAAGAATTGAATTGAAAACTTAGATAGATCCAAAAAAATGTTGTCAGTTAATTTTTTGATTACTCCTAACTATAAAAAGATTCACACAGTTCTATACCAATTTTTAGTCTTTTATTCAGTAATGCGGAAACCTTTTAAATTCTTGTTTTGTCAGTGAGAATGTAAAACATTTTTAAAAGCAGATAAAAACGTAATTAAAAACGTATCTATAAGGCAGTACATTTTGAAATGTAAAAAAAACATGAATGATTTTTTTTTGGAAATGTAAAAAAAACATGTAGGAGTTTTTTTTTGGCATACGCGGTGCGGCTGTTTAGGTAGTCAACAATTTGTGTTTTTATGAAAGTTCAGGTAATCTATAAATTCGTGGCCTAAAGGGAAACAAAGGTAAAAGTTGTTGCTTTCTTTTTGTCACAGTACTAAAATTGCCTGAAATCATTATAGTCAAGCGTGAAAAAATTCATTCAACAATGGGCAAACAATTATACAAAACAAAAACAATATCTTTTCACTCTTGATACCCTTGAAAAAGGGGTATAGTAATTTTGGTCTGAAGTTTGCAACACAGAGAAGGTAGCATCTCCGACCATACAAAGTGTATATGTAGTAGTGTATATATAGTGTCTGTCTCTTTGTCTGTCTGAATCAACGATATCTCCTCCGAGAGATCTATGAGAGCTACAGAGCTGAAATTTTGCACACAGGGTCTTTTTGCTGTAGGCTTTGTATATCTCGGAATCATCTGGATCGGACGACTATATCCTATAGCTCTCTTGGGATAGATAGAATTTATGAAATGTTTTTGTATGAAAAAGTTTGTCGCTATTGAAATCTTAGTCTTGAAAATTTCAAAATATACTTATATATCCCACCTCCATAGAAAAATATATACTATATAGAGCTATACCCTTTGGGGGGTGTGGCAAATCGCGTAAAACTTTATCTTCTACAGTTTAAAAGCTGGAATATCAAAATTTGCCAAGAAGGCTACTGTTCTTCCCTTAAGATCAATTAAAAATGAATATATTCACGATCACTTGGGGCGTGGCAAATCTAGAAGTCTGTCTAGTACTTAACATAAATCCTCTAATATTTTGGTCGCTGTTGGGGCCAGAGTCATCAAATTTAAAACATTTATTTGCACGAGCCTCCCCCACACAAAAACATATAGTATACAAAATACAAAATACAAAATATGTCAAATCGGTAAAAACTGTACCTCAACAATTTTAATTGAGATCCAAAAATTAGTAAAAAAAAACTGATCTCTTCTTGGCAAATCAGAAAAACAATAATTATATCCTTTGTAATTACAAGGGTATTACCAAACTTCAGCATGGTCGAAGTTAGCCCATCCCTCTAGTTATACTTCACATATTTTGAAAAAGTAGACAGGCTATAATGTTTTCGTTGACTAGCTTGGCCTAGTCCTGTTCTGTCTACAAAATTTAAAAACTTGAGATTTGAATATATATAATTTTTAATATATTTTCATTTTCATATCCATTAAAGCTGATTGCGATAATTAAACTTTAAAGCAAACTCAAAGACAATGGGAGGGCAAAATCATATAATTTGGTATATAAACAATGAATATTTCACTCATTTAAATACTTTCTGCAATCAAAAAATAAGTAATATTTCAATGTAAAGTCTTGGACACATGCACTCAGATGCCATATGTAAGCATTAAAAACTTAAAAAGACTTATGCAGCCCGGATTCATTCAATAACGCACTTCGCATAGTGTGAGAATAAAGGGATACATATGCTTATATGTGCGAATGTATTCAAATGTATTTATATAGTTGAGAACTCTCTTACGAAACGGAAATAAGTTTTAATCCGCTTAACTGTAAATTTCAAAAAAAAACTAGCCCCTTACTCACTGTGTAATTACTGTGTAATTTTCAAGCTACAAATGTAAATTTTGAAGAAAGAAGCTTTCTGCACTTACACTCTTTCTTTATCAAATGCAAAACTAAACAATTTCAACAACTTTGATAAATCATAAAAGACATTTAATTAATGCAACCAAATCACATTTTAGTTCTGTTGAAAATTAATTAGGGTATGAC
This sequence comes from Drosophila gaucha, assembly GCA_035045545.1. Lineage (NCBI taxonomy): Eukaryota > Metazoa > Arthropoda > Insecta > Diptera > Drosophilidae > Drosophila > Drosophila gaucha. The sequence continues at coordinate 737,730 of JAWNOY010000129.1, forward strand.
GATATCACAAATGTGGTTAATTAAAACTCAATAGAAAGAATAACTTGCCAACATGTTTATAAAACATTTCTTTCTATGCTAACAGCGTTAGTATTTTGCAGCAATTAGCTTGATGGTAGAATGGAAAATTGCTGACTCTACACATTTTGCATGACTCAGTCGAGCAAAAAACAAAAAAGGAGAAAAGAAATAAATGCACACCCGTGGCAAATGGAACTTTCGAATTTGTAACATGTCCTTACTGGCAATAGTGACCAGCAGTTAAATTACTTCTCGTTTATTTTAAATTGTGAAAAATATGTGCAAATGTTCAGCCAGCAGCCATTACAAGATGATGCCGAACAATGAGCACAGTCAAACGGATGCGAAAGCGAATGGGAATACGAATATCTCGAATAGCAGTGTGAATACTACGACGAATTCAAGCGGCGAGACAAACGCTGGCAGCAATGAGCAAAAGCCAATGCACAAACACGCCGAAAGTGTTCTGCAATTCGCAGCGAAATTCGCGCGCTGTATTTTCAAATAATACGAAAACTTTTCGCCTATGTTATGAGGGATTGTGGGATGGGGCTTGATGGTGCAGTTGCAAGCAACCAACCGGGAGCTTTCAATATACTATACTTTTGTTGCTTTGCCTCCATTGTCCTGCGTTTCGGCGTTTTGGTTGCGTCAAATGCAATTTCTCATATTTGCATAACTGCAGACAGCAGATAGCTCAAAATAAAGTTGAAATTTTAGTGCAGCGGCTGCGGTTGCAGCCACCACAGCAACAACAACTGCAACAACAGCTATAACAACAAGAGTAATAACAACAACTTTAATATCGCCAGACTGTGCTCCGTAATTGCCTCCTGCCCACCCCCCCGAATCCTCAGCGACGCTCTAACGGGCCAACAGTCGCGCAATCCTTCCGCTTGGCTCTTGTACGCAGCGCTTTGCTTTCCGGCAGTAGTTCCAACAATACGGCACACGAACTGCAGCGGTATGGCAACCAAATTCAAATCAACGGAGTTACGCACACACACAATGTCAGCCTTAATACACACACACACACACACACAGTCTCGCGAGTCGCATTCGCGTACAGAAATACATGTAAGACAAAGCATACTTTCGAGAGCAAATAACAGGCGGAACAACGAAACAAGCGAGAAAGCTAACAACTGAACACCCCCGCCGGATATCAAGCTCGGAACTGCGGCTATTCTATTAGGACATACAACACACACACACACACACACACTCACATTCAAACTCTTACAAACGGACATCCACACACAAATTATAGCGGCAGCTAGTATTCCAAATTATACGCACAAAAGCAAACAAGTGGGCCAAGCGATGCCGTTGAGTGTGCTGTGCGTCCTGCGTCCTGCGACTAGCGAGTCCTGCGTCCAGTGCCAACATCATCGATGGCCAAAGCAAACATAATTGATATCGTAATCAATTCAAAAATCCAGCAAAACTAAAAACAGCAAATGCTGTGAAAACAACGTCGTCGTCGTCCTCGCTGTCAGGATGCTGAGCACATGGCCACGAACATGGCAGCGTATGGCCACAGGCATGTCAGCAATGCGCACGTAGCCCTCGACACTTTACCACTCCGCCTCCGCTCACGCCCCCGTCCTATCCCAATCATATATTTATATATTGCCGTTTGTGTGTATGTGTGTATGTGCATGTGTTTGTGTGTGTGTGATGTGTGGTAGTGCGTGCCACTCAATCAACTCTGAAAAAGTCTACAAATATTAGCCCCTAATGCCATTGAGACCAGGACCAAGACGTAGCCAAAGACGAGAGCTACTGCACACATGCCCATGCCCATGCCCATGCCCAAGTCCGTGCCCATAAAAAAGTGGAATTGTGTATAAAAATGAAGCAGCAAAAAAGTGGCAGCTTCAAATAAAATTGTTGCGACAAAGGCTCAAACAACAACAACAACAATGACGGCAACAACGACAGCAGGCGAGGCAGTTGAAGGAGCAGCAAAAGAAGCTGCATCGGGCACGACGATAACATTAAGACGAAGTATCGAAAAAATGTGTAGTGGCACACAAAAAAGGAGCTGAGGCAGTGGCAGTGGCAATGGCGACTGCGACGGCAACGGCAACAGCAACGCCAGCAACGACGGCGACAAGGACACAAAAGCAGAATAACAACACAATCAAGCGAGGCGCGCGCCATAGCGAGGACGTGCAGGAGCGGGAAGCGTGTCCGGGCATAAGCGGCACTGCATAACTTGGCAGCGCCAGAGCCAGAGCTGACGCCAGCTCCAGCTCCAGCGACAGCGCCAGCGAAAGCGGCACGTAATAACATTTTTCTAAAGAAAGCAAAAAAAGAGAAAGAGAAAAAGAATACCGTTAGACTCGCCTGCCAGGATGGCGACACAGATGAAGACGCAGACGTCAAGCGAATCCAAAGCTGTAGCTGTAGCTGTAGCAGGAGCCGAAGCCGAGCCATGCCGAACCCCGAAGTCGTGGCAAAAACGTGCGTGGTGTGTCCTGGCGCTTGTGGAATGCTGTCAGGAGACAAGTTATTGTTTTTGATTTCATTTTTCTTGCGTTTTTTGCGGCTCCTGCTCACTTTACGGCCAATCCAAGGCTGGGGCCAGAGCATGTGGATTTGACTGTGGCTGTGGCTATGGCTATGGCTATGGCTGCGGCTGTAAATGTGGATGTGGATGTAGATGTGAATGAGAATGTGAATGTGGATATGGGAATATGTGAATATGTGGAGCTGCTTATTTCCATACAGGAATGTGTGGGCTCGCTTCACCCCCGTCGAAATTGGCTAGTTTGGCTAATCGAGGCATTTGCCAGAGGCATAAGCTGGATTTTTTTGGATTTATATTTTTATGACTAGATGGAAAATGGCCTCCGGATGCGTTCTTATTATTATTAGTATTATTATTATTATTTTTATTAAAAGAGCGCATAATCCAAATGGACCAGAATTTCCAAAGTCAGCAACTTGGAAATAATTGCAAATGGGCAGGTGGAGGATTGGAATTGACTCAACGTAAGCTTTCGAAAAGAGGACTTATCTGCTTATCATATTGATATATTTAAATTTAGAATTTCTATCAAAAAAAATCTATATATAGTAAACCAAATGTTGGCATTTCATGTTTTAATCCTTATGAGGCTTTGACCAAGCATTTGATTTAATTCTAGTTGCATAGTGAACTGAATAATTTTAGGGAGAATAGCTCCGTATGGCTTAGGATTTAATTTTGAAAAGAAGTTCTATTTCATAGCTGGCCAAATGAAATAAAATTGTTTTAAAAAGAAAGTATCAGTACTCGAAAGATATTTAATAAGAAGTAAAAAAATCGAGTAAAAGTAAGAGATGAGATGAGATGAATGTAAAAATAACTTTAAAACAATTGAAAAATAAGTTTAAGCAGGAATTAAAAGCTTAACGGAGAAAGAGGCTACCATTAAAGTTGTGTGATATAGAGAGGAGGGAGTGTTAATGAATATTATATCGAAATCTTATGAGTATTACTTGAGATCACAACAAACTTGAAAGGACGACATATAAAGGAAGTTTTAATGGCTTATAATATATGTGTATTGTGTTGCTATAAGTATTTAGAGAAGCCTTAATATTAATAGAATCCTTTATTCACATAGCTTTGCTTATCCGCTTTATGAAAACACAGTTGTAGAGACTATGCAAATCCAATCAAACAATAAATTCAATGAAAATCATTAGCTATGAGTAAAGTTGAGTAATATACACTGTAATTTACACCCATCTATAACAATCAATCATTCCGCTGGCAATATAACTTGCGCTATTTCTCTTGTCGCTTGTCTGTTGTCAGACACAGCGGCATCATTAGGCTTGCAGCATTTCAGAATTTTGCCCGCAACACTGGTTGTGCAACACTCGCAAACTAACTTTGAAACTTTCTAATAAAATAGCCCTAGACCGCTGTATCGCTACTAGACGCCAAAAGGTCCAATGTGCCACGACCAGGGCCACGATGACGATTCACCAACGACTCAGACTCTGCAGCTAATGTCGTTGCTAGCGGCAGAAGAGACGACCAAAACCGCAACAGCAGCAGCAGCAGCAAAGGCTACACTCCTTCGAGCGCAACAGACAATGATGCCGCATTAAACCCAACCTGCAATACAGCGCAAACCCAAACTCCAACTCTGGCCTAAGACTCATTCTCATATTTTGCACTGGCCCACACAGCCGCAAACGCTTCAACCACCCACTCGCCACTCGCCCACTCACTACACACGCAACAGACTTAAATGCAGTTTCTAGTTACAAGAGAACGCAACAGAGAAAAAGCTTTTTTTTACTGTCGTTCTCTTTCTCTTTTGGTTTTGCTTTCGCTGAACGCTCTGCGCTCAGTTGTTCGTTTCCACTTGTTTCAGTCGCGTGCATGTGTGTGTGTGTGTGAGTACAGCACACATACACGGCCGCAACATCCGTTACAATTTTTTACGACTACGACTCCGTCTGGCGCTGGTGCTGACGTTGATGTTGATGCTTTTGGCGGCGGCAGCAGCAGCCACTGAGATGCTTTGTGGTTGCTCTATGGCCGCCCTAAGTATGCGTGAGTATGTATGTGTGTGTGTGTGTGTGTGTGTGTGTGTGTGTGTGGATGCATGGGCATGTCGTATTCAAGGATTGAGTAAATTTTTGTGGGTTGCTTCAGTAATGATATGGAATGTGTTGGAATTTCAAGAAGTTACTAGAGATTTCTTTATTTATTTAAATGAGCAGCCACTGAGATGCCACTGTGTCTGCCCCACCAATGTCTGTATTTGACTTCATATTTGTGTATGTGGTTGAGGCCAAGCCGGCTCCTGTGGTTGGGCAGCTAGCCAAGCATCCAGCCAGCCAAGCATCCAGCCAGCCAGCTTCTTCAATTGACTGACTCGCTGGCTGTGACGGACTAACTGACTCGCTGACTGAGCAGGGTACAACTAAATGAGTGTTGTTATCAGTCTCCGCTGCTCCCCATGCAACTGCCGCTCTGCTCGAGTCTCTCAATACGTAATTGAGTATGTGTGTATGTGTGACTGTGCGTGTAATTGTAACGGAGCAAGGAGCGCTGAGACAACGGCAGGAAACGGCAATCGCCTAAGAGAACCCACCAGCAGTGTCATTGAAATTTATGCACGTTGTACATTCGTGTAGTGATATTTGTATTGGGAATTAAAACTATGCCCACGGGATTATAGCCTAATTTTTGGCGTTGTGCGTTTTGGCTCTTCATTTATGCCACGCTCCTTGCCTCCTGGCGGGCTGCCTGCTCATCTGTCCATCTGTCTGTCTTTCTGTCTTCTCGTTTCCGTTTTTACTTTTCATTGCTCTTGTTGCCGTGTAATTAAAATAAAGGCGTGGAGTAATTGCTGAGGTCAGTGAGCAGCAGTCGTCGAGTACTTTGCTACGTACTCCTACATAATGCTAACTAAGCGCACAGCGCAACGCCGAAATTAACACTTTTTTTCTGCCAGCTATTCGGTTTTTGTGTTTTTTCCGTTTTTTTTTGTTTTTTTCTGCCTGGTCAGTGTATTCCTTGGAGCTGGCCCTGAATTACTGAATTGCAGATAAAATTCTCAGTTTAACACTTTGTTAAAATGCTGCCCAAAATGCCATGTGGTGCGGCCCTTCCGCCCATAAAATGTGCCCGCTCTCCATTAAATGGGTAAGTCTAGCCTTGGGTCAAACTAGCTGGCTATTTGGCATGGCTTCGACTTGGACTTGGACTTGGAATTGGAATTGAAATTGCTGCCGGACCACATTTACCAGCCATGTTGTGCTTCTGCGCTTTCGGTAAATTTCATTTGCAGCCCATCAATAGGGCATGGCAGTTAGACCCGAAATTTCCATGCTAATTGGCTACCCAATGTATACAAGAGTTGGAAATTGTAAACCCAGCCTTAACAAGGCTTAATTGTGAAGCATGCTATCGAGTATGCTACTCCCCTTAATGCCTTACAATCGCACACAAATTATGAAATGAGATTTGAGAAAGACACAGTAGCATAAGTGAGTAACTTTCTTTTTCTTTTTAATGACTTCAACTTTAATTGGATTTTCAGTTACTCTGAGCGAAGACCAATTTGACTTTTTACTGTCACATGTACAAGCTCGTATTATTTAGTATATACAGGTTTTCGGCACTATTATTTGAAGTTGATTTAAAATACTACAAATATCTTTGATCTTTCGCTTTTTGTTAGTCAAAAGGTTAGGAATATTGCAATTTTACATTTTTAATTTCTTTAATTACTTAATTAGTAAATGTCTTACCTTGATTTCAATGACACTAATTAAATTAATTAATATTTGAAGAACACATGTAATATACATGTTTCTAATTAGTTCACCTAAATCAAAAATATTAGTAAATACATTGTTATCGCTGAATCGGTTTATAAGGGATATTCTATTAGCTTTTAGGCGATTAGCTTGCACATTAACTACTCTAAAACGCAAACAACTCAGCAGTTGCGTAAACACTTTAGGCAAACTTTCTGGTGATGAGCTTACATTAAATTATTCATTCATTTATAATAACAAAACGCAAAGTTAGTTTCACAAAGTCTTCTTATCCTGAAAAATGAGCAATGGTTAAAACAATGTTATACTTACAACTGAACATAAATACACAAAGCAATGTTTAAATATAAACGGAATGGCTTCTACATCAGAGCTTCGCAAATATGATAGACAATTGTAAGCTTTAAGTAATTGTTCGACTAATGGGATTAATTTTAAAATACGTTGATTTGTCTAAATTTTATAATTACTGCATCGGTTCAATTGAGTAGCAAAGGTCAACTAATATCTATTATCTTGCTTGGCTAGACTATTCAAAATGCTTTAATTGAACATGCTAGACGGACAACAACGATGCAATTAATCCATTTCATTATCATTAATAGCCAAACAAGCTGCTCTAAATCAGCTCAATTGCAGATTGCCAAGGAACTGGACCAGTGGATACCCAGTGGAGCACACAGCATCTGCAGTCCTCTATGTGCATGGCAACAGGGGATGGGAATGGGAATAGGAATGGTCGCTTTTGAAACGCACAACTACACAACTAACTAAGCCAAGTTGTACGCTCAAGTGCCATAAAGCCATAAAGTAATCAAAGTTGATATCAAAGTACCAAACTGCTAACTTATGCTCTCATGTATTCAATTAGGACAGATTTCAAATGGGGCTGTCGCCGTTCATTTTGAAAGAATTAAGCACTTTTGGGGAGCGCAGCTGTTAAGAAAATACCGCAGCTCCAAAAACCAGTTCCAGCTGCAACTCCTGGTCTGCAGGTCGCCCTTAACAGAAGTTTCAACAACTTCCTATGCTCAAAGTTTCCACAAATTAGTTATGCAAATTATGTGAGTCGCCTCTACCTCAGCGGCAGCAGTCAACCGCCAGTTACAGCAACAACAATAACAGCGACAACAACAAGAACAGCGACAAGAGCAACAACTTTGACGCTGGCTGTTAGAAATCCGTATTTAAAACAATGAAGACTCAGTCCATATTCTCATCCACTTCCACTTCCTCCCAAATGTGGCCCTAAACTCAAAACTCAATCCTCAACCCGATTAGGACGCATAACAAAGCAGAATTTGTGTAAGTTCCTATTTAACATGCTTTATGCATTCCTCAATTATAAATAGATTAAAGTCCAAAATAGACTAAAGTTAAATGTTAACTTTCCGGCCGTGCCGGACACCATTCACAAAGCAATTAACGCGCCCCAAGGAAGCAACGCCAACGGCAAGGACGTCGGCAAGGGTCTGGGGGCAACAGCGGAGGCTAAGGGCGATGTTTGAGCAGAACTCAATTTAACTGACTGCCAACTTTCACAATCACTGCCCATCATCAATTTCAGATTTTGCTGTATGTTTTATGTAGTAGCCGAAGAAGAGGACTCCGCCCCTAAACCCTCAGCTATCCTCAATCCGCCACTACAGTCAATCCCTCATTCACTCAGTCAGTCAGTCACTCAGTCAGTCAGTCAGTCAGTCAGTCAGCTAGTCGGATTGGGGAAAAAAGTGAAAACAATGCCGAAAGAGCCAACTCGCAAATGGCTGGCAATGGTTGCCCAGGGATGCCACCGGCAGAGAGACCGAGAGTGTGTGTTGATCTGTGTGTCTTGGTGTGTGTTTACTTAAGCGTAAGCCTCGCACCGCCCCTAGCACCACCTTGCACTAAGCTTTAACCACACAACAATGGCAGTCAGATAAAACAGCGAACGGGCAAAAAAGGGTTTGCTGTTCTGCCCGTTTGCCCGGCTGCGTCTTAAAGGATTGCTCAAGTTTTCGGTAACCAATATGTAAATGTGCGTGCTGTGATTAAGCACAATGGACCTGATCAAACCTTGCCAAAAAGACAGAGACTCGGACAAACAAAGCAACAGACAAGCAGACAGACGGACAGAAGGACAGAAGGACAGACAGGGATTTGCTTAACCTAAACCTAAAACCTAAAACCCAAACCCATACCTAAACCTAAACCTAAACCGAAATCTAACCACAATTTGAAGCGCACAAAATGTGAAACCAAAACAAACTGAAAAACGCAGCCAAGTCAATGGCTGGACAAGGCCAACTTTACACACCTCAAGTGTTTGTTTAGGCTGCCAAAAGTCGGACCGCATGGCCCGACGGAGAAGAGTGAGGTGGGCGCTGTGACCATTTGCTGTCTTGTTGTTTTTGGCCAGCGGCAACATAAATCTTGTCTTGCCAAACAAAGGCTCGCACCAGAGTTAGCGATATGCCACCTCGAAACGATGCTCCCCCCAACCCCCAATAGATGGCGCTAAAGACAATGCCAGGCTCGTCTGCAACGCCCGAAACTATTAGCGAAGAGCCTTCGACTTAGAGTTCGACTTCGCCTTTCGTCCTCATATCCGCCAGCACCTTGCAAGATGTGTGCGAATTTTTAAGGAGCACGCACATAAATTGCAACCGCCAGGTGAGCAATGGTGCCACAATGTGTAGGCAGTGCCTGCCCCACTACCACCGCTCGCCTTGATGTATCACACAAACAGACACAAATGTATTTATGCTGCTGCTCAGTTTTGGGGCTGCAAGATTTGCTTCTTATGGGCAACAGCCGCGTTCCGGCCGTAATAAAAACTAAAATCCGCACAACAATATGTGCGAGGATAATGCCATTTCCGTTTTATGTGAAATCCTCTCAGTAGTCCGTGTCCGCATATTCGCATATCTGTCACCCCCTGCGCCCTCAACCCCCTCACATTTGTGTGTGTGTGTGTGGCTTCAACTCGAAGGTGTGCCTCGGCCTTGGCCAACGGGTTGGCTACACAGTGCCGAAAAAGGAGTGCGGTCTAAAACTTTTTTTCGTTATGGCACTTTAGGAATGCGTATTGCCTAATGGATGGGGCCAGTTTTTATGGATTTGCCCGCCTGTTCAGGTTAGGCACTTTAAGCACTATTTAAGAATCTAGAGTGCATGCAAAGCTGAAGAATTGTTGAATTGAAGAAGAAGAGAGTTTTATTATTAAACACTATTGAAAGAATTTGAAAGTATTACGATTTTTATAGTTTTATAATTATCAAACAAATGCTGATAAGTTTTTTAAAGTTGCATTATAATATTTATCATTATAATAAACATTATAATTAATATATGAAATGTATTTACGTGAAATTGATATGAAACTATTTTCAATTCATCAATTTATTAGTAAAATATTTCAAAATTTATTTTTTGTTAAAAATTTATTGCAGTTTTAAAAAAGTGTTTGGTAATATTTTTTTTTGTCGATTATTATAGTTATCAAATGAATGCTCATAAGTTTTCTAAAGTTGTATTATAATATTTATTTTCACTATGTATATTATAATTAATAAATTAAATGTGTTTAGATGAAATAAATATGAAAAAAAATGAGGAGCGATTAGATTTTTAATGGTTTTCTATTTTCAATTCATCAATTTATTTGTAAATTATTCAAAATTTTATCTTTTGTGATATTACTATTTTTTAATTGTCGATTATTATATATGATTATCAAATAAATGCTGATAAGTCTTCGAAAATTAAATTGTAATATTGTTATTATAAATTTATAAGAAATTTAGAAGAAAAATCTAATTTTTAGCTTCCTTTTTATTTTCAATTCAACAGCTAGTAATTCTATTCAAAACAAAATCGTAACTCGTAATCGCTATTCAAAACAAAAATTTTCAATCTATGCTAAAAAAAAATTAATTAATTTAATTTTAAATAAACAAATGTAGGAGGCATCGCTTAAGGTAAAAGGTTCAATGTTCAGGTGATCATACATACATATTGAATGAACTAATAACATTATTATTATTTGTGGATTTCATTTGTATAGCTTAAACGAATCCATTTTTCAAAAGAAAGATATCAAGAGCTCTAGATTTTGTTGCGAAGCCTCTTATAAAATGTAACCAAAATGTAACAAATTAAAGCAACGAATTTAGACAAGAAAAAAGTTTGCTCAACTTATTTATCTTTGACCTGACCTAGAAAAAAAATGCATCTTTTTGTCGTTTAGTGTCATATTTCTGTCTTACCTTTCGAAAGAGATTATGTGACAGTTTTTGTCTACCATTATAAAGGCCACTCATTTGCTGCATTGTGAACTTATGCTGAAATCAACATCAGCTGGAAATCTCTTGGAGATGCTGATGCCATAACCGAGTGTAAAATGTAAATGTGGCACAGTTTTTGCTCAGTGTGCGAGCGACAAGATGAAACAAACGTGCATCTTCGAGTGGTAAAAAGCGCAGCCAGCGAGCTAGCGAGCAACGACAGAAATGTAGAAAAACAGAAACGGAAGAAGAAATACCATAACTAAATCCATTGCCATACCCAAATCCGAAGCAAAGTCTGCGATGCAAATAGTAGAGATTATGGGGCTGCCTTTGCTGCAGATGAATAAGAACAAGGCAGCCGCAACGCTGGTGTTGGATGAGCTTCTAGCTGAGGTTCAGTAGGTGTTTACTGTAAGTCTGTGCGAGTGTGTGTGTATGTGTGTGTGTGTGTGTATGTGTGTGTGTGTGTGTGTGTGTGTGTGTGTGAGTATGTAGCTGCGTGGCTATATGTAGCACAATAAATCTTACAAGGGTGCCGAATGGCCGCGCCTGGCACAGTGTCGAAGCCATTGGAGCTGCCACCCAATGCTGGAATAGGATTGCGACCGGGTGCCGCCAGTGAAAACCAAAACCAAATAAAACTGACATTATGCGAAAAGCGAAAGCCATAACTAAAAGTTGGGCTAACGTAGCATGATGGAGCAGCAGTAAAGTTGATACCGGCGCAAAAGGAAAAAAGAAAATAGCAAAATAGAAATGATAGCTGAGATATCCAGCAGAAGGAGGTGGACCTGAGTTAGGAAGTCAAAGCGAAGATAAAGGGGTCATGCGGGCGGTCGGAGTATGCGATCGCCCTCAAACGGAAATCGACTTTAGCCCTTACCTGTCTGTGTGTGCCTGTGTGGATTGAACTTGCTGCAAGTTATGCAAATGCCCTCAGTTGCCACCAATTCAGTGCTGTTTGTTGTTGTTGTTGTTGTTGCAGGTCTGTTGCTGCTGCTGCTGCTGCTGGTGGTGGTGGTGGTGGTGGTAGTGCTATCAATCGAAAACAGCGACGTTGACGGTGTGGCGTGTGCTAATGACATTTGCTTTGATTACGACCAGAACTTCAAACTGTCATTTTCACTGGCTGAGAGTTATTTCTTGTTGTTGCTGTTCTCGTTGTTGTTGTTGTTGTTGATATTATTATTGTCCTCGCAACTGTCGAGCAATTTGTTGCTGCTGTTGCGTCTGTCTATTTATTTAATTTGCATGCAATTTTCAATTTTTATGCGAAATACTTTGAATTGACAGCAAACGACGCGCGCCAATACACACGCACACACACTCGCATACACAGAGACACACTTGGCCCATGCACAATAGAAATTGAATTGCAAAATTTGTTTGCCAGTCAATCGCTGGAGCAGACGGTGAGGCTGATAGAGTTTGTGTACTTGAAAGGGGAAAAGGAGTGCTACAGACAGCGGCGGCAAAGTGCGCCACGTTCATGCCAATGTCACAGCCACAGCCTGAAGAAATCGCACAATTTGGCGGCGAAAATGTCAAGTATTCAGAATGCCACGACCGCGTCGTCTAGGAGGACGACGACGACAACTGTCACTACAATGGGCGCCAGCAACAACAATGGTGCCGGCAAATATGCACACATACACACAATGCAATTCACATGTACTGATCCAGAGTCAAGTCGAAACACACATTGAAAGCGAATGAGTCAGTCGCAAGGCTTCTTCGAATCTACGCTAGTTGCACAAAAAGTCAGTTAAATAGAGGCGCGAAATTTCGACACAAAACTCGCTACACGTTGCCGCTGCTTTCAACTGGATGCTGTCTATAGGTCGGCTTGGTTGTTCCGTTAATGCGACCGACTGCAACGACGAACGCTCCGAAACTGAACACACAACTTAAATCGAAAAGCCAAAAAGGATGCTGAACAAAGCGCACAGATGCCGATGAGGACACCAAACCCGATTGTGTTGCCGAGCCTGACGATGCTGCTGCTGCTGCTGCTGCTGCTGCTGATGTTGAGCCATAAGAGAATGGCAAAGCGACGTAAGAGAGAGCGAGCGAGCGAGCGTGAGAGCCTGAAAGCAGCTGTTGGGATGCTGCTGCTCTCCAAGCAGCAACAAAGTTGGCGACGGCAGCGACTAACGTGCGACTTCGTTAAATTTCTGCGGCGACAGCACACAAAACGGATTCGGAAGCGGAAGTAGCAAGTAAGCGAGCGAACGAACGAGCGCTAAAGGAAGGGAGCTCTATACATGGCGCAGTCAGTGGGCTGAAGCTGAAGCTGAAGCTGTATCTGAAGCTGTATCTGAAGCTGGTGTGCAATCAGAAAGTAGGCGAAGTAACGCGAAGTGGCTGCCTCTAGTCGAGTGGCCATCGCCTGCGACGCACGCGAAGGAGCATTTTTTCCTCCTTTTTGATGTAGGCAAAGGGAGGCAACTACTCGTACACACTTTTGGTTTTATGAAGACAGAGAGAGAGAGAGAGAGAGAGGGAGAGGGAAATGCGGGGTCTGGGTGGATGGGTGGTTTAGCAGCGTGCGGCATCAATATTCACATTCGCACTTGTGCGAGTATTTTCTGATTTGCTGCAATCGCATTGCCAACAATCTTTACAATAGCAACAACAACAAGGACATATACAACAAATTTTCGAACGGATGCTTAGCAAATCTTTTTGCGCCGGATACTAACGGTGTCTTCGACACAGCAATACACGGCTACAAGCGCAGATATAAGGCGTATATTGCTTGCTCCTATGCACATATACATACGTATATATTGTAGTACCTGTATGCAGGTGTGTCTGTTTGTATATATCGATAACTAATAATGGCATTACATTTATGTTGGCCAAACACACAAACACCTCCCGTTCGCCCTGCTTTGGCTAGAGCATTTGGCTCGTTAGTCCTTTGGTTGCAGCGTCGCACAATATTTCAGTTTTTAGCTTCCCGTTTTCACTTCTCCATTGCTCCTTCGTCTCTCCTCTTAGCAGTTGTTGTTTTTGTTTTGTCTGTTTTTGTTACTTTCTGCAATTGCAGTTGTCCTTTGCCCATACAGATACACACACAAACACACACACAGCCACCAGCAACTAATTAGAAACACTTGCCATACGCTGCAGTCGCTATAGCCAATGTTTTTGTGCGGCTCTCTCTCTCTCTCTGTATCTGTGTGAGCTATGAGTGGGAAGCTTTAACTGGAATGGGGGATTGGCAATTGCTTAGTTGATTTTCATTGACTGCCCTTTGGCCGTGTGGACAGATATTGTAGTTGTTCGCTGTCATTAATTGGCTGTTGCTAGTTGTTGTCATTTCCTTTTAGTGACAGCTCCAAATGATTTCACAGTGGATAGAGCTGCCCATTAAGCTAATGGATTTGAACTCCATTAAGCTAACTACTTTCAGATTATCTGAATATATGCGTTCCATGATTTTTAAATTAGTTTTGCATATTATTACTCTATTTTTTTGCATTTTTATTAAATTAGTTTCCACCTGTGTTCAGCAGCTAATATTAACAGCTAGTTTTCTTCTAAAGACCATGGTCCTACTTCATTTCCTTGCCTCACTGGCAACTCATAATCAGCTTCCGACTTAGCAATTTCAAAGGCATTCGCAGACTTAACGGCTTCCGGTCTCTGGTGTTGTCGGTCTGCTTTCGTATTCACAAATATTAAAGTTCTTCAATCGAGAATACTTCCGGTTTTTTAGCCGCATATTGCAGTTCTTGCCCATGGTGCACTATTGTGCTACTCCGAGCCGAGTGGCCCAAAACAAGCACTAGCACGGACATTGCCACAACCACAGCTACAGCCACATACACAAGCACAGACAAACAGGACATTGAATTTGTTTTGGGTTTTGATTTTTCGATTTAAAATTGTCCGTTTCAATGGTCTGGCCAGCTGAAAACGGGTCGCCTGGTCGTCTGCTCGCCCACTAGAGTGGTTTGATGGTGGGTCGATTGCATTTTCTCAAGTTGAGGTGTTGCTTTTTACACATTTATTTTGAGGCTACATTGCCAAATGCACACGAAATTTATTTTGATAACATATTTAAGGAAGAAGAAGTTCTCACAACTATATAGGCTACGCAATAAAGTAATTAAGTGTTACGGCTACACACTCACACACTTGCAAACATGTACTCTATAAAGTACTATAGTTATATTTGAGCTTTCCAATATTTGTGTCAATTTGGGAAATTGTATTTAATTCGGATTTACTGACTTCGAAGTTATGGAATTTGAGAGCTAAATAATTCTCAAGAAAATTGTGTGTATTCAATTATTATTTTAATTTGCATATTTAATACCGAAACTAATTTAATTATTGCCTTTTGAATAACAAAATCATGTTTCTATTCTATTAATCAGTCCAGATTTAACAGAATTCAGCAGATGTTAAAGCGCTTCTTTATTTAATTAAAAAATCTCTGCTATTAGAAAGACATTTTTTATTTAATATAATTTGAGAAACTATGTAAAAACATAAATTTAAAGCTTTTTTAGCATTATTATTACCTAAATAAGGAAATTGTCAGTTTTTCCAAATGCTTTTTGTCCGTCTATCTGCATGAAACCAAAACATTTCGTCGCTATTCGTGGCAAATCAGAATTTTTTTGTACCTTTTTGAGGTATATGCCATGGGGGCATGTCTAACCGTGGAAATCGTTTGCCCGAGTTAAGGTTTGTTATATCCCGAAATCGATTCATTTTAAAATCAAGCAAAAAAAGATCAAAAATTGCTTTGTAACTTATAGAGATATTGTTAGTTCAGAAAGAATATTTTCGAAATCTGTAATTTTTCTATAAAAATCGTTGGGCAACAATTCCCATACATTGGAATTAAAAAATAGAGATACTTATATTTAAGAAACCGACCCCATTATGCCAACTTGAAGTCATTTACAGTTCAGAGGCTAATTTAGCTTTTTCCCAAATTTGGTTAAATTTGAGAATTTTAATTTTTAAATGTCAACCGATAGATAGTACAGATTCGTCCAAGTATTTAATTTATCCAAGCTACAGTAATGGACAAGTCTAAGTTGTTGATTTGAGAGTGCACCCAGTTGTTTGGAAAAATCATAATAAACTATTTATATCTTATAGATAATAATATTAAGATCAAAAGAGGAGATCTTTACCAATTTGAAAAGACATACTTTTTTAAAATTGGACAGCCAACTTAGCCAATTTACAGCTATTCGAAATTCAACAAGTGTCTGATTTCGATTGATTTATTATTATTATTATTTATTATGATCGAGCTAGTGTATGTATTTAAGTAAAAACATTAGTTAGAATGCTTAAAATATCACTTCGACCATGGCTCAGGGTATCTTTTAGTCGGGCCATCGCGACTAGTTCGTTTTTTTCTGTTTTTAGTAAAATGGGAATCGGTAAGATTTGGTATTGAAAGAATGGACACCAAAGCATTTCGCCGCTGTTAGCTATTGACTTCAAATGTGGAACATATAGTCGTGTGCAGCCAGTCCTGTAAAGTGTTCACTGAGGGCATGGGAAATCGGGAATAACTATATATCTTACAACATTTTCGGCAAGCAGCTCTTACTTATTATATATACATGTATACACAGATATAAAAGTATAAAAGACTACTTAAGCAGCAATAAATCTTGGTTTATATTTGTTTTACTATTGAAAAATATTTATATTGAATATTGAAATCTTTGGTTTGCCGGTGCGAGTGTAAGGGAAGATAAACATGAACATAAAACAACAACTACAATAATATGAAGATGATGGACGATGTACGTTTCCCAAATTAAAACTTGAGAGTAATTCGATTAATTTACATATTAAGCACAATGGAAATCCATTCGGTAGTTGTCTAGCGGCTGTAACAAGTAAACTGATTATGGATGTGTAATCTAATTAAACAGTTTGATTGCAGTTGATTTCAACAAAGTATATTAAAATGCAAAACATTTTAACAATTATCAACTTTTGTGTGATGTTCACAAATACATATGTACATATATTGAATTTAATAGTTAAAGTCGTGAAATTTCTTTTTGATAAAATAATTTTAAATATACAACAAAATATCCACTTATACATTTATATTAATCTTTGTTATAATATAGATAAGCCATTGTAATTGAGGCTTGAAATCGGATGAATGCTTAATGGGCTTGGCAAATTACAAAATTCCTTGTTTTACAGTATAAACATAACTATTTATTTAGTAATGTAAATGTAAAGAATCTAAAGCAGGTGAAAATTTTAAGCGCAAGTTTCCATTTAACTTAGTGGAAAACTGTTGTTTACGTGTTCACTAATATTGATTGAAATTAGAAAAATATCACTTAAGTGAATTTCGAACTTGTTTATTATTAGCGAAAAAGAATATAAAACAAAGGAAAGTAAATATAAAAAAACAAATACTTTACTTGAGTGACCGCGTCTTTAAATATAAATGTTGCCTAGCTGCTCAACTGTCTTAAGCTCTTCCAACGAATTGACACCTAGTTACTAGTTAAAAAAAAATTCAGCGAGCCAAGCTCTTGCTGCAGCATTGCATTGACAGTTCCCATAATTGTAAATGACGTTGGCAGTGCGTCCTTTGGACTTTGGAATGTTGTTGTTGCAGCCTTTGGCATTAAGCGTTTTGTAGGACTCGGCGGTAGCTGAAGTATAGGTTGGGGAGTGAGGGACTGGGCGCGACTTAAATAAAAACGAGCTGCGTGTGGCAAATGGAAGAGAAATGTTTCAAGCTGCAGTTGTTGCCGCCAACTACGTCGCAACTGAGGCAACCAGTCACCAGTTGTCGATGCTCTGTTGTCCTGTGCTTGTTGTTTACGCTAGTTGCACTCGTCATTGCTGGCGTTGGCGGCATCCTTTGAGCGGGCGCTTTGACTGCCACTAACAACGCTTTATAATTTTTGTTGCTGTTCTTGTTGTTGCTGTTGTTGTTGTTGTTGTAGTTGTTTGCAGAGCTGGTCACGCTCATTTGCGCTGTGCCGTGCCGTAAAAAGCAAAGATGAAAACTTGTTTACCAGTTTCTATTGCTGGCCGCCTCTGGCTTTGCTTTTGCCATAGTTGGTGTTATTGTTTGTTGCTGCATATCCTAGACTATTTGCAGCATTATGGGTATAATGCGCACCCACACACGCATACACTCACCCACACACACACACCGACATCCACGCCAAAAAAACCTAATACATACACAGAGCTCACAATGCGACTGTAATACATTTAAACTTCTTAGGGCTCACTCTGCCCGAAGGCAGGCAGGCAGCCAGCCGCAAAGTTTCGAGCTGGCAAGCTTAGCAGTTGGGCTTAGTTGGGGCCAAGCGCTCTCAGCCGCATCCTCGTGCACAGGCAAAGCTTGAGCCACAGCCATAGCCACAGCGTGCGCCAATGGACGCAAGTGAGCGGCTTTTGGAGGCAAAGGATAAATACGGATTGAAGTGAGCTGCATCGACTTTTGCTGCCGCTGCCGCTGCTGCTGCTGCTGCCGCTGCTGCTACTGCCACGGCAACTTTTGTTGCCTCTGCTTTCGCCTGCTGCTGTTGTTTACCAAGTTCTTTCTTTGCCTTTGCCACTTTGGTGCTCTCTGGACTAGAGACGAAGCGCAACGCCTCAGTTCGCCTGGGTTGGATTCGGGTTCGGGACTTGTTTGTTTGTTTGCCTGGTACCCGGGCGATTCGGCGTTTGGCTGCTTGGCCGCAATCTGCCCCCAGCCCACCGCCCACCGCCCTCGGCCCTGCACCCTGCACACAATCTGCGTTATCGAGTTGATTGATATTTTTAAATTATGTGCCGCAGTCGGCATAAATTTAAATTTTCGGCTGCTGATGCTGTTAATCCAGAGCGGCTCAAGGCACCGCCGGCACTGTCCAGGGCATCGTGTCAAAATGCCAATCGAGCATCGAGCCCTGATGCTGATAATGATGACGCTGATGATGATCCCGTTGATGTTGATTGGTATTGGGCAGTGCTGTAGCCGCTGCGGTTGGGCTGCGCTGCCATTTTCTTGGTTACATTTTCCCCGTTGTCGATTTTAGCATAAAATTAACATTAATTTACTTGCGGTCTTTGAAGTTATTGTCGGCGACGGTGGTGGCGGCGGCGGCGGCATCGGCATCGACTTCTTGTTGCTCGCACAGCCGCTACAGTCTTGCTTGCTTTGTTCTTGTTTTTGAATTATGGAGCGTTTTTGATATTGGCCCGAGATTCAGGGCCGGCCAAACAATGCGTTGCCAGCCATTACGCACCATGCATTTGGATTTCTACAACAACATCGTCGCTGGCGCCGACGCTTATCGAAGCGTGGCACAAACGTTATCGGCCATTTCCATTAAGAGGCGGCCGTTTAATGAATTCTAAAGTGCTGCCAACGACAACACAGCCAACGGCAGCAGCGCTGTCGTCGATGAAGGCGACGGCGACAACGACGCCGTTGAAGGATGTGCGTCCGGCTTTGAAAAGATTCGATTTTGGCTTTTCAATTGTTCGCACGGCAGCGCGGCCCAAAACTAATTTGCGGGTAACGTTTTCGGGTGCCGGAAATGGCTGAAGCCATTAGGCTCGGTCTCTGGTTACGTTAAGGCCCCTGTCTCTAGCTGGAGTGTTCGCATCGAATGGCTTATGTGGCATTGCCATTGCCATTGGCACTGCTATTGCTATTGGCGTTGCCCGTTGTCGTACACATGACGATTCTGGCATTTTGATAAGCCAGCGGAACAAATTTAACGCTTGGAGCCAAGTGGAGGTTGGCATTGATTAACTATTTTACCGAAGCCCCACAAAGTAGGCAATGTTTTTTGAAACTTGATTACGTGATGGATTCGAGTCATTATGACTCGAAGTTAATTTGCATTGTTTTTGTTTTGGTCTCAGTTACACGAACAGAACTATTACCTAGCGCTACGTGGCGTATACGTTATATAAGCTTAGGGCGAGAAATTGTAAGATTCAATTGTGGAAACTTGACATAACATAAGCTGAAGTGCATAAGCTATGTATATGCTGACGGGAATGTGTCACATCCAACGAGCTGAAGCAACCTCACGTCAAATACAGGGCGTATGCGTAATATTTCCACCTCATAGTTTCATAGAGTTTCGTATGCAACATAATAGCTCTACATGCTGCCACAAAATGCATTCAAATACACATATCAAATTCGATTTATAACTAACACACACAGGCGCTGACATACATGCACAGTGCCTGCCACTTAGTTATTCACAACAACAAAACAAGGATATCAAGTGTCTGGAACAAGCGTTGCTCACATATTAGTCAAATTAAAATGTCCTTCACATTATTAGATGAAATATTTGAATATTAGCAAAGGATGATGGAAATATTTAGAGTCAAATTCTTAAGGACATTGCTGAAATGGCTTTTGTTACTAATAACTAGCTTTCTAGCTGTGGGGAATTTGGTGGGCTTTCTAAACAATGCCAAATGAACAGTTCAAAGTTTGCCAAGCATTGGGCCAAAGGGCATGGTCGGGTGCAGTCAAACAAATGGCAGTTCAAAAGCGATTTGAAAATAATGCCAAAGACAAATAACATTACCTGTTACACACGTACATTCACAGCTCACGCACACCCACACATACTCACACGGATGCACAAACATTTTGGGAGAGCCTTCGGCGATGTCGGCTTATTTATTTAATCAACACTCCACAGTTGGCTTAGTCAGGTTTTTTGGTATGCCTTTAAGCCAAATAAAGTGCGGCGCTTAATCTTTGCCACATTTTATCAATTTAATTATTTCAATTTGAGCGTAAGCAGCAACAGCAACAGCAACAGCAACGACAGCCACCGACAATTTCAGTTCCAGATGCGGCACACACCCACAGACACACACACAGACTATATAGAGAGGCAGCCAGGATGCGGCAAGGAGGCATTCACTAGCATCCAGTCTGTCCTGCCATGCCCTACCCCTCTAGTATTCCTTCTGGCTAAAATGCGCGCAATCTGCGCATCAATAAACGCTTTAATCTCTACTTGCCTGCCATGTTGCTGCTGTTGCTGCTGCTGCTGCTGTTGCTGCTGTGGCTGTCTCTGTTGCTGTTGCTGTTGCTGACTTGTTTCGTGTTGTTGTTCCTCTTGTTGTTGGCTGCCTAGCAGGCTGGCTGGCTGGCTGGCTGGCTGGCTGGCTGGCTGGGTGGCTGTCTGCTTGTCTGACTGTTCGTGAGCTTTGACCTAAAGCGATTCAATAATCAACTGCCAACAATTTTACCGTACTTTACTTTATTTTCACGCTAAACTATCTCAAAGATGCGAGCTCAAAGATACGCTACAGCGATTTTTTGTGCGGATTGCCAGCACACCCTCAGTACCATCCACACACAGTATATGTTTTTGTTGTGTGTGTGGGTGTGTGTGTGTGTGTGTGTGAGGAAGATACAAACACACACACACCCACACACACAACCAAGTGATGGCTGTGTGCAGCCTTAGGCCAAAAGTTACCATACTAACTTGTTTTTAGTTTCGAGTTCGTACGACATCATTTTACTTTAAGCACTTAAATATACTTTGTGCCCACACCCCAAACAGCCATCGGCTAGGCAGGCAGCCAAACCGCCTGGCTAAGCTATTCCGTTCTATTCTATTCTGCTCTGTTCTATTTTATTCCATGTCTGTGAGGCGGCCACTCGAGCAGTCCACACTTTTTATATCGGTAAACTTTTGTTGCTCGGCGAGTTGTTTGTGTTTTTCTTTTGCAGTTTTCAGTTTGTTTTTCTGTCTCTTTCGCCAACTCTTAGCCGCTCTCCCCTTCTCTTTCTCTCTCTCTCGCTCTTTCTCTTCTGTTCATATACATATATATCTTTATATATGTATATAAATATCTCGCTTGTCCCCGTGTTTGCCTTTGGTTGATCTAGAGATTTCTGTGCAGCTACCTAGAACCAATGTGCCAGCCCCCCACCGTCAGCTCCCCTGCTCCAACAGTTTATGGCGGGGCTATGGGAATGGGAGCTGTGCCCGTGCCTCGCCAGAGGAAGGCGTATTGAAAATGGCATAAAAATCGCATTTGAATGTAGCCGCCTTCTTGGCCCGTTGATGCTGCTGTTGCTGTTGCTGTTGCTGTTGCTGTTGCGTACGCTGCCCCGAGTTCCTTGGGGGAGGTTCTGGTTGAACGCGCCACTTTGGGCAGCGCGTTAAGTCAACGACGCGGCCGGTCGACCCTTTTAGAATCTGCAGCGCATATAAATTTTTGCTGGCGGGCAGCCCACACGATGTTGCTGTTGCTGTGATTGTTGTTGCTGCTGCTGCTGCTGTTGTTGATGCTGGCGACATCGGCAGAGCCATCGCCATCGCCAACGTCGTTTTCGGCCTTGTGGGGCATTAAGGCAAATCGGGTTTAATTGAAAATAAAAATTCTTAATGGTCTTTAACCCAAGATTATGGTGCTGTATTGCTTGCTCCTTTTAGTGGCCTCTTTTATTAAATGGATGTGTGTGTGTGTGTGAGGGGTGACAACCCTTTGTGCCCCCATCTTCCATGATGTTCCGTGGACTTCGTCGCAGCTTCGACTCGTTGCTGGTCAGCGGCAAGCGCCATTTTTATGTCGCCGGAAGTGGCGTGTAATCGTTTTTATTTTGTAATTGTTTTAGTGCCACTTCCTTTCGTGTTTTTTATGTGTCGCCCGCTTTCCCGCTTTCCCTCTTTTTGGCTTGGTCCTTTTTCATTCTTGCCTGCTGCTGTCGTCCAACGGTTTTATTTTTGTTGTTGCGTACTTTTGGGGCAAATAGGTGGCCTCATAAATCAAATATGTCACAGCAATTTAGGTGTCAGAATTTTTATTTTTTATTTTTATAACGTTTTCTGGCCAAGACGCAGCCCATCGCTCTCAACAAAAAAGGGGCCGCGACGAAAGGGCAACGAAATGCGTAAAACCCACAAAAAAAATATTTACCCCGAATGGATGGCAGTGGGTTAAAGCAATCGGGGTGGGCGTTGGCCATTCGGGAGGTTGGCAAAAATATTTCCAAGGGTTCGAAACGGCGCACAAGAAAAACGCTAAATTTAATGAAAAAAGTTTCATAAATATGGCAATGAATTTAATTAAAACACACAAAAAAATAGAAAAAAGGAGAAAAATGCGAGCGTAAAAAATAAACATGGAAAAGCGCCCAGCATGGAAAACATTCCCAAAAATGTCGGCGCACTAATTACGCGAATTAAACGTCAATTTGCAAAAACAATTCGTTTAGCAACCATTCAGAAAACAAGCCGAATTCGAAATGATTCTGTAAATTGAATTACCGGCTTCGAAATACTCTTTTCCAGTATTATTATTGCATTATTCCAGATGTTGAAAAAATCTTTAAAAATTGACATGTTAATTCATTTATTGTGCCCATCAATCGGGTTGCAAATTTTTCTTGCCTGTTCTTCGTAAAAGGAATAAATTTGATAACCAGTTTTTATACACGATCTTCTTCTACAAATTTTCTGGATATAATTTTAGCGAAAGCCTGTTATAGAGTTCTTCTCAAGTCGAGCTTAGGACTTATTTGATAAACGTAAAAAATATTTTGAATAATTATATTTTTACTACCTTTATTAATATATATGTTTTTCTGTTACTCAATTTAATTTTCTGAGTGATAAAGAAGTAACTCAGTAGTTCACCAAGCTGTCATTTAATTTATAATTTATTTTTTGATGAACATAAGGGATATGCAAAGATATATGTGTAAACGACAGCCTATAATATAAAAAAAAATTTCAAATCTAACTCATATAGTTTCTAAATTACCAAGTTGGTATTTAATTTTGAGATAAATCTGGACGTATCTCGAAAAAAAATTTAAAATTTATTATCGTACGATATGCAGAGAAAGATATATCTACAGCTTTTTATTTTATGATATTCAAAGATGCTAAATTAATATGGGGCGGGGTATTACTGCTGCTTCAAACTTAAGGATCAAATGTTGTTTCCGAGCAATATAAGCTGTATTTATTCTCTTATACAAAAAGTTATTAAATAATCTATTAAAATTCTTATAACTTTAAACAAGATATTTTTATGTTTATTTTGTAACATATGTATCTGATCAGATAAGATGTCGCTATGTAGCATTTTATAGCATTTTAATGTAAAGCCCCACTGCACGCTTATCGTGAATTCAACTAGAGTCTATTACGCTTCATATTCATTTTCCTAAGCGCTCACAATGTTAAGAGATTTTATTGACTTTGTGGAATGTAGATAGTCTGTCCGTTCGTCAGTTCATATGAGCGCAAGTTATTTTGATGCTAGTAAGGCGAAAGGCTTGAAATTCTTATATAAATATACTCTTGCAAAAAAGCCCTTTGAAGATTAAATATTATAAGCAACACGATGGGCAGCAAACATAATAAATAAAAACTTTTTCGCTTGTTTAAAAACTCTGATATGCAAACCATAAATCTGTAAAGCTTAACGTTAATTACAGTTTCTTATTGGATTTACTAAACTCTTTAAACGACTCCTGTAAATTCCCAAAACACTTAACACATTTTTACAAATTGAAATTCAATGGCTGAGCTTTGGCAGCACTTGAAAGTTAAAGCTGTTGCTGCTGCTTTTGCTGTTGCTTTTGCTGTTGAGGTCGTGCTTGGATCAAATGTCAGTGAATTAAGGCGAATTATCTTTGAATATCTTGCCGTTAATGTTGTGGCATGCGCCACAAACACACGATGCGAACGTGAGCAACTTAAAGCAGCCGACAAAAATCAGACGCTTCGATAGAGATTCATTAACTGAGTGCCATCACCGCCACGTTCTGTTGTCGAACTTTCGTGTTCTGGCCATGGCAAAATGTTAATGAACGCACAGACATGGCCAGTTGGTTGGCTGAATGGACCAGTTCGACTCACTGTCTGACTCGCTGGCAGTACATCATTGTAATTGAGTGTTCATTAGCGGGCGGGTCGAAACAATTTTGGCATATTGGTTGCGGCCAGAAAATCGGCGGTACAACGTCATTAACTTACAACCCAGTCATGTGGCCCATACCATGCCATGCCGTGCCATGCCACGCCCCCGCATCAAGCCTCATTATCGTCATCAAGTCATCATCTTTATGCGCTAATATTTGTGATGTACGCGCCAACTTTGGACAATTTTATTGTACATTAAAGCCAACGTTAGGAGGTTCTGTAACGGCAATGTGGGCTGGGGGCTGGGGGCTGGGGCCTGGGGTTGGACGTAGAGTCGTGGATGGGTGCGAGAAGTTTGCAAATATAATTTTGTAAATGTGCGTTATGGCAATGAAAAGGACGCCAACTCTTTGGCTAAAACGTTGCCGGGTGAATGCCAAGTGGACGAGTGGCTCAAAGCAGCCAGCGGGCTGGGGAATCGTTGTTGTTGAGGACCGACTGCCAAGAATAACAACAAATTGCTGTCGGTGTTGTTGTGCTCAAGTTTTTTGGCAGCGCGCAACATCTGACTTGGATTTGATTAATTCTGAAGTCGGTTTAACGGCTACGCCAGCAACCGAACGAGGAGAGAAGGCGAGGAGAGAAGGCGAGGAGCGCAGTCGGTTTCCAGGATGGGGAGCTGCTCATTCATTTTACTGTGGCTGGCGAGCTGTCTGTTGGGGTAAACTTTGATGAGCAACAAGAGGACGCCAGCAGACGTTAAACCGAAAGTAGCACGAATAACAACTTTGATTATAAAATGCAACAACTGTAAATGTTATCATAGCGAATATGTACGTGCAATACGAGATTCACGAGCGGTGCGGGCTAAGCAGACTAAACTGACAGTTGAGACGTCGGGTCCCGGACTCATTCACGGCACTGTTCCATTCGTTTAAGATTCTCTTGCTCAACTGTCGGGTCAAATTAGCACCATTGAGGTGGTGCTGCTGCTACTGCAGCACAATCTTGTAAAAAGTTGCAATATGTCTTATGAAATATATTCCAGTTTTTCAGGCAAGGGATTCCGGTTTCCATATCAATATAAGGACAAATTCCAAAAAGGCTTTAAAAGAAATATATATATGATCTGGATAACTGGATGATCGATTCTGGAATTCTCGTGATCTTCACATTTTTTGAATTAACTTTAGAAAGTGACTCAAAAGCTGACAATGTACCATATTTAAAAGCGGATCGAACACTATATCCATACTTTAAAAAGGTTAATGTTTAATAAACTGTAAATAAATAGGATCAAAGAGCTGACTCAATAAACTCTTTAAAAATGTACATTCAACTTATTTACAAGCGAATGCAGTTGGCGAAAAATATTTTGTATAATAGAAGAAAAAAAATGTTAAAATGATAACAATGAATTCTGCATTCCAAAATTCCGCTTAAATGAAGTTTAATTGCTCGTTTGTCTAGTCGTATAATCGGTTCGCTTTACACATCAACTCAACTTCAACTGTGATAATGGAAAATGTGGTACAATTCAAATGCAAATTGCAAAAATCGCATCTGACACCGACTTTTGCCACAAGAAGTTTAGTGATAAATCCACTTTGGGAGTCACATAATCAAAAACAACTTTTAAACTTGCTAAAGCCCTAATGCACTATGCGAATAAAGAATTATATTGCTAAGCTCGACATAAGACAGACCCTTGTGATGCTTCCGCTGCTGTTGCTGCTATTGCTACTGCTGCAGATGCTGATGCTGATGCTGTTGCAGTTCGTGTTGGTGATGTTGCCGTCGCTGATGTTGCTGCTTCCTGCCTCTGTTTGGATGTCAATCCACAGCAGCTAACAGTCAAGTGGGAGCACAACTCGAGTGCCACCACTGCCATTGGCCAGACCACTCTGCTGATAGTTAATTTCAGTCATTCACATACAACTGGCTGCATTTGTTGCTGTTACAAACTTGAATTATGTGCATGTCATTGTGTAACTACACTCGCATAAAACTCATTTGCCATTGCCACCATCAGTCTGTAGTGTCCGGCGCACTTTCAGCTAAACTCGAACGCGAACCCAAACTTGTACTTCAAGTAGGAGATGAAGCTGGAGTTGGAGTTGGAGTTGGAGCTAGTGCTCATCGTTGTCCTGGTCATCGTCATTATCATTCAACTATCTAACTGCGACAACGATCAAAAAATACCAGAATATTTCCCTTTTGCAAACAAAATAAATTAGAATTGAAATAATTCGTAGCAAACTTTGCGTTTTTCCCTAGTTTTTAATAAAGCAAACGGCGCGCTCTGCAAACTTTTACCCAGCGGCAACGCTGCGTATGGGCAATATGCAAAATGCCAGCAGACCAAGTCCTCTTACCATCTATCTGCTCTATCTCTCACTCACTCACTCTCTCTGTCTCTCCCTCTCGGTGCTGTGACGTTGCCGGCTCGTCAGCGACTACCCGACTGGGGCCGGATAGATTTTGCGGTTGGACTCGTAGCTAACAAACAAACAAGCATTACAAAATGAAGGCACAGTAAAGGCAAGGAACCAGCAGCAGCAGCAATGGGAAAAACAAGGACTTGTGACTCGGGACAAGCGGGCAGCTGGCTTGCTATAAATAAATAAAATTTCAAGGATGCGTGCGCTTTTATCTTCGCAACTAGGTTTTGCCTTCAGTGGTTTTTATTACATTTTGCTGTGTGCACTTTTTCATATGTTGTAAATAGCCGCGCTCAACAAACAACAAAAAAAAAAGATCGCCCAAAAAACTTTTTGCGGCAATTCAAACTAATGATTAAACATTTTCAGTTGCGCTTTGTGTTTGTGCTATGACATTTCAGCATGCGACGGTTCCCATTCATGCCTCGGCTACTGTCCTACTGTCAGCAGGATAGGACCTGCACGACTGTTATTTTTATGTTTTTCAGCTTGCGTCGCTTCATTCATGACGGTCGTCTTGTTGTTCGGTCAGCAACCGCAATTTGAATATATAAATACATTTTAATGATGTCGCCGCTCATTAATCATAATCTATTCATTAATTTTTGACCCATCTCTGACTCTGCCTGCTCTTCCACCCAACCGCCTGCCCAAGCTGGCTGACATGTCGGAAAATCTGTAACAAAAAGCGAAATGTGTACGAATGTTTAGACCTTTGTTCTACATAGAATTTAGATAGGATCTCGGTCAAAAAGGGAAGGCAGCGAGCGGCGTGGCAAATACAAATAGAACACGTCATGGCAGCTAATTAACGAACATTTTTCGCCAGGCACCTGAACCAGCACCAACACCTGCCCAATTAGTGAAAAACGGGCATCGCGCTTTTCTTAATGGCAATGACAAATTTTTTGTATAAATTATGTATTAGCTGGAGACGCTAAACGCTTTTGGAGACAGCCGGCAAAACAGCTCAGCACCAAATACTATTAAATATTTGAAAGATAAGTAGGAGCTCAGCCAGACCAGTCGAGCGCCCAAGGACCCAAAGCCACGGCAATGGGGCTGGGGCAGAGAGATTGGACGATGCTGCCAGATAGAATGTGACCCATTAGCCGTTTTTATTAAATTCAAGCACAGTTGCCCGCTTAGTGCTTGATTTTCCTCTTCTTGGCATTTTGTATGAGATTTGATGGGTCCCGAGAAATCGAAGCGAGATAATTTGTCACCAGAGAGAAAATGGTGAAACATTAAATTTGCCAAATAAATGGACACTTGTTTGTCATAACGCTGCAAATGCGTCCAAATACGAGTAAAAATAAAAATGAACAACCAAAAAGGACGACGCCGAGCCAATGGCAATGGTAACGGCATTGGTAACGGCAACGGCGACAGCTACGATGTTATCCGAACAGAGAAAAAATTTTTTAAAAATGAAAAACAAGACCATTTTCATTTTGTGCAATAAAATAGAAAGCAACAAAAGTGAGTGTGCGAAAAAAATATGGGCCAGAAATAGCCAACTAGTTGAATACCCTGCTCATAAATATTTTAAAAGCTAAGAGCCAACAATTTATAGAACATTGGAAGGAATATGCTCTTCAGTCAATTAATTATATTGAACTCGAAATATTAATAAAGTAAAAATGTTTTTCTGCAAATTTTATGAATAAATATATATTAATCCGTTTGTCTGCTTTTATGGAAGCTTATCAGTGACAATCATATTTTTATTGTATGATATAAATATAAATCTTGTACGATTTACAAGAATAAACTTGGTTTTTAAAAAATTATACTACATGTCTTTCTGATCTGATCAACAGCGGAGCAGTATATCCATATAGAATAGAAAAATCGATCAAAAGTTAAGTTCTTCCCAAGTCGCTTAAATTGTATCAACGGAAAATGGATCAAAAGCTATAGCTGATAAAATCAATATAACTGTAGTCTTAGCTGAAAGTAATACAGCTGCAAATTCATAATGATGTTTAAACACAGCATGCAATCGTATGAGGATTTTCGAAAATATACTGAGCATAAAATCCAGATTAAAATTGCTTTTAATGTCCATATGCCAGAGCTTGTTGCTGCAGAGCATTTGCCAAAAAATACGTCGGGAGGAGCAACAACGGCAAATGGCAATGGCAAAAAGTAAATAAATCGCTTCAAATTTTCGCATGGGTTGCGAGTCAGGGGAACGGACCAAAACTGCTGAGCACAACGCTCAACTGAGCTGAGTCCCAATCGGTGGTAGGAGCTACAGAGAGAAAGAGAGACGGAGGAGGTAGCCTGGAAGCGTGGAACCGTAAGTAGAAGAAAAAGCCGGCGTAACTGCAGTGAAGCAGGCAAAGGGAACTGGGAACTTACACCAAACCCTATACGACTTGGTCCTTTATTGTTTTTGTTGAATGTTGTTTCTTATATTTTTTTTTTCATTTTTGCTTTTGTTGTTTTGCTGGTTTTGTTGGTGTCGTAGGTTGTAGAGGTTCTGGTTCTGGTTCTGGTTCTGGTTTGGGACATTTTCTTCGTAGTGTGTACCAGGTGCAA
Source organism: Drosophila gaucha (assembly GCA_035045545.1). NCBI lineage: Eukaryota > Metazoa > Arthropoda > Insecta > Diptera > Drosophilidae > Drosophila > Drosophila gaucha. The sequence continues at coordinate 767,187 of JAWNOY010000129.1, forward strand.
TCTATCGATTCTCTACTTGCCCCCGCAGCAACATCCTAGTCCTAATGCTTGCTCGCTCGCTTGCTGCCGGTGCTCGTTATTGCCGCTGCTGTCCATGTTGCTTGTGTTGTTGTTTGTGCTGTTGCTGTTCCCTAGTTGTTGCAGTTGAAATATTTACGATGTACGTTGGGCTATTTCACTATTTGTAACACCCCAACTCGCAGTTAAAGTCGCACTCGTAGTCTGAGACACACGCACAAGTGTTGGCATTTTTGTTGTTGGCTGTGCGTCACCTTTTTTATTGTTTTCTGGCTTGTAACGACGAAAATGAAAACAGTTGCACCGAAATGTATAAAATTATCAAATAAAAGCAAGCCAAAAAATAAAAAAACAAAATAGAAATAAAGTGTTTACCAAAAATGTCCAAGCACAGAATGTTCGACTATGTAATACTCTATAGAAAATATCCAAAGCGAATAAATATTAAAAAAAATAAAAATAAAAATAAATAAATGCCAATGTAGTTTCTCCTTATGATATAAGGTCAGCAAAGCAACAATATGGCATATGGTTCCGTTTACGGTTCAATTTAACTCTGTTTCTGTGGTTTGTTTCAAAAGTCAATTTTTTACTTTTTTTTTTCTAGATTCAAATTTGCTTCAATTTTTAAAACAAAAAGTTTTCTTTCACAAAAACTTTGATTTTTAAAATTAAATACTTTTTGACACGATGGTGAAACAAAACGATACTGATTTTTTCTGAAATATATAGATGTATGCATTCATATTTTATTATTGCTGAGTAAGAGTACTCCATTAAACGACTATTGTAAAAAATATATTTTGGTTGTGCAAGTCAAAACAAAATAAGTGAAAGTTGCTCTAGTCAGAAGTGCCCGACTTATGGATAACCTGCACAGAGCTGCTGTGTTAATCCTTCTTGGCTTCTTTTATTGATACACAGACACATATACATACATAATTACTCCTACTAGTCTCCTATCTAACTACTTAAGGTCCCCAATAAAAAAAAAATAATATTTAGAAATTGCTATGCTATATATATATATATATTTTTATGGTATGCTAAAAAAAACAAGTCGAATGATCTAGATAGCTAATAATTAAAAGAAAAACTGGTCAACATGGATGGACAGTCAGGCGGAGATGCGGATAGACAGATAGTCAGACAGATCGGCATAGCTATATCGACTCAGATCGTTGTCCCTAGCTGCCTGTTACATACATTTACATTAAAACAATATACCCTTTTTGTGTATTATCAATGAGTTCAGGACATAAAACGAGTAAAAAGTTCTATTGATAGTATTTGAATTTTTTATTTTTTCAACGTTTTAAATACAATTAGTCTAAATGCTTAACAATATAAGGGAAAAATGTATGATAAAAGTAAAATAAAAAGTAATTGTTGGCGTTAAAACGAGGTGCAATGCAATATGTGCTTTTTATGGAATTACAAAGCATTGTAAAACGATAAAGTTTTCATTTTATATATATATATACTGGTATAGTTATTTTATGAGCTTGTAAAAGTAAACACTATATTTCAAATTGGGTATATCAGCACACTTGCTTACGAAACACATAGAGTATATTGGTTTTGAGCAATTTTCCTCGTGCTGTCCATTCATCAAAAAGGGATTTCTATTCAACTCCTTCTCAGATCGACTTATTGACTATACAGATTGTGCTAAATGTTTTAGTTTTTATACCGTTGCATTAAATTTTGGTCAGAAGTTTGCAACGCGCAGAAGGAAACATCTTCAACTATATAAAGTATACATATATTTTTAATCAGCAAGACAAGCTGAGTTGATATAGCCATGTCTGTCTGTCTGTCTGTATGTCTGTCTGACTGTCCGTCTGTCTAGATCAACACAAACTCCTCCGAGACTGTTGAAGCTGCAATCTTCTGCAGGCATTGTATTTCTCGGAATCATCCGGATCGGAGAGCTATATCCTATAGATCGGTTGCAAGTTTTATGCTTGAAATTTGGAACATATACTCGTGAGGGTCACCCCCATTAAAAAATACGGTGTATATCGGGTAAAGTTGTATCTTCTACAGGTTTGGAGCTAGAACATCCAACATCCAACATCCTCTTTAAGATCGAACAAAAAATGATATAACTGTACCTAATAGGAGCGTGGGAAATCGGAAAGTCTATATGGTATATAACATAAATCTTCTAATATTTTTTGTGCTGTTATAGTTAGAGATTTCAAACTTGAAGCATACATTTGTATGGACTAAACTTAAAAAACAACATATAGTTTTTATATCCGCGCCCATTGGGTAGTGGCAAATCGGTAAAAACTATATCTTCTAAAATTTTATACCTTAAGACCCGAAAATTGAAAAATACTTGAAGCTTGACTGCTTCCACAAAATTATGAAAAATTATATAATTGAATATAAGAAAAATGTATGTTTATAAAACATTAAAAAAAAATGTCTTCCAAAGTTGTATAGCTAGAGCGTTAAGATGTATGTTACCGTTGCCCTGCTCTATAGATTGAACAAAAATCATATAGATCCGGTTCAATCGGTAAAAACTGATTCTTCTACAATTTTACACCCAGAGATCCAAAAATTAGCAAAAACGTCAATCCTGATCTTTTCTTGAAAATTAAGAAAACGTTATCTATATCCCTTACAATTGCATGGTTATTATCAAACTTCGGCATGGCCGGAGTTAGCCCATCCCTCTATTTTTTAGCTAAAATCATTTTATGGTCATAACTATAGTATTGTTATTATTATTAGTAGCTTTCACTTATTCCTCTATACTATTTATTATAAAAGTTATAACAGTTTTTTAGTTATAAAAATTAATAGATTATTTTAAAAATATATCTCAGTGAATCCATCCAAAATATACTCTAAGTAAAACTTCGTTAATGGGTATATTCTGGCGCTGCACGCGTTGCTTTCATTTATAATTTTGTTTATTTTCTCAATGCATTTTGTGCAAATAAAGAAATAAAATACCCGCAAAAAATATAATAATTTGTGCAAATTTTATTTGCCGGCGCTTTTCATTATTTTTATTTGCAGTAACAAACGGCGAAGAAAAGCGGAAAGCAACCGCAGCGGCAGACAAGAAGCAGGAGTGGGAGTATTTTAATAAAACCACACACACACGCACAATCACACACATACACACACACGTACAGTCACATACATACTTTGTCAGGGGCAAAGAAAGCAATTGAGTTGCGTTGAAGTGGCATAAAGTAGTAGCAAGTGGCGGCTGGGCTGGGTTGCTGTAGTTGTTGGGCTGGTTTGCTTTTTAACCATTTTGTTTGGTCTGTGAGTTTTCCCTTTAGGCGGGCATACGCGGTGCTCAGGTGAAAACACAGCCAAAGCTCGAGATGGTGGCAATGAATGCCGGATATCCCCAGCGCTGGGCTGTGCAAATGTAATGGGAAATGAAATGAATGAATGAGCATAAGCACTTCTTTGTTAGTGTGCTTGTCTCTCTCTCCCGGCCTGTCTCTCTGTCTCTCTGTCTCTCTGTCTGACTGTTTGTTTGTTTGTGGCCGCAGACGCATGCAGCCAGCGGAGCGGGGTAACTGAGATGCTGCACTTCAAATTAAAATGCGAATGCAAGCGAAAACTTCAAAAGAAGCACTAGAACAGAAAACAGAAGCGCAAACGAGATACTAATAGACAATGGCAAAGCCAAGTGGTGCACGGTAGGGGGTACGAGGGGTAGACCTGACAAGGGCGGTAAGCAGGAGGGAGCGTGCTGCCAGCTACGTATACGCTGCAATTGAAAAGCACATAAACACACTAACACGCTGCGATAGCGAAAGTGTCTCTGACTGTGAATGCGTGTGTGTGTGTGTGTGTGTGTGTGTGTGTGTGTGTGTGTGTGTGTGTGTGTGTGTGTGTGTGTGTGTGTGTGTGTGTGTGTAATACCAGCCAGCCAAGGATAAAGTTAGCGACAGCAGCAATAGCAGCAGCAGCAGTAGCAGTAGCAGCAGCAGTGCAGGACATACAAATGCACTTTGGACGTGGACGACGCGCACTAAATTCGCTTTAATTCACTTTTCATACAAAACAGCAGCAGCAGCGGCGACAGTCGAGGCAGCAGCACAAAAGCACGCGCCTCACACAGAAGAAACTTGCACAGGCACATACATACACACACAGTCTCTCACACACACAGGCGCGTGTTTGTTGTAATTAATTTAAAATATTATTATATGCGCGCGCGAGCGCTAAACTAAAGCTAGGAAACTAAGGCAAAGGAGCTAGCGGCACAGAGGCAGAGACACAGCAAAGGGAAGACTGTAGCAGAGAGAGAGAGAGATAGAGATAGGGGGTGAACGAGGGTGTGAGAGAATGTAGCCACACTGACAAGGCAGGGCTAAATAATTATAGCCCACGCGAGCTGCACACGAAGCGGCAGACAAACAACCAAAACAACAAGCAAAACCAAGTATGGAATTACAAGCAGATGGGCAAGTGTGTGTGTGTGTGTGTGTGTGAGCGTGTGTGTTTGTGTATTTGCGGGTGTGCGCTAATGTGTGTGTGTGTATGTGTGTGCTTGTACATGTCTAACCTATGAAGTTAAACACAAAACCAAGTGCTCCAGTCAAGTTTTTTAATTGACGTGCAAAACGCGACTAGGGCAATGCCACCGTCCCTCTAATAACCAACAACAAATTAACAACTGACTGCAATGCACAAACACAAACATAAAATTAGTCCAAAACAACACACATACTCACACACAGACAAACAGATAGACAGACATCGTATATGTGCGAGCCCGACATGCCAGACTGTGCGCCAAATGCCAAAAATACCGAAGACGACGAAATTGAAAAAAGTAATAAACGTAAAGCTATTACAAAATCTGATAATGGTCCACTGCTGGCAACAGAGCGAAAATGCCGGCGCACGGACACAAATACAGACAGGACACACAAACAACAGAAAGAGCATGAAATCAAAGGGCCCCAAAACTAAGAGACAGAGAGAAAGAGAGAGAGAAACAGTTTGGAATCGGAACACAACAACTTGGCAAACTGTTACAGTATGCAAGCAGGGAGAGCTAAGCACATAAAGAACCGTTACAATATGCAGCTGCAGCGCGAACGCTACAACAACATGCGACGTCAAACATAAACATTGTGGCGCGCGTGCTGCCGCTGCCTCCGCCTCTGCCTCTGCCGCTGCCGCTGCTGCTGACTCGAGTCGTGGCTGGCGCAATATTAATTTCACGAATGAACAACCCTTGAATAACCATACACTTCATGTCCCGTTATTATGGCTTTGCTACGTGAGCGAGAGAACACTAGCGAGAGCAACGAATGCACTGAGAGCCGATGCTCGGAAAGCTTTCAATTTGCCGAACACGCGCGACATAAACAACGACAATGTTGCTTCGTTTTGTTTGTTCGGCTTTGTACAGCCGACGGCCTGTGTGTGTGCGCGTGATGGTATTGGTTTATCTGTGTTTTGTGCGTGTGTATGCTTGTGTGTGTGTGTGAGTGTGTTTGCCCGTGCTTTTTCATTGTGCATTTCCCAGAGGTGCATTTTTCTGAAAATCTAATTTGAGAGATTGAGATTGTTTGGTCTTTCAATGTTCTGCTCGCTCGTTCGTGTTGCGACGCTTGCAATTTTAGCCCCAGCCACAACAACAGAAACCATTCTTATATTTATGTGTGTACATACATACATACATACATATATGTACACAAGCACACACACGCTGGCACAAGTGTATGCAACATATTGGGGAGTTATTACTCAGCTACCGCACGGTCTGGCTGTCTGTCTGTGCACACCCCGTTTGCCGCTTACTTTAATTGGACGCGCGGGCGTTACGCTGTCGTAATTTTTTGAAAAATCTACATACTTGCCCCCAGTATTCGCATCCGCATCCATATCCGCATCCTCATCAGCATCCGCATCTCAACGATAACGATGCGACTGCAATGGCTTCAATCATTGCGCGCAGCGCTCGCTGCGGTTTGACAAACATTTTTCACTGGCTGTGCAACGGCAACGTCGGGACGTCGCGTCCTTCCACAACATATCTGCCACACACACATAAACACACCCCATCCAACGCTCCGTGTATGTTTGATGAGTGTGCGAGAGTTTTATGGCTGTATTGGGAATGAGCCGTCCAGGCCGAAGTAAGCGAATAGCTCCAAGGAGGCTGGGGGCTGTGGCATTGGGGGTTACGGCGTTGTAGGGGCTGGGTGATTGGGTTATGCTCTGATTTTAATTTTGAAATCATACAAGTGCAGCACTGCAAAGTGATACATGCGGATTTATTTATTTATATACGTAAGTGCCCATACATGTGAGTGTGTGTCTGTACGTATACCATAGATACAAGTGCGTTTGTGTGTTTCTCTCTCTCGTTCTATATGCATGTGTGCGCGCGTTACGATAAAGCGACTTACAGGATTTGGATGATGGCTGAAGGCAATGCCGCTTCTGTTTGCAATTTGATAAGCTCTCTGGCATTATTTTTACGACATTTCTTTTTGACAAGCCGCTCGTCTGAAAGTATGCAATAAAAATATCAATGCTAAGCCAATGTGTAAATCAGTGAATCTTATTGTTTTAGCATTTTCCCTTTTTCCTCATTTTTCGCGTACGACTTCCTGCTTTGCACCAATGCCAATGTTAGCTCATCCAACAGACTTATCGAGTGGCCATTCAATACATTTCACATTCAGCTTGGAAAGTGTAAAACAAAATTTAAAAACATAAATCAGTATATCGTATTGCACTGCTTGCTATTTATATTTTGTGCTTTATAAAAAGTCTGTTAAACTGTAATCATGTTCTATTTCTAGACTTGAATGTGGTGTCTGTATTGAGGGTACGAAATATATGATCACGACCTTTCAATAGATAAATTAGCATAAATAAGTTTAAATTCAGCATACACAACTAAATCTATAGGGCAAACAGATATAATATTCCAGAGTACCATAGCTATAAGCAGATTAATGTTACAGGTAGATGGAGGTGTGTAAGACCCCAATAAATAAATAAATTATTGAATCCTTAGAAACTACTCATCGAAGTTCTTAAATATTCACAAATATATTTATATTTTAACTTTGATTTTGAGCACCCTTTAAGGGCAATAAAATATTTTCGCCATTCTCAAATGTGATCATTCTTTCTTCAACATTTTTGCTTATATATATTTCCCAAATAAAAATGAAACAATAATTAACATATCCCAAAAATTTAAAGCGGTTTTTATTGCGATTCGATTAGGTTCGTACATAAATATATACACAGTTTGTGTTACATGATCAACTTTAGCAGTAGTACATTTACAAACTAGACTAAACTGTTATCGGATAGAGCACTTTAACCATAGGACTACACATAATCAAAACTAGAACTAAGCTAATCCGAAATCGAAATGTTAAAGTGACAATACAAAAAAGACAAAAGTTAACCTCGACTTTAGATGATATACACATAGATGCTTTACGAAATTCTATAAATTAAAAGAAAAATAATTTCACCAGTCCGTAGAGCGCCCAAAGTGTTAACGAATAGACGATGGCCAATGTGCTATAATGCAGAACCATCATGCTGCAATCCAAATCGAATATAAATATACATAATATATGAAATATAATACATTTATATAGAAATTATAGACTTACCGTTTAATACGCCTTCTGGATTCGGGTAAGTTGCTAGGATCATCTTTCACAACATACAAGCGCAGCCCATATAAGCTGACCCGGAATAGATTTATCCAGTCCAGATCTCGCATATCAAAGGCAAATAGTCGCTTATCTCGATCGTCTAATTTTTCAACCAGTCGCCGCACATTGTCATTATCAAATCGAAACTCATTTGAGCTGAAGAACTTTAGGACATTGCTGAATTTGTGTATCTTGCGATAGATTTTCATCATTCTGAAGAGGACCGCAAAACATTTAGATTTTCTATAAACCAACACAGGAATTTTGACAAACAATTACCTTGGTTTCTTGCCCATCAGAACCATAATTAGATCCATGAACATGGCGGGCAATGTGTGATATAAAAAGCAGAGTATGTGATACTGCCACATGTGGGGCACAATGGTGAAGCATGGATACCAGATGGACTTGCGCATGGGTATATCATTGACATACTTAAAGCCCGTCTGCATATAGTTCCGCCAGGTGACCATGTTATCCACATCTGGCACATAGTTATATATGGGTGGCGTTTCATACCTATTACAAAAGTTTTTGAATACCACATTGTTGACGGCCCTTCACTCCCCACTTCACTCACGTATTTCGTGCCACATCCCAGGCACTGGCCAGCAAAGCATTAACGCACAAATCCACTGGCACAATGTGAGCTTTGTTATCCATGTTCCCAGTAAAAACGCGCAGAACGCCCGAGCCAATGCCCACGATAACGCCGCAGGGTCCATACATGTTGTCAATCCAGCCAGTCACTGGTTCCCGATAGCTGGTGATAACTAAAGTAAAGAAAAGAGATCGCAACTGAAGCAAAACATGAGGTTTATAAATTTACCAAATGCATCTTACCAATGCCCGGTCTAAAGACGGTAACGGGCAATTTCTGTGCATCCTGCTGTACCACATTCTCGGCGAGCACTTTGGTGTAAGTGTATGTGTTCGGATACCCCTGGATAATCGTCGGCGTCAGCGCATTCAGCGTATGTTCGTCCAGGCACTCAGTCAGCTTAAAGGCATTGTCCCCGGTCATCGTGCCGCTGTAGAACTTCTCCTGGATATAGCGCATATTGCAGTGCGCAAATGCGGTCGAGACATGCACAAGAGCCTAATCAATTGGAGTAAAAAACAGTTGACACTAGATTAATTAGGTTTATTGCAAAGTGGATTGTATTGATAGTCACCTCTTTTATAAAAATTTGTAAGCTATTTAAATTAAATGTTCAAATATAGTGTCTGTTCAACATGCTCATGCAGCGACTCTTAGACTTTTGAATACTTTTGAAATATTTACCTGATCACGGTCAGGATTTCTTGAGCTGAGAAAACTAACTTTATATCTTTTGGTATTTTACATAACATTTAATTAGGTAAGCAACGTTCGAATTCTATTTCTTTATAAGTTTTTTGACGAGTAATATCATTTATATTTTATATACTTATCTTTTGAAGTGTTTTTTAAAAAAAATAATACTAATTAAGGATATTGTTATATATCTCTAAAACCTATATCACTATGATTTACTTTTACACTTTGATCACAATTGATTTACTAATTAATTAAAAATAAATGGTGTTAAAGGAAATATAGACTTTAAGGCTCACCTTTAGGTGAACAATCTCTTTGGCCAGTTTGATTATCTCCTTTGTGCCGTGCACATTGATGGCAATGGCCATTTTGAGCTTCTCATCGAAGCGCACTGTTGCCGCACTGTGGAGCACAATGTTGACATTCTCCTTGATGGTCTCACGCTCACTCGGGGAGATGCCCATGCCAGGCAGCGAGCAATCGCCGCTGATGATTGTGATCTGGCAGCGATACTTTGGATTGATCTGTTTCATTTTGGCAAAGACCTGAGGAATAGCAAGCAAAAGCAAATACAAGTAATTAATTAGACGAATCCGTTAGCTGTATTGGACAAATTATTTACCGGATCGTTGAACAAATCCTCAATGCGTGCATGGGCATCCTTGCCCTTTTTGGTGCGTATCAGCAAATATATTTGGGCCACCTCCGTGACGCGCAACAGTTTCTCAATAATAACTGCGTACAAATCAGTTCGTAAGTATTCAATTATTCAAGTCACGTTCGAGTTCGCGTTTGCCAACTTACTTTTGCCAAAGAAGCCGGTGCCGCCAGTGAGAAATACGCCCTTATCCTTGTAGAACATTTGCATGGGCGACTCATCTGCAAAGATCAATGCAAACAGCCATTAAACAATTAGCCAATTTGATGCGCATCATTGTGCCACTCGTGGGCCTCCACCACACCAACCGTTTGCGCCTCCACTAGGCTATGGCAGTGGCAATGCCACTTCCCAGACCCAGCCATGCTCAATGCTTGTTTGCCACCCACTTGACGCGCGTCACGAATTTAAATGCGCGCCCCAAAAGCCACTTCAATTGCGCATAATTCACGCCGTCACACACACACACATACGCACACAGCACGTACACAGTCACATAGAGAGTAACAGCCAGTCGCACGTAAAGAGCGTTTGGCATGTGGCTGCATTTTGGCCATATGTCAAAATGGCAACAACAACACTCAAAGTTAACGCCAATGCTGACATTGTTGTCGGCTGCTGCTGCTGCTGCTGCTGCTGCTGTGGCTGGCTGCCACTTGTGGGCCACTCATAAATATTTGCAAGTTAGCAGCTCGTCGAGCTATTCATCTATCGTACAATAGCAAACACACACACTCAGACACATATGTATGTATAAACGTGTAGAACATGTAGGCACATTCCTGTGTCTTCAAGGTGCCCATGCAGCGCTGCTGCTCTGGCCTAATTGCCAATCGACGACGTAAATCACTGTCACTGCATGGGTTATACAGGCTATGCACACACACTTAAACACATTGGCCACTCGATAATTGCATAATAAATGCAACATTGTTAAGGACTTAAACTGGCCCATTGGCTGCCTGGTGCGTCAAGCACAACATACTCACTCACACACACACACACACACACTCATATTCAGGCAAATACTGACACTTAGTGAAGCTGACACCTATATATCCTATAGATGTACAACACCATCTCATTGCGCCTCCCATTTAAAAGCAACACCCCAGGGGTCGCACTCAACCAAAAGCACTTGGCGCGCTCACTCAAATGTTTTGTTTACCTATGCTAATTGGCTTAAATGCAACTCAAGCGCACTTCTCATCGCGCCAAGCCGAAACTGAGCCGCCAACGCCAAAATGGCCCACCCGTTGCCCCTCAGCTAGCCACCCTGCCACCATTGTTTATGAGCGCTTCGGAATTGAGCTCCAGACCCCAACGCGTGGCCTCACTTCGAGTGCGGCATGCGGCAAGCGGCATGCGGTGTGCGCATTTAAAGCTTTTGAGCGCTTTGGGGCATTTGTTCAGCGACAACGCCAGCAACACCAACACCAGCAATAACAGCGAAAACAACAACAGCAACAACGAAAACGTTGCCACTTTGAGTGAATTGTCAACAATTGTGTTGGCTCTTTGGATTTGCGCGCCACCGTCGCTGTTTTTGTTGCTGTTGTTGTTGTTGTTGTTGTTGTCGTTGTCTTTCGCAGACAAAAAGTCTGTCACATAATTTGTCAATTTCAACAATTTTGTTTGCCACCTCCTCCGCCCCCAACACACTCCCTCCGGAAGACAAACGTAATTCTTCATGAATGCTTATTGTTTTTAGAAGAAACACTGAACTGGTTTCTTGTTTGCTTTTTGCTTCTTTTTTTTTTTGTATACAAATATACATATACAAAGCGTACTCGTATATTCACTTTTCGCGGTCATGCCTGACCCTGACCGTGGCACTGCCCTTTAGACTGCACCAGGTCACTCACCCTTTGTGCCAGTAATAAGCTGACAATGATCGTCCAATGATTTCGTGTATCCATTTCGAATGTTCATTAATTTATCATCATCCATGGTGGCCAGACTTTGATTTTGCCGAGCTGCAACAAAAAATTTGATTAATACAAATATCAAATTTTATATTAAATTAACTGTTATCAATATTTGCAGTATTATAATGTAAAGAATCAATAATGTGTGAAAAATGTATTAAAATAAATTAAAATTAACATATAAGTTTAACAATGCTATTGAGTTTTTTGATGAAACCCTTTGATTAAACACTTATAATATCGACTAACAAATAAATGTAAATGTACATATGTGTGCTAAAATTCTATAGGCTCTGATATGAATATAAGCGCTTCCACAAAGCTTAAATACTTAAAATATTTAACAGCAACAAAGGTTTTTATTGTTATTATTAATAAAGGCGTTTATATATATTTATAAATATTTACAAACAATCAACAAAACTTTCATTTTAAATAAAACTAACTACAATGAGCTTTGGCTAAAAAATGCTACAGCAACTGCATCGGATTTGTATTCCGAACAACTTTTCTACTGAGGCAGCCGTCCGAAGAACTTAGTTTTTAGGTGTCAAACTGAGGAAGCTCCAAAGATTTTAGTAATAAATGTTTAGGATAATTTAATATATGGGAAGCTTTATGTTGCCATCTATAATAAGAAATTGTTTTCAGAAGTAAAAAAGGTCAATCTAATATAACAAGATTTCCAGGAAATCATTTTTTTTAAATTATTTATTACGAGCAGTAAAACCTTGAAGATTCTTGTCCATCGTAATGAAAGATTATCTACTTAATAAATTTTTTAAAATGAACAGTAAAAGCAATATCTAGTTTTACATACATTTTTTCAGCGATATAAACTCTGACTTTATATAGTTTTCCATTTGATGGAATTTATGTTGCGCCATTTTGAGCTGTAGTCTTAAATCCTTTAAAGCAATTCGGCACTTAAATGTCTATCTAATTAGGAAATGTTTCAATTGAAATGGCAAAATGTGCTAAGGCAATTACAAGACCGACGGCGGTCTCTATGCGACTGTTTCGTAGCTACCAAAAATCAAATATAAGTGAATTTCATTATAAAATTTAATTAAAACTTTGCTCTGTCTTTGTATTCCACAAACTCACAAGAACAGCGCCACACTACAAATTTCTAATGAAGTGCCAGACGCACCTGTTGACAGAGAGCGACAAAAAAAATCAAGAACCCAAGCTCAAGTAAAATTTTAATAAAATTCATATTAAGCGTCAAAGCAAAAGCGAAAATGAAAGTGGATATCCTCTATACAAAATCAAGAAACTGCTGACTGCGTTATTGTTGATTCTTCTAATTAATGCTCCACCCAAAAATAAAACAAAATTAATCAAAAAACTATGTGGGTCAATCCAGAAAAGCTATTGAACTCTTTAAATATACAAAGAATTTCATAGAAATTACGAGAGTGTAAAAAAAACTTGAGTGTGATGTTAAATAGTTTAAATATAATCAAATTCCATGGCACGTTAAATATACTCTTCTTTAAAAATATAAATTTATTTTTTATTAAAATATTACACACATTTATGTATTGCTATTTGGATTGTATTGGATCTGGAAAGCTACGTCTCACTGTTCTTTTAACTTTTCAGCATTTGTCATTTCTATGAATTGTTTTTAGTAAATACACAAAAACAATATATTCTCTTTACTTCACGTATGAGTATGGAAAAAGCGTGCGTACTTCAAGTATTATTGCTAATATATTAAACATCTCGCAACTCTGTAAAAACTGACCCTAGTTGACCGAGACAGAATAATAACTGATCAAAGTGCATCCCAACCCGTAATTATCTTTTTTCTTGTTAATTGGACGCAAGTGTTGACAAAACGAGTTTGAAAAGTAAAGAAACTTTCTAAAATACAAATTTAAAAAAATTGTGTATGTACGAGTTCCGACAAGTTTAAATAGATAACTCAGTTAAGAACATTCTATCCATTCTTGATAAAAAATTAAGAAAATCGTCTCTCAACATTCTTGAAAAATTCATATTCAAATATTTATATTATATAATGTATATCTACTTTATAATGATGACATGTATTTTATGACATATATCAACAGCTTTAGGCGACATACATAGTTCTTCAATGAATCACCCGGTAGCAGTCTGTAAGTTTAATATCTTGGAACATTCTGACATTTCAAATTACTTTAAGTTATTTTATCGTATTTTGGCTGGCGACAAATATTCTAATTTATTGGGACCCGACCGTTGCAGTCATTAAACAATGTCAATGCAAACTTCCTTAAAAAAATTTTGGTTTTTTCTTTATGTTTTTTTTGCAATCTGTCTTATACTGACAATAAACAAATGATTAACAAAAAAATGTTTAAAAAAACCGGATGGTTTGAGCTCCAATGAACTCAATCCTTATATTTACATATTTACATATTTTGATTTATGTATTTGTTACTCTATATGGAAGTTCCAAGACGTGAAATGTTTTTAGTCTTCTTAAGTTACTTGTGTTGTTAAGTAGTCCAATTGCTAAAACACTAACTAACACTAACACTAACACTAACTCATGCTCATGTCAATATCAGCATATTTATGTATGTTTCTGCATGTAACCTTATTTCGTCTCTGACAAAAGGTAGCTTTAGATATTTATAGATGTCATAATCGGTCATGTTCCAAGGAGCAAAATGAAAATCGCTTTCAATTTGACAAATCAAACGAAATTCTTGCTAAACATTGCAATAACCGCAATAAGGAAACAAATCTGTCATCAATGCAAACCTTCTAAGTCACAAAACGCCGAAGCCTTCAAGTCAATATCAAGTCGAAAAATGTGGCTTGTGTGTGTATTTATAAACAATAAAGTTAATTAAAATAGAACTCAACGATTACTTTTGTTTAACTAACAAATACAATATATTCTTAGAAATATAAACAGCATCATAGCAATTTTTATTTTCCCACATTTTTGAATGAGGATTTGTTGGCATTTATTTGAAAACTTTTAATATAAAATAAAATATATGTGTTTTATATTTTGTACAACAATTATATTTGTGTGGTAAATGTTTTGTGCAATGATTATTCGTCTAAATAAAATATCAAATATTCTATTGTTTAGACAAAAAATAAATGAAATAACACATAAAAATGATAATTAATGACCGACTAATAAAAGAACTATTATGATTATACGAAAATTTAGATATTTCGGGTTTTTAGTAAACGAATATTAAGTTTCTATTAAGTGCTTCCGTTTTTAACAGATTTTTTTGTAAACTTGATTCATTACTGTGGGGCCGGGGCGTGCAAATAATTAGATAATCAAATTGTAAAATCAGCGAAACAGAAACACAATACTTGTGCATAGAGCAGCTGGGCAGCTAGTCTTGAATAAAATTTAATTGAAGTGCTCATGTCGATGACGTTGTGGAATTTTAATTGCGCACAAATTAAAAGCCAAAAAGTCAACAGCCTAAAAACAGCAACAACAACTAGCAACAAAACCAAAAACAACAAAAAAAATCGTATAAAGACAATTACTAATAATGAAAATTACAAATTCGATGACAACCAAATGAATTAATTACATGATTATCGACGACTAGCAGGCAAGTTCAATGAAAAGCTACTATATGTAAATGGCGAGTGTGTAACAATGCCAGCGTTGCCAGACTCATGCAATAATTGTAAAGAAAACGATTCGGTGCGAATTCATGCTGCGCACCATAACAGACAATGCAATCCGAATCCATGGGCCACAGCAACGGGGGTAATATGAAACTGGACATTAAATAATTTGAGTGTCGAAGTCTCGCACAATTAACCCATATTTGCAATGGAAACCAGCCAACAAGCCAGACAGCTAGCCAGCCAACCAGACACTCGCCAGTCAGTCAGCCAGCCAGCCATCCAGCCAGCCAGCCAGTCAGTCAGCCAACTAGCATGTTGCATTTCACACCAATTGAGGGAATTTTCCCCCGCTTGGCTCGGCGCTCACTCAATCGTATGAATGACGAAAGCACTGAGAGGTGAGAGGCAAGCGCATAGGCAGGTGGATGGCGTACGGTTGGTTGCCTGGGCAGCTTGCCAAGCTGACTGACTAACTGACTGACTAACTGACTTACTGACTGACTGACTGACTGACTGACTGACTGACTGACTGACTGACTGAATGGCTGACTGTCTGGCAATGTCGGCCAAAAAGCCACAGTAACTGATTGCACCACACCGGCGACCACAACGCCACCAACGCCAACATCAAAATTGGAGAACGCACTGCACGAATTCTCGGCTACTTCAGCTATGATACGGGCTTGGAGGAGACGGGTGACGGGACTTGGACTAGGGGTTGATTTTGTATGCGAATTTATACATTGTTTAACTATAGGCCACAGCTGCAGGCACTGCCTTCGCCTTTCTATTGTTGTTGTTGTTATCTTTTTTGCTGTTGCTGCCGCTGCTGTTGCCTGTTGCCTGTTGTCGGCGATGCACATCGAAGCGCAGCTAATTGAAACATTTTGCACAGTGTGTCAAAACTATGCAAATAAATTTGCACTCATAAATATTAAATTATGAAAAGAATTACTTTATCCAATATCAATTTGTATATTTAAATGAATATCGAAATATTCATGAGTTATAACAAAGAGTAGCTTTCCAAATACCATAAATATTATGAAAATATATTTTAAACCTACTAAAAATAAAAATTAAAAGTACAAAAACTATTTCTTTCTTATTGAAAGTTGCCTAAAATATAATAATATTTTTAATAATTTCCAGTCAGATAAAACAAATTATTTTACTTTTATTAATTTTATCGACGATTTAACGAAACTATCGCTTATGGCTGTTAAATATTTTTAATTAAAATTCAGTAATTAATTCAGTTTTCAATTGAATTGCTGTTTATATATAATATAATTAGCATTATGGTAAATTTCCCATAATTTGAATTACATTTATTTATGTCATTGCAAGCATAAGTAATATGTTATTTTTTATGAAAAATAAACGCTTAACAACATATATGTATATATATATATATATATTAAAGAGTTGGGTATGACATATATAGTTATTTGTTTGAAATGACGCTATAAGGATTATAATAATGTGATCGATATTTAACAATATGAAACATAAAGAATGGCAAAGTTGTTTGAGTTTAATATAAAAAAGAAGAAAACATCAATACGGAAAATTGCCTAAGATCATTAAATAATCACCTAAAGAATGATATTTATCAATAGATATTACACATTACTTTATAGATGATATTTGAATTGATATTCAATGTGATGCTAACTCTTTGACTGTGTGGAAGACAATATTCATATGATTGCCTTTAATTTAAAAATGAATCCGCGATATAGAGCCCTTCTGTTTAATATCAATAAGCCTAGATTGATAATAAGACCAATTTGTAACTCTAGCAATAGGCTCTTATAGTTTTCGTCATTTCTGACATGATGTTCTTCATAAGTTTGGTTCTTTGACAGGCCTTGTGCTACACTATTTAAGCCTCTCATACCAATGTCAAAATGCTTTTGGCACTTTTGATAATGCTACTTGGCTCTGGTCCTCGTACTTTAGCGCTTGTTTACCGCTGATACTGCGGCTGTTGCGTTCAACAGCAAAATTCGAAACAATGGCATAAAACAAAAGACAAAAGTATGAACCGCAACAATAACAACAACAAATGCCCTGAAAAACTGAAAGCAATGCAACAAACAAGGCAACGTCAACGACTGCTCCTCGCATATTTCAATGAACCCAAATGCGAATCGAAGAGGCAACCGGAGAGCTCCCGGTCTCGTTTGTAACTCCTTGCTGGCCCGTTTGCTCCGCTTGCCCCTCTGCCACATGCCACTTACTGGGTGCCCGCATTTGCGAGGCTCATTCGCTTTGAATTTTATTTAATGCTTTTGTAATAAAGTGTAAAATGGTGAAAAAGTGCAAACAAGAGCTTTGGGAGCTGCGAAGGCAGCGAAGGCAGTGAGCAGTGAGCAGTGCACAGGGAAGCCCCATTGCATAATATCAACAACATCATCATCAATGGCAACAACAAACAACAAACAACGGCAGCAGCAACAGCAACAAGAACAAGGCAACGGCAATAAGAACTACGGCAGCAGCAGTGGCCACATTAAAAGAAGAAGAAATAATTAACAGCAACAGTTTGAAAGTCCATAAAGCGAAAATGGTTGTCGTTGCCATCAGCAGCGCAAAGCCTTCCCCTTCCTACTCCTCCTCGCACTCCTCTGCATACTTCATCCCTCATTGGCTCCACCGCATGTGGCATGGCCATACAACTTCCGACTTCCGACTGGCTGACCGTTCGCCCTGGCCAACAGCAGCTGTATATGGCTGGACCACGGGTAGATTGCTTGTTGTTGTTGCCTCTCGCTCTGTGTCCTGGAAGAGGGATAGGCGTTGGGATCGGCAACGAGATTGGGTGGCATCGGTACTGAGTGTATGCCATGCCGCCCACAGTACAGAAAGGACACAGGCAAAGTCAGTGAGAAAAATATTCGTTAAATCTATTAAAAGATAATTACGTGAAGACAAATGAACGGTGGGTTGGGCTTGGGTCCGGCACCGGGTCTTGGAGCTGTTATCTCTGCGGTTGTCTGCGGTACACACAGACATATGTATGCTGTTATTATTTGAGTTCGTTGATACGATAACGCTAATGGATATGGATATTGATTATAGTTTTTATGCTGCTTGCTGAAGCAGTCTGCCCCCGATGCCGCTGTCGATGCCTCTGCCACCGCCACTGTCCGGATAATGATCATTTTGATTATATTGATGCGTCATTTTATGAGCCGCAATGGTATTGAAATTGAGTGGCTTGTGACAGCGTCTAGTTTATGGCGGCACATTAATGGTCCGCGCTTGAAACAACATATTCATGTTGGCCCCTAACGCAAGGGAATCTCAATTATTAGCAGCTCTAATATGCCTATGTGTGTCTGGGGGTTTGTATGCGTGTGTGTGTGTACTTAGCTTTAATTAATACAGCCAAATACGTATACGTAATTATTTGTAGATACTATCATATTGACTTTGGCCATTTAACGTACATATGCAGTCTAATTAGAATGAGCATAGAGCATTCAATTAAAAGAAACCAAACATGCGATGGGAAAACTATTTGAAAATCTTGGAAAATATACAAACATATAATTATCTGAAGTGCATTGAATAAATAACAAAATACTCAAGTGTCGCCGAAAGTGATAATGCCTACCACTAATTGCGAGAAAAAATCTTTAGGTATGTCGTTAGCAACCAGGTGTGAAAGGTTGGGGTCAGTTAATTATTTACAACCGTGAGATCTTTAAGCGGCAGTTGTTTGGATTGCATAAGCAGAGTGCACTCAAATTGAAATATAAAAGTTCTTGCCATGCTAATTAGCTCAGCCAAGTGGTTTTGGGGGCACGTGTGAAAGCTTGTCTATGCCTTTTACTATCCAATTAAGAGTTTCATGGAAGCTGACAAAAACATTTGCAATTACAATGCTACGTGTCTCAGCTAGGTAAGCGGTTATTCCCAATGTCAACTCCAAAGCTCTTATCAGCTTTCCATCTGTCGGTCTAAAGCCAAAGTGTTGCGCATGCGTAAACTGTTGAAGGGCTTTGGCATGGGCGTGGAGTACGGAGTGAAGCTAATGAGCGTTGGCGTCAACGTCACATGGTTGATATGCCTCATTGATGCCTTTGCGGTTGCGGTGCCCCTCTGTGCCACACCTACTCATACACACTCACCACACGCATGCAGATACATCTGTTGTGCGCACCTGAGTGTAACCAAATTGTTGTCGCTGGCTGACTCCCTATGTTCGCATTGCCGTTGCTGCTAATGGGTCTGGCCAAAACATTTATCTATGAGTTCGGCAAATATGAATAAATATTGGCTGGCTTTTGCATTTCCACATGCCCAATAACAGCCGAATCAAATCAAATAGGCCACAATACTCATACAGCTATCAGACAATGTGATTGAGGCAAGGTTTTGGCACGTTTACAATGTAATACCTAATTATGAAACTGTTCAATGATAACTAAACGACAATTGAAACAAGACATTAAGTATACGCCGCATTGTGCAATCATTATGCACGTATTACATTGTAATCAATTTCATTCAATCTGCTTACAAATACAAATCGTTGTTGTTGACTTTCTGTTTTTGTTGTTTTTGTTGTTTTTTTGCCAGCTAACTCTCGTGCAGCCGTAAAAGCAATTTAATTATTGCTCATTATATCATTTGAATTATATGCTATGTTCATTTCACAATGCAATTAATTTCTTATAATTTAATTTTATTTTAATCAATTCCGCGACGCTTGAGCTGATTTCATTTATTTTTTTTTTCATTTATATGATTTGTGCGAACATTTTCTAAATCAAATTCAATTGTTTCGTTGCGCCATTATTACACCCAATTAATTTATGGCTAATATTTCAACATTGAAAATAGCAAAAGAAAAAACAAAAAAAAAACCAAACAAAAAATCCACATAAGTCGCGTACTGAAATTTTAATTACATAATTCGCGCATTATCAATGACAGCGCCAAAAAAAATACATACAAAAATAAATTTAAATAACAGCAAAAGCAAAAACACAAACACGAGACCTTACAAAATCTATTTGCAACAATAACATGCAATAAACATGGCCCGTTATACCCGTAATTTATATTAATTAATACGTTTTTTAGCGCCATATTCTCAACCAAAAATCAATTGACGGATGACCAATAGAAAAAAGAGCCACAACAAACAAACAAATAAATAAATAAATGTAACCTGAAGCCATTCGAATTTTTATTATTTCTTTCTCTATCTCTCCCTCTCTCTGGTAGTATTTGTTTTGTTAATATTTATTACCGATTATATGTACATAATTTAATAAAATACTCACTTGACTTGTTGTTGCTATATATATAAATATTTATTTTTTTTGTATTGTAAAACTACATTTTATGAATCTTTATGCGCCGTGCGCTGATTTGTGTTGCGGCTGCCACTGGTTTTCCGGAGTTAACTGTTTCAGTTATATTTCCATAAATGTAAATAATTAGTAAACACGATTCAGTATAATGGCCCAGCAATGCAAAAAATGTATGAAAATACCCGACGGCATAAGTATTTAACCCAATTTGCAGAAATTCAACATTAAATTTTAATTAATTTTTTATCTATTTATATGGATGAGATCAATGAAAAAATTACTAAAAGTAAGTAAACTTTAAGAGAAATTCTTTCTTTTTAAAGAAATTATGACATTTTTTTGTAGAACTAAAAATATAATATATTGCAATTAAGCTGTAGTAGTTGAACTAAATCAATGTTGGTATCAATGTAAATTAAATTACTTATCAATTTCGTATTTGAAGTCGCCTTTGCTGTCAAATCAATTTAACTTTCTGTGCATTTCGCTAAGTTTATGACTGCGTAAAAAGTATAATAATATTTTTCGGTAGTAAGCAAAGTGAGCATTTATTTATTGAAACTTGTATAAATTAATAAAGTTTTTATAATAAAACTAAAGACAAATATTCTGAAACTTTTAAATCGTTCAAGTTGTGATGCGCAGAAATTAAATTGAAACCACTTTATGAGTCTATTTAGTAAAACCATTTATTTTAAGTTCTTTAAATTTGACACGCTTATAAACGTTGACCCGTTAACAAATTTTATGAGCACATGTTATTACATATTATGTTTTGCATTTTTCAATTGCATCTAATTTGACTCTAGAGGCAAGCAAGGTAGTTAACTGTGGGCAAAGATTAAATTTACATCCAAAGAAATGACAGAAATATTAAAAAATTCTTTTTTTGTTACGAATAGAAATGTTTTTAACTTATTAGTCAAATCATTCTAAAGATTTCTTTTTAAATTTCCTATTTTATTTACTGGGTTTACATTTCAATTTCAAAACTGTAAAATAATCAATGCATCGTCAATGCAAAAAGTGTTTCCAGACGTGATCCAACTACACGATTCTTAAGAATTCATGTAAAACTGACAATTTTGCATTCTTTAAGTTCGTTTTATTTCTGAGATAGCATTATATTCATAGGTTTTATCAGCAAACTATTAAACTTTACGTTTTACTGTCTTGTTTACCTATATATCTATTTACATACAATAACAATTACCCCTATAGATATATACGATTGTGAAAGGCATTGAAATGAACTTCAGACTCTCATACACGAAGACAAAAGGTCAAGTTCCACGGCAATAATAGAATTTAAAGTTTGTAAAAGCAAAATTAATTAATATTTTAAGTTATGTTCTCGAATAACACCTAAAATGGTTCAAGAACAGATTTTCAATGTTAAAAACTATTTGTTGTATTAGTGAGGTATGAAAGATACTAAAAATTTGCTTATCTTGTATGAAAATGCTTTGAAAAAATAAACCAATGTCGGGGTATATTTAAGAAAGTAATTAGACATAAATTCAGAGTTTTAGAACTTCATGAATGAGAATAAAAAAATTGTATCCAACTTTTTTTAAAAGCACGATAATTTCTAAAATTTTATATAAAATATAACCCAATGACCTCCACTTTAATACATTGGAATATTGAATATTGAACTGAGTACAGAAAACTGAACACTGGACTTCATAACACTTGTTCACGGCATAAAAAAAAAATAAATTACAGTTAAGGAAAAATTTATCTTTGCCGAAATGCAAGATGATGCCTTTTCCAATTTGATCACTTCGGAACGAGCATAAAAATTTGATGTGGATAAGTTCGACTAATAGACAGCTCTTTTTACTAACAGTTGCACTTTACTAACATAACTATATATAAATATAGTTATATATGCAGTTGAAGGGAATTACACAAGCAACTGCAGTGTCCCCTTACACGGGCTACGCCTGGTAAATCCCTTGAGTATAATAGGAAACCTAATAATATTACTAATTAGTATTATATATTAACATCTTTTCAATATAAGTCATGCGGATAAAATGCAGCCATCTACTCAGATTTCAAACTTGTATGCAATGTAAGACCAGGCACGACAGCAACAGCAGTTACAATATACAATCATACAAATATATATGTATATGTATGAGAGTATGCTGGGAAGTATATATGTATATGTTTGTATATACATGTAAGTGTGGGGAGGTGTGAAGGTGGGTGTGAATGGCTGAAGAAATCACGTCATAAACGTGGCGAGCACGAATTATTTACAAAGCAACCGAAAGCCCAAAAGAGGTCCCAATAAAATAACAATAAACTATGTCACACTTTGCTGGATAGCCTGGAGGTAAGTGTGCGTGTGTGTGTATGTGTGTGTGCGACAAACCATAAAAACAAAACAACAACAAGCCGCAAAAGCAAAAGCATAAACAATTGTATTACAAATACGACTACAAATGCATAAAGCAGCGCCTACAACAACAAAAAGCTCCTCTAGACGATTATTTATTGTTAACGATTAATATTTGCTATTGTTGCTGTTTTGTCGCTGTTGTTGTCGTTGTTGTTGTTGTTGTGGATGATGTTTCGCTGTCGCTGCTCAAAATGCTCAGATTTCAAAACTGGCAGCCATAAGTACGATACGACTACATAGACCCAAAGTGTGTGTGCGTGTGTGAGAGAGAGAGGGAGGGAGTGTACGTGCGAACATTTGAGTGCGAATGCCAGATTGCAGGCTCCGGAGTAGGGGTTGGAGGTGCTGTTGGGGTTGCCTACACATCAATTGAGCCCGATTGCCAGCTCAAGTGTCAGCAGCGACGCACGGATGAAAAGGCTGCTGGGCGTGGCACGAGGAGAATGGGCTGCCTATTTCTGTGTGTGTGTGTGCGTTGCGTGTGTTGCTATGCTACCGCCTGGATAAATAGATGAGCTACCTCTGCAACGACAAAACTGGGCGACTTGACTTTGGCCTGCCACGGCGTGGCATGAACTGGCCGTAAGGCGCAAGTGTTACAGATTGTTTCCCACACGTTGCCGCATTGCGTTTCGTCATCGTCAACTGTGCGGCATGTTTGACAGCAATGAGTGCTTGACACGTACAAAGGCCTTTGTTTGGCCAAAGTGTTCTCGTTGTTGTTGCTGTTGTTGTTGCTCATCTGGCCGTTTATCTTGCCATTGTGCATGTTATTTAGTGTTCACTGCTGTTGCTCTTTACGAATCAATGTGCTGGCATTTTCCTCAGCCCCTATACGGACGCATCTCTGTAGCTGTGTCAATGCATGTCGAATGCTTGTTGTATGCGTGTGTGTGTGTGTGTGGGTGTGTTGACAAGATTTCTTCGAAATTCATTTGCTACGCTCGCTTAAAGGGCAATTTGTTGTTGTTACGCCCAATTCATTGACTGTACCGCCCAATCCTGCACACAACCAATCTGGCAATAACCCCATCGGCTGTGCGACCGACCGACCGACCGACCGACTGACCCAGACAAAGTAGCACAAAGATGTTTTACTGCCAGACGTTGTTGCTACAATTTGCTCATTATTTTTTATCACTAGTACATCACCGCATAGCCACACCCGCCCATCGGGAGACAACGCCACCATTGAGCCAGGCAATGGCCTTTGGCCCCAAAGTAAATTGTTGCCCCTTTCTATATATATATATATTTTGACTGTTTGTTGCCAGTCGTCTCATCTCTTGTATTTTTTATAGATGTTTCACTGATTTTTCCATTGTTAATTCCAATGATTGCGTTGCTCCTGCAGCACCCTCAAAGCCAACAACGAACTGCAAATAGTCCAGACACAGCCAACAACAACAACAATCGTAACTATGTATATCTATGTTAGAGCGTGGCAAAGTTCGAATTTGGTGTGTGGCATGCTTTGTGGCTAGAAGCATTTTGCTGCTACCAACATATAATTATACATTTGTGCATCCGGATACTTGATACAAAATATGGGCAGACTGAGCTGGACCTAGATCTGGTTGTTTGTTTGGCCGTTTCGCCGGTAACTGGATTTATGTTGCTCATTTTTATGCGGCCCACAAATTGCATGCAATTTATTTTGCTTGTTGCAAATCAAAAATTTCCATAAAATCAAATGCTTGGCACAATGTTTGCGCAAATATATGTATGTACATGCACACATATATTTAATGCAGCATAAAAGTTATTACTTCATTCATTTTAAAATGCAAATAAATTTATTTGTGGCCTTTTCATTTCACATTTTGTTTATGTCTTTTTCAAAGTAAGCAGCATATTAAATAAATTAGAATGTTGCATTCCACCAAATAACATTAATCTTCAATTTTCGTATCTGTTCATATTTCGATGTCGAAATTGTAAGCTCAACAATGTTCAATTGATTGTTTTCATAAATAATTTTCTTCAATTTCATACAAATTTCTATAAACGAATGCATTATTATTCAAAATTTAATTTTACTTTTTTTCCACATACTATTTTATAAAATTTTAGATAGCTCTACCTCAGCTGCTTTGGCTACGTGTAGAGTAATTGAATACCAATAGGTTGCAATAATAATAACAACAACAATTCACATTGTAGTTTTCAATTATATATTCAGCTTCATTTTACCATTTTGTTGGACCTGTATCCATTGAATCGTTGAAAAGGACATAACTATTTGGAGCAAAAGGATGTAACAAGCAGAACAAAGCGTACATAATTAAATATATTCTTGATCAGGACGTATCTGTCGTCAATCTAAGAAACTGCACAAAATACTGATTTTAAATAAGAAATATATCTACTCGTAAATATATGCATACTATTCGACTTCTTCTTAATCTAAATGTACTATAGCATCTTTGAATTTGCCTAACACATGAATTTTGCATAGTTGCTGAAAGATGAAGCACATTCGCAACATGTGTGTGTGCATGTGCAGAATGAAGCCAACATGTTTATAGCCGCAGCTTAGCTCTGGGCTTAGAGTATATCCCAGTTGGGCACGCCCGACTCATGCAATCTTACTTCTGCTTGACTTCTTCAAGTTATATTTTTTAATAAATACGAAAATAAAATCAAAATAAGTGCTTATCCCTAGCAGTTGCTTTAACTCAAACAAAACTTGCACACGCTCACACACACACACACACACACACACATACAAACACAGAGAGAGAAGCACGGGACCAAGTCAAAATAGAAAATGCTTTGCGTATTTGCATAAGAAAACGAAGTTGAACCGAAATCAATGATTGCTCAAGCAATTCTTGTGAGAACTACAAATGCCACGCCTCCTGTTTCAGTCCGCCCCGTGTGGTGCCTCCAGCTAGACATATATAGTGAAACATTGGAAGCTGCTGTGCTGTGAGTTGGGATGGGATTGGCGCTTGCCGTTTTCATATTATTACTTTATGGTTGCCTCCAGTTATGCATACTATAACCATAAATATGCCCCAGCATAGGGCATGCCAGCCAAGTCATGTGGGCGTCCAGCGACAGCAGCAGCAGCAGCAACAAAAGCATGTGAATAATATTTTGTGCTTGTATTAATACATCCCCATATTTATACTATAGCTCAAAACAATAAATAGTAAAAGCTGGATTATGATTAAATCGATTTCATGGAGCGTTTTCGATACTTTCATGTTTGCCGGATGGCCCAAACGCTCGTCTTGCTTGTAATCCTGCGGATATATAAGCTTAAATGTGTGTGTATATATGTGTGTGTGTAGCCATTGGTTGCCTTTGACTGCAATGCGCCCAAAGATAGGCACCGCCCACGCACGTTTATCGATTGCACTTGCATGCTTTAACTAACGCAACAAAAAAAGAATAACTACAAAAAGTAAACAAAAAGGCGCAAGAAACCATAAAAAATAACTGAATCGTTTGGATGGGCGCGGGGAGTGTTGCTGTTGGTTTAAGGGCGCCTATATGTATGTACGTTCATATACATTCATAAATGCAAAACAAAAATGTGTGTACTTACATACAAAACACTTTGTGTGCAAAATAAATACAAGAACGCAACATTCAGGCTTCATAAATGAATTGCTTGCTCGCCGACAAGCCACGTCCCTACAACGCCCCTATCCGCCTACCTCGACCAATTGAATAAGGGAGCGGACAAATTGAATGAATGAATCCAATCGAATGCAAATGCGATTGAAGTGCTGCAACAACTTCCGCTTTCTCTCTCTCTTTGCGCCGCCCTTCTCTCCCTCTCTCCATCTCGAGGGCTTTGTAGATGTCCACTTGGTTTCTGACAGAATTTTTTATATGAATTTTAATATTGAAAACCAATTACTTTAATATGGCCGCTACTTTATCGCAATGTTTCGATTGGATTTCAGAGTAAATTTTCGTCGAGTCAAGAACGCCAATTAGCACTAAGCTTGTTGACATAATTGTTTGCTCAAATCATCCGAAAATCAAGTGTATTCTGTTCATTTGGCGTCTGCTCTAGCCAATGGCCATGTATTTCTATTAATGTTGCTTATTATTTACGCAACTCTTTAAACACGGAACGTTCACATTCAATCAGACAACCCAACAACCAGCCCAACAACTATATCCCGCCACCTGACGTGGCCTTTGACTGTGTTCCATATGCCATGCTGTTAAGGTGGCTTTTGATTTTAATATAGATTGATGTCTCCCTCCAGCGCCGATACCCAACTTCCTCTTCCGCCTGCCACTAAGTAAATATGTACATCCCACTGAACTCCCTTTGATTTTATGATGCAGCAGCGAGCGAAATATGTCTGTAATACTCGCTATTTTATTTAATTTTTATTTATTTTTATTTATTTTGTTTTTTTTCGTAATGTTTAGCCCAGAGTAGTTCGCATTGCGATAGGATCTGTGTGCTATCCGCTGCAGCGGTTTTCATTTACATATATACTCTACTCTAGACATATACATTAACATTTTTCAAATACTTGCAACACATCAAAAATTGTATGTAGACAGAAAATATATTATTAATATTTTGCTTTAAGAGGCCAGAGTAAACAAATTTTAAATATATTTTTAAAAATTATTCTCTTAAAAGTTTTTTTAATTTTACATAAATAAAAGTCAAGACCTATAAATTTAATTATATTTATTTTTCATTTAATTTAATTGCTACCTATGTATAAAATATTCATGTTTTTTGTGGATACGAAATAACTTTTAAAGTAAAAATAAGAAAGGAAATATAATGTAAGTGAATTTCTTTCACTACATTAGAAATTTTAGACAGAAGTATTTAATATTCGAGCTTTAAAATGTTCAAGTTTTTTGTATTTATGTGGTATTTTCTACCGTTTGATGCAGTTTTGCCAATGGCATTCAATGCATGTAGCAACTTAAACTGTTGTACCAATGATCTATGGCTTACCATATATAACAACGTAGTACTTGATGTGTAATAAAGCAAAAAAGCGCAATGCATAGTTAAAAGAAAACCTTTGTACCGGTTCTATAATAAGTGTATAGCTTTACTAACTATTAATAGACAACTCGCTTATACAAACTACGAATTATAATAAATGTACTTCATTTGGAATAAACAGCATTTAATAACAGTTTAAGAGGTGAAATTATCACAAAGTGATTAAATCCATTAATATTGACTTAAGATAAGATATTTATGAATATGCATATAGGTCAGACATAGGCTCTAGGCCAGTTGCTAGGCAAACTTTGAAAGTCGCCCACAAATGATATCACGTCTGGTGACGAAAATGTTAAAACGGAAGATTTTGAAATTGGGACTGGGCCGCGATTGGTAATCAAAGCACAGGAAGAAAACTCGCGCACACGTTTCAACATCACAGCGTTGCGTAGTGCATAACAAAACTTGTATCAAAATTAATGGAAAGCGCGATCGCAACACGTTTTGCGGAACCGTTAAGAATCACCTATGTACGCACCATACCCGTTTAATATTGTCTCCTCACTCCGGTCAACACAATATATTTGAATAGTGTATGTGTGTATACGGGTGTCTATGGTAGGGCTTGAGATTTAGTGGGCAGCTTACTTTTTTGTGGTGAGAACCCCGTGCAGGCACCACTCCTAGCAAACAACTTTTATTTTCACATATATCTGTTAGATACCACGTACAAATGTGTACGTGTGTTGTCGTGCGTTTTGATATTTTAAACAAATATTTAAAACAAATTACCAAAGCGCAAAAGAAGCACGCAAATGTATAAAAAGCTAAGGGAGGCAAACGAGACGACCACTGCACAGTGGATAGAATCTATATAAAATTGGCGTAAGGAGCGAAAGAATCAAAGTCTGAGATGATTGATTAATGAGGGAGAATGAATTTTATATCAATAAATGAATTAAGTTTTATAATAGAAGATTTTAGCAAAATGTAATATAATATAAGTAAAAATATTCTGATAGATATCAATTAAGGGCAAGATCTCAAATCGTGATCTGTAGCTAAAAGCTTACTATTTACATAAACCTGTGTTCAGGTTTCTTCAAGCCATGTTTGAGCCTACACTTCAACAAATTGTATTCAAGTGAACGCGAGAATTAAATTGATTTATGTTTTAAAGCAATTTAAATCATCTGATATTTGATGGCTTGTGCCCACTGTGCGCTTGGCATTGCTTTGATTTATTTACGAGCTGAAAGTTGGTAGTCACTATGGCGTTGGGTTTTAGTTAGTATCAGTGCTACCACCAATGCATACACATACACATAGTTTTGGATGTGGTTTCTGTGGCTAATATGTGCACACACAGATACGCACGTCGTTATGGCTTGGAAATTCGAAAAAAGATACAAACTTTTTGGCTAGCCATTCGACAGTGGACATGGGACAGCTGTGCGTGCAGCACTTGGGGGAAGTAAGAGGTGTGGGCAATGGGCAACGGGCGACGGGCAACGTCTGTGAACCGACAGCATTGGCGACTGTTGCGCATAAATTGTGCAAACAAACCGAAAAACTGAAATGGTAGTGGGCCAGCGATATAGCAAAGCCAAACAGACAAATGTGAAATGCTACAAAACATATCCATGAGATACAAATAGGCAGTGAGATTCAAGTAAGCAGCTAACTGGCCAAAATATACTTACTGAATCGACGCTACGCGTACGCATCGCCTGACGCTTTGAATCGCTAACGGTTTGTCTTTATCAGGTTGGAACCTGTCGGACGACGCGCCTCTGTCAGTCAGGCCGGTCAGTCAGGTGGTTAAGCGGCCAGTTGGCTGTCGGTTAGGCCACTTTTCGTGGCTGCAAAATTGTGTCAAGCCAGTTGTTTGTGTAGAGGCTGCAATTGGCTCGCCAAACGTTTGAAGCACAGAAATTGTCTTGGAAATTGTTCGGTCGCGGCATTTATTGTGGTGCAACCGCCTCGATCTAACGTAACGTAGCCAACTTGCCGGCAGGGGTACTCTTTTAAACTGCACTCGTAAATAATGCTCAGTGGAAACTTTTGTTTGCGGAAGTTGTCGCTCAATGCCAGTTTCAGTTCAATTTTCAGGTTCTGTAGTAAATGGACAAGTCTCGGGCCACTGCCGAAACCGGCTCAATCGATTACTCATATAAGCAATTAGGATAGGCCTATGTGCCTTACTTAATGCTATTCATACCGAATTAAAAATACACTGTTATTAAATTTCCATTATTGAAATCATTTCGTTTATCAGCGGATCCTCGCTTTCATTGTTCTGTCGTTGACACAATTCAAAAGAAACAATTCTCAGTTTCTAGTTGTTCATCGCTGGCGGGAAGATACTCATTACTCCATACTCATCATTATTATTATTCACTGGGCAAACATCTTATCTTATTTTATTTATGAATAACTTTGAATGATGGCTTAATTATGGCATTCTACTGTGAGTGTATGCCAAGGTCTAAGACCAAGTATACTGGCTAACAGTATTTAGCAAAAATGTTTCAGACTATACTTTTCCGACATCACGAGATACTCTATATATAATATTGGTTTTAAAAGGTACTACTCCATCACTAATAAACTCTTTAACATTTTTAAAATATAACGCACCATCTCTGCCTGCCTCAGTCAAGTTTTTTTCGGATTCAGCAAACAAATTCGGCAAAGCATAATCTAGTTTTTGGTTAATATATTTTATCAACTTTTGTTAGACATATCAATAGCATCAATTCGCTTGGCATATCATAACCTAAATTTTATATTTGTTGATTCCAACTTTTAAAGTTACAAAATAGGGAGCACAAATTTGCTCATCACACAAAATATTTATGCTACTTAGCTATAATATGAGAACCTTCTTTCTGTAACACCCACTTTAACAAATATATTATACCCACTTTATCCGTTTTTCATGATTGCAGGGTATGAAAATCCGACAAAAATTGGCGACATCATGAAAAAATGTATGTGTGTATATGCAAACTGTATAAATGCTTCCTGAATCGAATTTAATTGTATTTGCTACTCCATATGCGAGTGTATCTTTATCTGTGGCTGTATCTATAGCTGTATCTGTAAATGTAATTGTAATTGTAACTGTAACTGTAACTGTATTCGCGTATGTATCACCATGCCTGTCCATCTATCTGCCCGCCTGTCTGGTATTTGCATCCGAAGCTGTGGCTTTCAGGTTTAATTGGCTGCGGAAATATTCCATGTGATTACTTAATGAGATCCAACTCAGTTTTATTACTCGCGGATTCAACGGGGCTTTCAGTCAAAGTGCACAAAAGTTAAAAGGTTAACAAATTAAACACGCAACAGCAACATCAACATAAGCAACAACAGCAAAAGCAACAACACTTCGGTCAAACCATATCTAGGTACAAATATGTATTCCCTAGGGGGAAGAGGTGTGTGCACGTAGTTTATTATTCAATTATGCGTTCATTAAGGTACAGAATTATTAATTAAATAAAAGTAACAACGTCACTGCATCAGTTTGATTTGCTACTCCGTTATATTGTGGAATTTTTTGTTTCAATTTTACTGTTCGGTATGCGGCAGGTATTTTCTAACTGCCCCAAGATAAGTATTTATGTACTAACCACATGGCAAATAATGTTCTTTAATGTAGCTAACCATAAAGATAAAGAGCAATACATATTGGGCTGTAATACATATATATTCGGGAGAACTGCATAAAAGCATATATATAAATAAAGTTAAAAAAAATGTTTAGAAAATGCAAAAGTGTATGAAATTCAGGACTTGGAAAATAGTTCCAGTCAACAGAGGCTTTCATACAAATGTTTATTAACTTTTTTATCTCTGGTAGCTCAAGAATATAAAGCTAACAAATTATACTAAGAGAGTATTGGGTTTGTTTCACAAGTAAGCTGAGTTCCAGGTAAAGAAATGTAATTCATTGATTTAATTTTTTTTTTTTTTCATTTTTAAATGTAGATTAAACTTTTTGCAAAAAAAAACAAAAACGTTGAAAATTAAAGACATATAAAAATATGAATACAGCAAAGAAAGAAATACTTAAAGCCAAAATGTTGATAACAGGTGAACAAAAGAAAAGTTTACAATTTTACTTTACATATAAAATAAACAATTTTAAATAAACCACATAGACAAAAGTAAACAAACTTAGTTTATGTTCACCATGAATTATTGTGGTTAATCTCACCGTTAAGCACGACTCCTTGACTGTTGATACACAGCACGTTTTAGTACAGTGCTCTACACGTTTGATGACCTGTAAATCTGTGTTTTATGTACACGTTAAGTCAAGGTCTCCAACAGTGTTAGCAAGCTAGGCTGGATGGTAATGACCCATTTGCTTATGCTGGCAGACAATACGTGGAGCTGGCCAAAATGTTTATGGCCAAATGCATAATTAAGAAGCTATTATAGGCTGTAAATGGTCGCTGGCTTATTAAATACGGCAGGTAAATGCGGAACGAGCTGGACGAAAAAAGCGAAATAGTTGACAAAGTTAGTAGAAGACAATGCATATTTTAAATATGAGGCAAACGCTCGAAATTTAAAGTGCTGCATGGATGAATTTAACACATTTAACCTTTAATAGAGCAGAGCCGAAGGCATAAATAATTTAATTGTGAGTACGCTTCTTGGCCAACAAGTGGCCACAAAAATAGCTGGCAAATTGTGGCTACCAGACCGGACGGCCATCGAAGTGTCTCATGGCAAAAGCCAGCTAGCACAGAGCTCTTCACAGATTGGAAAGATTGCCATGCTCATGCTCAAGCTCAAGCGCAGGCATAGCATATGCATAGTCAAGGTATTCCGGTGCATTTATTGCAATTAAACATTTGTTAATGCCAAAGCTGTTGTTGTTGTTGTTGTTGTTGTTGTTGGTCACTAAAAACAACACCACATCTAACAAGAAGGCAGCTACGAGTAAGTGTGTGTGTTTATTTACTGCAAGATTAATACTTGGCATTGTGCTATGAATCAACGTTTCGCTTAGAATTCAATGGCGACCAGCAGAAACCCCAAATAAACGCCATGCGGTGACCTTGTCAGTGGCAGCAGCTACTTGCAACTGCTGCAGCGACGAATGCAACTACGACTGCAACGGCGACTGCAGCAGCGACAGCGGCTGCTGCGGTTCGAGTGGTTTTCCTTGTATTTGATTTTTCAATTTTTACAACACAAAACGCGGCCCGACCAGGCAGAGTGCATGAGCACGGCCGGCCGCACGTACATAATTAAAGTGCCAAAGAACTGGCGGAGCAAAGTTATACCAGTTGCCAGATATATGTAATTGTATCTCTAGTATCGGGCGCATGCAAAAGCGTGTGCAAAAATACCTAAATCGCCAAATGCCAAATGTTTTGATTGTTGATTTAAATGTAAGCGCAATATTCGCACATTTATCGATTACAAATCAATTTTTTTTACAATAGCGCATCTCACGTAGTAGTTGTGTGTGTGTGTGTGTGCGTGTGGGGGGGGGTCTGGGGTCTGAGGTGTGCTTGGTGGCGACCTCGACTTGGACTCTGTTGGCGTTGCCCAAGCAGCGGGGCTGGGGCCGCTTGCCAACTGTGTGCAATGCATTGCTGCCGGATTACACTATTAACGCCAGTTGCATACAAATTGGCGCAATTCAGCATTTCAGGTGTGTATGTTACCTGAGCTATCCGTAAGATACAGATACGCGGCTGCACTCGTTAGCGTTGTTAGTCGGCGTTAGTGTCTGTGTATGTGCTATCTGTTACTGTTGCTGAATCTGAATCTGAATCCCAATCTGCATCTGTGTCTCTGTCTGGAGCATTGTGCGCCCATTTGCTTGCCTTTGGTGTGCGCCTCGACTCGCAGCTTGCATAAACAACAGCAGGAGCGGCAGCAAACGAGCCAAACAAATTGAATGCTGCACAAGGTGCGATATATAAATTACACCTCGATTAAATTGCAATGCAAATGTCGGTTTTTTTTTTCTTTTAATGTGCATTTCCAACTCCGCCTTGGACAGTGCCAACTGTAAATACATGCAATTCATATGTGCTTAAGCATGCATGTGCTTTTCTAGCATTGAGGCGCCAAAAAGACTTTCCACTTCAGCGTCGCTGTCGCTGTCAGCCACAGCTTCCGGCAATCCTCATCAGTATGACTGGCCGGCTACCCATCGAATCCAGACGTGACGACAGGATAAGTAAGCAGCGCATTCGCGGGATTTGTCAAATATTTGCGCTACGCTGCGCTCATTCATAAAACCTTTGGCTAAAGCCCTGCCTCCAACTTCCACAGCTCTAACACCAGCCTCAACCTTATTCTCTCAGTCTATGTTTCTCTCTCGCTTGCACGACCTCCCTTTCTCTCCCTCTTGCTGTCTGTCTGCCTCGTGGCTCATGCAGTTTTTTTTACAATTTTTGCAAGGAAAAACAAACTTTTTCAGAAGCTGGGTAAAGTTCGGCAAGTTTAATGCTGTTTGACTTTGATTCAATATTTGCATCGATTAAGCTTTTCAAGGTTTTACTTAGCTGAAAATCAAAATGGTATACATACACTCACACGCAAACAGACAGACACATAGTGTATGTATGTAGGTATTTGATAGTTTTACGTGCAAAATATTAACATGGTTGAATTAATCTCAAGAGAACGGCAACTGCACAAATATTCGTTTAAATATTTTCGTTTTTGGAAAACATATTGCGAACCTGGTTAAATGCAATTCAATTTACGATTGCAGCTCAATTTCATTTTATCACTAACGTTTTCATTTGAGTAAATGATTTAAAATGAATTTAAAGATATTTAAATCTTTATTTATTGTGCATATATTTTGTAGTTATATAGAAATAGAATCCGAATAGAGCCAACACACTACATCTCAACAACCAAGTTATAAAGTGCTAACTAAATATAATTTTATATAATATTTTATATATTTAATTTAAATTCCACCTTCACTTGTTATGGTATGAAACGCAAAGCCAATATAAATCATAAGTAAATTGTCTAAGGTTATGTTGGTATATATATTAAAGTTATCGTTAAAAGCTGCTGACTCGAGCACACCAAATAATAAGTATACGCCAGGTAGCATACCTATACATGGAATTGCTTGAATGATTCAAGTGCTAAGGGATATTTTGCATTCCATCTGACCTTGTCAATCATCTTTCGTTAATTAAGTGTCTAAAGTGTAAATTAACAACAAAAATTTTGAATAATTTCAAATTCTGTTATACGATAATGTTCAGAGCAACAAAGGTAAGCAAAAAACATTTGTACACATTTGTAACACAGAAAAATTTTGTAATAAAAATAAAATATTTTTTAGAGAGACGCAAAGTTTTTAACATACCAAACAAATATATTTAAATATACAGATTATAAAAACAAATATTGTTTAACATGTCGTATGTGTAATATTTCACTAAGGAACTTGATATAAGTTCTTCATGAACAGTTTAAAGATCAAAAATATTGTATTTCTCTTATTTTAGAACAGGTTTTCAGAATAAATGCATTATGCACTAAATATTTATTTATCTGACAACAAGTTTGATTTACTACCGAACACTCGTCTATAAATATCATAGCCACAGTAAAACTAAGTTTTTACTTGTTTTCTTATTAAGATAGAAGCATGTCTAATCCAAGTAGTTGACAGACTGGCAATTAAACAAATAAAAAAGCTTTCCATTTTTATAAGTTTACTATTTTGAATATATAAATTTTCATTAATTATGAAAGTATTTCAATTGTAATAAAGTTTTCCACTAGGCTTACTCAGTAATACGAATTCCACGAATCAAATGATTTCAATCTGATTTCCAAATTATTAGCTTTTCGATTGACCTATAATTTGGATCAAAATTTCCTGTATGCTGTGAGTGTATATATCCAACTTGTGTTCGCTGCAATTGGCTGAGCACTTTCGAAATTTCCACGCTTTTCACGCAGAGCCCCGATGTTGCACAATCGAGCTGGCCTGTGGCAAAAAAAATCCAAATTCCCGAATATGCAGCCAACGCAGAGTCGAAAACGTATTTCAGGAAAATCAACTTGGATACTTTTTTCGCGTTTAGTGCGATAGCACACCACCAAAAACCACCGAACCAGCGAACCAGCGAACCGAGCTTATTTCCCAGCGAATTGAACGCGTTTCAGAACCGCGCTGCCAGGCAGACGAAAACCGACTCAGCTCGAGTGCGGCTTGCAAAAACGACAACACCTGAACAGGGGCCCAAACAGAGGCCTGAACGCGGCTTGGTATCAATTGACGTTGCCGCAGTCGAAGTCGCAGTCGCCGTTGCAGTCGCAGTCGCTGTCGCGGTTGGTGCGCTCGCCTATGACGTCTGGCGTTGAGTGCACCGACAGCATTGTAGACACCGGAGAAGCCAAGCCTAGCTTTGGGGTAGCAAGCGTGCGTCGCAGTAAGCATTAACGTCGCTGTCGCAGTCGCTGTAGCTGTAGCAGTCGCAGTCGCAGTCGCGATCGCGATAGCTGTTACAGACATAAGTCAAATTGAGTGGCGCTGTCGATAGCCAGAGCAGCAGTGAGTGTCGTGAAACGAAACTGTTAATTAATAACCTGAGCTAACCTGCGTCTGTTATTCGGCAGTTAGTTTCGTGCTTATTTTCTCAAGCGTGAATTAATTGTTGTTTCCCATGCCCTGAAGGAGTAAACACAAGCAACTGATATCTCGTTCCATATAAATATTTTAACCTTGAATACTGTATTTCATCAATATACGATATAGTAGCTTTATGTTATAGGGTATTTCCCAGTTGAGCAGTGCCCTCTTGGTCTTTGTTTCATTTTGTAGGTTTGTAAGAAGCTAAAATTTTGTTCTGTCCGGCTGCAGGGGGAATGCCAGTTTGAGCCTTTGGAGCAATTGAATCATCGCTGTCCACAGTCCAGTTCACATCCGTCAGTTGATCCTAATTGGTATGCCTGCATTGTCCGCCCGAGACGTCGTTTGGCGTTGTTCGCTCATAAATTTAGCAGCTCAGTAATTTTCCCCTTTTTTATTTTTCTGGCCAATCTGTAGACGGCAAAGCGAATATTCTACAGTACACTCACTCTTAGAACTTTAATCGCGGCGCAGCCATCAATCACGTAATTGCCAGCGTGTTTGTTGCGCTGTTTGCATCTGTATCTTTCTTTTGTATCTTTTCGCACAATAAAAAGCTGAAATCTATTAACTGAAATACATATGTATGAAAACCACATAAACAAACAAAATACAAAAATAATTCAAGAAGCATCACGTGCTTTTCCTTGTGTTTTAATGCGCTGTGCTAGAAAACAAACATATATTATATATATCTTTATTCTCATAAAGTCATGCTGACAAAAACGAATTATAACGTTATTGCATAGACTTATCCTAGTTCTCAATGTTACTTTCAAATATTTGGGTGGATAGTTTACCACTATAACTAACTATAACTATACAATAACAATTATAGCAATAATCGTTTATATGAGGGGAAACTCGTGGCGCTTAACACACACAATAAGAAGCAGAAAGCTCTGCTTCATCTACAGGTTCTTGAGAACACTTAATAACCTTCATTGCTTGTAACCTTAAGAGCCCATCTATCAATCTAATCTAAGTTATTATTCCAACACTTGGTTACGTTCGAAACTACATAATCAATAAAATGCACCTCCCGCTATCATGGCCACACACTTATGAAAGATTTGGCAGCGAGACGGTTTGTGTGCAGGAACTCCACATTCCACTACATTTAGGTTTGAGTTCTAAACACGCTTTTCGCATTCACAAAGAACGAAAACATTGTTCAATTTATTAGGATTTGGTTTGTTAGGCGAAAAAATTTAGAACTTTGAGCTTTATTTAGATTTAAAGACACAAATAATTTAGGTTTAACAACAAAAGCAAATTATCAAAACTGTTCAATTTTATTGATGATTTGCATTTGCTTCCAATTAAAGATATTTGGTATTTGATAAGCTGGAACTATTTCTGTGATAAATAACAAAAGCCGTAGCACGTGTTGTGCTCAGCATTTAACTAGCTTCATTTCGCAATCCCATTGCCACCCAAGTTGCCTCTTGAGCTGAGCACACTTGCCAATTACCTGCAATTATGATGAATAATATTATTTTTTCGGCCAGTCATGGTGTCTTTGGAATACCAAGCTCGTGCCTAGCCCAGGCAACCGAATCTGTAAAACGTAAACAAACAAATAGAGAATCATATAAAAGTCAATGTCTAAATTAGCAACATTTCTCAGAGGTAATTGCTATTGTGGATTTGAAAACACATACACGCATATCTCTTTGTGTGTGTATGTGTGTTTGTGTGTAGTCACACTGCATAGTTATCACCACCTCCTACTTACTGGCAACGAGGTGGTTCAATTGTGCGGAACCCTCGATACACCATTGGCGTGATTTAACATCGACGCTTGTGTCAAGCTCTCTGATTTATTTTATGACTCAACACATCAGCCGTGCGGCATACGACTTTAATTCCCTCCATATAAAAATACCTGTCATGATAGAACGCAAAAATTACCCGCACTTGTCCAAAGCGTCCACACAAACAAAATCCATTGGAATTCCGAACGGGTTCAGCATGGGCCACAGCTACAAATCGCGTAAACAACTCGACTGCATTTCGTGGCAATGCCATCTTTCACCAGGCGCTCAGAGAGACGGTAAGCTTTGAAATGGTGTTGTGTGTATGTACCTGGCAGTGTATGTGTGTGTCTATGTCTGTTGTTGTGTGTGTGTGTGATGGGGTTGGCAGCCACCAATAAAGCCCCAAATGCGATTTTTCTAAATGTATTCAAGGGTTTTATTTATTGAACTGATTCGCGCGTGTGCGTAAGAGTGTGTGTGTGTGCAGGGGTAAATATCTCTATAACTATTCATTTTAGCGGGTAAGCAAATATATTCCAAGTGTATTCAAGTGGTGCCAAGGTAATTACCGTTTGAAAGTTGAAATGTAAATATACAAAGACTTACAGTCTAACCGATTACCAAGAGAAATATTTAAATTAATTTTTAGCCACCTTTATTAACTATTTTCCAACAAAATCCTTTTTATTATCTCATTTGATATTAAGTTACGCTTCTATATTTTGAAAGCATTTTAAATCATAAATTAAAATTCAATTTCTTGCATATTTAACAAGTGCATCACAGTTTGTTTACTTTACAATT
The DNA here is from genome assembly GCA_035045545.1 of Drosophila gaucha. Taxonomy (NCBI): domain Eukaryota; kingdom Metazoa; phylum Arthropoda; class Insecta; order Diptera; family Drosophilidae; genus Drosophila; species Drosophila gaucha. The sequence goes on from JAWNOY010000129.1 coordinate 806,296, forward strand.
TTTAAGCTTCATTCTATTTGCTTTTAAGTGAAATGGGCAAACATTTCATTATACTCGATTGCGCAAATTGCTACTTTATTGATTATTTGCATTGCAATTCAAAGAAAAACAGCTAGATATACTCTGTTCGCATCGGGAAGAGAGTAAAGAGAGTGTATCAACACTAAGCAATGTGCTCCCAAACTAAAGCTCTATAGCGTACCCATTGTATATTTATTTTATACAAACCAAGATAATCGGTATTTATTTCGGGTTACCCTTCTACTCTTCTCCTATCTTTCAAATTATATAGCTATATAGCATTTGCCAACATCAATAGCCGAATCGAACTTTCAATGTGAGTAAAAGTTAGGAATCATTTTAATATTTAGATATGACTTTTAAGAACTAGCCGAAGACTACAGGAGCTCGACTCTTGTTTTATTTAACTAGCTAAATATATATATATATAGGAGATGGTGAAAATTCATATTTTTAAGCTTTAAATGAAAGACCAATTTGGTTAAGATGGCAATAAAATGACAAATAAATAGAAAAGTTTTTCAACAATATCTAATCAACAATGTCTAATATATATGTACGCATTTGAAGAAGATATCTAAGGCATAGCTACAGATAGATTTAAACAGAATATCGAGTTTTAGCGGCTCATTTGCTGAATTTGTTTAGTCAGAGAACATTAAGCTGTGTACTGAAGTGCAACTAACGTATAAATCTTACCAATAAGCTGATAATATAATTATACTCGTTCACGAAGTGAAAAGAGTATATCAGTTTTGTGCGATTTCAGCATTGCTGGCAATTCGGTTGGAAGTTGGAATATATACTAAGGAGAATAGTAAAAAACTACAGCTTCTACAGCTTGACAGCTAGAGTCCCCTTGCTATTAGAAAAAAAAAGTATATTTTAAACTTTGAATCTCTAAATTTTATGGGTTGGTGACAGCTGACCTACAGATACAGACAAATAAATAAATTAATTAATCAGAATAAATCAGTTTTTGGTTAGTAAAAGAAAATAATACAGCCGGTTGAACCCGACTGCAACGTTCAAATTGTTTTATTTGTTAACTTATCCATTATGGGGAAGTTAAGGGAGTTATCGGGAAATTGATATACGTATGATTTACTGGGGCGCAACTAACGTACTCCTATTTTAAATCAATTAAGAGTGCTTTAGTCACGGCGTCCCACCTATGAAGTACCCTGCACCAAGCCAAACCAAGTATTTACTAGCTTCTTTGAACATATGCCCCAATTACAAAGTTAGGAGTCTATCGCGCTAAAAGTTTATGCTTGCTAAAATCGTTGATAGAATGCTGAGCGAATGAACTTGTTTCGATCGAATCGGCTTTTAATCTTGAGTAGCAATAGTTCTTTTATTCTGTCATCCACACACTTCCACAAAAACATTATACCCCGTTTATCAATTAACAATGACATCCGTGTATTGAAAGTTGTTATATATAAACAAGTAAGAACGTTGCAGTCGGGCGCCACCGACTGCGTCAGACTCTGTTCCTGTTAAAGGTGTGTAGGCTCAATAAATATGTAGACCGTCCGTCCGTCTTTCCGTATGTTTGAATGCGAGATTATTGAGATTCCTTTTTTGAGCATGTCTTTTACATCAATTTAGCTACAGTCATAAAATTTTAAAATACTATTTTGGTTTTTATTATTATGTATTTTGGATACTGGCTCCACATTTCACAAAATCACTTTAATATAAGTTCAGTTGCAAATAAAGCCACATTTACATTTTTTTTAAATTTTTTAGGTAAAACCGTATTTTTAATAAAATATAAGGATTTATGCAGAAAGTTTTATCAAAATCCATTAAGTAACATAGAAGTTATAAAAAAATAAAAAAAAAAACATTTTAATAAATGATAATATCACGCGGCAGCGATGGGAATCGAACCTGGGTCACGCGCTTCGCATGCCACCACTCTACCCACAACACCACGGCGTCTCTTGCGCGGCTGTGTGCCAAACTGAGTTTGGAAGTGTTTTGATTTGGTTAAACAGACTTGCGTTGTGGTAGCGAAGACCCTGCTTCAATCCCCAGTTAGGTCAACTAGAATTTGTTTTACGGAGGTTTACATTATGATTATTATTATTTTTTTTTTTTCGTAAATATAAATTTCATGAACAGTAACCCACATGTCAAATTTGGATGCTCTACGTCTAAGACTGTAGGAGATACAGTTTTACCCTATTTGCCACGCCCCAAATGGGCGTAGCTATACATAACATATATTTTTGGGTAGAGGTAGGATACAACTATATATATTCCAAGTCCCAACTCTTTGCCGGCAATATTGCCGAAATTATCACGGTTTTAGTAAAAGATATAGTAATTCCCGATTTGCCACGCCCCCAGAAGACGTGGATACATAACTTTTGACTTATCTTAATAGGAGGTCAACAGTATCCCACATGCAAAATTTGGACGCTCTAGCTCCAAAACTGTAGGAGATACAGTTTTATCCGATTTGCCACGCCCTCAATGGGCGTAAATATCTATAATATATATTTTTGATTCCGGGTGATCTACTTGCACATGTATTCCAAATTTCAAGTCTCTAGCTCTTAATACGCTCAAAATATTATAGGATTTATACTAATCGCTATATATATATTCCCGATTTGGCACGCCCCCAGGAGGCGTGGGTATATAACTTTTTGATCTAACTTAAGGGAAGGTCAACAGTAACCCACGTGACAAATATGGATACTCTAGCTTCAAAACTGTAGAAGATATAGTTTTATCCGATTTGCCACGCCCACAATGGGCGTAGATATATAATCTATATCTTAAAACGTCCGCGTGGTGTACACGAATATATATTCTAAATCCCATTTCTTAGACTTCAATATTGACGAAAATAACAGCGTTTTAGTATTAATAGATATAGCATTTCCCGATTTGCCACGCCCCCTGTGGGCGTATCGGAAAAATACTCAAACTTGATCTGACGCGGATACACACGAGTATATATTCCAAATTACAAGTCTCTAGCTTCTATAGTGTCCAAATGCTGCGCGTTCATACAGACAGACGGACAGACGGACAGACGGACAGACGGACAGTCGGACAGACGGACAGACGGACAGACGGACAGACGGACAGACAGCAAGACGGAGATTGCACAAATCCAATAGACTCTTTTTCCCTTTGGGAACAGAGTCTAAAAATTGAAACAATACTAGAGCCTAATTAACTATCTGACAAAAAAGACCTATCGTTTGCATATAACTTCCAAAGTCATGAAAGGGATTTATTGGAACTGCTTGCTTTTGTCAAGTGTACTTGTGATGTTAAGCACAAATGTGAATGTAATTAAATCAAGTAGATCGAGTACGGTAAATCTTAAATAAACATAACTTATAACCTTATCCATCCAGCATGGTGTTGTCCTTAAAATGACAAATGCAGTCTGTAAATCATATAACAAATCCTGGGTTGTTATAAACAAATGTCGACTGAAGGCCGTACAACGAAACAAAACTACCCTTACCATTGACATGAATTTCTTACATCCTGCTGACAATATCGATATGAGAGTGCAAATCCAGAAAAAAGGAAATGGTTTCAAGCCTTGGCTTGTCGATATCACATTTGATGCCTGTAAGTATATACGAAAACCCAACAACCCAGTGCTTAAAGCGATTCATGGAATGTTCAAAGAGTATTCAACAATTAATCATACGTGTCCATATATCGTAAGTAAAAATAATATCTTAAATGGCATAATTAAAATACTTTTCAATAAACAGGGATATCAGGGATTGAAAGACTTTTATCCTGTTGCAAATAAAATCCCTAACCCATTACCATCAGGAGACTATTTACTAAATTTAACATTTATATTTAAAAAAGAACAAACTCTTGATTAAGTTGTTTACTTTTCATATGTGGAAGACTTATTATAAATCATTAAATGTTATATTGATTAAACTTATTGGCGTAATACATTTAAAGCACAAAAGTGAATTTTTAAAAATGTTATATATATTGAAATCTTAACTAAAGCGGGTGTTCTCAGCGTGCTTTGTAAATATTATGGTTGTATGTATAAAAACTATTGATGTGCGTCGATATCAAGAGTTATAAGAGGAAAGAAAATCGATGACTCGTCTTACATAGCTCGAGTTGTCAAAATTGACCTTTATATTAGAGTGTAAAGATTTGTTTTGCGGATAGTACATCATGGTACTGGTATTCTGTCTATCTATCTAAAATACATTTTCTGTGAACACTCGCCTGATAAAATCAGATGCAAAATTGTAGAAGGTACAGTTTTTACCGATTTGCCACGCCTCCTAAGGGCGCAGCTTTATTTTCTAGGCAAATATAAATTTTAAGTTTCAAGTCAATGGCGTTGAACCAGACAGACGGACATATGGACAGACGGACAGATAAACAGTGCTGTAGCAACCCAGCTTGTCGGGCTGATCAAGAATATATATAGTTTATGTGCTCGGAGATGCTTCCTTTTGTGCGTTGCAAACTTCTGACCGAAATTAATATCTCAGTATCAGGACTTGAATCAACGTAAATATCTCGAAATATTTTTGATGTATATTTTGTGTCCTATAATTTTTAAAATATATTTTGTGTCCTATAATTTTTAAAAGACGGATAAAGTATAGTTAACTATAATTAGAACTTTTATTTATATTCAATGATGTGCAACTATAGAAAATATATTTAAAAGTGTAAGTGTGAAATCTGTTATCTCGACCATGTAATTACTCTTTTGAATAACACAGATTATAATCCTCAGTTTATTAACAAAAATCACAATAGAACTAGAACACAAAAGAAAAGAACATTTTGAAGTTTTGAATACCCTTGCAAAATTCAAAATGTTTATACAAAATGTGTGTGACTTCTTACTAACTTCTTACTGTTCGGGTGTCGGAGGTGGCTTGTTGAATTTCTGTGGTGGGGAAGGTCCAGCGGATAACATTTTTTGAGGTGTCGGTAATTTTGTCTAGCAGGTTGATGGCAAAAGGGTTGATGTGTCTATCCAGACGTTCCAGATGGGCTTTGGTCAGCCTGGGTATCTCTTGGTGAACCCAAATGACTCCGAGCTCGTTGAGATTTCCACGTTTGAGTGGAGTAGTTAAGCATTGAGTATGGTTTAAGCATTTTATTTAAAGCAAATGAAAATTATCAATTTGGATTCCGATTCGCAGATATTTAAATATAAGAATAATGCATACGTTTAATACGTACTTTATGGACACTCCTCGTTTTTCATATTGCACAGACTTTCGATAAGCCATTATACATTGCTTATGCGCTATCGATGTGCTTGAAGTCTACTGATTTTTTAGCGCTGTCAGACTACAAGAACAAACATTGAAACATATCAACATAGACGGAAATTTAAAATATGACTTGAAAAGTTGTATATAGAATTATTTTAATTTTCTTAGCTTCAAAAGTCTAGTTCAAATCAGATGGCTGAAATACATATATTCTAATATATTCTTTAGCATGGTGCTGTCGTTAAGATGACAAATGAGGTTTTTAAGTCCTATAAATGAGAGCAATTACAGAAATTAGGAAACGGCTATAAGATTTTGGTAATCGATATTACATTTGATGTGTGTAAGTATATAAAGACCTAACAACCCCGCTCGTAATGGAATCTTCAAGAAGTTTTCGACACGTTTCTATATAATGTAAGTAAAAATGTAATAATAAATAGAAATTTATTTTTAATTGTCTTAAGTTAACAGGTTTATCATTAACTAAAAGATTTTTATCCTCATCTCGATAAAATTATCAACCCGATTCCAACAGGAGATTATGTACTAATTCTGACATTTTTATTTAAGGAACCAACCGTTGACATAAAATTTTACTTCACATTTGTTAATAATTTAATATATATTAAACATTTTTAATGTCAGCTCAGCTGTGATATCCAGAACAATGTGTGCAAATAATTAAGATGACGTTTAAATTAATTCTGTTTTTTAAATTTATTAAAAATGTATATATATGCTATTGTTTTTAAAAGAAATATACTTATAACATTTATCTCTTACAGACATGTATTCGCAACATATGCATTTGTCTGGGTCTGTGCTAATCAATAAATAGTCCAAGAGTATTGGATTATTAGTGGTTGCCATCCTGAAACTAAAACAAAATCATTCTAAATAGAGAATAGAATCTTTTATATTAACCTATTAATCTCAATGTTTTATTGCTGTTCTGTATCTGTTTTTTTCTTATAAAATAAGAGAGTTAACATTATAAGTTTCAGTTTCTCGTTCGAGATAGACTGATTTGCACCTATAGATCGAAAAAGGGATCGAAAAAAGCAACAATTTTATGAAAAGTAAAAGCTAAAAATGTAAATATTATAACCAGGCGCAAACGTCTGCATAATACTATTAGACAGTCGGAAAATATCGCTAAAAATGTAATATTCACATTGATTTTAATGATCATGTCTAGTTGGTTTTGTTAGTCGAGTTGATCGAGTTGCCAAAATTGAACTTTATACTTGCGCCTGAAATTTAAAAATTAGTTTTGCGGATAGTACATCTTGCTGCTGGTTATCTGTCTATCTATGTTGAATATATTTTTCTGATAAAATATTCAGGTTATCTGGATACGCCCACTGGGCCATACAATCAGAATAAATCCCCTGTTTTTATGATGTCGACCCAAACTGATATAATTTTTGTAGACCCGAATGTACTGACGATTGTAGAATATATTTTGTTCTATTCTGTCATCGTTTATATCTGGCGTAGCAACGCGAGTCGGGTACAGCTAGTTATGCATATAAATGAAAATATGAAATCCAAAAACTGAAATATTTATTTCCTGTGTTTATTATTCTGATTTCAATACGATTTTGGTTATAACTTAAGACTTTATAAACTGAAAACTTTGAGACGGACTAAAATATCTTAAAGTCAAATCAAAGCATAGTTTACTACGATACTTTAAAATATTTACATACAACTAAAGTCAGATAAGAAATTGTTTTCCTTATGATAATAAAAGAATATACATCATCATACATTATCATGTTAGTATTCCAATTGCAGTCATAGATCTTAAATTTACCAAATTAAGCTGAATAACTGAATTTCGATTTTTTATTGAGCAATCGATGCCGAAATGCTATTAATAAAAATTGTGTTGTTAATATTCTTTTAGTTAACTGAATTGTTTCTAAATCAAGCGGTACATATCAAAACATATTCATAGTAAATAAGCGTGGTCTAGTCAAGTGTATCCGATTAGGAGATACTCTGGCAATCACACTAAACTGCTTTTTCTGAAATTTCTTCTGTACTCACAAATGTAAAAGCCCACGCACACTCAGACACATCTCCCCATACACACCCACATCGCTTGATAGGTCCCTTTTCCTAAAGCTCAATATATATTTATATGTGGTTAAATATAAATATATTTACTTTATATGTATACTTATGGAGTTGTATAATTTGTTTTGCATATTGCATGGACTTTCACTAAACAATTATACTCTGTTTCTCCGTTTTTGGTGGGTTTAAGGTATATAAATGGTATTCCACTGATTACTAGAACAAACAGAACATCAACTTCATCATAAACAAAGACGGAAAATAAAAAAAATGGCATAAGTGTTATATAGAGTTACGTTGAATTTGTTTGCTTTGGCAAGTCTTCTGCTGATGCTAAACACAAATGTTGAGGTAATCAAATCAAGTGGATAACGTTATTAAATACGTTTTTACACCATAAGGCCCAAAAATTGACAAATACGTTTATCTTCACCTGTTCTACAACTTATAATTTCCGTCTCTTTCAGCTTAAGCCTGAGTATTTTTTAATTTTACGCAAAGCCAAAAACTTGTTAACTGAAGCGTATCTAAAACTACCGAAACATATCGAAACATATTAAAAGTAAATCACACTGGTCTAGTCTGGTGTATCCGACTAGGAGATACTCTGACAATCACACTAAATAGCTTTTTCTGAAATTGTTTCTATAAACGCAAACCTAAAATCCCAAACACACTCAGATACACCCCACATGCACACACACATAGCTGAGTTAATGCTTTTTCAACATATTTATGTCTGCAGCTTTTGTAGGCAGAAGGACGTGGTTAGATATAAATATATTTACTTTGTATAGTTGGATAATTTGTTTTGAATATTACATAGACTTTCTCTAAACAATTATACCCTGCTTATCCGTTTTCGATGTGTTTAAGCTATATTAATGAAAGCCCACTAACTGATTTTTTAAACCAGTCAAGCTATTAGAACTGAAATTGAAAGACATCAAGCTAAATGGAATACTGAAATATGACTTCAAAAGTTGTATATAGAATAACTTTAAATTTCCTTGCTTTGGCAAATCTACTGCTGATGCTAAACACAAATGTTGAGGTATTCAAATCAAGTGAATAACGTCATTAAATCGGAAACATACATATTCTAATGTTTTTTTAGGATGGTGCTGTCATTAAGTCGACAAATGCAGTTTGTAAATCGCGTAACACATCCTGGGTTGTAATGGGCCAATGCAAACTCAAAGCCGTCCAACGAAACAAAACTATCCTAAACGTTAACCTGACCCTGTTCCACCCTGCTTACGATATCCATGTGAGAGCACAAGTTCTGAAAAAAGCAAACGGCTACAAACCGTGGCTTGTCAACATCACAATCGATGGATGTAAGTTTATGCGAAAGCCCAACAACCCTATTGCTAAATTGATTTTTGGAATCTTCAAAGACTTCTCAACTGTTAATCATTCTTGTCCATATAGTGTAAGTAAAAATATGATCAGTAATTACATTCGCTTAAATATTTCTACTTTAACAGGGATATCAAGAATTAAGAGACTTTTATCCTAGTCTCGAAAAAATTACTGTCCCATTACCAACAGGGGAATATTTACTACTTCTGACATTTATATTACACAATAAACCGACCGTTGATATTAATGTTTACTTTTCATTTGTCGAAGATTTAATTTAAACTATCTTCACAAAAGTGTTCACATAAATTTTTTTATAAATGACAACAAATATAATAAATAAAGTGAATTCAAATAATAATAACTCAATTGGGGTCAAAATATGGTATATGAGCATAACCTCCACAAAATTTCGCAGACATAAAGACAAGAGGTGACATTGGGATCTGCAATACCCAGAACACAGACTTATTAAAATAAAAACTTATTTCATTGAAATTCATTGGAAGGTGGTTTTAAATGCATGTCCCATTTTAACATTTTACCACTTTGTAGAATTAGATAATTAAAACATTGAAGCATTCAATGTGCCTTGTTTCCCAAGAGAAAAATATTGTTCGGATTCGGAATCTAACAAAAAATCCTTTTATTCAAGTGGCATTAAAATACAGTGTGATATAGCGACCTGATCTGGATGAATCTGATACATAACTTTACAGTCTTTTCTAAAAATTAAATAAATTATTTCTGACAATTCAAAGGCACTTATATAATTGTCTACAACCCTCCCGCTGTTAAAACTGCTTATACCATCCATTAATATGAAATTTGATTTAATGAAGGTGCTTTTAAATTGTTGTGTAATTAATCTACTCATGCTTAACGGAAACGTATTTAATGTTTGCGATAAATATCACTACATATTGATAATAAATAAATACGAAATAGTTGGGAGTACTCGACTGGAATATATCCCTCTAAAGGAGCTCTCTCTAACGTTCTAGCTTAATTTTATAATTCTTCTCTCCACAGTTAAATATTCATTATACTAGAGACCTATAAAATCCAAATTTGTACACTCTTGATCTCAGGATCGTGTGATAAGATAAAATACTCTTGATGAAAAAGACTTTTATATAGATCTCACAAACAAAGTGCGTTCTATACCTATTTTTTAAGTTTTTAGCACTTATAAGATATTCAGACAAGGTTAGATATACAAACTTGGTATATATATACTTTGTGGCATCAATGTAGAATTACGTGGACTTTCGCGAAATCAATATACCCTGTTCCTCCACTTTCAATGTGTAAAGGGTATACAAATAAAAGCCCCCTAGCAACTTTTTTGAGCGCTGACAAAATACTAGAACTAAAATGAATTTATATCAACCAAGACGGAATATTTAAATATGGCATCAAAAGTTTTAAGTAGAATAATTTTGAATTTCGTGACTGTCACAATCCTGATAGTGATGCTTAATACAAATGTTGAGGTAATCAAATCAAATGGATAAATTAAAATCTGAAATCTATATATTCTATTTTCTATCGTTCTCAGAATAGCGCTGTCATTAAGATGACAAATGCAGTCTGTAAATCGCATAACAAATCCTGGGTTGTAATGGGACAATGCAGACTGAAAGCCGTCCAACGAAACAAAACTATTCTTAATGTTAACCTGACTTTATTACACCCAGCCAATGACATCAATGTAAGAGTTCAGATTCAAAAAAAAGGAAACGGTTACAAGCCTTGGCTTTTCGATATCACACTTGATGGATGTAAGTTCCTCCGGAAGCCCAACAATCCCGCTGTAAAAATGATTTTTGGAATTTTCAAAGATTTTTCAACTCTTAATCATCCGTGTCCCTATAATGTAAGTAAAAATGTATTATTATTATTTATTATCGTTATTCACGTTCGCTTACCTGTTTTTACTTTAACAGGGCTATCAAGAATTAAGAGACTTTTATCCTAGTCTCGATAAAATTCTCATTCCACTACCAACTGGAGAGTATTTACTAATTTTGACATTTATATTGAAAAGCCAACGTACAGTTGATATAAATGTGTACTTTTCATTTGTCGAAGATTTAATATAAATCGTCATTAAATTGTGATCTTAGCTCTGATATCTGCATAATATTAATGAAAATTGTGTATACAGACAGTTTACAAATTTTTGAAAATGAATAAAGTAAACTCAAAATATAGCATACAAAATCTTTAAGTCTTAAATCTTCAACATGAACTTATCGTATTTTTGTTAAAAATCTCATTTTCTGTTATCCGTGTTCTCCATTGAAACGTGGCAGCCTCTACACCATTGTAGACATACTTTTGAGTCAAAATACCAAATTTTATAGACTATAAAGAAACAGAATGTACATGTCGGATGAAAGGACTGGACAAGATCGACATAGCTCATAGTCCTGATCAAGAAAATATATAACTGCGTTAGTTTTTATCGGTATAAAACATATCTGGGAGCTTCCAACATAGCCGAAAACAGCCCAGTCCCTCCAAAACACTGATAGCAACCATCTAAACTACAACAATATTGAGAAATATACAAATTTCCGCTATTTTTATAACCTGTTCCCAAAAGGAACAAGAAAGAACGTTGCAGTCGGGCGCCACCGACTGCGTGATACTCTGTTCCTGTTAAGGGAGTGTAGGCTCAATTAATATGTAGACCGTCCGTCCGTCTGTCCTGTATGTTTGAAAGCGAGATTATCCAGATACCGTTTTTGAGCATATCTTTTACATAATTAGCTTTTACATCATTAGTTGCAGTCATTACATTTTACATTACCTTTTTTTAAAATAAAATACAATTTTTAAAATAGAATACAGTTTCGGTTTTTTAAATTTTGGATACCGGCTCCACATTTAACAAAATCAATTTAATATAAGTTCAGTTAAATAATGCCACATTTACATTTTTTTTAATATTTTAGGTTTATTTTAAATAAAATATAAGGATTTATGCTGAAAATTTTATCGAAATCCGTTAAGTAACACAGAAGTTTAAAAAAAAAAAACATTTTGTCAATTGGCAAAAGCACTCGGTAGCAACGCGCTACTTCTGGAATCGAGCCTGGGTCCACACGATTCGCATGCCACCAACCCTACCACTGCACCGCTACGTCTCTTTTACGATGGTGCGTGAAATTGAATATATGTCTGATTTGGTGAAACAGACTAGCGTTGTGGTAGAGAAGACCCAGGTCCGATGCCTGGTAAGGTCAACTAGAATTTGTTTTACGGTGGCTTACATATTAATGATTATTTTTTTTCATTTTAATTTAATGAACTGTAACCCACATGTTAAATTTGGATGCTCTACCTCCAAGATTGTAGGAGATACAGTTTTACCCCATTTGCCAAGTCCCAAATGGGCGTAGCTATATATAACATTTCTTTTTTGGTGGAGGTAGGATACTAGCATATATATATTCCAAATCCCAACTCTTACAAATATTGACGAAATTAACACGGTTTTAGTAAAAGATATAGTAATTCCCGATTTGCCACGCCTCCGAAGGACGTGGATACATAACTTTTGATTTATATATATACACTTAAAAGGAGGTCAACAGTATCCCACATGCAAAATTTGGATGCTCTAGCTCCAAAACTGTAGGAGGAGGTGTAAACGAGTATATATTCAAAATCCTAGTTCTAAGACTGCATTATTAACGAAAATAACAGCGTTTTGGTCTTAATAGATATAGCATTTCCCGATTTGTCACGCCCCCACGCCTGACGCGGATACACACGCGTATATATTCCAAATTACAAGTCATTGGCTTCTATGGTGTCCAAATGCTGCGCGTTCATACAGACAGACGGACAGACTGCAAGACGGACATTGCATCAATCCAATATACTCTTTTTCCCTTTGGGAACAGAGTATAAGAACTAATTTGTGTAGATTGTGAAATTCATACCTAGCTCACATTGTATTTGGGAGTGTTTCTCAAAAAAATTTTGTGTACTTCATCGCTCCAAAGCAAAGAGCAATTGCCCGATCTACACCTCAAGCGCGAAAGACAAGAGCCTCAGAAACCGACGAGCAACGAGCATCAAGGCTGGAAAATCTACGAATACACGCTGAGACCCGTTCGTCTGCATCGTCTGAACAACGAGAAGTAAGGTTACAAACTGATCAAATACGGACTAATCAGACCCGTTCTTCTGACACAACTGAACTACGGGAAAGAAGACTGCAAAATGTTCGAATAAGTAATTCGAAATCAAGCTGAACACTGCACGCTGATTTGAACGCTCGCCGGGTACAGCTAGTTATGCATATAAATGAAAATATGAAATAAAAGAGTATTTACCATCATACATTATCATGTTACTATTCCAGTTGAAGTCATAGATCTTAAATTTACCAAATTAAGCTGAATGACTGAATTTAGATTTTTTATTGACCAATCGATGCCGAAATGCTATTAATAAAAATAGTTTTGTTAGTATTCTTTTAGTTAAATGAAGCGTTTCTAAATCAAGCTATACATATCGAAACATATTCATAGTAAATAAGCGTGGTCTAGTCTGGTGTATCCGACAATCACACTAAACTGCCTTTTCTGAAATTGCTTCCGTACACACAAATGTAAAAGGCCACGCACACTCAGACAAATCTCCCCATACACACCCACATCGCTTGATAGGTCCCTTTTCCTAAAGCTCAATATATATTTATATGTGGTTAAATATAAATATATTTACTTTATATGTATACTTATGGAGTTGTATAATTTGTTTTGCATATTGCATGGACTTTCACTAAACAATTAAACTCTGTTTCTCCGTTTTTGGTGGGCTTAAGGTATATAAATGGTAGTCTACTGATTACTAGAACAAACAGAACATCAACTTCATCATAAACAAAGACGGAAAATAAAAAAATGGCATAAGTTTTATATAGAGTTACGTTGAATTTGTTTGCTTTGGCAAGTCTTCTGCTGATGCTAAACACAAATGTTGAGGTAATCAAATCAAGTGGATAACGTCATTAAATACGTTTTTACACCATAAGGCCCAAAAATTGACAAATACGTTTATCTTCACCTGTTCTACAACTTATAATTTCCGTCTCTTTGAGCTTAAGCCTGAGTATTTTTTAATTTTACGCAAAGCCAAAAACTTGTTAACTGAAGCGTATCTAAAACTTCCGAAACATATCGAAACATATTAAAAGTAAATCAGACTGGTCTAGTCTGGTGTATCCGACTAGGAGATACTCTGACAATCACACTAAATAGCTTTTTCTGAAATTGTTTCTATAAACGCAAACCTAAAATCCCAAACACACTCAGATACACCCCACATGCACACACACATAGCTGAGTTAATGCTTTTTCAACATATTTATGTCTGCAGCTTTTGTAGGCAGAAGGACGTGGTTAGATATAAATATATTTACTTTGTATAGTTGGATAATTTGTTTTGAATATTACATAGACTTTCTCTAAACAATTATACCCTGCTTATCCGTTTTCGATGTGTTTAAGCTATATTAATGAAAGCCCACTAACTGATTTTTTAAACCAGTCAAGCTATTAGAACTGAAATTGAAAGACATCAAGCTAAATGGAATACTGAAATATGACTTCAAAAGTTGTATATAGAATAACTTTAAATTTCCTTGCTTTGGCAAATCTACTGCTGATGCTAAACACAAATGTTGAGGTATTCAAATCAAGTGAATAACGTCATTAAATCGGAAACATACATATTCTAATGTTTTTTTAGGATGGTGCTGTCATTAAGTTGACAAATGCAGTTTGTAAATCGCGTAACACATCCTGGGTTGTAATGGGCCAATGCAAACTCAAAGCCGTCCAACGAAACAAAACTATCCTAAACGTTAACCTGACCCTGTTCCACCCTGCTTACGATATCCATGTGAGAGCACAAGTTCTGAAAAAAGCAAACGGTTACAAACCGTGGCTTGTCAACATCACAATCGATGGATGTAAGTTTATGCGAAAGCCCAACAACCCTATTGCTAAATTGATTTTTGGAATCTTCAAAGACTTCTCAACTGTTAATCATTCTTGTCCATATAGTGTAAGTAAAAATATGATCAGTAATTACATTCGCTTAAATATTTCTACTTTAACAGGGATATCAAGAATTAAGAGACTTTTATCCTAGTCTCGAAAAAATTACTGTCCCATTACCACAGTAAACCGACCATTAATATAAATGTTTACTTTTCATTTGTCGAAGATTTAATTTGAATTATCTGCAGAGAATTGGTGTAAAGTGTTCATATAAACTTTTTTATGAATGACAGCAAATATAATAAATAAAGGAAACTCAAATAACAATAAACAATAACTCAATTGGGGTCAAAACATGGTATATGACTATTAGCATACAAAATTTAGCAGACATAAAGACTCGCAAAAGGTGACATTGGGATCTGCAATACCCAGAACACAGACTTATTAAAATAAAAACTTATTTGGTTGAAATTCATTGGAAGTTGTTATAGATGCATGTCCCATTTTTACATTTTTCCAATTTGTAGAATTAGATAATTAAAACATTGAAGCATTCAATGTGCCTTATTTCGAAATCTAACAAAAAATCCTTTCATAAGTAAATCCTTTTACTCAAGTGGCATTAAAATACTTGTGATATGGCTATCTGATCTGGATGAATCTGATACATCACTTTTTAGTGTTTTTCTAAGAATTAAATAAATGTGTCCGATCAATTCAAAAGCACTTATGTAATTACCTATAACACCCCCGCTGTTAAAAGCTTATGCCACCCATTAATATGAAATTTGATATAATGAAGCTGACTTTAAAATATTGTGTAATTAATCTACTCATGCTTAACGGAAACGAATTTAATGTTTGTGACAAATATCAGTAGATGTTTATAATAAATAAGTGCGAAATAGTCGGGAGTACTCGAGTGGAATATATCTCTGCGAAAGATTCTTCTCTCCACAGTTAAAAATTCATTTTACTAGAGACCTAGAAGAATATTTAAGAATGGCATCAAAAGTTTTAAGTGGAATTATTTTAAATTTCGCTACTGTGGCAATTCTTATACTGATGCTTAATACAAATGTTGAGGTAATCAAATCAAATGGATTAAATAAAATCTGCAATCTATATATACTATATTCTAATATCGTTCTCAGCATTGTGCTGTCATTAAAATGACAAATGCAGTCTGTAAATCGTATAACAAATCCTGGGTTGGAATGGGCCAATGCCGACTGAAGGCCGTCCAACGAAACAAAACTATTCTTAACATTAACCTGACCTTATTACACCCTGCCAATGATATCGATATAAGAGTACAGATTCTAAAAAAAGGAAATGGCTACAAGCCTTGGCTTTTCGATATCACATTTGATGGATGTAAGTTCCTCCGGAAGCCCAACAATCCCGCTGTAAAAATGATTTTTGGAGCTTTCAAAGAATTTTCAACTCTTAATCATCCGTGCCCCTATAATGTAAGTAAAAATATGATCATTATTCACTTTCACTTAACTGTTTTTACGTTAACAGGGCTATCAAGAATTAAGAGACTTTTATCCTAGCGTCGATAAAATGCTCAACCCTTTTCCAACGGGAGAGTACTTACTTATTCTGACATTTATATTGAAAAGGCAACGCACTGTTGATATAAATGTGTACTTTTCATTTGTAGAAGATTTAATTTAAACCGTCATTAAATTGTGATCTTAGCTCTGATATCTCCATGAAAATTAATGAAAATTATGTATACAGACAGCTTAAAGTTTTTTTTATAAATAAATAAAGTAAACTCAAAAAATAGCATACAAAAACTTGAAATTTCCTTTGACTTGAAGTTATTCTATCTTATTTCCTGCTCTCTTAACGTTAAATATTTTGCAGAATTACGTAATTGAAACGTGGCAGCCTCTGCACCATTGCAGAAATATTTCTGTGCTCTATACATTAATTTACGATCAGAAGAGGAGGTTTGGATCTGTAATAGGAGAAAAATCTGAAATATCTCTCACAGTTACGATAACAGTTATTATCGATTTGGGATCTCTAACTTTTTTGGGGTTCCAGTTATGCATTAAATTCCAAGTCAAAATTCCAATTTTTATCGACAATAAAGAAATAGGATGCACTTGTTCGGTGAAAGGACTGGACAAGATCGATAAAGCTCGCCTTCCTGATTATCAAAATGTATAACTGAAGTTTTAATCGGTATAAAACATTTCTTGGAGTTTCCAGCATACCCGAATAACAGCCCAACTCATTGCTGACCCGATATTGGCTAAGGTCCCGCCATAACACTTTTTGCTAGTGAGTAGTTACAGCCCAGTTAGGATACTCGAAAGGATATATCTATACCAACTCATCCATTGCTCTATAACCCCTAATTATGAAATGCCAATCGCTAATGCGAAAGTAATAATGGAATATGAATGAAGTGAAAATAATGCAAATTTAATTTACTTATAGCCCACTGAAGCGCATCTAATGCTTTGCTATCACATTTCAATATATTTAAATAAATGTAAGTCTGCCGGTCATTTTATTTTAAGTGAAACAGCACTAGAGATCAATTTAAAACCCTACGGAATATTTCAAAATGAATTCAACAGTTTCTCTTAAAATCCTTTGCAAGTGTTTGCTTTTGTTTTGTCTACTTCTGATGTTGAATACAAATTTAAATGTATATTAATTAAACCAAGTGAATCAAGTTCGTCAAATCTGAAATAATCACTTCCTAATTTTATTTCAGCAAGGTGTTGTCTTTAAAATGACCAATGCAGTCTGCCAATCGTATAACAAGTCCTGGGTGGTAATTGGCCTATGCCGTCTGAGGGCCATCCAACGAAACAAAACTATCCTGAACATTGAGTTGACTGTCTTACATCCCGCTAACGATATCAATATGAGAGTTAAGATCCTGAAGAAGGGAAACGGTTATAAGCCTTGGCTTTTCGATATCTCATATGATGCCTGCAAGTATCTACGCAAGCCCAACAATCCCTCTGTTAAAATGATTTTTGGATTATTTAAGGATTTTTCAAATGTTAATCATACGTGCCCATTTCATGTAAGTAAAATATATTTCATGTATAATGTATAAGAATTGATTTCCAAACTTCTAAATTGAAGGGACTACAAATATTAAAAGATTTTTATCCTCGTGCCGATAAAATTCTCAACCCCTTTCCAACGGGAGACTATTTACTTAATTTAACTTTTATATTCAAAAGTCAACGAACCTTTGATGTAAATGTTTACTTTTCATATGTCGAAGATCTATTATAAGTAATTTATTAAATGTATTTTTATAAATTTTCGTTTATGTATTACACACATGCTTTTTTTTATAATATAACTCTGTATTAAAATAATATTTTATATTCAATATTATATATAGACAGTTACAACAATTAATAAATAATATCATTATTTACGAACCACGAAGGGTCAACAGATCGGCAACTATACATAAACTGCTAAAACAGTGTATACATATGAAATTTAAATTGAACTACATATTTGAAAATCCCGCGAAAACTAACAGTCATAACTGTTTCAGTAGTTCGATTAGTTATAATAATCGGTTGATAACAGTGCGCAGCTATCGAGGAGCACGAAAGAACTAGTTCTTTTGTGAACTAACTCTATTGATTACTAAAACAAAAAGAATTTGGCAAAAACATTTTTTGGATTGCTGCAAAGCTGCTTAACAATTTAACTCTAATCTTTAAAAGCAGCAAGATGGATGTGATTAACAAATTCTACTCGTCCGCCGTGCAAACCGTTTCGCAGCTTTCGGGCGTGCTGCCTGGAAATAATGTTACACGGGAATATGAAGTTTTAGACCAGATTTGCACAGCGGGTGTGGGTGAGAAAAATAAAAATTCGCTAACATATGCGCATCCAGCGAAGCAGTTAAATAATATTTTAATGATTTAGGACTGATGTGGAAGGTCTACAATGGCCACAAGAAAAGCACCAAGCAGGAAGTCTCTGTGTTTGTGTTCGAGAAAAAGGTGCTAGAGCGCTGGTCCAAAGACGACCGAGAGACAATGCTGGAGACGTTGCGCCGGGGCGTCCAGCAGCTAACAAAGATTCGACACCCACATGTGCTCACCGTTCAGCATCCACTGGAAGAGAGTCGGGACTCATTGGCTTTTGCCACGGAGCCGGTTTTCGCATCTCTCGCGAATGTTGTGGGCGACTCGGTGCGTTCAGAAAAGAAGCTCTACGATGTAGAGATACGACACGGCCTGCTCCAGCTGTTTGATGGCCTGCAATTCCTGCACAACGATGCTAAGATTGTGCATCGCAATATCAGCGCCGAAACCATTGTGATCAACAAGAACCGCAGCTGGAAACTGTTCGGCTTCGACTTCTGCATAGCCAATCAGCCTGCAACAAACGGCACACCTCACTGGCCATGCAGGGAGTACAGCACGTCACTTCATGTACTGGCGCAGCCCAGTCTAGAGTATACAGCGCCAGAGTTGGCATTGAACAGTGTAAACACGCCGGACAGTGACCTTTTCTCGCTGGGTAATCGCAGTCTTATAATTTCTTATCAATTACCATTTAGTAAACAATTTTATTTTAGGTGTGCTCATATTTACTATTTACTCGGGCAAGCCGCTAAAAATGTTTGGAAGCGATTACAGCGGCTTTCGGCGTTATGCCAACGAGTTGAATCAGCGAAAGTACCCACCCATGAATACAATTCCGAGCGAACTAACCGAAAGTCTGAAAGCCCTGCTGCATCCCAGCGCCAGTTTGCGCCCGAAGCTTCATGAGCTAAAGCCGATTGCCTATTTCCAGGACGTCGGCGTCAAGACCCTAAGCTATTTGGACTCTCTATATCAGTGGGATAATCTGCAGAAATCAAAGTTCTATAAGGGTTTGCCGCAGATTATACCCACGCTGCCGCATCGTGTTAACTTACATTCCATATTGCCCTACCTGATAAAGGAGTTCGTCAACTCGCCCATGATTCCATTCGTTTTACCCAATGTCCTGCTGATTGCCGAAATGAGCAGCCAGCGCGAATATTGCGATCACATACTACCACACTTGAAGCCCATTTTTAAGCTGACGGATCCCATTCAGATTCTACTGATATTCATGCAAAAAATGGATTTGCTACTCAAGCTAACGCCGGCAGAGGAGGTTAAGCAGAGTGTGCTCCCACTGCTCTACCGCTCGCTAGAGTGCGACATGCCGCAAATACAGGAGCTCTGCCTGGCCGTGCTGCCCACCTTTTCCACTCTCATCGATTACAATGCTATGAAAAATGCAGTAATTCCGCGAATTAAGAAGCTCTGTCTGCTCAGCAACAATGTTTCGGTTAAGGTTAACTGTCTCATATCGATTGGCAAACTGCTGGAGAACCTGGACAAGTGGCTGGTCCTAGATGAGATTCTGCCCTTTTTGCAGCAAATACAGAGCCGTGAGCCTGCAATCATAATGGCCATAATAGGTAAGTGTTCCTAACATTTTTTCGTACTTGTTCTTAAACTTAAAATCTCTTTGTTGCAGGTATTTATAAAATCGCCATGACGAACACCAAGTTGGGCATCACAAAGGACGTTATGGCTCACAAATGCATACCGTTCCTTGTGCCGCTTAGCGTAGAAAATGGACTGACCATAGCGCAATTCAATACGATCGTAGCTCTTATCAAAGAGATGCTGGGGAGAGTGGAACAGGAGCAGCGTGAAAAACTCCAACAATTATCAACAATACAGCGAGACAATAAGTATGCTTAAAATACCAGAATATAACAATATATTCTGAACATGGCTATTTGATATAGACCCAAGGATGCTTCCGAGATACTGGCCAATGAGTTGGACAACACAACGCTTTCGCCTGCCGGCAGCTATGGTGGCAGCAATGGCAACAAGAGCGACGATGATATGTTCTCCGGTTTCAGCGTTGGTCAGCCTGTGAGCGCTGTAACCCCGAAGCCTGCAGCTCCGACAGTCGCACCGGTCAAGACTAGAGAGCAGCTCAAGTAGATGATTCAGTCAATGATAATTATCATGAAAACTAATTCAAGATCTTACAATTTCAGAATAACGCACAATACAACGACAGAGGCAGCATCCAAAACGGACATGTTCTCATTGATGCAAAGCAACATAAGCAGAATGAATACTGTCCAGAGCACACCTGCAGCAGCAGCAGGAGCAGCTGTTCCTCAGCTCGCGTTGCCCTTCAATGCCAGCGGCAACAATAGCAGCAATTGGCATAGCGCAAATCCGCTGGTCATGAATCATCAGCTAGCCTCGCCGCAGGCCAGCAGCAACAACAACTTCTCCTCGCTGGACGACTTGGATCCATTCGGATCCGGCGGTGGCGCCAACCAGATTGTCAAGCCGAATAATGCAAATTGTGCCAATATGTATACAATGCAGCAATCCACTGTTAACTATATCTATCCGACGGGCTACAATGCGACAAACAGTATGAACAGCATGGGTCTGAGCAAGCCAATGAATCTTGGTCCAGCGGGCACAACCACGCCCACACTGATGCCACAGATGACGCAGTCGGCGGACAGCAACAATCTAAACACTTTGTCTCAACAAGACATACTCAACTTCTTGAACTAGACACATCACAACCGCGCTGCGTGCAGCCGAATAGCCAAAATGTTTTAAATAACCATTCCGTACTATATATGCATATACATATATATATATATATTATAAATTATAAATGAGTGTATGTGAAATTGAGTGTATGTGTGTGAGAGTTAGTGTTTTTAAGCAGTTTTGAAGTTTTTCCTCGTTGCGTCGTACGACAGCAAATATCAATTTAAAATATGAACGTGCTAATTTATTATTAGACTAGGCAAAAAGTCAAGCAAACCTATTAAGTATAGATTACATCTAGATGTGTATTGTGCAATTTGCTCCTTAGTGTAACTCAGTATACACAAGTTAGTTAAAATATACTTATAATCAATTAAAAACACCCAGTCGTTAATTCTTTTAATTTATTTGTATACTAACTCTCTTCCTCTGTCTTTATAGTTTACGCACTTTACATCTAGAACAAGTTAATTAATGTTGTACATATAACAAAGCGACTTCCTTACTTAAACATAAACATGGATACATTCATTTGCCGAACTGGACTCACAGAGATTCAGCTACACATAAAAGCTAAGTAACAATTAAGATTGGCAAAGCTGCAGCCGAGTATTTTGGTGCTTTGCGAGACCTACGTTTCGACTAGGATAAGCGTAAAGAGACTGTGCAGTCTGCGCTCCACTTCCTTGTAGACCAGGGAGTTGAGGCCATCGGAGTGCATGCGCAGCGAGGCGGATCGCAGCAGTGCCAATCTATTTTCATTTGGTATTTCGTGTTTGTGCTTGAGCATCGTGTACTCACTGTAGGCCGGATCAAAGCGACAGATCTCAATGCCTAGGACTTTGAGACGCTCGTACAAATCATCGTCCTCGCCACCCCAGCCGTGGTACAAATTCGACATGCCGTTTATCATCTTGAACTGGGACGCACTTATCGCGACGACACCACCAAAAAGTGTGCGATACGGCAAGTGGAAGCGCCAACTGTCCAGCGCCGAGCTCATGTGCCTGGGCAGAGTTGTACAGGCGTAGATCTGGCCGGAGTTGAGGGGCATCAGGTCCACGTCGTGCAGTATTAGGCACGGGTAGCCATAGCTGGTGGCTACTTTGACGCCAATATTGAAGAGCATGGCCCGGTTGAAGGGTTTGCGATCGCTCTGCTCCACCACGAAAATTCGATAATGGATTTGCTGTAGACGCAGATAATTGTGCATATAGTTAAGAAAGGCAGCCAGCTGTTCCTGCCGATCCCGGTATGGCACAATAATAGCGGTACTGAATCGTGCGCGACATTCCTCCGGCTGATATTCGCCGCCCAGTCGGATTTCCTCACCGCGCAGAATCTTTTCCCGATGGAATGCATCGTAGACGAAAGTGCTGTCAGCTAGCGTCTCCTTGTAGCTGCAATCGACTGTTTGTTGCAATGAAATATTCGAAGTAGTGCCGGCAAGTAATGCCTCCTGCATGTGCTCCTTATCGATGTAGTCATAACGCAGGGCAAATCGATGAGGCAGTAGAATGTAGACGAGAATGGTTAAAGCGCCGCTGAGAATAAGCAAGTCAAATATATGAAAACTGTGCTGGCACAGCCGTATCAACATTATTCACTATTATAGTATTAACGGTAGTTGAACGCTACGGCTCATTGCTGTAGTTTATAAAATATTCGCTTGCTTTTCGCATGTGAAAATAGAAGAAACAGCACAGAATAGAATCACAGGCCAACACGGCAATCCAGAGAAACAAAATAAAATCTGCATTAGCATAACATAACATCATATGGGAAGCTGTTAATAACATTTATGTTACTTGACGTTACAGTTATCTTTTGAATTGAACTAAATAGTATTGAACATACTGCGAAAAATGATATCAATAATTTATTTCAACAAAATTTTATTTAATTAATTTGCAAATTTGATAAACAAACAAATGAGTGAATGTGATTTCATTTAACATCTTTTAATATAACATAACCAACACAAAGCTCAGCTGTTTGCTAACATAAATATTGTGAATGGCTGCAATGATAAAGGTTGGCAATGAGAACACATTTCGCAATGCAAAAGCGTGGGTTTGGCCTGTATTCTCGCGGATTAGCAATGTTTACTTCCAACTGTGTTCATTTTCCAACACTCAATTTTTTTAAATATATTTTTAGTGAGGAGGAATTTTTCCGAAAAAAAACCAAAAACATCACTTACCGGTTTTTTCTTAATATAATTTGTATGAATTTAGGTAAATGGCAATTAATAGTAAATGGAAATAAAACAAATGTATAAATTTTATCTAGAATTAGAATCGGCAAAATTTGTTACAAAAACGTAAATTTATACACATATATTTCACTTGATAACACAGTAGATGATAAGATATGCACATTCAGCTTGTGGCAGTCGTTCACCAAACGTAAAGCTGTGCACACGAATGTTTATTTGACTAACAGATATTAACAGCAATGTGCAACGCATTTAAATGTTCTGTTTACCTAGCTGTATGCTGTTGCTACTTTTTTGGATTGCGCGCTGAGGGAGAGCAGCCAGTGCAACGTCAGTAAGAAATATTTTGATGTCATTAAGAAAGTTTTTTTAAGATGTATTCATAATATGTAGTTAAAAATTGCACATCGCAAGGAGAGTGCCCGGATCATTCCATATGTACAAAGGTTGACGGCAAATTGAGTTGCATCTGCTGGCAAGGGTATTATCAGAATCCCGACTGGTCTGCTGGAGTCTTTGATAGCACCGACTCGGACTATTGCTCCAGCGAGCCAGCAAATAAAACTGTTGTCATCCACCATCGCCTGCCAGCAAAGAGCGAGCATCTTGCAGTCGCCATCCTCTTGGTTTTATTTGGAGTAACCGTGGTCACCCTGTTGCGTTGTACTACGTCCAATTAGACGTACTCAGGCTGCTTACCGTCGATTGCAATTGAGGCGTTCAAATCATCGCCGACTCGATGAATTTTACGATATTGACATGACTTTTCGTGACACGCATACAGTGGAATAACATTCTTGAATTAGTAATCTTTTCGATTAGAGTTCGATTTGAAAGACTGCAACTACGTAGTAGAGTTTTATCGTATTTAATACGTTAACATTGTAAGCAAAAAATAAACAATATTTTTAAAATTATTAAGCCCACTGTTACGCATTAATCAATTTTTAGCGCTAAATGATAATTTTCAACAACTCATAAAAAAAAATACCGATATCGATAGGTCTATCGCGTGTGTGTTATTAAGTATCGAACGAGCAGAACCGGCTGATGTACAATTCCTTGTTATTTATAATAAATGCATGAGTTTATTAAAATTTAAAAGCAACATCTTGCAAAATGACTTCAATTATTAAATTACACACCATATCGGGTGCCATGGATGAATCGCCGCCGTGTTACATATTACAAATAGACGATGTGCGAATATTGCTCGACTGTGGTTGGGATGAAAAATTTGATCCAAATTTTATAAAGGAATTAAAAAGGTAAAAGACAAATTCAGATAAATAACAATTGCCTAACGCGTCTTGTTTTAGGCAAGTCCATACACTGGACGCCGTGCTGCTCTCCCATCCAGATGCATATCACCTGGGCGCGCTACCATATCTCGTTGGCAAGTTGGGCCTCAACTGTCCCATCTATGCGACGATACCTGTCTTCAAAATGGGGCAAATGTTTATGTACGATTTGTATATGTCGCATTTCAATATGTACGACTTCGATCTTTTTTCATTGGATGATGTGGACACTGCCTTTGAAAAGATCACGCAATTGAAGTACAACCAAACGGTATCCTTGAAAGGCAAAGGCTATGGTATTTCCATAACGCCGCTAAGCGCAGGTCACATGATTGGCGGCACTGTTTGGAAGATAGTCAAAGTCGGTGAGGAGGATATAATATATGCCATTGACTTCAACCACAAGAAAGAACGGCATCTCAGTGGCTGTGAGCTAGACAGACTGCAAAGACCTTCGCTGCTGATCACCGACGCATACAATGCACAATATCAACAAGCGAGACGACGGGCTCGCGATGAAAAATTGATGACAAATATTTTGCAGACCGTGCGCAATAATGGCAATGTGCTCATTGCTGTGGATACAGCAGGTCGCGTGCTAGAGTTGGCGCACATGCTTGACCAATTGTGGAAGAATAAGGAATCCGGATTAATGGCCTACTCCTTGGCACTGCTGAACAACGTGAGCTACAACGTCATTGAGTTCGCCAAGTCACAAATCGAATGGATGAGCGACAAGCTGACTAAAGCATTTGAGGGGGCGCGTAACAATCCCTTTCAGTTCAAGCACATCAATCTTTGCCACACGCTCGCCGATATCTACAAGCTGCCCGCTGGCCCTAAGGTGGTACTGGCCAGCACACCGGACATGGAGAGTGGCTTCACCCGCGACTTATTTGTGCAATGGGCCAGCAACCCAAATAATAGCATTATTTTCACTACACGCACCGGCCCAGGTTCACTGAGCATGGAGCTAGTGGAAAATTGTACGCCGGGCAGGCAGATTGAACTGGATTTGAGGCGACGCGTTGAGCTTGAAGGTGCCGAACTGGAGGAATATCTGCGAACGCAGGGCGAAAAACTTAATCCACTAATTGTGAAGCCCGAAGTGGAGGAGGAGAGCAGTTCCGAGTCTGAGGATGACATTGAAATGAGCGTGATTACAGGCAAACATGATATTGTGGTCCGCTCCGAGGGGCGTCATCATTCCGGCTTCTTTAAGTCAAACAAACGCCACCATGTGATGTTTCCCTACCACGAAGAAAAGATTAAGTACGACGACTATGGGGAAGTGATCAATTTGGATGACTATCGCATTGTGGACGCTAACTACGACTATGCACCCATGGACGAGCAAAACAAGGAGAATGTCAAAAAGGAGGAGCCAAACGTGGATCAACAGTCCAATGGTAACTTGGACAACGATATCCAAATGCTGGAGAAGCCCACCAAATTGATCAGTCAACGCAAAACCATCGAGGTCAACGCACAAATACAACGCATCGATTTTGAAGGACGATCTGATGGCGAATCGATGCTTAAGATTCTCTCACAGCTGCGACCGCGACGCGTCATTGTGGTGCACGGCACAGCTGAGGGCACACAGGTGGTGGCCAAGCACTGTGAACAAAATGTGGGCGCCCGCGTCTTTACACCACAAAAAGGAGAAATAATCGATGTGACTACAGAGATTCACATCTACCAGGTGCGACTGACAGAAGGTCTGGTCTCCCAACTGCAGTTCCAAAAGGGCAAAGATGCAGAGGTGGCCTGGATCGATGGTCGTCTGGGTATGCGTCTCCAGGCCATCGATGCACCAACACAAGCGGAAGTCACTGTGGAGCAGGATGTGGCGGCGCTTGAAGGCAAAACACTGACATTAGAGACGCTCGAGGAAGATGAAATTCCCGTCCATAATTCGGTGCTGATCAACGAACTGAAATTGTCCGACTTTAAGCAGGTCCTCATGCGCAATAACTTCAACTCGGAATTCTCCGGCGGCGTCCTCTGGTGCTGCAATGGCACTCTGGCGCTGCGCCGCGTCGATGCCGGCAAGGTGGCCATGGAAGGCTGTCTATCGGAGGACTACTACAAGATACGAGAACTACTCTATGAGCAGTACGCCATTGTGTAAAGAATAATAAAAAATGTTTGACATATGTCAAGTTTTCTATATATTTTCGAATAGTCAATTGCTTAGAGAAATTGCAACATGGGATCATCGGTGCGGCTGCGTTTCTTTTTCCATTCCTCGATTTCCTCCTCGGTGGGCGCTTTAACATCGTACATGCTGTTGTATGGACGCTTTCTATCATCAAATTCTTCGGGTACGTGCTTGGATGTGGATGCGTATGTCTCCTTTTCCTTGACTTCTTTGTGTTTCTTTTTGTTCTTTCGCTGTTCCTTGGCCTTCTTTTTCTTTTCGCGTTTCTTGGACTTCTTCTTTGACTTTTTGCTCTCCTTTGCTTCCTCTTCAGCTGCAGAAGACTCTTCGGAACTATGTGCAGAGTCCACTCCGGACTCAGACGCCTGGTTTTCAACATCCTCTTCAGTCTGAATTCGTGGTACAGCATCTACAATTGGAGCTGCGACTGAAGGCGCACCCGATGTTGTGGCATGTTGCTGTTGATGCTCCGAATAGCCTTCCGGCTCTTGCATTCCCACACAGTATGAATTCTTAATAAAGGATTTGCAGCATTTGTAGCCCCAGCGACCGGCATTCCAAAAGCTACCCCATATGGTCGTGTGATTGTTAATGTACACGTCCTCCTCGTATATGCTGCGGGCTTTGGCTTTCTCAATGCCTTTAATGACCTTGCCACTGCGCGAATACTCTACGTATTCCTCGGTCTGGGCAAGAAGCAACGATTTAGGCGGCGCCTGTAGATGCTCTTCTCCTCCGTACTTTTCCACAATATCTGTTTTCGTCTGCAGAGAAAACAATATTAGTTTTGATTGGAAAAGGTTATTTATTATATTTCACTTACACTTGACTTGAACTGTTCCTTTTTCTGTTCGTATTCCTTTTGCAGAAGCTCTAGCTTTGTGGGCTCGGCTAGCAAATGTACATCAACGCCCTTGCCATGTGCCTCCCAGGCGAACAACTGGGCAGTCGCTTGAGCTGTGGTGTCCCCAGAGAAGCGCACAAAATTCTCGCCCGCAAACTCAGCTCTAAAAATTAAATAGATTCGTTAATCAGATTGTGTAAGCGACGGCAACTTCACTTACTCCTCCTCAGGTACCGCAGGATTGGGATTATCGCGCATAGAACGCGTCTTGGGATCATAGTAAGCTGAGTTTGGATCCAAATTACGCAAATATTTTGCTGTATCCTCGCGAATACGCAAATTTCTCACTGTAATTCGCTGCTTAGAATCGACTTTTGTGCCAGGCATGTCCACCTCGTCAACGTATTTGTCTTCGTTACCCTCATCGTCAGATATTTCGGCATCAGGATCTGTAAAATGTTCGAGCTTTGAATGGAAGTTGCTATTTGGGCAAAGAGTACTTACCATTCTTTAACTTCTCCGCCTTTAGTTGCCGCTTTGCTTCCTCTACCTTTTCGTACTCCTCGATAATTTCGCGATGGTTAGCTGGGTCGTAGGAGCTCCAGCGATCACGCTTCTCATCGTAGTTTATCGACGAATCTTTCATAATGTGCTCGTCGTGTACCACAATCGACTCGGCGTACTTTGCCTGCACCTTGCGCGGTCTTTCCAAACAATCTTTCCTCTTGTGAGTCATAGCGCCACAATTTTCACAGGCGCCTTTACGAAACTTAGTTACCAGTTTAGTCGTGTCGAGACCCTTGGGCGCCCTGTTGTCCAACTGGCCTTGCTCATCCTCATGCTGTGGCCGCTGATGTTTCAATGTGGGCCCCAGTGACCCGTAGTACCAAGGCGCATTGGAAATGTATTGCGGTATATGTGGATTTATGTCACGGCCTTCTTCGTCGACGGCGGCTGGTGCAGTACCCGCTTTTCGAGCCTCTTCCAGCTCCTTTGCCTTCCGCCAATCTTCGCGTGACTTTTTTTTTGGCTCATCATCCACATCCTGATCATCTTTGTTGTGAATTATTTGCGAAACAGGCGTACGAATAGGGCCCGAACTCATATTGACCGAGTTGGTAAATATTAATCAATATATAGTGAATAAATCAATCAAAAAATATTGTTTTGATATCGGTGGTACAATGGAAAAGAACGAAACGTACAACGAAAGAGTACATGAGCTGGTATATCGATAAATATGAAGAATGGGCGATAACAAGTATACGGCATTCGCTATAAGCGATGACACAAAAATAGCAATAACCGACCGTCGAGTGACTGGCTACACTGACGGCGTCTCATTCGTGTAAAAATTATACTACAGTGCAGACGCGTCTAAATTCTAAAGCTACTAAGTTTCCATTTAGTTACAATCATTCCACGCATAAATAAACAAATTACGTGCCTTGTGCAATTTTATACACAACTAATAACTACGTAAAAATCGATTAAATTAAAATGGTAATATTAATAACAAAGACTGTGTAGGCCCATGGCAATCTGCTTGCCAGAAGCAGTTTGACATTTTATATTATTGCGCGTGCCTTGCCACTAGCGAGCTAAAATATTAATGCTACCACGGACCACGTAGCGCGAGAATTGGCAATTGGCACTGACGTTCGCTATTGGTGTGCAGTGCTATTTAAATTATGAAAACTTTAATCAGTGTTATTGTATAGCGGGGCGGCAAAACGTTCAAGCTTAACCTCAAACTTTTGCGCTGAAGTCGATTTTGCCGCCACCATTTTGTGTGGCATATTTCGTATTCTGCTTAGCTTATGTTCTTTGTGTGCGTGTTATTTGTGTTTTACTAATTCTGTGCGCAATTCTGTTCTGCAGGCTGGTGGCAAAGCGGGCAAAGACTCTGGTAAAGCCAAGGCGAAAGCGGTTTCTCGCTCGGCGCGCGCGGGCCTTCAGGTGAGTTACTGTTGTTGTCTGTACTAAATAAATTTTGGCGCCTTTTTTACCAGCTCACATACATACATATATTTATATGCGCACACATTGTAAACAGGGTGCGTTTGCATGTAGCGTTCATGCATGTATATGTGTGAGTGTGCTTGTGTTGGTGCAATGAGAGCTGAGAAATAAATAGCTTGTGCTACTTTGGGGGTAGCAAAACATAAACAAGAGATGAACTTTCCTTCTAATGCGATTTTTATGTGCTTCAATTCCAAACAGTTTCCCGTTGGTCGTATTCATCGCCATCTAAAGAGCCGCACCACATCTCATGGACGCGTTGGTGCCACCGCAGCCGTCTACTCTGCAGCCATTTTGGAATATTTAACTGCCGAGGTAATATTTTCGCGCTTTACATAGCTTTCCCATTCCTATTGGCAAATCTAACGGTGTTTACATATCTATACTAATATTCTGCAAGCGTATTGGTAAATGTTGACAACGGCATTTGTTTACATGCCGGACTGTTAACCACAGTTTATTATGTTACCTTAACAGAGCGATGTTAGCTAACGCAATCCAATTGGAAACATTTATGATTTTGTGATTTTATTTGAATTAATTGGTTTTTTTTATTTCCCGCTTGTTGCAGGTCCTCGAATTGGCAGGCAACGCATCGAAGGATCTGAAAGTGAAGCGTATCACGCCGCGCCATTTGCAATTGGCCATTCGTGGAGATGAGGAGCTCGACAGTCTGATCAAAGCAACCATTGCCGGTGGCGGCGTCATTCCGCACATACACAAGTCGCTTATTGGCAAGAAAGAGGACTCCGTGCAGGATCCGCAGCGAAAGGGCAATGTCATTCTGTCGCAGGCCTATTAATATATTCTACTTTTTGACCATTTCGGAATATAAATTTTCACATCTATGTTTAAAAGTATATTACAAAACTAAATGACGCGTTGTATCAATTCTATGCGAAGATGCAAAGACTAAGCATAATTCTAATTTACAACAATTTCTAAACGAGCCAATCTAAACCACTTCTATCGTCAATAGGCAACATATAAACATTCAACATACCCACACACAAATACACTCACCCACTCACATCCACACACACACACACACATACACAAATGTAAACTTAATTGTCAAGTAAAATGCAATGTTAAATGAGAAACGAGGATTAAACAAATGCAAACTTAATTTAGAGCAAAGTAAATTACACAAATAAATTTAATAAAACTTTAAATACAAAAAGTAAAACAACGAAGAGCCCAAATTGTTATTGGAACTTTTATTAGACAATTATTTGTTGAAATAAACTTTGTGCACAAAATAGTAAAGTTACATTATTTAAAAATAAAATAAATGGGAACCATGGCACATGGCACAGCTCAGCCGAGCAAATGTGGCACTGCCTTCTGCACATCGTCGCAGCGCTCCTTTAGGTCCTCTGCATCCAGCTCCAGACAGGCGCCCCACTCAATCAAGGTGATGCGATGATCCTTATTGGAGTCGCACGACTCCAGGAATGGCGCAATGCAGTGCTCCAGGCTGACCAATGGAGCGCGTATGGGGAACAGCTCGTGACGGGAGACGGAGCGATCGGTGTCGCCATCCAGGTCGCACCACTTCCACACGGCTGCGTTGGCCCAACGGCGCGAGTTGTTCGTCTCGGCCTCCAGCTCCATTTGCATGTAGTGCTCGGTCAGTTCGTCGCGCTCGGCCAGATCGCGCATCACGTTGAACAGCCAGTCGCGCATGCGACGGGGGAAGTCCTTCAGATCCTCGCCGTCGCACACACGTGACTCGTGGCAGGCGCCATAGTAGTCGATATGAAGATGAGAATTGTCCGGATGACGGCAGCCGGGATCCTTGATGTCGCACCAGCAGCGCTGCTGGTAGACGGCACAATCGGATGACCAGGTCTCGTTCTTGTTGGTGCACACATGGCGACGCACATCCGACTCCTCGGGGCACTCGGGAATGCAGACGCACTCCGGCTTAGCCTGGTTCAGTTGGCAAATGCGGCCGGCACCGCAGTGCATGGTCTCGCAGGGATCAACCTCGACAACCGGATTCAGCAGATTGTGTTGTACGTCCGCCAATTTCTGGGCCAGCTCATTCTCTCGCTCCACATCTTTGTTCTACGGGAAGACAGTAGTAGCATGAAGCATAAAACGGGATCCCAATTGGATTTTTCACCAGTACACACCTTGGCCTTCTCTTCCAGCAAGAGCAAAAACTCCTCATCATCCTCATCGAACTCGGCTATGTCCTCCAGGTCCAGATCAGAGACAGACTCCTCGGCGCGAACCTGCGATAGCGACAGCGCCAGCAGCCCCAAAGAGAGCAGCAGCCAAACAGAACGCATCTTGCCTCAGATTCCACTCAAAACTGAAAGAATTCAAGCATATTAGTTATGCATACATACAAATGTATGTATATATATATATATACATATATATATTTCTCTAATCTGCCTCAAGTGCGGGAGGTCAAGCACGATTGAGCTTAGCCATCGCTGCAAACGCAGCTGAAATTTATTTTGGAATTTAGCGCCAATAAATATTCTTGAATTTCTGTGACTGTACTGCTGTAACGGTACGCGCTGTAACGGTAAACAACCCCCTTTGAATTGGGGTGGCATTCGAAGACATTTCTTTACATATAGTAAGCTGTACTCATTCGTATGTGTGTGAAAAGGTCAAACAGCCGGAAGTCGCGGAATTTGGTGGCAACAATGCTCATTCATTGTTGAGAATTATGAAAAATTGCAGCCACATTCTTCCAGAAGATATACAACTGAAAAGAGTATATTGGATTTGTGCAATGTTGATGCTAGCGATTTCAATTTTGGATTATATAATCCTGTGTGCCCTCGTTCTTTATGAATGCGCCAATCGGGAGTTACTATATTTTTCAGAACATCAGCGCTATTATTTTCGCCAATATTAAAGCTAGAGACTTGGGATATAGTATAAATTTAAGTATATGCCACCATCGAATAAAATTTAAAATACAATCAAAATATAGCAACTGGTTTACTGTTGACCTCTAGAAAAAAACACTATATCTTTGACAGTTTTAGAACCAAATTAATGTTATGTTTTTTAAGCTAATTGAGTAAGTTATAAACTTGTTCTGGAATTCTGAACTTTTAAGGAATCATCGCTAAAGACGCAATCATAAAAATTCTAAATTTTGTTTCCTTTAGCACAAATAATATGTTGCAAAAGATTCTCATGAAAATTTTGGTAAGTTTTTAGGGCACTGCAATAATAATTATACTAGAAAAATCCAAACAAATTATACTATGACTTTGTTTTTCTTAAAGATAGTTTGAAAGTCAATAATTTTATGTTTTGATATTTTTTTTAAATCTAAATATTCTTAAAATACATTGCATTACGACTGTAAACAAAAATTAAAAAAAAAAACAACTAATGGGATGGACTAACTTCGACCACGCCCTTGCAATCGTAAAGAATATAAATATTCCTTTCTGATTTGCCAAGGAAGAGATGAAAATTGACGTATTAACTAATTTTTTTATTTCAGGCGTAAAATTGTAGAAGATACAGTTTCTTACCGATTTGTTTTTGTATGGGGGGTGGTTCATACAAATATATGTTTTAAATTTCAAGATTCTGGCTCTAACAGAGGATTTATGTTAAACACTAGACAGACTTTCTTATTTGCCGCACCCCTAGTAGGCGTGGATATATAACTTTTTTATTGATCTGAAGGAGAGGTCAACAGTAGCCTACTTGCCAGTTTTACGCAATTTGCCACGCCCCGAATGGGCACTGCTAGATATACGATATATTTTTGTATGGGGGTGGGATACATGAGTATATGGTCCACATTTCAAGTTTCTGACTTTAATAACGTCGAAATTTTCCCACTGAAAGACTTCTTAAAACCAATCTGTCCTATGGGAGCCATAGTATCATATAGTCGTCCGATCCGGATTATTCCGAGATATACAACGCCTGTCAGCAGATTGCAGCCTATGTGCAAAATTTCAGCTGTGCAGCTCTAATACTCTAGGAGAAGATTGCGTTGATCCAGACGGACGGACAGACAGACTGAGAGACGGACAGTGCTATACCAACTCAGCTCGTCGTGCTGATCAAGAATATATATACTTTGTATGGTCGGAGATGCAGCCTTCTGTGCGTAGCAAACTTCTGATCAAAATGAAAATACCCCTTTTACAAGGGTACAAATAAATAATCTTAAAAATTATAGAGATTAAAAAATAAATTTTTTAAATGACGCTGAAAATTTAAAAAAATATTATAAGCTGCATACGTTTATAAGGTTAACAACCAACTTAGCTTTTGACTAATATTCAAGCAACTCTAACGAAACTTCGCAGAAATTGCAATGTATTCGGATTCCTACTAGAAACGAAATCGTTTTTGAAGGCATGTTGAACACATGTTTTACAGTTCAAAGCATTCAAAAAATGATATTTATGAGCGCAATTCTGAAATCATTTCTATATACGAAATAGGTATATGCCAATATATATATATATGTGTGTGTAGCTTATATTATGTGGGACATACATAGTTCTGATTAAGCTTGACCCTAATGCTGGGGTACCACGAGAACTGTGAAGCAACACTTTAATCTGTCAACTAAATTTTATATAACTATATAGATTTACTAATAGTATATATATTTATATATGTATATAACGACAATGACATATGTGAAGCTGTGGCCTGTGGCTTATCTGCAGCCTGAGCTTCCGTTTTGAGACTTGGCATTTGCTTAATCGCCGCTTTTCAAGCAAAGCAAACGCGCAATGGATGGATCTTTTAAATGTGCCACATACAATTCCTATATACACAGCCAATTCATATCTATATACAGTATATCTACACACAAGTGCAGTTCTAGATGCAACTGTTTCCAGGAATATTTCAGTTGATGCTGCGTGTCTGTGTGTGTGTGTGTGAAATTTGTTGTAGCTGCAGTTTAATTATAACGAAAACTGAACAAGAATGACGTGATGCATCGCATATATCCGCAGATATTGTTATGTTTGTGTGGAAGCAAGAATTTTCATTGTAATCATAAGCTACACTGCACGAAAAAAATGAGACAAAATAAAAAGTTTCTCAATCTTAAATAGTTTTCAATTTGAAAATAAAGTCAACTGCAGCGCAAATTTCTTCAAGTGTAGCAATTGAATTGAATCTGGGGAACTGCACTTAGATTATAACGCAACTACATATAAGGCCAGATCTAACCTTGTAATTTGCCATTAAACTGTAAGCTGCAAAATTTTGGAACAATTCGATTAATTTAATTGGCAATATTTGCGAGAATTGAGTTCAATTAACTTTTACTTGAACTTGAATATCGAAATACAGTTTACAGCTGAGACACGCAGAAAGCCGAAAGAACTCCAATTTCAAAACTTTGGATCAATTTGAGTTACGAGTATTCCACAATTCCGTTTAAGATATACTCACAATATGAACTTCTCTTATAATTCCTCCACGATTTGAAGAATTCGAATGTCCGATCGCGTCGACGCCACACGAATGACTGTTGGGGCAGATGTTGGGCTACGAAGCGATTACGGATCGGCATGGAATGTCCACATATCACTAAAGCACTAAGGCCGCTGGCCAACTTGTTGGCTGCCAGCGAACATGTTCGTTACAATAACAACAAGAACACAGATTTTTCTTACTCAAATTCGTTTTGATTTTATTCAGGCAAAAACAACAACATAAACAATATGCTCTATATCTAGGCACAGTACAGTGGTGAAGACAATCATAATACAAGTCAAATAAAATATGAAAACTTACCTTTGGGATTTATTGGATATATATAGTGTTCGGGTTTGGTGCCTCTGTACATCCAGCAAGGTGCTTAATTTGGGGGATTTTTTATTTGGAAAGAAATAGTGTTGTGATTCTTTTAGAAATGCTGCATAAAAGTGTTTTACAAATAGCGGTACTTAAGCAGTCCTACAAACTAGATAAATGTAAATAGTTAAACTTGTGTGTACCTAAAATTGTGCCCACTAACTTACCTTAAGGCTGGACCGAACCGTTATATGTCATATCATATAGTTAAAGCTATAGAGAATTGATTGCTTGCTCGCATTTGTTTCTAGAGCTGCATAGGCATAAGTTTAACTATATTTATATAATTGTTAATTAAATTAATGGTTTGTTTAAGTACTTAGTTTGCTTCCGTTGTTAAACGAGACTTACTTAAAATTGCATCTATGGCTCAGCTCAAATAAATATTAAGATATACATAGTGTGGGTTTCAAGAATTTATTTATTTAAAAATAAATATATATAGATATATATATTGATATTTGTTTTTCATATTATTATCATAATATAATAGTTATAATGAACTAGAGCTAAATTAAACGGGCAAATTAGGGTCTACGCTCTCTTAGTTAATCCATACATAAGTTAATCCATATATTATATATTTAAACAAAAAAATTCAAGCCTTTGGCGAGCGCTACAAAAACTTAGAAATATCAATACATATATGAAAATATAGTAATAACATCTGCAATCAGATAAACTAAAGCTAAACTTAAAGTTCATGTCGTGGTTGATTCTTAACAATAACAAATCATCTGCTCACTTCTTTGTTGTTATGCTCTTAACTTTCTCATTTATAAAGCATAATTTCATAGTTGGATATTGGATATATACATCTAAATGTGCAAGATCTGAAAATTGTGGGAATTAAGCGCTTTGCAGCAACAGTAAAATGAATTTCAGTGCAAGGAAACCGTTTAGAACTTAATACAAATGTGAGTAGAGTGTATATCAGACAGTCATATACGTATAGATATATATATCAATATATATGTATATACATATTTATGTTTATAAAAATTGACAATAAATTTGATATCAACTCGTTTATGTCTATAATATTTAACTTTTCTATATATATTCATTTGATATTAATCGCAGCCGTGCGTTGCTAAACAGCCTTCCGATTTGATTTTAATTTACTATTACTGGACGTATCTTGTCATTTGTTATTATCCTCGACAGCCAACAATGGGGTATACGAGTATTAAGGCGTCTAGTAACTAATATACTATACGAGAGCTATGCGAACTAGCTCTATAAGCTCTGGCTAAAGTTTGAATTATGTTTTAATTCGATTACAAAAATACACTTTTACGATTTATAGTTGCTGAGCTACGCACGGGCGATAAATTTGATTTGCGTTTATAAACTGAGTTACATTTTGGGCATAAATCATTATAATATAGTAAAAGATAGAGAGAAAGGGTTATTGAGAGATAGAGAGAGCACTAGTTGATTAACTTCTAAGATTAAGTGTACAATTTGTATTTGCTGAACGCAAATGATTCTTCAGTATTTTCTTTTTTTTTTTTTTTTAAATAAAGCATGGCAAGTTAACACTAGATTAAATGAAACGCATTCGGGTACAACTCACAGTTGTATCCAGCAAGATCTTAAATTACTTTCTTCAGATATTTGTCTTATTAGTAAGCAAAATAAATCACTTAAATACAAACATAGATCGATATAAATTGTTCAATAAATAACATTAGAGCTTAATTTCAAGAGTTAAAAACTTTAGTTAGTTGTCGTATGCTCTGTAGTTAGATATACATATATATGCATATATATATATATATATATATAGCAAGATAGAGAGAGAGAGAGACAACGTAGTTAATACATATATATATATATCCTGTTTTTAAGTTACTAAGCGAGTGTGTCCTAGCTTACAACAAGCCTATTTATCTGTATCTGTATCTGTATTTGTATCTTGTATTCTGAGCTTTTGTGTTACACTTAAGGCACACACAAAAAGGTATCTATATTAAAGAGAATTATAAAGATTAGTAAGTTGACATACTTATAAAGTGGGGCACAATTGGAGTCAGTATTTGGTACCTTAAACTTTGCTTTCATTGTACTAGGTATAAACGTACCACAACAATGACAACGCAATGGCGAAGAGCTTAACGGTCATCTCTCGCATTACTCACCCGAACTAACGACGATATTTGCTGTTCGCGCTGGCACCAGTTGCCACCGATCCATTAGAAACATTTTTAGGCACGGGTCCAGAGGCAGGACCATTTCCACAGGGTGGCGGGGCTGCAGCATTGTACGGCGCATAGCCGGGTGCACTTGGCTGCGGGTTGTCTATAAATGGAAAAGGGCTTGATACTTAAGCACAGGATTTCAAAGATCTCGCACTACTTACGATAGCTGCTGGGTGGTGCAGAAGCATAGGGATTCATGCGGTTGCCATTCATGTTGTTGTGCTTGGTTGGTCCGCCACCATAATTTTG
Source organism: Drosophila gaucha (assembly GCA_035045545.1). Lineage (NCBI taxonomy): Eukaryota > Metazoa > Arthropoda > Insecta > Diptera > Drosophilidae > Drosophila > Drosophila gaucha. Next base: position 844,469 of record JAWNOY010000129.1, read on the forward strand.
TTGATAGCCGCTGCCAAAGTTTGGCGGTGGTTGCTGCTGTTGTGGTGGAGGCGGCTGATGGGGCGGTGGACCCTGTGACACCGGCATAGAACCAGGTACGGGCGGAGCCCCAGACGGCGGCATATTCCAATTGCCCATCGCTGGTGGCGGTGGACCATTGCGATGATGGCTTACAGGCGGTACGCCTGGTGTAGACGGCTGTATGTTTGGCGGACCGCCCCACTGATTGCCATGCCACTGCTGAGCGCCTGGTGGTGGTGGCGGTGGTGCATTCCAGCCATTCTGAGCGGGTGGATAAGCGTTCCAACCATTCATTTGAGGCGGCGGCGGCTGTTGATAATAGGGCTGCATGGGCGGCGGTGGCCCCCAATAATTGTAGTTTGGTGGGGGAGCAGTCATGGGTGGTGGAGGCGGTTGATGTTGATACGGCGGCATTTGCTGTGGCGGAGGCACTTGGGGACGGTACCCAGTTGGGGGCATGTTGGTCTTAGGTGGCGGCTGCTGCTGCGGCGGCATCTTGTTGCCGTTAGCTGCAGCGTTCTGAACAATTCTGTCTTTCTTTTCCAAATTGTAAATGGACTTTTTGACATCGACTAGCACATATTTAATAGAGTGCTGTCTCTGAACTGTGTAGGAGAAAATTGACTGTCATGAATTGCATTTATCAATTGAATTTTATTAGACTTACGTATGGCCTTGTCCACGGCATCGTAATCATCGAATTCGATGAAGGCAAAGCCTCGACGCTTGCCGGTGGTTTTGTCTGTGAGCAACTTGACGGAAACCACATTACCGAATTGTAAGAAATATTCGCGTAAGCAATCCTCATCATGATTGTCCTTTAGTCCGCCAACAAAGAGCTTCTTAACCGAAATGTTTGTCTCTCGTGTTTCGCGTTCCGGACGCGGCAAAGCGCGCTTTGCCTCCACGGTTCTAGAACAGACCACACAGATAAAAACAGATAACAAATACTGAGATTAACTAAATTACATGTAATTATACGAAACATACTTGCCGTCGATGATATGCGGACGGTTCTCTTGCGCAGTATCTACCATGGCGGACTTTGTATAGGTAATAAAGCCAAAGCCACGTGAGCGCTTAGTGGCGGCATCTCTCATCACAACAACATCCACCACCTTGCCCCACTGCGAGTAGAATACTTTGAGGCTCTCCTCTGTGGTATAGGGTGCCAGGCCGCCAATGAACAGCTTGCGCAAGTGCTCCAATTCACAAATGTCCTGCAGGCCAAATTACAAAACATATTTGTATAGTTGTATGTGCGTATTGGTTTGCCAAAAAAGAGCACAGGTTTTTTTTTTTATGTACAACAGCGTTCGATTCCATGGAGTGAGTAGTGCAAACGCCGCACTTCTATTGATACTTACATCCTCGTCTTTAATTTCAAATATTTCGACAGCAGCTTCGTCTGAGGAATCCTCCAACTTGATTGTTTGCGCGTTGTTTGCCATATTTGGCTCACGTTTAATTAAAGTTTACAAAAAATGCAGAACCGCTGCTCATCAGACACGCACGCCAAGAAAAAGTTAAGGATGTGCAATATGTATCGTTGTACATGACTATCGATATTTCGATATTTTCGATAGCCGATTTTAAAATGCACATTTTTCGCAGCCCTAGTTTGTTTGTTGTTTTTATTACGTTAAGTCAAATTGTATTATTCCTAAACAAAATTTTATACTTATTTGGGTTTTAAAAAACCAGCAGCAATTTTTAATGCTGGTTTAACAAATGCAGTGAATTGAGGTAAGTGCATTAATGAGTTTGCTGCACGCTAAACCCGCCCCGTATGCAAAATACTGTGGCCATAGATAAGCATAACCAATAGTCAGTGCTGCGAGTTTTGACTTTTTAAAAGCTAAATGTAGCGAAAAAGGCCACACAAGAATTTTTGTAATGAAGCTTAGTTTATTTTATGCTGTTTTATCATTAAGATAAGCTTAAATTATGAATTCGCTTAAGTATTTAATTATTTAAAGCTGAGTTAATGCTAACACGAATTGATAAGCGTTGGCGGAGGCACTAAACGGCTGCGTCGCTGCTGCTGCTGCTGCTGTTGCTGTTGCTGTTGCTCAGGTTGCACATGGTGTTGGTGTTGTTGTTGGTGGTGGTCCTCGATGTCAACATAATTACCATTCGCACTGTGCACGTTATTTATGAGCGTTGGCCTTTCCTTGGCCAGCGGCGTGGGCAGCAGGGGCGGCATTGCCACAGGCGCTCCATAGTAGCTACTGCCTAGCATGGCCGCCGCTGTGCTGGTGGCTGGCGCAGCCGTCGCGTAACTCGTTTGTCCCATGATGGTGCTCATAAAACCATTGGCCACGACAAAGTTCCTGCAAATTGATTGTATCTGGTATTACATAAAATGAGCAACGTCGAACTGTCCACTGCCAAGCCCAAGCCCCGAATAGACCCACAAATTGTCTAATTGGCTCGTAAATGTCGTAAAATTAATTTCGTGTTAATTTTATGAGAGTACATCAATTAAACTTGTGACATTTCTTTGAATTACTTCCGTTGCAAAATATTTCCCCGCCCCCATTTCGGTATTCGAATTACGGCCTCACCTGTAATGCTGATCAATTTGCGCCTTCTCAATGCGCTTGTCCTTAGCCCGTCGATTTTGAAACCATATTTTGATTTGAGTCTCCGTCAAGCGCAACGTCTCCGCCAGCTCAAAGCGCCGACTTCTCGATATATACTCATTCCGATGGAACTCCACCTCCAGCCGCAGCGTTTGCTCCGTGCTAAACGTGGTGCGCTGTCGCCGCTGGCGTCCCTCCTTACGTCGCCGCCGAGCCACTGCCAAACAGAGAACAGATAATCAAATTGTTAAAGACTTCATCATAATCCACAACAATGGCTGGGCTTTATATATATGTATGTATGTAAGTGGGCCACACGCATACATGTCGCAGGCGCTAGAGCGAAATTAATCTTACATTAATAAACCATCAAATTGCCCTCAATCCTAACCACGCCAATGCATGTCTATGTGTGTGTATGAGCGCCCAGCTAAATGTCCTTGCGTGCGCACAAGTTAAACAAATAATTAACCATGCTGCTGGCCCCGTCCACTGCCTTTGATCGCGTTTGTAGCGCACATTAAAATGCATTTTACACGTGTTCCTAGACTGCCCATCAGTGGCAACCCCCTACCACCGCCCCCTCCTCCTTTCCTGTGCATCATCACATCAATTCATACTTTGGGCAATCTGAGCCGGGAAATTTTTAACAATGCCAACAGCTGGCTCCCATCCTACTATTGTTATATTCTGTGTACTCATAATTATACCCTTCCTTGCAGGGTATTTTGAGTTTAACAAGCTGTTAGCTCACATAGAAAGTTATAGATATTATAAAAAATAGCTATTTACTATAAATTAAATTTGTGCAAATAAATTGCAAAAATACATTTATCTCAGGTCTGAAATAAATATTTATTTATATTTATATAAATGCCAATGATAGTTTGTAAGATCACAAAACTAATCAACTAAATATATTATATATTAAATAGGAATAGTTAAATAGCAGTCACAATATAAAAATTTGTTCAAATCGTTAGGGTGTTTGCATTTCGGTGTGTCGCGGCGTCCGTTTATTATTTGTTTGCATTGTGCCTTAACGGTAACGTCAACCAAGCGCAAATTATGCAGAGCCACGCCCACTTTCACGATGCGTACTCCACTTCCATTGTCTGTCCGAGTAAACGTCGACTAATTGTTGTTGCTCGCTGCTCCCCTTCTCTCATTCTCTCTCTATCTCGTTCTCTTGCATTTACTATTGCGCGAAGCTGTAAAGTTTTCATTTGTGGGCAATTTTGTGGTGTGCGAGGGAGCGAGCTAATCTCTAGCTTTCGCCTGATTACCCCTTGTCTGACTAACTCGCAAAAGACTTAAGCTCTGCTTGCGGCTTATACTCGTATGTATATATGTATGTACATATGTATGTGTGTATATTTTTTTTAAATCACGTGTGAAATTCGATACGACAAGTGTCCTTTGAGCTGGCGCAAGTGTCTGCCAGTGTTTTGTTGTGTGTGTTTTTTAAGTTTCCTGTTAAGCTCAATTACAATGTTAATTTTTTAGATATTCTTTCTCTTCTTTTTTTAGCTAGCTCTCCAAGTGACATGCTTATTGGGGTGCCAAATAAGTGTTTATAAGCCTGATGGCTTGTAATATCATCTCCCCTTATCAATCTCTTGCTAAACCACTGTGGGTTCTTAATTTCAACATCACTTTTCATACTCATTAAAAATGAGTAAAAATGGGATTAACCGTTTCTTGATCAAGACGACGAGCTGAGTCGATCTAGCTAAAGGCGTCTGTATAAGCGCACCGATCCCTAAACTATAAAATCTAGAAACTTAATATTATTGTATATATGATATATATCCTCTCATAAGCACATACTCTTATAGTTGTCGGATTCTAGGCAGAGGATATGTCCTAGTCGTGCACTCCCGTATAGAAGACTCACACTTGTTTTTGCCGTTTCCCTTCTTCACTCCTTTTCAACGACCTCTAAGCGAGATTACCGCAAGTAAATGGAAATTTTTTCGGCTCAATGCGTTTTAATATTTTGTTAATTTTTTTTTTCGTATTCTTCATCTTAATGATTCCCCTCGCTCGCTCTATTGGCTTTCTTTCGCATTTACTGTTTTTATTTTTTTTGTTTCCTTTGCTTTTGCTTTAAGGGCTTGCCGATAAGTGCAACGATATTTAATAGCCTGGCTTTTGGCTTTTATTGCACAGCTTTTTTTGAAGTTCCTGCGGAACTAATTTTTTCTTTAATTTTAGTTTTTTATGCTAAGAAACTTTTACACCTGCTTGTATTTGGCGTGTGAAAAATCTTAAAGCTTCTCGCGGGATCAAAGATAGTTTCGTAATATTAATGCTCTGATATATATATGTATTTGGGTTTACATGAATCAATTATATGTTTATTGCGATTTGTTAATTGGAGAGATCAAAGAAGAGGACGAAAGAGAAAAGACATGAGCATGGCGCCAGTTTCATTCATGCATTCTTTGCATATGCAAATACCGCAGATCATAGTGAATTGCAATGTGCATTAATAGTGTCATCTCACTCTAACTTCCATATATCTGAACTTAAGTTATAATTGTGAAATTTTGCTCTTCACACATATTTGCGTATGGGTATACACATACAGATATACACACAGGCACACATTTAGATATATATATATGTACATATATATATACATATGTACATATTTTAACTTTATTTGTGACAATATTACAGATCAGATACCAATGCCTGCTACTCGTTGCCTGCTGGTTCGTGCCAGAACGCAAATAGCGACAGCTTTACAAGCCAGATATCTCGCCAGCAAGGACGCCTCAGACATTGAGGTAAGCCCTGCCTGACCGATCCATCAATCTATGCTTATCAATTTCTCATCTAGTTACCACCTGAACCCACTACATGCTGCATGTCCGGATGTGCTAACTGCGTCTGGGTGGAATACGCACTGGAGGTGGCTAAATTACTCGGCGACAACGACGAGCGTGCTCGGGAAATTGTCCTGGCTAAGATCAAAGATCCCAATTTGAAAATGTTTTTGGTCATGGAGCTGCGCAACTTAAAACAGTTAAAAGACAGCAGCTCAGAGGCGCCGGAAAAGAAACCCAAGTAGTTCAAAGTATAACATAAAATTGTTTAAGTAGCATAAATTAGTTCAAATACAATTTCGATACCTCATAACGTGATTTTTTATTCTATTTAATTTATTTAAGGACACTAGACTTTACTCTGCAATATACAATAGCAAATGTAAAATTCTTAACTTTTATAATAATCATAATGCAGAACTTATCAAACTTAAACATGGTGCCCGATCAAATAAAGTATTGATATGATCGGATTTGACAATGCCCAATGGGCGCACTGAAACTTGGTGATCATAGCTCTTTGGTATAGCTATTGGCTGTGAATATATTTAATTTTTGACCTGTAGATCTGTAGATTCTAGCTATAACAGCTCCCAAAGTTCCTAAAAATCTCAAGTTTTAATAATGCCAGGATGTATAATGCCAGAATTGCATAAAACAAATATACTCCTTTCACTTCGTGAACGAGTATAAAAAGTTTCTAAACGGATCATTCGAAGACAAGCACTCAAAATGATTTACTAAACCTGTTATCCACATAAGACGAGACATTGATGGTAGCCTGGATAATACATATTTTTAAAGCTCATATTTGATTATTCGATCGCAGTTTTCTAGGTTTCAAAAAATGTATTCTTTTCTGCTATCCATTTGAAAGAGTCTTAATCAGACTCTCCTATTAAGATCTTTTTAAAATTGTATGTTTAGAATCCTTTGTGATTAATCAACAGATCGTGAATATGCCAATGCTATACTTTTACAAATCGCATTCTTAAATGCACATTCAGGTAATATTCGCCAAAATAGACTTCTGTATAAAAACTATAGGATAGTTATTTTAATGTCAGGTACAAATGATTTAACTGGTTAGCAACTCAGAAAAAGCTTACTATAAAATGATATTTTCAGCATAAGATGCCAATCCTAAAGTGATTTTTAACTATGCCACACAAAAGTTAGAAAAGTCTTAAAAAATATTTTGACTCTATACTTAAAAAACCAGGAAAATTTGTACTATACATCTAATAAATGGTACATGTATATACAGTATATTTTAAAATATTTTTATATATTATACTATATACTTACGAAATGCTGAAAATCCTGCGTTAATTTGGACATCACTCGAAAAGGCAGGATATGGCAAAAGCGACGGGGAAGTTCCATTTGAAATGTTTCTATAGCCATTATAGTCCGGCGTAGGCGGTAGCAATTCATATGACGGAAAACTGTTTAATGACATGCGTTCATCACTTATCGAAATATCTGGGGAGGATGCGCTGCCTCCGTCGCTCTGGTAGGGCGTCTCGAGATGGGTGCCAACGTCGATGTCATCGTTCTCGCTGTTGTGCGTCCGTGTCTCGAGATGACCGTAAAGACGTTCGAAGAATTGACGCGGAGATGAGGGACGCTGTGGCGTGGGTAGTGTTGTCGTCTGTGTGGGTGTCGGTGTGGAGTTCGAGGACTTAATAACATTTTTCGCGTCGAGCGGTGTTGATTGGTTTTGCTGCAGCATTTTGTGCACCCGACTTCAACCGTTATTTGGGAGCAGCGGCTAAACTTATCACTCGAATAATCGACGTGCGACTGAGTCTGGCATTACTTCCGACTTTGCGGCTGACCAGTAGCAAGCGCCTTGGTCAAGCGTAGGCGCTTATCCTGCGCGTCTCAAATTATGCGCCGCATCAACAATCAACAAGAAGGTGCTTAAAATTGTCGGTAATAAAAAATATTAGCGCCACACCTGAGACAAATACGGCGTGTCGTTGATTGGTTGAAACTTTCACTGCAACCCCAGACAACTTCCGTTTTAGTGTGTCCCTTAAGGGTAGAAGAAAAGGATAAGCGCCGCCCACATCTACTGTCATAGCAGCTTGCTTCTTGTATAACGCTCAAGAGCTACTTGATATGTAACGTTACAACTGCATTTAAATTATGTAATGATTTTGAACTCCATTTATATCGGTTAATTTTCGAGCTTTAACTACAAGTATGGTATGATGAATATTTTTAAACCAATAAGCAAGAAGTTAATTATAATAATAAAGTTTATTTAATAAACACATATTAGGCGCCAATAATGCAGACGTGATTTGGTTTAAGCATCGCGTGAAATATCAATATATCGACCCACCCCTATGCACTATTCATCGCACAGATCTTGACAGCTATCGATATTCTAACATCGGCATTTACTGACATCGCTATATTACATTTTGGCTGCTCAATAAAATAAGATTTTAATTTCAACAATTTATCAACTTAAATATGTCTTATCAATTGTATCGTAATACCACGCTTGGCAATACACTACAAGAGAGCCTAGACGAATTGATTCAGGTGAGTACAGCAAACGCAACAAAAAAAATCTCAAGAGGCCGAGACAGCAGCTGCGTCGCAGTCACAGCCGCAGTATGTCAAATTACAATTTACTTACATTCAGAAATTTACCTGTATAAGTAAAAGTATTGCGTAGCTGCATTTGTATAATTATTTACTTAGCTTCAGATATGCAATATTATTATTAAGATCAGTTTTAATCGTATTTAATCATATTACAGTACGGACAAATAACGCCTGCATTGGCCTTCAAGGTTTTGCTGCAGTTTGACAAGAGCATTAACAACGCCCTCAACCAGAGAGTCAAAGCGCGAGTTACTTTCAAAGCTGGAAAGCTGAACACCTATCGCTTCTGTGACAATGTGTGGACCCTGATGCTCAACGATGTGGAATTTCGGGAGGTGCACGAGTTCGTTAAAGTCGACAAGGTCAAGATTGTGGCCTGCGATGGCAAAAGCGGTGATTTTAACTAACAACTAAAGAATTCAAATGGATACAAAATTTCAACGCATTATACTTTTTAAGTTTCTTAATAATAAGGTTGAGTTGGCTAATGTTGGCTGTACTGCAGCAATTCGGGGAAGTAAACTGTTAACACATACATAATATAATATGCTATGAATCGTTTTAATATCTTTCGAGCATACAGCATACAATATTGCAAATTTGTACAATTTATAATTAGTAGTTCATATTATAAGAAAAGCGTCGCATGACATTGACAATTGAAGATAACTGATCTGACCTATGCCAGATATTTTAAGATGCCTTAAGTCACATGTGTGAAGATTTTACACCTCACTTCTTGTTATTGTATTTATGCCCGCAAAATCAGCAGTCGAAAATATTATTTCTATATACAAACATATTTAAGTTGGCTATTTTGCTGACGAATTTCTTAACAATGATGTTTTTCTCATACATTGCATACAATAATCGTGTCAGATGTACCTTACACATTTGCATTTATAAATTCAATCAACAACGACCGTTTTATTAATAGTAAAATAAATACCAATTTAAATTATAAGATCGAATTTTTTACTATTTTAAATTTAACAAGCCCATGCAACATGTAATCGTTATTTTTCGATTAATCAAGATGCAGGTGCTTAAAGTTCCATTTGAGTATGTTCTACAACAGTCAAAATCGATAAATTCTGTTTATTAAGTATATGCTTAAATTAAAATTGATTATTACATTTTAGAAATATAAAATCATTGCAGCTTATTTTCGATGTTAAATGCAATATTATTAAAAAATGTAAACACATAAAAATTGTTGATAGCAATATCGATATTCTTAACATCGGACTGACTATGTAGACAATTAACATGTTGTTTTAATATATCGATATATTGCTATAAGGCTAACGTCCCTCGTTTCACTGTACAAAACGCAACAACAGCGCGTCGCGTTCGCACGGAGACCGCTTTGATAACAAATTTCAGATCTTTCGAAACGGTCAAAGTAATTTTATTGTATGTTGAAATTACAACTCTCAATTGTTATTATTCATTTAGAATTTGTTCGTGGTAAACAAATCAAAAGCTAAGCGCGAATGCATGTCACAAGCAAACTTGCGAAATGCAGAAAAAATTTAACTGCGACAAGTGAATTAAAGTGTAAAAATCTATGAAAATACGTTGTCAGCTTGCAAAAAAGTTGCTAAATAAATTGTTTTCGAAAAAGGTAAAAATACAGTTTGTGCTCGTAAAATCAAATCACTTGCCACTTGGCTTGAAGGTGTGCGTACATACATATGTACGTATGCATAAGTGTGTGCAAGCGCATGAATGTAGGTGTTGTATGTGGAATTATTATTTGCTGTTGTTGTTGTTGTTGTTGCTTCTGCTGTTGGGCTGACTGATCGCAAAGAAAACGGAAAAAGCAAACGCGTAAAATACAAAAGTGCACTCTTCTCCAACAACAGCGTGTGTTTATTTTTGTGTTTGATTTGAGCCAAAGCAACCAAGTTGCATATAACGGTGAATCAATAAATATTGTTGCTGTGGCTTTTGCTGCAAAGCCCTTGAAGTGTTGCAGAAAAAAAATTACCATCAGCTAACAAACAAACATACATACATACGTAGAATGCCGAAACAGAAGACGGAAAACAAAACGCAAACGAACTTTTTGTTGTTGTTGCCATTTGCTTTTTGCAACTAACTTAAACTGCATGATTAAGCCATATAAAACGTGAAAAACAAACAGTACTACAAACAATATAATAATAATGTACATATACATACAAGTATGCATGTGTACTGCGCAGCAATGTAGAATATAATTCTCTTCAATTTTTGTTTTTGTTTACTGTGCGTTTTGTTTTGTTATAAAATTTATGGCATTCACTTGTTTTCGATTGCGCTTTGTTTTTGCGTTACCGTTAGGCCTCTTATGAGTCCAATTGGACTGCCCTTAGTGAGAATACAAGAAAATAAAAAAAATATTTCGATATTATTAATCATAAAAATATTTTTTATAAAACTGAAAAACAAAAAGCTTAAATCAATAAATGAAAATAATAATTTTATTAAAATTTAACAAGGTTAAATCAGATACACCGCCAAAATTGATTTCCGTCGCATCAAAATCTTTACCTCAAAACTGGATTATAATAAATCCGTTGATATTGGAACGCAGCAGGAAAACAACTCTGGGGTAACCAACAAGATGGTCAAACGGTAGGTACTCACACACATGCATACATATGTACATGTAAGTATGTACATGTAGTATGTATGACAGTACTTAAGTATCTCAATTATTGTTTTATGATATACGATCCGAATGCGTTTTCTTATCAACATCAAGCGGTTCATTAACCCATTTGCAATTGGCTAAGAAATTAGCGCTCGCCAATGCGCAAATTCGTCGTTGACGATTATTTTTAGAATTATTTGGATTCAGTGGCTAGAGTCTGTTGAACCTGATAAAGACGAATTATAACGCAATTTATTATTGTTAATTGGAGGGGGGCTGATGTTGTAGGGTTGCTTTTAACTACGTCGCTGCTTGCATTTCACTGTTGTTTTTCCTTTATGTGGGCACATTTAGTGCTCCAACAACAACCCCCAACGCTTACAAAAAGAAAAAAAAACACCCCCTCGAGTGCAGCCACCACCAGAACATAACAGCCAACATCCAACAGCACCAACAACAGTGTTGACAAGCGGCGTCGCATAAATTTGTTGTGTGCGTTTGCCCAAAAATCAAAATGTAAAAACACAACAATAACAAGAACAACACGAACAGCAGCCGCAACACCGATGAAAATCCCAACGCGGCATTTGCTCAACGCATGCGCACTGGCGTCATAACAACAACAACAGCCGCTCCGTTTCTGTTTTGTCGGCAATTTCCTTTTCTACATGATTTTTTTTTTGTTTTTTTTCTTCATCGCTTGGGCATTCCAAAATAGCAGAACTGGGCAACACTGACAACGCTCTTTCTCCACCTCTGCCTGCATAAATAACTGCATACGCTGCGCTCTCATTCTCGCTCTTGCTCGTGTTCGCGTTCTATCTTTATGAATTTGTTTTTTTTTTTTTTGGATATTGTTATGTCTCTCACAGCCTCATGCTGTTATTTTCGACGTTGGCGGCGCTTTTCTTTTGCCTCTGACAATATTTACCATTACTTTGGAGCTGTTGTTGTTGTTTTTGTTGCAGTGGTCCTCGAGTCTTGCAGCAGGTTCTTGCAGTTGCATTTTTTACAGTTGCTTTTTCGATCGTCGCGCCCCCACACACACGGGCAGCATCAACAACAACATTTCGTTTCGTGTATTTTTGTCGTTTTGTTTTTTTTTTTACCTGCTGTGGTTGGCCTTTTGTTTTGACTAGGTTCATAGTAGTTTTGTTTTCTGCCTGCCCTGCTGCTCATTTATCGATATTTATCAGACTCAGTCTTATCGTTGAAGCTGTCTCGCTCCTGCGTAGACTTCCTGTTGCTGTTGCATGTGTTTACCTGATGCCGACCTGTTCGCCTGGTTGTTGTTTTTTCTTTTGCTGCTGCTGCTGTGCTTGTTCTTGCTTGTCGATCGCCTCTCATCTCTCTTTACTTAACAAATCTTCAGCCTTGCAGGCTTTCATGCATACACACATACATCCATATGGACGTAAGTGTGTATGTGTGTTGCTGTTGTTGTTGTTTCTGCAGATCTCGCTGCCTGCGCTGTTTTGTGTATTGTGTTTATTAAATTTTCTTTTCTTTATACGATACTTATATACGCATACATCCATGTGTATGTATGTACATACATACATATGTATAGATTGCATGCATGCAGTTGCCCGTACGGCAGGCAACGTTGCCCTGCTTGAAAATTTATTTGTCTGCACGCCATTATCCATTATGTATGTATGTATGTATGTATGTACATATGCATGCATTTCAGTATGTATGCATTTATGTTTGTTTGTGTTGTACGTCTGTCTGTGTTGGGGAGTGTCTGCGTAGTCAATGGATAGGCTTGCCTGCCCCCTTAATATCTCTCTTTCTCTCTTTCCCTCTCTCACTCTCTTTCTGCCGCTGTTGTTGCTGCTGCTGTTTGTTCTTTTCATTTCATTTTGGCGATTAAAATTAAATTTTAATTCCGTTGTTGCTGTTGTTGTTGCTACTCTGTCTGCTTCTCTGTTTTATTGGACATTGCTTTGTTTCACGACTTCCTTGTTGCCTGGCTGCCAATCTATGTGTGTATGTGTAACCATACATACATACATACATATGTATGTATGTGTGAACGAACATATATTAATGCCCCCCTCGCTGCCGTTCACCTTCAGAGTTGAGTATGCTGTAAGCCTGTTGCGCTTAGCAATATTCTCTTCATTTGTTAAGTGCAAATTTATTTATGAAATAACCCTAACACGCACTCACGCACACACACTCACATACGCATAATTAACCGTTATTATTCATGTTCATGATTCATGTAGCCGTTTGTCACTGTTTCGGCCCCCAAGTGAGGCTTTTGTCAAAGCGTGGGAGAGACACAAATGTATATATATATATGCACGTTAAATACGCGTACTCACATACGCGTACTTAACTAAATTTTCACACTATTTTTTTTTTTTTTTTTTTAATGTTAATGTTTCCCAACCACACATACTGTGAGTTAAAAAGTATTTGCTCAGTATATTTTTAGGAAAATATCAATTTTACAGCGAATTCGCGGAAAATTAAACTTAGACAAAGACTTTTCGAGAGTTGAAAGTCCATTCTGGAAGAGTTTGAAAATTGAATTTTTATGTGGATCAATGGGTGTTCTTACATTTCAATTTTTTTAAATAATTTTTGTATCGTTCAGTAGAATTCAAATTAAAAAAAAATTAAACATGCTCATACATACAAACGAAAAGAATGCAAAGCCGCAGGAGACATGAAACTTACTTTAGTCTATACGCATTAAGACCAAAGGAAACTCGAGAGTTTGTAAGAATCATATTTTAATTTTTACAGACTTAAATTGGAAATTTCTAGCTATTATTATTTTTAGAGAGTTTTTCAAAGTAAAACTTGATCGCAAATAGTTATCTGTTCAGTTCAGCGAATAGTTCTTCAAGCAACAGTCAGGATTTGGGAGCTAGTACTGTAATTGTTACAGACATAGCATTGGATGCCACATTATATTCGAATATATTTTAAACAGATCGCTCTTATAACTATTTAGTTAATTATGAATGCAATTTGCAATATGGGAGAGCAGTGGCGTTGATAACAGGATATCTGCTGGTCAGACACACCCGTCCCTTACTAGTTAATACATTTTCCTGGAGTAAAACTGACAGAGCAGGGTCAGCAAATTTAACGCTTGGGTTTTGCGTGGCAGACAAAATGAGCTTTATAAGTTGATAACAGACAGCAGCAGCAGCAACAAATATATAGAGGCACAGAAAAGAGAGAGAGAGAGAGAGAGAGACAGAAAAAAGTACATTTGAGAGCAAAAACAAAAACTAAAAATAATGCGAGTTAAGACACGTGACATGATTTTAAGGCTGTATGCACGTGGATTACGAGTGAAGTATATTTAATGTGTGTGTGCATTACTGTGATAAGAAATAAAACGTCAGCAGGAGGCAGCCTTTTAGCAGCTGCCACGCTCAACCAAAGCAAATGCCAACTGAAGCATTTGCAAAAGTAAACAAAATATTAAGTAAATTTATCAACAGTCGCCTTGTCTCGGCCTACAAATGCCAACGCTCACAACAGTTAAGCCTTGTCTGACCATCATTCCCCTTCCCTGCGTAGATGTCAAAGTTCACTGTCAGGGTAGCTGTAATATTGGCTGCTGACCGAGCTACAGTTCAAAGTTCATGTAGTGCATCTTTTATCAGCGCACATCTCAGTCATAGATTGTTGTTGTTGTTGTTGCTGTTTTGTTGCTGGGCGCCAATTGCCTTTGCGTGCATTGCCATTTGAACCCAACTCGCAGCTCAGCTCAAAGTTTGAGATAAGCCAAAAGATTTTTCACAGCTGCCGCGGGCGAGCTGTTTGACCCAAATAGGGCAGGAGCTGATTTTGTGCCTTTTAGCTGCTTGCCAAGTGAAAGTTTTTGGTCAAATTGCTGATGCTGTTGTTGTTATTGGTGTTGTTGTTCGTGGCCATTTTAAGCCATTTACAACAATTTACGACAAATTTGCATCAGGTTGGTAATTTGTGCTGTGTATACGTGTGTGTGTGTGAAAAATGAAAGTGAAAATAGAAATGAAAAATTATTTTAATAGGCGATTGGGTCGTTAAATGTAAAGTTTGATTTACCCAGATTAAACCAAAATTTTAATGTGTGCATGTGTGCATATGTGTGAGTATGTGTGCCTGTGTGTTCGACAATTCCGAGTATTAGGGATTTGATAAAATGTATGGGTCAAGCATAAGAAGGCGTGGTAGACCCCATAAAGTATATACATATATTATAGTTCAGGATCGACAGTTGAGTCTGTCTGTCTGCCTCTTTGTATGAACGTATATACCCGTAAAATTTTAGTTCAAGTTTGTTGTGAGCAACTGACAACTTTTTTCATATCCATAAATTCGAAAAAAAAAAAAATAGATAGAAAATTCTAGTTTTTTGTGTTTTAAAATATACATTGGCCAAATTTGATAAAAAAGACTACCTTCCAGTATACAATATAGAGTTCTACAATTTTAGAATACTTGAATATACAGAAGAATCCGGTTATGACGACTCTGCTTATAGCGTTCGTCCGGTCATTGCGACGAAAATTCGATGACTTGGTTGGTCCCCATACAAACCTATATGAAAGGCATCCGCTTAGTACTTTTTAGTATGCCGCTTTTAGCGACAAACCGCTTATATTTTTCACAATTCAACCGGCTATTGCGATGTGCCGAAAAAAATACAGGGAAATAATAGCAAAAAATTGAAATCAAACGACTCTGTTAGAAATGATTATGATAATAATGATAATAATTATGTTTTTAACAAAAGAACTCCTTTTTTATTTTAAAACCTACTATATGTATTTTTTGCTCATTTCTGTTAGAGCGTCTTTCGGGTATAACGACGTAAAATCGTCGGTTATAAACGGATTCTACTGTATTTTATACAAAGTATATATCTATAAATCTACTAGTATTTAAATATATTCTATGAATACAAAATACGCTTGATAAATTTGGAGGCTGAGCACCTGCAGGATATGCGCGTCGCTAAGTTGCAGCTGCAATGAAAAAGTTGCACACATCCTGGGTTGGGGGAACAACAGCAACGTCACGTCGCTGTCATTAATATGGGAAGCTTCGCCAGGATACAGTCGCCGCGACTTGTCTGCGTGAATCGGGTTTTGGGCGCAGGGCGAGGGGCGAGGTGGAAGATGGGGACAGTGTGGCAGGGCTCTGTTTGCAGCTTTTTGTGCAGCATTTGACCTTAATTCGCTGGTGGCTGGCACATTGCGCCTTAAATACATACACGCAGCTGGTGTGTTCTTTAAGAACTTGCTGCCTCTGTTGCAAGTGTTTCCGGTTTGCCCTCCTTCGGTCCGAGCGTCTTGCATCCTGCCAGCGTCAAGCGTGAAGCGCCAAGCGCCTTTTGTGCTCTGGTAGTTTGCTTGAATACAAAGCGCCCGCAGGAAAGTGAAAGAGCGTGCCACAGACGAGCAGAATGATGCGGACTGCAAGTTAGAGGTTGCAGGATGTGCAATGTGTGGCATTGCCCGCAAAGTCTCGCTGTTTGCGTGTGTATATGTGTGTTCATGTGGGGGTGTGTTTGCCCCTGGGTCATTGCCCTCACTTTATATAGCTCGTTGTCTCAAATATATACTCTATAAATTTTCTTAACTTATTTCTGTTCTTCTTCTTCTTCTTTTGCAGGTAAGTTCCGCCTGTGAAACTTCTAAAAGCTACTTCAAACTTTAAATCGGTCTTCATTATTGAACGTCGCGTCGCGCTGGAGCCCACACAAAACTTGTGAAGTTTAAACTTGGCTTAGCTTGGTTTTATACTTGTTCAAGTAGTGAGTAGAGTATATTCATTTTGGAGACAGAGAGACTATTTTGATAAATTATTAAGATAATTTGGTGATGTTTACTAGATGCTTCATAAATAAGGATATTTGGCTCCTAAAAATCAAGTAGTATATGGACTAACCAATGTCAATTTAAAAATCGATCAACGAGTATTGTGAACTCGGTTACTCCCGGCAGCAACGTTCTGGCTTGTTTTGTCTTTGCGGGTTTGAAAACTCATTTGAAATAATTACATCGCATCGCTCAATTTATACTTTATTTTTTGCAAGTTTTACATTTTTGTTTAAACAATTACTTTCCCACACACAGCAAAAAATAATAAGAGGCAGACAAAATTTTCAGAAATGACAAAGCACCAAAATGGGGAAATTCCTAGCCCACAAATAAAGACAAGAGACATAAGTATGTATGTACACATATATTGTTTTCTATGTCAGTTATAAATATGTATGCTCAAACATTGTTGAATTCATTCGGCTCGTTGGCGAGGTTGTGGGCTGTACTTTGTACCGGCAATAGGTGTGAGAGTAGGTGCAAACGTGTGTGGGGTATTTGAGCAAGAGCTCTTGGAGCACCTCAAATGACTGAAATTGGCCTTGTGTATGCTAGTGTGTGTTAGGTGGGTCTCCTTGTACAGTTAGTTGACCGAATTCAAACATTGAATCATGGGAAAAACTGAGATAATGCTATCTGACGTGTAAGAACTTAAAGCTAATAACAGTTTCTCAGCAGGAAATATGCTCAAAAATAATTATTTTCATATGCGATTTGATTAGTTTAGCATGATATGAATATTTATATGTCAATAGCACAAAACTGAAATGAAATATATAACAATTTCCTGATTGCATTAAGACATACATAGTTACAAAAATACTTATTTATAATTGATATTGATAAACAAAAGCAACTGATTTTCATAAATTATTTTAGATTGGCTGTTCTCAATTTTTATTATTATGCAGTCAAGCAACTTTGTACATAATATCAATATTAATAAGCAACATAGGAAGTAATTGTTTAGACTAGAAGCTGTTTAGGCTTTGTGACTTTCTTTTCACTATTTGAATATATAGAATTCTACTTAGAAACATGCCAATTGATTAACTCTCTCAAACTATATTTTATAAAAAGTTTACACTTCAAACAAAACAACTAATTAATCTACTAAAAAATTGCAAAGAGTTCCTAAAGTTTTCCAAAGCAGTCATCAACATTTTTTTTCTCAAATTAAAAGCGAACTAATTGAATTTCCAATAAATTAGATTTACTTTTTCTACTTGTTCAGAAAGTAGGAAATAAAAGGCAATGGTTTTTGTGGTGTTATGGAAGATAGAGAGCATAAAAGCAAAACAATTTCTTAAGATCTGTTAAAGAAATTAATGAACGTTATCTTCTAACGAGCATTAAAACAGCAGAACTAACTTAATAATTAATAATTAGACTGATTCATAGGACGGATATAGCGTTTAGTACTTGGATGCTAAAATCTTAGTCAACCGGATGTTGTCACCTACATATACATACATACGTAATTCGTGTTGATCAACTTCTCTGGTGAAGCTGTTGGTAATTATAAATACTGAGGAACAAGATGCCTAGGGAGAGATGGGGTTTCCCCCGTTCAGCTTATTCGTTAAGTTTGTTCTGGTTATTATCGCCAAGTTGGTTGGATGTGTTAACCTCATTTGTTGACCCAATTAATCTGTTTACTTGCATAATTTCCACGTTAGTTGGCGCGTAATTGCATTTGTATGTGTGTGTGTGTGTGTGTGTGTGTAAAATGCGCGTTACATTTCGAACAATTTTCGAAGTGCAAACAAAGTTGATGAGCCAACCGCCGACGACGACCAGTAAAGGCGTGCCTTTGGTTTTTGGCTCGTGGTTCGTAGAGTGTGTGTAAGGCCTCTAGGTGGGAGGCAGAGGGGGTTTGATTTGTAACTACAGACAGGCGAACTCACACACCATACACACTCAAACACACACACTCAACGCTTGATAACTATCATTGTGGCTTTTATTGGGCGTTATTGTTGCGGTTGCTGTTGACCCACATTTTTGCCAATATGTTGCACAGTTTATGCTACTTAACAGGCCATCCCCACTAGCAGTTGAACAGCAAAAGGTTCCCATTTTATTTATTTAAACTTTTGCTGCTGCGATGCGTCAATACAAAAGTGGAGCAAGTACATAGGATTTCATATATTATTTATTTCAATTACATGTGTCTATTCTAAGAATAATATAGGGATATATAACCCTAATATATCGTAATGTAAAATACCCTAACTTACATTTGTATTAGTATTTGGATTGTTATTTTTTGAGAAAAGTTATAATAAGTTATAATATGTAGTAACTCGAAACTTTTTGAAATGGTAACTATAGATCGTCAAGTTCTATATATGTATATATATCTTAAGAATAGGTTGCTGTAATAGTCCCCATTTTCAACATATTCCGACTTTTTCTTTCACATATTTTAAATCATTCCTTGTCCTTGTTCCTTGTCTAGTAAACAGCGAAGAAAATCACTTTGAGCCAAATGACAAACATAAATAATTTATTTTGAAATATGTCTAACACAAAGTCGTTTCTCTTGTTCGATGCCATTTATCATGAAAATGTTCAGTTTTAGAACAATATGTAATAAGAATAAATGGAGGAAAATGAACATATATAAAATTTTCATCTAATATATATATTGCATATAAAACGAAAAATTTTAAAAATGCTGAAAATAATATGATTATTTAAAGGTCAGATAATTATAATTATAATAATAGTGCGTACCTTAGACGTACAATAAATAAGATTTTCTCTTGTTAGACACACAATAAATTGAAGGATAAAAAGAAAATTAAGTTCTCAGTGTAAAGATTGCTTGATTGGCCTCGTTTTCAAGAGTACTATATAGAGAATAATATATATGTACATTGAAGTATATTGATTACCCGACATATCCAAGCAGCTGCCTGTGTTGACCTTTACAAAGATAACGCCTTTTCAAACCTCACTTTGGATGCTGCAAATGGAGGTGCAGCAGATAGTCGCGTCATCGTCGAGACTCATTATATTCAACTCTCAATTTAATGCAAAATGAAAAAACATCATCAAATTGCCTCAATTAACTAACAAATTGTTGGGGCAGATCAGTAATTAAAACACGAAAATGCTTTTATTTTAAGCAACCATATAAAAAACAAACAAAATGTTTCGCGTGAAACCGGATTATATATTCCCATTAGCAACAATGTGTATGTGAGTAAAAGTTTTAATTGAAAATGGAAAGACGTTGTAGTAAGCAATATTAAATTTAATACAACATGAAAATGTATATACATTGTGAAATGTCGTATCGGTTTTTAAATATTACTTCAGAAACACACAAATTAAAAAAAAAATCTTTATACATAGTATTTGACCCATTCAATTTAAAGTTTAAACTATTATGCATATTATTGTCTTGGAAAACAATTGTAAATTTTAATCTTAAAACCTTTTTTAAAGAATTATTTTAAAATATTAAAAATATATCTCTGTTTCTTATTTCAATTTTTCTTTAGAGAAAACAAATATTGTATATTATTTAAATAAATAACATGGATCAGTTATTCTTTAAGAAGTATAATGAAATATGAATATATCATAAGTATATAAACATATTTAAATGTGAGATAAGATTTGTAAATTTATAGCTAAGATTTATAAATATTAATCTATATAGATGTGTACATAGATATTCCATGATTATGGTTAATTTTACGTATAGAAAAAAGCTTTAAAACTAATACAAATTGATGGCGCTGTACTTCATTATCGAATCAAGATGATCAAAATGAAGTGGTAGCTCATTATTACCGCAGTCGTTTTATTGATAGTTTTTAGCTGCATAAAAACGATTAAATCATAGAAATGAAAGAAGAAAGGAAAATTAAATTAAAGGCCAGCAACGCATGCGTCATAGATGGAAAGAAACTGGTTGTCTTGCTGCTCGATGAGGCAACGTTGCTGTTAAGCTTTCAGGTGTGCCCAGCTCCACATTCACTCTCTCAATTACACATACAGAAAGGTAGAGGGAGAGAGAGAGAGACAAATAGTGGCTCTCGCTCTCTCGTTGGCTGCATGAAAGTGATGCCGCCGTAATCGTCGCTTGGCCTTTGTCTTTGGCTTTGGCTTTGTCGCCGTCGTTGGCTTTTTGCACTGATTATGGCAATTGGCGCTGCAAACAATGCGAAAATGAAAAGCTCGACGCAATAGCTAAAGTAATGTAAAGAAATGCAACTTGTCTTGCTCTGTTTGTTGGTTATTGTTGTTGCTGCAGTTGCTGCTATCGCCTTGAGACTGTCTGCTGTGCTGTGAGCTGCTGTGAGTTCAGCGTCTGATTATTGACGACGTCAACAGCACGTCGCGTCGCCAAAGTGTTGTTGACATGGCCGCTACGCTGCGCTTGCTTCCAATTGTATCCATAAATCCATGCAGTCAAGGTGCAGCCGCAGTCGCAGTCGCTGCCAACATCTCTGCTGGCTGTGTGCACTGCACTTGTCAACTGAGTTTGCGGCTTCAAAGCCGATTGGCTACTTGTCATGGAAGCTGTGTGTGTGGCAGCCAGCTGACCATATGTGTGGTGCTTCCAGCATTTGCAATACAAATCCCATACATGAGAAAATGTAATTGCTTTTTTTGCTTTATCTTTTTTTTCTCAATGCCCATGACAATTACGATATGAATTATCTGCACGCTTTGGCGATTTGAGAATTCATTGAACAATAGAGATACGAACGGATAGTTATGTTTGATTATTGGGCGTAGACGGGCGAAATGCGACTTTGAAATGTGTCCATGTCTATCTGTCAAGTGTTGTGTCATGGATTTAATTAGATTTGTTCCATTTGCTGTGTTTCGAAGAGAAGCGTAACCTCCAAAAATAAACAACTCATAAAACTTGACGCTCTCCGATTTATGTGACATATTCGTTCGTTCTCCATGCCGCTAGATAAGTTCAGCGATACGAGAATTTATGGTCTATAATTCGGGGAAACTATATGCTTAATGAATTTTGCATTTATTTTGTTCTACATTGAAAGATTCTTGAGTATTTCTGTACTGTCATCTACAGAAAATTGATTCAGATATTGTTGCCTGATTTGGATAATGAATTTCATATCGAATTAGTCAATAATGAATTACATTTATCTACAACTTGCAGTCAATAAAAATGCTAAATAATTTTATTATGTACATAATCATAAGAAATAAGAATTTTCTTCTAATAAATACAAAAAAATTTAACCTTGTAGGCTTTATTTATTATTATTTTAAAATACAAAAAAATTATATCGTCATCAATACTATAGTAAATTTGATAAGCCATATTTTAAAATTGGGTCTGTTCTCTGAATGTTAAGATAGTTTGCGATTGTTATCGATATTGGTAATATCCGTAGTTAGGAATCGCGTAGCACAGCGGAAACATGCTCCAAAACTAAAAAATGCTTTTCCAAATTCCAATTCAAATACTTATATTTGTGAAAAAAGTTTCTAACAACCTGCCTTGGGTATTACTTTTAGTTTCTTATGTACTTGGGGGCAAGCAAACATTTTCGTAGCTTTGCGTCAATATCCGTTCCAAATTCGGCAACGGGCAACAAAAGAAAACAAAATTGAAAGTGCGCTATGGTAAAATTTCATAATGCTTTTCTAACAGTACCGTTCGGGCGCGCCCAGGTCCTCCCTTAAATGAAAGAAAGAAAATAAGCTCGAGTACACTCATGATAACCTTTGGCATTCATTCAACGTAATCGCATCAACAATTTCTTGGCATTTCGTATATCAGCCGTCAGCCTTGGAAAACTAGAACGGAACTGGAGCCTTAAGAATGTAAAACGGTTCTTGCATTAGCAAAATTGAAACTGCAACAGCAGTAGAAGCAGCAGCAAGTGCGACAAGAAAAGCAACAAAAATGCCATTCAAATCTATCAAATAAGACAGCAGGCAGTCAGCCTTCAATGGGAATAGCAAGTGCGACAAGAGCAGCAATAATATTGTGAGTTAAATATTTTAAGCATGCCAGCGGGTAGTCACTGGTTGGAGCCGCCAGTGGGCGCCACTTCAAAGTACTATCTGGGAACAATTAAATTTATGACTTTGCTTAAGCGAGCGGCACCTTTTGGCATTTGCACTCGGGTTTGAGATGGAGTGGGCGTTGGTGCACTTTGTGTAAGTGTCAACTATTCTATTTTTGTTATTACTAGGTCACCTTACGGTTTTGGAGGCTGAACTTTGACAGCTCTGGAATAATTTCTGATATGTCACTTGTCGCCTACTTCATTTCATACAGAGGTGAGTTGTTGTCGTTGAGAAATGTTTTAGCAAATTGCTGGGTGGCAACTTCTCAGACGTGTTTTGGTTTCACCAACTCAACTAGAAACTCAACCCCTTTCTGTCAAGATGCAGGCGACATAAATGCCACAAAACACGTAATGCTAATGCTATGCAGCAGAAAGGGCATAGGCAAGACATAATGTCGTCGGCCGGGTTAGCTGGAGCTTGGGGTGTTGTGGCTCTTATGAACCGCGCACAGAGGCGGTCTTGCAACCCGTGAAGCTCTGTGACATAATCGGCACAGTTGCCTTGGTAACAACTGTTTCGCAATTTAGCGTTGTTGTGGGTCTTTACGTGGGTCTTAGGTTGACCGACAAGCTTCTGGGAATCGTTGCTATTTTTACACATATTTTTCCACAGAATATCAAACAATTTTGGCTTAAAGCATGTAAACGTAACTTTTCCGATTTGTGTAAAAGCAATTTCCTAAAAAAAAGTTTAGGGGTGGTTGTACTTTTTTTAACAAAAATTAGTTCTCCCAGTCTTTTATTAACTGAATTTTCCTTTAAACTATTAAGAAGTGTAGAATTTATCTCTCAAGTAGACGATTATTTTTATTACTGCTCTTTTATTTCTTTAATTCTGTGAAATTCAACAAACTTCTAAAAATCCACAGTAATCTAGATTTTACCTTCAAGTAGAGAGAGGCTTAATGTAATTTAGAACTAACCTTTTTAACAGTATAAATGTCCGTTTCTTTTAGGGTACTCAGATAACGTTTGAAACAGATTTTCGTGGGTTAACTTAAGTCTGATACATTAAACTGTTTCAAAAATGGCAAACAAATATCTGGTTGCACTGATACGAATCAACTACTGATAAAATTATTATTGGTGTAAATAATATTGCGAATACTTTATAAATATTCTAACCTATTAAAATTTTTTTTGAAAATTGATTTCCTAAACTAAACTTTGATTTTCCACTTAAAGCTTAACTCTTCTGAATATTTGCGCTTATTACACGACGTCGGGTCAGTTCGTGACTGACCCATAATTGCGTTTTTAGCGTAGTGACCTTTGACATTTGTCATATTTGTCTGCTTTACTGCTTGCTTCTGGCTTAGTTTGATTTGATTGAGATGAGCTGTACTTCAAGCAAATGGCATCTAATGCTGTCCGTGTCTATGAGCTAAACAGATATACATTTGTAAATATGTATATAAGATATATGCATATATAACATATATAGCAAGGGTTTGACTTGGGATTTTACTGAATAACAGCGGGGCATGTTCATTTTTTATGGCTTTATTTCAATTCGGCATTAATTGGCGCACGAATTTGCGAATGTTGTTGCTGTTGTTGTACTTATACTCAAAATGTATTTCATATTTGTTGCTTTCCTGCATATTTATGGCTTTCGCTGGCCCGCGAGCGTAATCAGCAACAGCAGCTGAAGTGGTGAAGCTTTAGAGCTGGCTTGAATTTAGTTGCACCAATTGCGCATGTAGACGTGAATGTAGATGTGGATGTAGCTGGAGCTGGAGCTGGAGCTGGAGAGCCATGCTTGAGTGACGAGCGCTGCGGCTGACTGCCTGGGCTTGGGCTAGGTTTGGCGGGCTATGCAGATTGCCGGCTGCGATTTTTAATGCACAATCAGCAACAACAACAACTTTTTGCTACGTGACGAATTACGTGCAAAATGGCAAGCTAACAAAAGCAAATGCGGCATCTATATAAGTCTGCATTCTGCAGTCAACTACACAGCTGGCCATATCTTTTATATCAACAGCTAAAATCTCGAGAAAAACAAATGTTTAAACAAAAGTCATTAGAAAAAACAAAATAACTTTTTTCATATTCTTTCAAGTACAACAAAATATTTAAGAAAGAATTTGTCGTAAGATTCTGTTATCTAAAAAGTCCGGTTGTTATCAGTTGTGGGAGAATACGTTTTTTTTTCATAAAATCTGTACCATTATCAATCAATCACTATCGATGCTTTTTTAATGCCAAGTTTAGTTTACGATAACTTTTATTTGTCCAATGTCGAGTTAAAGACCTGAGAGTCAAATACATCTCTAATGCGTATATTCTGAAAGCTGTATTGCTAGTTGATGCCAGCTCCCGATAGTCACGTAGGCCAGTTGGCTGTTGTTATGCCAAATATAATTGTCTCCGCCATATCTCTGGACTCGCATTCTCTCTGTTGTTGGCTCTCATTCTCTATGTTCTTGTATCTCTCTGTCTCTCTCTATCTCTTTGGGCACGCATGCGCTGCGAATATACACAAGCATAATTTGTAATCAAATCGCAATTTTGGCCAGAAGATCAACAATCTTTGCTGCGCAGCAGTACGGCTTGGTGTGGTTCAGTTAGGCTCGGTTTGTTGAGTGTTCCTGGCCAAGGAGCTGGATGGCTGGCCCAACTGGCTTTCAGGTGAAATTGTGTGCAGCGTAACATATTATTAAATTGGCTTGATTATGGGCATGAACAGAGCAGCGGCAACAGCAACACCAGCCAGCAGTCAGCACTCACAGTCCGCCTAGGCTGCGGTGGGCGTGTTCTATGGGCACAAAATTGAAAAAAAAATGGAAGAAACCAATTTTTAGTCGACTCGAGCGTTTCCTGTCGTGCCATGCCGCTGCTGTTGCTGCCCTGGCTGTTCCACTCTAAGCAATTAAAGTGTGTAAACATGGCTGAGTAAGCCGAATTGACTGTCGGAGTGGCAGACGTTTGGCCATAAATCTTCCAGCCAAGCCAAAAATAGAGCCATGCCGGCTCAGCTTTTCGGGCATCTCGCACGAAAGTGCACCGCGGCGATAAAGACCTAAAATAGTCGGATACGAAATAACAACAGCAGCAACTGCAGCGAAGCAATCAATAAAAGTTTATAAAAAAAAGGTCTTGAGCGCATTTGTGATTGATCTACACAAAGAAGCACAAACACACACACACACTCACACACAGAAATAGACTCATTCCCCAATGGGGGCCTATGTAGGTCATTACTTGGTTCTTTACGCCTCGTCGACCCAACTCAATTTTATATATTGATAATGGCTGCTCTGATAAAGTTTCCATGCCCGTTCTACTTTCGACTGCCAGCAGAATATATACTCCTAAGTCTATAAATATGTTTTCAGTTTTTCATAGAACTATGCCTCTATGCATAAGATTCAGAGATTTGGATCTAGATTCTTGTCATTTTCTGTGTTTTAGATTGCCTAACCTGGCCCCTCAGTCGCATATATTATTTTATTACAGGTTTCTTGTTGCTATTATTTCATAATGGTTTTCGGTCACGCATCTGAGACGACAAGCTTATAACATTTCGCTTTTTGCTTTTCCTTTGCAACTTGTGCAACATTTATAATTGATGTTCACTCGTTTTCTTTCTGTTAAAGCTAATGTGCAACAATTATGTCACCTGCTTTGTTTATGTGTTTGTTTAAACTTTTTAAAATCCCAGAAGCTTTTACTTCCGTTTGGGGCCTGAAGAAAATGACTTAATTAAGTGACTTTAACTACGGAGCACAGCGAACCAAAAGTGGCCAACACCCACGCAATAAATTACCAACTGGCTCATGAAATGAATTTGGTTTGATTGCTTTTTTTCTCATTATGCACGATACCCATTAAAAAAGGGTAAGAAGAGTATAATGCATGTATGCCATAATAATTGTGTTGATCTGGTCGAGATATAGAGTTTCTAGAATTAAAATAGTTTTATATAATATCGATATATATATTTATTATTATTTTAATTTTTTGATTAAAATCCTCGAATAATATACACAGGTTAGGAATATTTTTGAATGTCCTTTTCGCATATGCATAAATAGAATATTGAATATAATGGGCATCTTCTAGTCAGCTATTCCCGAACAGAGTATTTTTTTTTTGCTTTTACATTTTTCTGTTCGCTGTTTGTTTGGAGTTTTTGTGTTGCCATTTTCGGGATAATGAGTTTAACAACCTGTCGCCAGTTATTTTACAATATATCATGGTATAATGTACTATTCAAATAATGGTTTTCATTAACGCTGTTCATTATAGTAGCATGACAGCCTGAATAGAGCTTTAAGCCACATAACGCATGTAGATGGCGCTCTACTAACCATACAAAAAAGAACGTTCGTATGGTTTATGGTTCGAAACAATAATTTCAAAAAACTTATTGAATATTCTCTTATGTGAAAGTCTGCACTCAGTTTTCCCTTAGTTGTCATCATTTGATCTCGCAACGGAAGCCACATGCTCACTCGTTCTTATTCTAAAAGACTTCGCGTAAACTGAATGATAGATGGAGCAATATAAGTAATGTATATATCAAGTCCATAGTGCACATATACATATCATATAAGTAAAACTCTTAGGCATTTAGCCCATTCTATATCATTTGCAAGTTCAGAGTCCACGTAAAATTTACTAACTACATCCATTATCACTTTATTTACGAAAGATATCGTAAAATAATCTATTTCCTTAACTTAAACTAAGTTAAACATTTCGTGACCTAATGAATTGGTTTAGGTTTCGATCAATGAAAATGACCGAACGCAACATTGTCTTCAACGAAAATAACAGAATATATATACATATACATAGTCTATATATGTATACATACATATAAACTCATATGCATGGTTGTCTTATCTGTGCTGCTGTTAATTAAAATGCCATCGATTTTCGTGGCATTATATAATGGCACATGTTCATTAGATGACAGCATATGTTAATTAATGAAATAAATGGATTCTTGCCCACATACAAATGCCACAAATACTGCAATTGGGTATCTCTGCTTATACCCTACCGAATAAGGCACTTGATTTGTTAGTAGAATATGCTAGTATATACATACATACAAGTAAATAATTAAAAATCTCCTAAATCAGATAGCTATGTATATCTTAGGTATGTTAAGGAGCGGCTGGTAATTGAGTATTTTTGTATTAAATCGAATCATTAATCATGTCAGTTTCATCGATTTTATTACTTTAGTATTATTTTTTGTTGCATTACATAATGAAATCTGACTTTCCTTTAAAACTTTGGATTATTTATAAAGGTTAAAAAAAGACATAACTGTTTTATATTACTATATTTTGCATTCAAGAGTATTCATTCTACTTTATTCGAAAGATATTTTCTTTTATTTTTCTTTTTATTATTTATATTTAATTTATGTTTTGCAACCCTTTTTAATTTATGGACATTTTTCTGCAGTGCAGCTCCTGATGCGGGTATATCTTGGTGCAAAGGATTTAGAAAGTATACCAGCATTTTATTACCATATTGTCATTACCTCGTCTTCATTAGGGTTTATTACGAAATGACTTAGCAAGTCATTCAGTTCGTTATCACGCAGCGCATCAGTTGGCATTGTTCTATGGCCCAGCGCAGCCCAGCCCAGCCCAGTTCCAGAGCCCGAGCGAATCTATTACTTCGCATTTGTTTATTAAAATTGCGATGTCGTTGGTCATAAAATATGCAATTTGCATATTCATGTTTTCATGGAAAATAACAAACTGCAGTCGGCATGATTGGCGTTGAGCATTTAAAGCTCGCGCAATTTCAGTTAGTGGCCCATTAGTTCGATTCAATATGGCTTAAACCTCTTCCGCAATACGGCAATGAGAAGTACACGGCCAGAAATTGTGGCAGTCATTGGCCCAAAAATATTTACCCAGACAATGGCAAAGCGCAGACAAAGCCTGCGCCTGGTAATGCTCCACAATGAAAAGCGAAACTATTACCACGGAAAACGTTTGGATAGTCAAAGCTTTATGCGACGAGCTACGATTCAATTTGCGCTTTGTGGGTTTATTTTTGGTCGAAAACGAGCAACAAAACAGCGAAAATTGTCAACCAGCAAAAGAAAATGCATAAACAGTGACCAAAATCTAGGTAAGCCCAAGGAAAACAAAAATAATAAAAGAGAAATAATGATCCATGTTTTCGCT
Source organism: Drosophila gaucha (assembly GCA_035045545.1). Lineage (NCBI taxonomy): Eukaryota > Metazoa > Arthropoda > Insecta > Diptera > Drosophilidae > Drosophila > Drosophila gaucha. The sequence goes on from JAWNOY010000129.1 coordinate 873,256, forward strand.
ACGAATATTAAATACCCTACAAAACAAAAACCTTTAAAATAAAATTAGAATACTAATTTTGAATCAAAAAATTTTAGAAATATATTTAATAGATAAATACAGTAAATTGTAACACAAAAAAATTAAATTTGAAAAATTAAAACATTTGTCGGTTTTGTTTTCCAGTCGAAGGGCAACTAGTTTGCTTCATCATAAGAAAATAATTTGGCAATCGGCAATATTGATTCTTCAAATATTTATATATATTTATTTATTGTGTTTGCAAAGTAAACATACCGTGCCATGTAAGGGTATCAAAACTAAAGTAGCAACAGCCAGAGCGTGCACAAGAGCAGTCTTCAGAGCAGCAGAGTAGCGAGTCATGCTTGGCTGGCTGGTTGCTCTTGCTGCTTGTTTTTCTTTTGTATAATTTTAGACGGGCTTAAATGTTGTTGCTGTCGTTGTCGCCCTGTGGAGCTGCTGGAGTGCTTGCAAATTTGTTGTTTGTCCCAAAACGGCGGAGAAAATAGTTTGAAACGTGCTGCTGCATAGCCTAACAAAACAAACAATTGAAATCAAAGCAGCTCCTGAAGAGCAAAAATTGGCAAAAAGAGTTGCTTGCTGCCATAGTTGTTGTTGTTGTTTTTGTTGCTTGTTTAACATAAACAAATGTTGGCCAAAAAGATATTGAAAGTTAAATATATGTAGATATATATAAGGCTGAAACCAAACCTGTGTTGTGCTTATGTAAGAAACAACACTAAAATAACTATAAAACAAATATTGTTTTTGTTGAAAAGTTGTTTAGAAATTGACAAGGAGATTTGCATAAACCAAATTAGTAAGACGTTGCTAACAAGTCGCACAGCTGAGGGCAAAGGGCGTGGCAAATGGGCGTGTGACTGACAGACCAATGATGAGAATGAAGTTCTTTATCTATATCTGTATTTGCAGCCATGTATCTGTATCTGTGTATGTAATAGAATATTTATGTGCATGTTTATCTGTATCAACATCTGCTTCTGCATCTTTAAACATGCATTTGTGTCTTAATCCGTATTTGGCCTGCAAAGTTCTAGCTGTTTCTTTGAAAACAATCTTCTGGCCTGTGAGTTTTTCGCATTATTTTTGGATTTCAGCTGCGCATATTTTATGCTCTGCAATTTGCTACTCCCTCCACGCTTTCTGCTCGATTTTCGCTGGAAGAACGGGTTTTTTTTGGTTTTGCTGTCTCTGTCTGGTTATTCGCGTTTGTATCTGCACGTTGAGAATTTCATTCTTGAAATGCAAACAGCTGTGCCAAAGGCCGCCAGATACACACATAATGCCCACAGTTACAGACACAGATACATTTGCACATATATATATAAGCGTACAGCTGCTACACCTTTGGCATATGAATGAAGCACTCTCAAGTGCCATCAGCAAACGAAGCACAGCCACAAATTTGGCTATAAAATATGGTAACGAAACACCTGCCATGGCATGCCATGCCATGCATCAGGGCATCAATGGGCACCTGCGAAAGGTGTCTTCTTTCTCTGCCCCTCTGTTCTTGTCCTTGCCTATGGGGCGACCCTATGCCATTGTTCCCTGGTTTATTGTTTAATCTTTCATTTGCACTTTTGCTGACAAGCAGCGAAGTTGCAGGTTGCATATTTCAGTTATTCAGCAGACATTTGACATGCTCGCATTCAGCTCAAATTTCAGCTACCCAAGCTAACATTAAACATACATGTTTGCTCTTGTATTTATATATATTTTGATTGAAAATCAACATGAAGTCCGATCTCAGTTTTTTTTGTGTGCTCAAATGGTTGAAACTAAATATTTATTCGCTGATTTACCTGTGTTAATACCAATAAATAAACTGCAGTTTTTGCATTAAGGCTAGATTTAAAAACTTACCTTCGATTGATATAGCAAAATGCAAAGAATCAGAGGATTGAAGATACCTAAGTAGATGCCTTCCATAGAAGAGTTTTAAAAGGCCAAGTCCCTAGATACTACCAAGAAGAGGTGCTAATGTTGTTTTGGCCAGCAGGTGGAATTAAGCCCAACAGCACATCGCTTATTTAAATTGACCTTTAGGTGCTGTCGCTGACAAATTGACCTTTCAAAAGGCTAGAGCTAAACTAAATTAGCTAAAAGCCCTTCGTAAGGTCAATAAAGGTAGTCATTAGCATCTAAATACTCAGCTGTGCGCGTAATCAAATGAATATATTAAATATCTGTATGTAGGGAATAATAATCTAATTCATTTACATATATATTTATGTATATATATACAGAGTGCACTTGCAATATTGTGGGCTTGCACTCGTGACATTAAAATCAGGCCAAGTGAAGCACGACCGCGATCCCTTAGTGCACTGCAAACTGGCCTGATTTTCTGTATCCTTTGCCCTCTTCCTGACATTAGCTCAGAGGGGGGGGGGGGCACTGCACTTGTTAGCTAGCATGCAATGGTCCCCTTTTAAAACTGAAAAGGTAAATTTATTGTAATGCGATTGCCGAGCCATTCGCGTTGCATGTGGCAACACACAAAAAGCGAAAAAATATCGATTGCGGCATGTTGTCAGGCGATAGCTAAGCACGCGCGTATGTTTGAGAGACGAACGTAAATAATAATACATTTGTACGCCTTTCGAGCCCACACAAACACACAGCACAGACGTGGCTAAAAATTGATTTCCCTTCAAATGACGCTGGCAACTAAACAGACACAGTCAAAGATACAGATACAGGCACAGGCACAGATATAGATACACGACCAAGCGACGCTTTGGTATCTAACTGTGCGCGCCGTCGTATCTCATGGATACGTGCGTGTTAAATTCTACTACTTACTAAACGATTCTATCGCAATGTATACTGTATATAGTACAGAGAGTTGTTGAAATTGAAATATATGCAAAAAGCCTTCACTCTTTCGTTGCTAGTTTGAAAATCGATAAGCGCTGTGGCGATACAAACAGCTGATTGTGTGTGAAAATAGTTTTTTTTTTCGTTACCAGAAATTGGTTTAAGCTTTTTAAAATTGAGATTTATAGCTGTGGCCCTTTTTTGGGCACATCTCCCCCAACAGTTGACAATTGGGCAGCTGTTATAGAGCTCACATTATTATACACGCACATTTGTGGCAATTGTTTTGTGCCGTTGTCCAAATATTTACTTTAATTTAAGTAGTCTACATACATACACTCAAAGCAGTTTGTTTATGCTGCGCCATGTGACAAAAAACGCTTTTGATGCTCTTCGTGAGAGATTTGTGCTTGCTGGCACAGTTTTGTTTGTTAATTCAATTAAATACATATAATATATGCTAGATAGCGGCACATGAAGCTGCACAATTTGAAGTAATGCATACTTAATTAATGTAACCTAGTTATATTTAAATTTTGTTTGACTGCAAAGTTTCTTTTAATTAAACACAACTAACAAATTAAACACAACTAACAAAAATTTGAATTAAACTTCCTCTTGAGAGCCGTTTTCAAATTTGAAAGAATTTTTATCATTGAAGAAATTTCATCAGCTGAAATTATAACAAATTTAGAATGTCTATGCTTTAAAAATGAATATAAATAAAATATATTCTATTATATAATATAATATAATAAAATATAAAATAAAATAAAATAAAAAAAGAAATAAATAAAATAAAATAATAATAATAATAATAATAATAATAATAATAATAATATTTACCTGAACAAAAATTATCAAATTTTTATAATTTTTAATATAATACCATAAAGTGAAAGCAACTGACTCAGTTAGGAACCAATGTAAAAGTGTTATATATTTTTCTGAGCTACCGTTGCATATATCTTACGCGTTTTCCAAAGAGTATTATAATGCTATTATTTCCATAATTGCTATGTAAAAGCTTACCTGTTGTATTTAATTTCTCGCAACTATGATAATCAGATGTAAATGTTATCCTCAAATGTATTTCGGACAAGCTGTCTAAAGGAAACAGGCACCGTGCTAGATGCTCTGTTAACTAACAGCGCTGCCGTTGACAATTAACAGGCCACTTTTAGCAGAGACTGCAGCAATGTTAATAAGTTTTCCATTTGATTTGCGGCCTCTGGCTGAGTGAGTCAGCGTTACGTTTGGATTAAGCCACAGATCAGACTGTACAGAGACTATATACACATACATATAAATATGTAGATACATGAACATATACTTTATATATTGTATCTGTTAACATGTACGCGTGTGCATCTAAACAAGGCTGGAGCGCTAATTTGATGCCCACCGACATGGCGACAGACATTCAACATTTCTATTTACCTTGCACACGCCACAGTCTGTGTGCCCCACCCCCACACACACTTTTTATGCGCACAATTTCTGTCTGCGCTGCACAATTTCAAGTGCCTACCTCGCACGCCGCATCCCCCGACCCTTGCCAGCAGGCAAAAAGGGGAGCAAGTTTAAATGCAACGAGCAAAAATCAATGCAACCCCAAAGCATTTCGTCAGTCAGTCGCCCATGCCCCTCTGGCCCAGTCTAGTCCAGTTTCAGCCGGGGTAAAATTCATTTGCCCGTTGCCAGTTGCCAGTTGGCTCATGGGTTGGCTTGGGTGGGGCGTGCCCCTTGTTTGTGTGGGCGTCAACCGGCGCCGCGCTGCTTTATTAGATTGCTGTAAATAAGTATATGACGTGCCCCAAAAAAGAAGCATCTACTGCATACAAAAAGCTTTCCGGTTCTCAGGCTAATGAGATAGCGAGTTATCTATTTTATCGCCTCCTCATTGCTGGCAATTTGGCCTTAAAAGCGCATACATAGCTAGTTATTAGTGTGGATTGGACAGGTAACGTGAGGTGTTGCTGTAATGAAATTTCTATGACTTCAGCTGGCAGAGTCAGTGTCAAATTTACATGTCAATGAGTTGAACAAGATACGAACTGCAAAATGCATTGTAATGCACTCTACACATTGCCAGACAGAAGACGCCTCGAATTTTTCCCTCATTTGAAATTCTAAGACAGGCAGCGAGGAAAATGCTTTTAGACGAGCAATTCCTTTGGCATTTGTGTTCGTACTTTGAAATTGTTTTGTCTTAGTTTTGCTTAACAAAGCAAAAAACAAAAAAAAGTTTTTTTTATTATATTACTTTTATTGTTTTTTTATTACCCTTCAGAGCCCATAACAAAGCAGCGCCGCTGAATATTATATCATATGTATTTAAAGCCAACCACCGCGGTTACTTAAGTATTTTATGAACTAAACTTTTTTTATTAAAACATTATTTGATCTAATTGAAAACTTATATTGTTTTTTTTTTTTGTATTTTCAGCACCGACGGAACAGAATCTCCCATACTGGCTGAAGACGCTGGCGATGGGCACGATAAACCCCGAATGCGATATGGTGAATTAGTTATACTTGGGTAAGTACTATGACGTAACAGTATTTAGAGTATATTCAGCGATGAAGGGTTATAGTGTCTTAGGGTCGCCTAAATTGTACTTGCAATACAATCAATAAATCCCCCGTGCATGCAGACAGGTTTAATCATTTTAAGGATTAAAGAGATAAAAATACGAATTTCTTTCATGCAGAAAATTATTTTCAACTCAAAATAATGACGTAGACTACAAAAGTGTTTATTGTATATATCTAACATTGATTGTAATTCAAATTTTTAATCAATGGCAAATATCTCCCAAAATGTCGCATCTTCAAGCAAACGATATGTATGTATATATGTATTTATTATAAATAAATTAGATTATAATCAATATTAGATATGTGTACATAAAAAATATATTAATATGATCACATTTTTTATGAATTACACAAGAATTCGATTTATGAATTCAAACGATTTTTTTTCAAGGCGACAGAATTTTTTTCGAATTATTGAGGTTTTCGATATAGCGGGGGACGAATAAATAACCCAAAATTAAATTAACTAACATTCTTAAATGTTGATGAGAAAAAATATAATACAATCTAATTCATTCATTCAAAAACAAAACTGTCAGTTTTTGTTCAATTTTCACATGCTCTTGTCCCAGTGTGCGTTGCCCTAGCGTCAAGCTGCGTAGAGTGTTACCTGACCTGTGCAGTCCAAGCGAGCTGCCGCGACTATAGAACAAAGGCTTAACTGTGGCTCTGCTACGTTGTAAGCCGCAACCAGTTTAGCCTGGTCAGTCGGTCGGTCGGTCGGAGAAGCAGGCTGCCAGTTAGCCACATAAATTAGATTCACGCTGCAGCCGGCAGCGGGCCGAGATTGATGATTTCGGCCGGCAGCTGCGTCGGCCGCTTGTAAATCTTGATGGCGGTCCAGCTGGCTGGCTGTCTGGCTGACTGTCTGATTGTCTTGTTGTCTGACCAAAACGCTTGACATTGCGCTGATTACCCGGCGCGCGCGCCTTGGCTGACTCACATGTGAGCCAAATGTGCTTGGGCTTGAGTCATTGTCATTAGCACTAGCTTATCGTTGTGTAAGTGCTGTGCAGACTGCAGTATATCTTCCTCATTTAGTTTTGTGTCTCAACACATGTGAATGGCCCAAAAGTCTAGGGCCGACGGAGGCTGCTCTACTACAACTACCCGAAAGTGTCAGACTATCAATTTTTCATTTAGCTTCGCTCGGTGCGTGCTTTGTTTGCATTTGACTGGGCCAGTCAACAGGCTAACAGCGAAATGGATTATTCACCATTTACCGCCCACTTTAATGTCTTCTTCACGCTGCACAGTGATATATGATATAGACAGAAATGTGAAGGCATTCCGAAACTAGTATTCACGAGCAGTCGAGGCATTAGTGTTATGTTTGTACCCAGTCTTAATTGTTCCCGTCAAATTGAACAAAACAACTTTTATTTCTGTTGTCTGGGTTTTTTGTTTTCTTCCCACTGTTGGCTTGTTTGCTAATGCGTTAAATATCATTTACAACTTCTTAAATGTGCCCATTAATATATCATAATATCACAAGCATTAGTGTCCAAATAATTACGGGCCTCAAATGTCAACATTCGTCTATTTTTAGATTTTGTTTATTTTATTCCAATTATTTTTGTTGTGTTTCACTTTGACTTTCCAAGAAATTTATATGTAGGCATTTGTTTTGCCCATGTTAGATATCCTATTCGAAAGAAACTGTTCAACAATTATTGTTTTTTTTTTTTTTAAATATGTATACATATGTATATGTATGTATGTGTATGTAGTGGCTTGGGTTCAGAGGCACGTTTTCTTAATGCTTGTTAATAAAATCGTATACATTATTATTGATATTTTATGTGGGCTGTCAGCTCATTAAATTGTCAAAACTTAGGTAGAAATGAAGCTTTGCGTAGATATAAACAATTGTATATATGTACATACAAACATATACATACATATATGTATTTATGTATTCTGTTAGCTTTTATGTTTGTGATAAAAAGAGAATAAGATAACTCTCTTTTTATCTATTGTTAATATCTTGATACTTGTCAATAAACTTTCTTGATTTTATATATTTTCTTTATAAAAATAGCTCAACTATTTGTATATATGTATATAGACATTTATTCTTAATAAAATGTAGAATAGATAGATTTATCGAAATTTCATTCGAAGTCAATAAAAAGTTTTTCTATTTTTGGTTTTTCGATCTACACACACGACTCAAAATATTTTATTCTATCGAGTGTGCACTGGCTTCGTTAAGTCTTCAATATACCCACGTAGTTAAAACCCTTTGATGAGCGCAGTGCGTGTCTTTTTGGTAATCAAAGTGCGATCTGTGTGCGATCGACAGCCACAAATGCTATTAAGAGATCTTTTATAGCGCAAACCATTTGACAACTTAAATACTGATGTATATAGAACCCCATAGAATTCCACTAATGATCTGGCAATTAACTTATTGACTCGCCAATGTGGCCAACCGAAAAAAAAAAAGAAAATACTCCTAAGTTATTTCAACTCATTATCCGTGGCTAAGGGCGGGGCATGACTGATTGTGTAAACACATTGCCGACCGACGCAGAACTTGACCTATAAACTGAATGAAACAAATTGTGCTGTGTGTGTGTTTCGTAATACTTTTGGTCCCAAATGGAGGCATATATGCTGACTGGGGTCGTCTTTCTAACGTAGCATGCATCGGTCGACTTTATCATAAATCAGCCAAAGAACGTCACACTCATAAAGTAAAATGTTACAACGTTTCTCTCTGTCTCGCTTGTTGCAGCTACAATGGGTACTTGCCGCAGGGCGATCGCGGTCGTCGACGCTCCAAATTTGTGTTGCACAAACGCACGGAGCCGAGCGGCGTCAAGCGATCCAAGCACTACATCGTACAATCACCACAGACATCGAAGGCCATACTGGATGCTAACCAGCACTCAATATCGTATACACTATCGCGCAGCCAGGCCGTCATTGTTGAATACAAGGAGGACATAGAAACGGATATGTTTCAGGTGAGTTGATCAAATAATATTGAAATACAAATAAATAAATGCAATTAAGATGTTTTTTTTTGACACTTATCGAACAAGTATATATTTGAAATAACTATCAAATGTGATCATTATCTTTGAAACTAGAACACATTCCGAATCGGAATACTCTTTTTCTCAATAACGTGCAATTTTGAGTAAATTGTAAATCTATAAAAATATCAATAACTTCAATCAAAACTTCAACTGAAGCTTACAATAATGCACAGGTAGCATCAGCTGATAGTCCAAATTAAATTTTGCCTCTCATATCATACCATATCTTTTTATTTTACTTGCATAAGAAACGTAACAACTTCGCTGTTGCAAATTGTGATATTTTTAGAGCTGCCCAGAAGGATATACATAACTATTCCCATTCATTATTTATATTGATTGCCATTTGGGTCCGGCCTGGCAACGCGTCCAATATCATTTGCACTTCCTTAGCAGTTGGAAGTGAAATACCAATATCGCATGATTTGGCATTTATTTGAACATTGATAGATTGCTCAGACGACAGTCGAGTGTTGAATTAAGTATGCGTTTATGTGTGCGATTGTGTGTGTGTGTGTGCCTTTGTGTGTAGATATATTTTAGGTCAATCGATGAGGGCCTAATCAGCGATTGCTTTGACTAATCAGACCCTTGCTCAACTATTTTTAGGTGGGACGCTCATCAGAGTCGCCCATTGATTTTGTTGTTATGGACACGCTGCCCGGTGATAAGAAGGATGCGAAGGTGATGCAGAGCACGATTTCACGCTTCGCCTGCCGCATTTTGGTGAATCGATGTGAGCCCGCCAAGGCAAAAATCTTTGCCGCTGGATTTGATTCAAGCAGAAACATATTCTTGGGCGTAAGTAAACTAAACTATTATTTGCAAAATTTCAATGCTAATAAGTATGGGGTTTTGTTTTTTTGCAGGAAAAGGCCACCAAGTGGCAGGACAATGTGGAAATCGACGGTCTGACCACAAATGGTGTCTTAATAATGCATCCCAAAGGCTCGTTCTGTGGCGGCAACGCCAAGTGCGGCCTCTGGCGCGAGTGCTCCGTGGGTGGCGATGTCTTCAGCCTGCGCGAGTCGCGTTCGGCACAACAAAAGGGTCAGCCTGTACGTTTCCATCATAAACATATATAAATAAGAGAATAAAAGTTAAATTGTATCTAATACGTTTGCATCATTTGCACAGATCTACGACGAATGCAACATATTGCAGGATGGCACACTTATTGATCTCTGCGGCGCAACGCTGCTCTGGCGTTCTGCTGAGGGCTTGCAGCATTCACCGGTAATAAGAAGAGAAGAAATACAATAATCAATGATTTCCGATTTGTTGACTTTCATAACCAACTCGTCTTATTTACAGACCAAACACGATTTGGAAAAGCTTATCGATGCCGTTAACGCTGGTCGTCCACAGTGCCCGGTGGGCCTCAATACACTGGTTATACCACGCAAAGTGAATATTAGTGATCAGGTTAATCAGCCTTATGTGTACTTAAACTGCGGCCATGTGCAGGGTAAGTTAATGGTCTGTTTAATAGTGAATTTTATGTTATATTAAATGAATTTCATGACCAACAGGTCATCATGACTGGGGTCAGGATGAGAATACTGGTGCTCGCCGCTGTCCTATGTGCCTAGAACTGGGGCCTGTTGTTACCTTGTGTATGGGTCTAGAGCCGGCCTTCTATGTGGATGTGGGCGCACCCACATTCGCATTCAATCCATGTGGACACATGGCGACTGAGAAAACTGTCAAGTACGTTTGATTAATATTTCTTACTATATGTAAATAAATCATCATAACATATATTTGTTTTTTATTTAGGTACTGGGCAAATGTGGAAATACCGCACGGAACCAATGGCTTTCAGGCCGTTTGTCCCTTCTGTGCGACACCGCTGGATGGCGCGACTGGCTACATTAAATTAATTTTCCAGGATAATTTAGATTAAAATTGTATATATGTATGCACATCTTTATAGTAGATATGTATTTGTAGTAATTGAACAATGTCGAAGTTTGAAGCAGGCATTAAAACTAGGCTTTATTTATTATAATTAATTAATTATACATGTATTAATACGGAAAATTCAACAAAATATAATTTAAAACGAAAGTAAATTACATATACTACAAATGTTTTTTGCAAAAGTTATTTGCTTTAATTGCTATAATACAAATGTTTAATAATTATTTAAACGCAATCATTTACAATATCAATAATATGCAACATACCCCAAATTGCATGTCATACAAACATCCATACATTGTTTGATAATAATTTGTTTCCTATATATTTGCCTGTTGTATAAATTATTTCCAAAGCGATAATGAAAATTAAATTAACAATTTTAATGTGCATTGAAAAAGTGAAGTAATAACTGAATGATTGGTTTGATAAAATCGTACTGGTTTAAACTGGCATCTGCCTAAACTCTGTATATGCAATTCTGTATAATAATTTTGAAACTTGATTTCAATACTAACAACAAGCGCAGCAAATATGTTATCCCACTCGCACAGGCAAGCTATCAATTTATGTATTTTTTACCAAATCTAGAGCTTACAAACAAAACAAAAAACCATTAAAAATACCATTTAAAAAAAACTGATAACAATTTCTAAAGATATGTACAGTTTAAAATGTTTGTCGCGACTTACAAATGTTGCGTACTTACCCAAGAATCAGAAAATGTTGTGGAAATATTCACAAAATGTCTCAGAGTTTAATACAAACAAAATTTCTGCCTATAAACATTATAAATTATTATGTTACTATTAATTACATTGCATAAAATAATTATTTGTATTATTATTTTGTATGCAAAGAAAAAACAAACAAAAAAACGGAAAGTTCAACAAAAACACACTGTGTTCAAGAAATATTGCGGACGCGATAATGTTAACAAATACCACAACATTACATTGCAAAGAAAATTCAATAAATATATTAAACTGTAAAATAAAAATCTAGCGATACACATATAAATTACATACGCGAGTATATTTTGATTAAAGCGTGCATTGCATAAAAATTTGATTTTGTAGTTTGAATATTTGCGCATTGTTATATACACCAGGGCTGCAAAGATTTCGATTACAATTTACAAGCACTTGCCTATCGACGAGCCATTGTTATCGAAGAATCACTGTTAAAAGACACTAGGTTACGCAAAGACAAGTTCCGTTACTTTTAATGTTAACTAACAGACCTCTTGTGACGTCGCAAGTTCAGTTTGTGCTCTGTTAAACTATATGCAGTTTGGCGCGCACTTGATAAGATCTCTCGCAAATGCTTGTAAATATTGAAAATTAGGTATATTGTGTTTTAATCTAATAGTAAGTGTGGTGCGAATGGTCAATCCATTATTCAAACTTAATTTAAGCTCACAACTAAATAAATAATTGTTTGAACTCTGTGGCATGTCGGCAGCAGCGATCATATGCCCAAAATGGATATTGTATGTGAATGAATGCTTTATAAACAAAGTTCAATGCGATCTCGGTACGCGTAATCTTAATTCAAGCTAATATATCCCAACACTTAACTATAATTTCCCTAAGAGTCACATCAAAAAACCTGGTGCCTAACCCTGCTGCAGTGCTAAAAGCAGTCTCAAAAATTACTAAAAACATATGAATCAGCTTAAAAACCGAAGTCAGAGTATAATTGTTGGCATATTGCTAAAAGTCAAAAAGTTTCAGCCTCAGGAAGTTCAAGAAATCTTAGCAAATATTACGAACATAATTAATTATAATTATAGCTTGTAGTCGTCAGATATAACAGATAATTTGAAAAAAATTGTAGATAATCTGGTGTGAATAGATGGTAAACATATAATGTTACCAAAAATATTAAGTTTTGTCAATTAAAGCCAGTAAAAGTCATGCAGAACAAAAATAAAAGCATTACACGGATTGCACGATATATAACTGGATATAAAACAGTTTAAAATAAATGAAATGATCAATCAATAATTTTATTAGCTCTAAGCATCTATAAGCTGCTATAAATTAATACAACATCCAGTTTTTCTTTTGTGTTATTGCTTTAAGAGCAATAACAGTGTCAAAGTTGCTTAATTTTCATACCAAATTTAAATTTCGCGCGCAAGTTTCTGAACATGTGACGTCACACTGTTAACTTAACAGACCGCTTTGCGTAACCTACTATCACTCAATCGTGTCGAAGAATGTGTCGATTCCTGTAATGAGAGTCGCACGGTCACACAACGATTTACATAGCCATCGCTGTTAACTTTATCTGTTAACTTTATCTTATCCCTTCACAGTACTCTCTTTATTTAAATGTATTTTTAAATGTCGGGACGGCGCGAACGCCATTCCCGGCTACCAAAAATTACACGCACGAGTTATTCACATTAGGAATAATCGCAGAGGTCAACTTAGCCGAATGTGCAATGACCAAGCCTCACTCCGGAGGAACCGCCTTCGTGATCACGGTTAACCTCTACGCCAGGTAAGTATGCTTTTCTCCGCTCTCGTTTCGGCATACCATAGTCTGACTGATAGAACTGGTTGAGAATTATAAGGCCATTTCATCAAACACAGCCCATGAAAGTATGTTACACTATTTATTATGTGAGTGGGTGAGTTTGTGTCATCACAGAAGCATTTGTACCATGTAAGAGAATATGATATCTTGCAAGCAATGTCTTAACTTCGTTTTTAATTTTTTCAAAAATGTTTTTTATATTTGTTTATTTAGTGAGTTTTGCAGCTGAGTCTGTAGAATAATAATTGTTGCGAGATAGTAAAATATATAAATTTACTAATATTTCGATGAGTTGTGGCCCAGTCATTTAGAGAACCGAATAATGGCTTGAATCCTGCTCTATTGTGATATTTTATAAATTTTATGTTAAGATATTTAATTAATTGATGTTTGCTTTTTTTTGTGATAAAAATAAAATGCAGATCCTTGTGTTTTTCGAAAGTTTATTTCACTTTTTGCTCAGCTTACAATCTAACTTTTGCAATCATTTCCTAATATCGGTGTTCGTCATCAAAAGTGCCTGGCTGTTCCGTCTATCGTTCCACTTAAAACTTGAAGTACTTGGTGTAGTAATCACGGAAGAAAGTGTAGTCGAATTGGCCGTAGTTGGTGTAGCCCTTGTACTTGTAGTAGGGCTCCATGGTGTCAACGTGGTAGATGGGGACATCCTTGAAGTACATGTTGGGCACATAGAATTCGTACTCATCAACCTCGCGATCGAAGGGATATCCGAAAGGCAAATCATCGATGAACCGAGCGCCGGATCCAATGCCGCAAGAGTAGGTGTAGTCAAAGGTGGAGAACTGTTCGTGCTTAGTGGGTGCGGTGTATGGCATAACCATGAAGAACATTTGCATAGGCATGCCCTTCTTCCAGCCCATGGGCAAGATTAGGCGATCGGGGAAGCCGCAGTGGGCCTCGCTGATGTCCAGAGGGAAGTCGTACTTGCCATCGAAGGCCATCATGACGTAGTAGTAGAGTTCGCTGTAGCTGGTGCGGTCCTTGACGGTCCAGAAGAAGTCGTTGGACTTGCGAGTGATCATATTGCTACCAGCCTTCAGATCGTAGTAGAACTCATCAATTTCCATGAAGTTCATGCGGTTCTCTGCGAGGGAAATGACGCGGCCGAATTCATCGAATTTGGGTCCAATGAATGCACGCAGAACAACCTTCTCAGCCTTGTCGGACTCAACAGTGTAGGTGTAGGTGAAGGGCTTGTGGTTGAGACGCATCTGGCGAGCGTATAGCGACTTGTCCCATACGAACTTGCCCTCATGGAAGACCATCTTGTCGTTCATCAGGTTGGTCACATCAAAGTCAACCAGATCGAAGTAGGTGACCAGCTCGCTGACCTCCACATGCTTCAGAGTGACGCCGGGCATCATCAATTGCTCCTTGGTGTATTTGGGCAGGTAGTCCATGAACTTGATGTAGATCTGGGCGATCGACTTGTAGAACATGTAGTAGATGGGATCACGCATCATTGTCTCGAAGTTGAGCATCACGTTGGGGTAGACGTCCATCTTGTAGTAATCGGCATCGGCGAAGTACATATGGGCAAACATGTACCAGAACTGATAGAACATCTTGTCCATGCTGTCAATATTACCCTGCATAATGCTGCCAATATACTCAATGGATTCGGGTTTGCGCAGATCGATCATGTGTCCATCGGCAGTCTTGTAGTAGCCCATATCAATAATGTTGTGGACACGCTTCAAGAAGCCGGTGATCTTGTCGAGCATCTCGAAGTTGCCGTAGGTCTCCAACTCGTAGTAGTTCTTGCGGTAGCTGTAACCAATGCCGTTGTAGTAGATCAGCTGAGGATCGTAGCCCATCTCAATCTGGTGATACCATGAGAACTCGGGAATGTCGCCATAGCCATGAGACAGACGCTCCATGTAGTAGCGGGAGAGCAGTTGGTGGACGGTGTATAGCCAGAGCTCACCACGACGATCGTTCTTCAGGCCGAAGGTATTGCCATCAAGGAAGAAAGAGTAGTCCAAGTTGAGGTAGTACCAGTATGCGTTCCAGCCCAAATCCTCGGTGAAGTAGGACAGCTTGGATTCCTCGTTGTACACATCAAGATCGCGAGTGTAGTCGACTGGCATCCACCAGACCTTCAGATCCTTCATCATCTGCTGCCATTTGGTGTCCTGGTTGAACTCGTAGATGTTCTCACGGAGGATGAACTTGTCCTCACTGTAAAAGTGCTCGCCCAAACCCATCAGTTTCCACCACTGCCACATCTTCCAGTCTTTCATGTACACGTAGTCGCTGTTCTGGTACATGTTAGCATGGCTGTGTTCCTTGAAGTAGACATCCATGTATTCCTTCTCGTACATGCTCATCTTGGTCCACATCTCATAGTCGAATTTCTCGGCCTCGAAAACGAATTTGCTGTTGAAGAAGAACTGAGGGAAGATCTCGTAGATGGAGGGCAGCATCAGGCCATGGAAGTCCTGACGGTGGATGACGGCCAGAGTCAGAGCATAGACAAACATGCCTTCATTGACATGCATGCGAGCCCAGCACACGTTGTGGAAGAAGGTCTCGAAGTCCTTGGCATAGTAGAAGAAGTTGAACAGACCGCGTGCCTGCTTGGCGTGAGCCTTGACTAGCTGGCCAAAGAATTCGCCCTTGGGCAGCAGGGAGTGCGCCTTGTAAGCTTCGAAGAACTTCTTCATGTAGATGTCATAGTGCTGTTAACGGCAGGAGGGCAATGTTTTGAGGCAGGGAATTAGAAGGATATTTCAGATGGGCTGGACAATACTTACAGTATAGTAGGACTCATCGAAATAGAACTTATCACCCTTCTTGATGTACTCCTCGAACATCAGTGGATCCTCAACACGGTAGACGATCTCGAACAAAAATTTCTGTTTGGCCAGGAAGGCTTTGTCAGCGATCTTCACCTCGTGCGTCTGATGGAAACTGGCCGCAGCGGCCAGGCCCAAACAGGCTAGCAATGCAATAGCAATTTTCATGTTGAAGTGTCCTTGTTACTCCTGCTCCTACTCAACTGCTCCGGATTAGACACACAACTGGGATCCAATGCCTAAAGACTGTTGCTTTTTCGGCATCCAGCGTGTAGCTTATATACCCAAGAATTTCATCGCTGACGCCTTCGAAATCTTGCGCAGTCGTTGTTGGCGCATTTCTGTGGGTGAGGGTTCACCTGAGTTTATCTCAGGTGCTTTGGACATCTGTTGTCGAAATTTGCTGCGCATCTGGCGCATCTTATCAATCTTCTAGTTGCCATGTGATAATTGTAATACATCAACCAAATTTTTAGTAGAGAAACAACAACTACAACAATGAAAAGCAAGTCCGGGGTCTTTTAGATTGGAATTAAATTAAATGCACATTTGATTGTTTTTGTTTTTGTTTTCAAGTTTATTTCTAGAATATGTTTTGTAGCAGTTTTGAATTAAACTTTGTTGAAGCTGCTTATTGACATCAATGTTTCAATTGTCTACCACTTAGTTTTTTAAGGGCTCGCCTCTATTGAAGCAGGTTGTTAATGTGTTCTTTGATTTTTGATTTTTGATTTTTGATTCCACTTACAATGGATTTACAATATGTATATTATTGTCGGAGGCTTAATAACATTTAAAATGGAGTAGTTCTTGCATGCATACATATCTATGGATTTAAGTGCTTACTTAATTAATTATGTTTGAAGATTTCAATGCAAGATTATGAAAGTTGCTTTTGTGTAATATGGTTTTTGCAGAAAAATGTTGCTATCTAAATTTACTTAAGTAAGGAATGAGCTGTGTAATTGATAATCGACATGGAAATTCTTCTATATATACATATATATGTATATATATACATATATACATATATATATATATATATATATATATATATTATATTAATAGAAATGTTTGAATGTATTTGGATTATTCATTGTAAGTCATAAATATGTATATTGTATTACATTTATGTAGATTAATTCAATACTATACGAAAATGTATTTATAAATTGAGTTTTTTTTTTTTGTATTTTTCTTCATTTTTTATTTTGTTTTTGCCTTGTTTGTTGGACTTTTGTGCGCTTAGCAGCAAAATAATCTATACAAATATTTAATTGCCTTACAAACTCAATCGAGCCCCAGGTCGTAAGCCTATTCCTCTGTATATACGTAAATCTCAAATGTTGTTATCAAAATCTCTAATAATTTGATGCTTTTGTGTCATTTGCTCTGTTTTCGGTTCACTTCAATTTCCATGCAAATAGTTTAAATAATTTCTAGTTAAATCACGTTACGAAAATGGGTATAAAGAAAACAACAGAAAATTAAAACAAAAATGTTATGAGTACTTTATGTACGAAAAGTTTTTTCTTTCGAGAACTAGAAATATTTAGTATATACAATTTATATATATAGTATAGATTTTTTCGCTTTTTTTGTTTATTTGTTCTTAAGTTTTATGTTTAACAAACCCACACCCACGTTATAGCTATAACTACCAAAAGGTAGTTAGTACAAACCTTACTTAATTTCAATACTTCAATATTGTCTAATATTCCATTTTCATACACGTATTCAACAATTCTCAAGTGATTTGTCAATTGTAATTTATTATCCGACATTCGATTATTGTCCCAAAGTTAAGATGTATTCTCTTCCTATCTCCACATAATGCATTATTTATTAATTGCAAAGAACCAAAGTTATGTAAACATTTATTCATAAAAAACATTAATTAGGCAAAGAGTTAAAAAGTTACAAGAAAAACATTCGATAACAAAAACTTGGAATTCCTATCATTATTTAATACTCCTGAATATTCTCAATAATATTATTACATGAAGCACCACAGTAGTCAGTAGCATAAAAATAAACATCATTCCATAACGTAGTAATTATAATATTTGTAAGTGTTCTTTTGTAATACATTTAAAATGTGTAAATTTTTATATATATATTTGTTTTTTTTTTTTCAATTTCTTTTGAGATTAGTATATGAATTATTTTTATTGTCATATCTCTCGCGTTACCAAACTCTTAACTTTATTAATTCCTTATTGTACAATAATATTCGAGCCTTAGTTTCGGCCCAAAAAATTGTTGTTGCGCACGTTTATTGTCATTTATTGTCATAGTGTCGCGTTTTTATTGTCGGTTTTCATTTACATAGAACCGTTTTATATATAGATATACATCTATATATATATATATATATATATCAATATATATATTTGTGAATGTGTATAAGTAGTAGTTGTTTCTAGAAAAATTACAATTTTACTGTAAATGTAAGTGTATAAGTATTTCGTATTTTTGCATACACGTAAAAAAGTAGAATTCCATACACGTAAATATACAAAGAGTTCTCTCTCAGCGCTTCCATCCAATCCTTAGCACAATCTACTGGCCTTACTGTATCTCTGCGATTACTACCTGTATCTACAGCAATCGTATATCTACAGCCACAGTTGGTGCAGTAAATACGCACCACTGCCATTTATACACGCACTCCCACAATAGTTTAAACAGTTTTGCCCCTTAAAAATTATGATGAAGATATGTTTTTTTTTTCAGATGATATTAGCCTGGTTGTTGTTCTTGTGTTCCAAAATCTCTAGCTTTTTGAGTTAATATTGCAATATTGTATGAAATTATAAATTCGTTTAGAAAACTTGTTAAAAAAGACTTTCAATATGATTCAGGATATGTAGACTGTATACTAAATATGCACTCGAAATATCTGCTAAAAATCTTGGAACATGTCT
The DNA here is from genome assembly GCA_035045545.1 of Drosophila gaucha. Lineage (NCBI taxonomy): Eukaryota > Metazoa > Arthropoda > Insecta > Diptera > Drosophilidae > Drosophila > Drosophila gaucha. The sequence goes on from JAWNOY010000129.1 coordinate 891,964, forward strand.
AAATATCAATTTACTGGCGATTTGGCTGTCAAGCTGACAACAAATTTGAGCTTGTTACAACCAGGCTCAAAACTGTTAACATCATGTAGAAGAGCAGTTCCTTCAAACCAAGTTGCAGAGTCTTTGGTGCGGCACTTGCTCCGGCATCCACCACGTTTATTCTCCAGCCCAGATTGTTGTGGGTGAAGCACTGGAATACAGAATGATTCCTATGAGTATACTACAGTTGTGTGTAGTCTGATTAGGGAAACTCACCTGGTAATACAATGTGGCAGGTGCATCTGTGGGCACCGTCCAGTTCATATAGCCCGGCTCGCCATCTTCACATTTGAAGATCAGTGTGCTCTTGTACTGTTCAAAGTTATCGAATTCAGCCGAACGATCGACAGTCCGGTGCTCCCACTCACAGTAGCGACCCACTTGTAATTCAATTCGACTTCAATTAAGATACTCTCAATGGCTTACTATATATGCACTTACCGCCCGTGGGTATGGCATTGCCATCTTCATCATATTCAACGCCGGCATAGGCCTTCTGCTTACGCGCATCTAGTCCAGTCTTTTGGCCCAGACCACCCTCTGGTGAGTCCGTGATGTAAAATGGATGATATCTGTTGGAGATGTCGGATGAGATTATTAGAACAGTTTAGTTAAATTCAAGGGAACCTGCCTGGCTGGCTGTGCAGGATCGTTTCCACCTTCGATTATGAACTCATAGGTCAAGCCACGTTCCACAGTTATTTCCGGAATCAGCAGGTCGTTGATATACCAAGCAATACCCCACGAAGGCACGCCCGTAATCGCTGTATAGCCGCGCTTGCCTCCTGTAGCTCCGATGCTAGCGCGGAATTTCCGCTCCCCTTTGATTTTGCGCGTTGGCCAGGGCTTGGGACCGCTCTCGTCCTTGACGTCATACAGCGAGTTCTTGCAGGAATGATCGTTCTGAAAGCAAAAATCAGCCAGGAGATCAGCTAGTTTAGCTTGTTGTAGGCTTGTTTCTTACTCACCCGCTTTGAGAAGTTGATGCGTATATCGTCGGGATTGTGATCGCTAGCGGTGTGCGAGTGGGCGTTGGCCTCCTTGCGAGCATTGAGTGGTCCCACGGCTGCTATTATCGAAACCTCGCGATCAATGGGTATGGGCATGTCATAAATGGCTTCATTGGTTTGGAGTAGCCGCTTGTAGCGAATGCTGGTGACGCCGCCTTTGCGATCCCCACTGACTGCAGATTATAAAACTAAGTAAACCTGCCTATTGCAATCTGAATAAACCACCTACCCACAACCACATTATTGCGTGCTCCAAGGCGTTCGTCGGGACAGACGCCGCGATGGCCATCGCACTGTGATAAATCTGAGATGAAATAGTCCTCAGCACGGAACACTCGAGCGTTTGTATCGTAAAAGGCCACCACAACGTCGGACTGTGCCATTTGTGCACGTCCGTTAGCACCAGACAGGCCAAAGGCCATGTACTGATCCTCGGTGATGCGACCGAACAGCTCGATCTGCACATACTCGCCTTGGAGCTCCCACTTAACCTGCAGCTTGTTGGGCAGAATCTCACGGCAATTGGAGTACACGGGCCGCGGTGTTGTTGTTGTCTGAAATATGCATAAATGAAATATAAGGCTTTAGGATTCCATTAAGGACTTTGTAGCATGCATGAGACCAGCGCTAGTACTTACGGGTGAATACCACCATGATGGCTAATGCGGCGCGAATAGGTTAAAGAGATATACAATTATGAGTTGTGTGGGAACGAGCATATGGTTAAATACAGGTGTGTGTTAGTGTACGAATGTGAGAATAGTTAATATGTATGTGTGTTCAATTTCACTTATTGATGAGTGCTGTCACCTACCGTTATTTTCGTCTGACCCAATGCAGGCGGCACGTCCAAGTCCTTGGGTATGAAGACATGTCCAAAGTTGTGCCTGAATTCCACGCACCACACTGACAGCCAGTCAATATCGTATACGGTCAAGCTGCCGGGCAACTGAATCTCAATATCCTCGCCCTGATAGCCACGCAACGGTTCCAATGATCCAATCTCATTGGGAACCTAAATTGTTTGTATTCAGTACAAATTGCAAAAATTTAACTGACAGTTAACTACTATAAAATTTTATTGGTTAAAAAATAGGTAATTTACGTCTCAAAGAAATTAGGAATAAGCAAGAATTCTCTAGTTGGGTTTCGCTACGGACAGCACTTTGATAATAAATAATTGTTGAATAACTAGATGTACTTAATGAAATTTGTAGAACATAATATTGACATCCTAATGGAAGTATGTATATGTAAAATCTCAAGTCAATCTTATTTGAAATACAAGTTTTGGCGCTAATGGAGGGCGCTATCCAAAATATAATACATTCATAATCAGTATTTTCATTACAGAAAACTACATAGTAAATTTGGCGTCTCTAGCTTAGAAGGTTTTTAAGTTAAGGTTTAACAACAAAGTCAAAATGTATTTTCTTATCGATAATGAGCATGGTATACACGAAAATATATGCTGCGTTCATACGGACGGACGGACGGACGGGCAGACGGGCACACATGGCTAGATCGACTCAGGTCGTCGGCCTGAATAAGAATATATATACTTTTTATTGTCTGCCACGCCTCCTTCTGCCTGTTACATACATTATCACAAAACCATTATGCCCTGAAATCCCATTTTCAATGGGTTATACCCTGAACCCAAAAATGAAAAACGACTTTTCATTTAATTGTATGAGCTGAAGGATAAGGTATAATATATTTGCTATGTTGAACTTTTGAAACGTTTTGAAGCTTGTTCATATGAAAATTTTACTTTTGTTAATAAAGTTTAATAAGAGAACTGTGCAATAGGAGTGTATACCAATCTATTTAAAATATATCTCCAATATCTCCTCTCTCCAATTCACATGATTAGAAAATTATACTTTAATGTTAAACTTATCTTCATATTAAAGGGATATCCTCATGATTTACATACATTATTTACTTTTATATATAATTATTAAATATATTTGATTTTCAGATTTGTAAATATACATAGATAGACTCTTGCATTGTCAGAGGCTTAGTGTTGGAAACCTTTTATGTGAAACTTTTTTACAAACCTTAATGCCCATAATATTCGGTTCACTGCCATTGCCGACCCAGAAATAAGCATCGGGTCCAGCGCCGTCATAGTGCAGATTGGGACTAAAAAATAAATGACATAGAGCCAAAGCGAATAACAATTTTGATTGCACAGGTTGAGCTTACATATAAAATGTTTTTGCGTCCAAAACGCTTATGTTGCTGGAGCGGAGTCCATGGGCCAGACGCCTAAATTCTGGCAGTACTCGGGGCTTGGGCACATCTAAGCCTGGGGGTATAAAAACCTCACCAAAGTCAACCTGAAGTGTAAATAAATGTACAGAGAGAAATTCATGAGAAAAAGTTTTCACAAATATGCAATGGTTTTTTTTAATGAATAGTGTATTTATAAGGTCGAATTCAAATATGCTTTTCTCTTTCTGTTGTTGTATACCAAAATATTTGTATATAAAAGCTTTATATACATGCATGGCATCGAGTCTGTGAGGCCCCCAAAAAATAGGTATGCGCGCGCAGAACTCCATAAAACCACACATATACACACAAGCGAACATACCCCCAATCTGAACAGCCTGAGCTTGTGTTTGTGTGTGTGTGTGTGTGTCAGCCCCCAAGAACTTTTTGGCTGTCAGTCAATGGAAGCGGAGAAACAGAGAGCGTGCGTAACACCAATACACCCACACATATACGTATTTAAAACAGTAACAACTCGACACCCTGTATAATTCTTCTCTGTTTGTGTGCGAGTGTGTGTGGTAGAGCGCTTGCTGGTGTTTGTGTGCTTTTATGTGTATGTATATGCAACCACTTGAGTTAATCAAAAATGTCTGCTGTAATTTATTTTACTATGGCGGCCATCTTTAGCTTCCACAGCTCCACCCGGTCACAAACAACCCCAACCTCCAACCCCAACCCCAACCTCCAATATGATTAACCAGAAAAATGTTGCTGAAAGAGTTCTGATAACATTTGCAGTTTTATTTTAAATTTTAAATGCATTTTTATTTGCTGAGCTTAAATAAAAGTAGTTCTCAGTTCAGCTCCAAAGAGAATTCCATTTTTGTGTATGTACCCCTACACGTGGATGGAGTCTCCATGAATTGGGGTGCGGTCAGGCAGTGTTGAGCTTTGGGCTCTTGGCTTTCGGATGCGCATTTGTCTATGCAGAAATGTAATTACAAATCTAAAAAGTCTAATGAAAACAAACTTTCTACTTGGCTAACAAAACTGACCCACATTCAGGGCAAAAAAAAAAGATTAAAATAAAATAAAAAGCAAAAGTAAATCGATGCCTGCAACTTTTCTCTGAAAAAGCATTATGCACATAATAAAAAAAAAATAAAAAATATAAGAATGGAGAAACCTTTATCCAGCTGCAGTTAAATTACAAAAATGTAATTACAAAATGGTCTTGGTCCTCTCTAACAACATACATAAATCTATTCGGACGGCGCGTGCCGTTTCGAACATCCAAGAAAAGCGGCAAAATGGAAGGACTTACCGTAAAGCGTCTGCACCACACCGAGAGCCATCGAATGTCCTTAATCCTTTTGCCCATGGGTAAACGCAGTATGATGTCCGTATTGTTGTGCGCCTGCAGAACGGGCGGATCACTGCGGGGCCCCATGAAAAGAGAGAAAACAGTAGATACTATAGTATAGTATAGAGTGTGAGCTTTGTTCGAAGTGCAGCAATAAAGTCCTTAAAAATCCACCTAAGAAGCACTTCGCTTGTATCCCATCCATTTACTCTTATATGTGTCCATATCTATTCAGTGTGGACTGCGCTTAAGGAGCGCTTATTAAAAGTGCGCAGCTATCAGCACGATGTCCTGCCTGCTGCCACTGCCTTGCCCACTTCCACAGAATGAAGTCCTGTGGCCTCGGGGCTGGACTTTGATCCAATAATGGACAACAGAGCACGCCTCCAATTTGCACTGTCAATATTGACGAGGCCTTGTAGTTGCAGTGTCATTAAAATTAAAGCAAAACCAACCGGAAAATTCCACAATGTCAGCCATGTATTGGGCTGTCTGTAGCTCTATGGCAGTAAACCTCTCTTTTTCTCTCCCCTCGCCCTCTCCTCGCCTCTTTCTCGGTAATTTGATGCAACCGAATGCACAGCCAATTAATACTTGCAATATCCAAATGCAAGAATTTTGTGGAATGCTTGTCCTTTGATCAATTAAGTCCACAGAGCAGCAGACATTAGAGAATGCAAATAATTTCTTACTTTGTGAATATAGCTTGCAAAATGGGTTTTTAATAACTTTGTGAAGAAAAATGTTTTAATATTTACTTTGCACTCAGCAGAAAAAAGGAATACCCTACAAAATTATTTGTGCTTCAATAAAGTCCATTCAAACTATATATGAAAATAATGATTTCTGATCATTGTTCGTATATCATCGTCATTGTAATAAGAACAGAAAAAGACACTAGGGAAAAAACATATACTCATGTTTATGCAACTAGCTATATATATATTTGTACATGTTTTAATACAAACATATTTGGAGGCTTTTTAAACTTTTTCTTTTTTGAAAATCTCAGAAGGTAAAGTAATAGAAAATTTGGTATAGGAATAAAGCTAAGTTAACTACAGGGTATCTTCACATTGAAAATATATTTTTTCGCGCTTTTATGTTTATCGTTGGCCATGATGAAGATTTATGGGCAATGCAACGATGCGAGCCATGTCACATGTTCCTCCTCCACATCCGAATAATCGTACATGTTTTATATGTATCTGTACATACACATATATATCTATAAAAAATATATATATACTTTATATACTTTTTCATGTAAAAACATTATTGCAATAGCAAAAATTTTTTGCGCTTGGTTTCAGTGCATTTGAGAAGCGCTTTTGATGAATGATAATTGAGAAATAGCTGAATGGAAGATTTTAAAACTTAATTAACTACCAGAGCTCTAAAATATGTGAAATATGAAAATAAATACATTTAAAACTTTATTGAATAATGTATGTATCCATATAATTTTTTCTGTTTAAATTTACAGTGAGAAAAACGCATGTTGTTTAAGCAAGATTCTGAATTCAGGGTATAAGAGTATGCTTAGCAGAAGGCAGAAGTATATATATACGCATATATATATATATGTAAGCACTAATATATATATATAAGTATATATTTCATGCAAAAGTATATATATATAGATAACATATATTAAAATATTAAAAAACAACTCTGGTCTTAAAATTGCACTTCGAAAATAAGGACCTAAGTTATATTATATAATAACTTATTCGATATATAGTTTTGAGCTGTGTCTTTGCGATAGATACATAAGTTAGAAACAGCAACTTGGCGCCGCCCTAGTTAAGCACTTCTGATTAATTCACCCATACAAGTGTTAGTTTTTCTGGTAATATTTGAATACCACAGATATAAAGTGGGAAAAAAAGCATGTCATTTACCTACATTAATACGGATGTGACCTATCTTCTAATTACTTACTTTTCTGAAGCTCAGATCTAAGATACGCATGCTTTTGAAGTTTCCATACCTAGCCAAGCATAGATAAATTGAGTTTTCCAAAAATCTCGTCTTAGAGTTGGCTGTAAACAGAAAAGACTTTCTGCTTTCTGGCCACCGTTAGGGCTGCGCGTTGATTATCAATCAATCATTCAGACAGCCAGGACAGACTCTTTTATAAATGTACATAGATAATTGAAGATAACTACTAACTGTACTAGAGAATATATACATTTTTTATCAAATTAAACAAGAATTATATATTAAAAAAGAGTCAATGTGCGACAAAAATAACCTATATTTTAGTTCAAGAGTTTTGCAATATTCTAATCATATGTAATTTTATATATATATCGCATTATATATATACATGAGCAGTTTTATAATCATCATAACCATAATCTCCTTGGAAAACAATACAGCTCAAGTATTTCCATTTCAGTTTCCCGTTGAATATTATAATCTATAAAAGTAATCCGTCAGTGTACTAAGTTTCTCTTTAATTCAGTGCAAAAATCATTTGGGCTGAGTATCAGTGTCAGTCAGTCAGTCTGTGCGTCCATCCGTCAATATACCAGTCAGCTTGTATGTTGTGTAACAAGTGTCAGACAGGCCGCAATCGACATTAAACATTGGACACGGCTAAGCACTTAATTTACACCCTCGAAAGGACGTTCGGGCTGAGGGTTAGGTGTTGCTTTGACCTTTAATGAGCCCAAAATAAATTGAATGGTTCTATGTCAACAGCGCAGCGAATGTGTGTGTGTGTGTATGTATCTGTGAGATACATTCATTTTGATTTCGTCAGGCTGTCAGTACATCGAGCAGGCATCTTCACATTCTCCCCCTTCGGCTGTTATTTGCTTTTGACTTTGGTTTTCGCATTGCAAATATGTTTGTTTGTATCGTACTTTATTTGAGTTGCTTAGCTCCTTTTCCTCCTGCTGTCGCTGCTGCTGCTGCTGCTGCTGTGTCCGGGCCCAAGATTCAGATACATTGATGCACTCAGCACACAAATCCATAAGGATTTATCGATTTTCTTATTGTTATTTGTTCTCGCTCTTGCTACAGACAGACACACACACACACACACACAGATACAACTTTCGCCCAATTAGTTTGAAAGCTTGTGAGTCTGCTCTGTCCTGCAGGCAGGCAGCCATGTTTATTTGTCTAGAAACCAAAGCCAGAGCGAAGGCTTCTGCCTAACGAAACCAAAGTTCAGTGTGTCAATCACTAGTTATTGACTTGGCTGCGTTCACAATTCTCGTTGAATATTTCAACAAGGCTCATGCAACTTGTTGCTCTGCCATATTTTGCGCTTTGGGATCATTTAGCTCATGCCTTTTGCGAGCTGACTGGCATTTCACATTTGCTTGCCTGGCAAAAACGCACAACTATCGCGCCCGGCCCAGAATCTAGGCAATGAAATGAGCCAAGTCAGCAGACAAACAGCAAACGGCAAACGGCAATCGACAAACAACTCCCCAACCAACATAGCTCAATCACAACCCCAAGCACACATACCAACTTATGTACGTATGTACATCCCTACACACACACAGATACACCCATCTATTTCACAAATTATTATGAATGTTTAATTTTCGGCAATGATGCTGCACCCCATCTACGTCACGAGCAGCACCAGCAGAAGCACCAGCAACAGAGCCAGCTGAGTCCCGGGCAACGACCACTCAATTAAATTTGTCTGAAAATATAAAATGTGTTATAAGGGCGGAATTCGTGTTTTGTTGGTCACGCGGTTAGCGTATTTCATGGTGGATACCTTTTACTCTAACAGTTACCCTGTACAATATTCCTTTTTACAATCAAATTATTATGGAATACAAATTGTTTTTCAAACAGAAAATATAATATTTTAAAGTGTTTTATATTAAATATTGGCTATTCAAAAACTCCAAAATTTTTCGGTCGTCAGGAAATACTTCTAAGCTGTGTATATAGCTCTATGAAAATGAAATGAGTTTCCCTACCTTTAGACAAACTTCTTGAAAGAAGATTATAAATAGTTTACTATTTATATTTATGGTCGGGATAAGTGATTGTTCCCGAAATTCCCGCGGGTCCCGAAAGAACAGAAGAATGATATTGAAGTGGAAATTAATTCTAATATAAATAATGTTAAGTTTAAGAGAAGTTCAAATATTTTATTATTTTGAGAACAATGCAATGAATTACCATTGTTATAAATGCTAGGCAAGTAATTGATGTTCCAACAAAAAGAAAGGAAAATATTATTTTAAACAAAAAAAGCTTTATCTATCTTGAGTTATAAATGTTGAAAAATGAAAAATTTCGGGAAAAATTAAAAATTTATCGGGATGATCGGGCGGGAAAATCCAAAGATATTTCGGGCCTGGATGGGTTGGGAACGAATTTCTTTCCCGATCCCATCTCTAATATAAACGGCTTGTTTTAAGTAAAACAGTTAGCTAATTTTTTTACCAACCAATATTATACTAGCCTACAATTTAAGATTCGTTTAATTATGTGAGAGTCATTAAGCTATGCAAATTAGTATTAAATCAAAATTGAAATGTACAAGACGTCAGTTTAAAAAAATTTTTGAAGCCAACAAAGAGTGGATGCATATTTCAATTTCTCGGTTTCTGGATAGCAAAAAGGATTTCCACTTTTAAAGGTACCAAACCGAAAAAGTGCCAGCAACAGGCGTAACTACTTGAGGCATTTGGCCCTTCGCCGGCATCGGGTTGTTTCCAGAGCTGAATAACTTTTTTGTCGCCTAATTAAGTTGAAGGCATTAAAGGCGATCATCATTGACAGAAACGGCAAAAAGCATTTTTGCGTATTGCGGCTGCGTTGTCAACGCTGATTAACATTAACACAATGAATGATGGGCCTTGGGTCCTGTGTGATTGGGTGGCGCTCGCTCACCCCTTTCTCTTCACTTTCTCATTTACGGCTTGACAATGGGCATAAAAAAGTGAAAACTTCGTTTGCCGCTTTGCATACAGCGCATTTTAATGAGATCAGCATAAATCAGTATCAGCTTCAGCAACAGCATTGAGCAGGGGCTCGTCGAGGAGTGTCGGGTGTAGGAGGGTGGAATTGCAGTGGCCATTGTACAATTCGCTGGAAATGCAAATGAGCAACACAGCAACAGCAACAGGAACAGCATCAACAGCCATCATCGTCATGGCAATGGGGCGTTAATCAGGAGCGCGTCAGAGCCGCTTTCATGCTTCTCAAAAAATTCTAATTTAATTACTTATGCTCGATGCATCCATTGTGACACACACACAGACACACTCACACACACACACTTACAGTTGAGAATGAAAAGAAGTGAGCAGCGCTGTCAGGAGCTCTTCAACTAAACGCTCTGTTATATAATTAAAGCTGATTGGCAGGCGTCCAAGTCCAGGCCCAAGTCGTAGTCGAAGTTGAAGTCTCTTAGCTCTAGTTTTCCTCTCAGGAGTCAACTAACATTATAAAAAGCTGACAGGCTGCAGCTGAGCAGCTTCGCAGGTAGCCCGTCACATGAATTTATCAAATTCTCACCCTATTTATACATAAGTTTATATATTTAGATATATATACATCTAGTCTATAAATACAAATAAGCTTCTAAATGATTACACACAATAAATGCACGCAATTAGTTCGCCCAAATGTATGCTATGGTTAGCACTTAGTAACGGCGCCACATAATACAGCAATCACCTGCCACCCCGCACCGCACACACACACACACACACACACACACAGACACACATTGAAGAAGGTGCATCTGGCATGTGGCATGGGTAATGTGTGTGTCTGAAAGCGTAAAAGCGTGCAATCGCTGGCGGAACTACGGTGCCACCCCATTTTTATGCACAGATACGCACACACACACACTCACACACAAGCACTACTGTTCCCGCGATATGCTTTTGAGTCGGTGACATGAGGATGAGGCATGCCAATGTTATACATTGAACTAATAAAGCTCGGCACGTGGCATCAACAATGAAACGCATTAAAGTCGATTACAATATGAAGCTGGCGACGGGCCACTGAGTGTGGGCCGCAGGGTTTTCATATTGAGTTGGGTAGAATGGCGAGAAGAGGGGTTCATATACACTCGTCTGCCCGAACACATCATCAAGCAGGAACTGAAACCGCGTGACAATCGCAAAGGTAGGGGAAAGGTCTAAAACGGATGTAAAAAGCGTTTCAAAGGCAGCGAAAACAAAATGTCAAAGACTTCTTTTTTTTTGATAAAAGCTGAATATCCGAGTCTGGTGCCTCAAACATTTTTAATAACTTAACATTTTTAATAACTTAATATCAAAATATATCAAATCATCTTTATTTATCTGAATTGAGTCCGAGTTCTGTTAATTTGCCTGGTAATTTGTACAATGCCTTTAAAATAATGACTTTGAAAACTTTATTGTTTTACTGAGCTGAAAACAAGTTAAACAAGTAAGAACTTTGCAGTCGACCACAACCAACTGCGTGATACTCTGTTCCCTAAATGCAAGAGTACATGTAAATGTAAGAGTACATTTTTATACCCTTGCAAGAAGGGTATATTAATTTTGGTCAGAAGTTTGCAACGCAGAGAAGGAAGCAACTCTGACTATATAAAGTATATATATTCTTGATCAGCAGAGCAAGCTGCGCTGATATAGACATGTCCGTCTGTCTGTCTGTCCATCTGTCTAGATCAACGCAATCTCCTCCGAGACTTTTAGAGCTACAGAGCTGAAATTTCGGATCCGGATCGAACGACTATATCGTATAGCTCCAATAGGACAGATCGGTTTTAAGAAATACTTTAGTAGGAAAACTTCAACGCTATTGAAGTCTAAAACTTGAAATTTGGAATATATATTCTTGAATCGCACCCCCACCCAAAAAGATATAGTGTATATATAGCTACGCCCTTTAAGGGCGTGGAAAAAACTATATCTTCCAAAGTTTTATAGTTACAGTCTCAAAATTGGATATATATTTTACTGTTGTCCTGGTCAATAGATTGACTAAAAACTATATATATATCCACTTGTTGGGGGCGTGGCAAGTCAGAGAAAACTATATCTATATCCTTTACAATTGCAAGGGTATTACCAAACTTCGGCATGGCCAAAGTTAGCCCATCCCTCTAGTTTTACTTTAAATTGTCACGCCCCCAATAGGCGTATGTCTATTTTTTTTAGTCAATCTAAGAAGATGGGCAACAGTTACGTATTTCTAAAATGTTGTGGCTCGAGTTATAAAACTGTGGAAGATATAGTTTTTACCGGTTTTACATACCATATTTTTTTTTGTTTTTTTTTTGTTTTGTCTAGAAGTGGGATGTACAGATATATATTCCAAATCCCAATTCTTAGACAGCAATATTGGTGAAAATAAAAGCTATTATGTCGGAAAAGATATAGTATATATATATATATATATATATAGATATAGTAAAGATGTAAAATAAGAGGTGGTTTGCTTTGATATTTAAAATGCATGCTTAAAATGTTGCAATCAATCAATCAAAATATAAACATATTCTGTATCGGGTCAGACACGCTTCATCCTGTTAGATGCATTTGCATAAGACTCTAATACCCTGATTTACAACTTTCCAAAGGATTCAGCGTGCACAAAGAATTTTTCTACATGGGAATGTACATACATATGTATTCTTTATACACACAATGATTGTTATTTTGTGGTAGTTGAACATGCATATTTTCTCGGAGCTAGTGCTCAAAGGGATGCGTTGCTATGTTGTGCCACAATTCGTGGCAGCTTTAAATATTTTGAAGGGACATGCTAGAATGTCAGTGCCAAGTGTTGGTACTTTACCTTTACCTTGGCATAGGATAAAACGAGACTATCTTAAATCGCAATGAACATAAGAATGATATCTAAATGATAATGACAAAAATAATGCTTCGCTGCTAAGTGCCCAATGCCTAAGCAGCCATCAAATGACGTCAAATTGTGTGCGTTGCATCGAGACACGGCGCGGAGCAAGCTGTGCGGCTGAGCGCGGCTTAGTGCAGTTCAAGTAGCCGGCAATTCTGGTATTCGCTAAGTAGGAAGACGCTGAGGCAGAGGCAGAGGCAGGTGCAAGTCCTCCGCTGAGAAGAAAGCAAGGTAAATAAAATTCGCACTTGTGCGGCTAACCTTGTGCTTGCGAGGACTTAAAGTAAATACAAGCAGAATGCGGGTAGAATCTACTCGCCTTTTTTCTGACTTTCTCTCTTACTCACACACACACACACACTGACGCGGCTCTCATTGTTTGGTGTTATTGTGGGCTGTTGTCAATGCCACAAGCTTTCGAGCACACATACGTACATACATGCTCGCAGTACAATACGTACGTATGACCGCAGATCTAACGTAAAGAAATAAATGAGTTTTTCGCATTAGGAGGCAACGAAGCGACAACAGCAATAACAACAGCAACAACAACAACACCAACAATAAAGCATTAAACGAACGGAACGAAGGCGACTTCGCAAATGGCAGCAGAGATGAAAAATGTTTTTTAATTTTTAAAAGTGGTTTCATTGTCAAGCGTGCGTAACGTAAAATCTGCAAGGATATATAACACGCACACACGCACGCTGAGTGTTAGGAAATGGCCCGCTGCGCTCGAGTAGCCGCCATCAGAGATGCCGCCCAAAATTTCGCCCAATTTCAATGCATTAATAATGTGTCAGCAATACATACGAGCCGGTATATTCCTCCGGATAGGGTATAATATAGCCCTCGGGCGATGGTCTAGCCGTTTTGCCCACCCAGAAGAACGCATCCGGTCCGGTGCCATCGTAGGCAAAGGATTTAACAAACAGCGTTGACTCGTCCACGGCATAAATGGCACCCTGAAAGAAAGTAAAAAAAAACAACGTTCTAATTTCTGAACTGGAAGCCATGGAGCTTACCTACCTTAATGCCATGCGCAAAGTTCGTAAACTGTCCAATGTAACGGCCAAAGTAGGGTTCCGGTGGTGCTCGTCCTGCTCCTAAAAGAAGAAGATGTGAAGGGTAATCAAAAACAGTTAGTCGGCAACTTTGGCAACAAAAAATTAAGTAACTTTCATGATGCAGTTTTGCATATAAACACACACACACACGCACACCCACACATACATACATACATACACACTCATTCAGATACAGAAACAGGCACTCCGCTACAGTTACATCTAGTCAAAGCAATGAAGCCGTAGTTGGATATTCATAATCCGCAGGCTCTCGAAATACACCGAGCACAAACAAAGAGCGTCAGCTGCTTTACAAATTAATCTGCTTTCCAAAACTTTGCCACAGAAAATGTGCACGTTGCAGAAAGTTTCAGTTTCAGTTGAAAGTACAATTTGTATCTCAAAGCATCCACCCCGTTCCCCGCCCCCTGCTCTTACCTCCAAAGATTATTATTTGCTTAAAATAAAGCAGCTACTCCTTGTGCGAACGACTGATGATGATAATGATGATGTTGATGATGGCAGACTTCAACTCTGTTTGCAATTCTCTTGACAGGTCCGTTGGGAGTTGTTGCTACCCCGATGTGACTTTGCCATGAAATTGATTGAAAACCATGAAATATATTGAAATTCAATGCTAATGTCGAAGGAAGATTGCGCGGGGAATTCTAACCAAACACATATCATGTGCGTGCAAACTTCATTTCGAAATTTATAATTGCTTAAAAGCGATATGCAGAACTAATTGAGAGTTAATATTTGAATATATCTAGACTCATCAAAGCTTAACTTCAATTAATATAATTATCCTAAGCATTTGCTATGATATTATTTTCAATGGAAGCTACCTTATTTATTTTTTTTTTTTTATTATCTATCATTCTACAAGTTGGAACGGGAATATGTATTATTCAAAAATTACTAACATCGTACTTTATACGAAATTTAAAAAAAATATGTATATAGAGATATATAGTATGTAATTCACTTATACAAAGAAACTGCTTAAACAACGTAGCCAAAGTCCACAAAATTCATTAACAATACCTTTTACAGGTAGGGTATACAATATTCGTTGAGCCCCAGCCTCTCTTTCCACTAACTATAACTTACACAGCTTTTTATGCTTGTCAGTGGAGGGACCAGGGGTAGCTTAACAAATGAATGCCAGGGTATTCCCCAGAATGTCTCAATTGTATCGACGACAAAGGCGACGATGGCAGCCAAGGCAACGGCGCGGCGCCAACGCCAATAGCAATAGCAATAGCAATACCCATACAAATGGCAATCACAACAACATGAACAGCGGCTATGGCGACGAGGACGTGCGCTCAACGTAATATGCATTAAATCTACTAATGCGTGCATTAATCTCTGAAGATTTGGACCGGCCCGCAAACATGCAGCACGTGTCCCCATGAAATATACGTGCTCGAGGATATTTATACAATGTGATGACGGGCACGTTGACGTTGATGTTGATGTTGATGTTGCTGTTGCTTTTGCTGTTGATGTTGATGTTGTGCCCGTGTTCGTGTCTAGACCCGCTCTCAATGAAACACCCATAAAGGGCTGGTGATTGGGCCCGAGGCTGGAATAGAGTCTCAGGACGAACCTAAGGCTTGTTCCGCACCGTTGTTGTTGTTAATATTATTGGGTGGCTGTTAGGAATCGGATGGGCATTGACAGCGACAGGAGGCTGCATGCCAAGAAAATAATAGTCAACTGGCCATGTCTATCTTTCTGCCTGACTGGCTGAGTGTTTGACTGCTGCTGTCTACTGATAGATATTTCATCATTGATAGTGATAAGATTTTCCACAACTGATATCTTGACTGGCATAGAGTGGCTTTTTATTTGACTGCTCGATTGTGACCTATAATTTAAAGAAAATTTAA
Organism: Drosophila gaucha; assembly: GCA_035045545.1. NCBI lineage: Eukaryota > Metazoa > Arthropoda > Insecta > Diptera > Drosophilidae > Drosophila > Drosophila gaucha. The sequence continues at coordinate 907,424 of JAWNOY010000129.1, forward strand.
AGAAAACGACTGCATCAAGTTTAGAGTAAGACACAAGGGAAGCCATATTAATACTCACATCTAAGCCAAGAAACTCCTGCATATTCAAATTGCAACTGTACTTGTAACCAAATCCCTTTTCATTAGACAGCCTAATCTCCACAAATTAACTGGTTACCATGGGTATTACGTTGTTGAAAGGGAGTAAAAGTGCACGCACAATTCATCTGGCTGGAGCAATAATCAAAGCTGGTCAAAGGGTTGGCACTCCCGAATTCAGATCCACATCCCTCAACTTCTGCAAGTGCGTGCGTCGACATCTTCGCAATTGTCATCAAAAGGGACATGGACGCCGAGTCCGGCTGTTATTACGGGGGAAAACTGAAAGCGGTAACCACAGGCTACCAGCAGCACAGCATTTAAGGAAAATTAAGCCGATTTGAAGCAGCATGATAAATACAATGGTCTGCGCACTACTTGCACCAAAATAAATACCCGAGCAAGCAATTTCCTGACGGATCGGTATTGGTAGAACTCAGATGTTAAAAATATTGTTTCTAGCCTTGATTTATTATATATGTCGGGACGGCGCGAACGCCATTCCCGGCTACCAAAAATTACACGCACGAGTTATTCACATTAGGAATAATCGCAGAGGTCAACTTAGCCGAATGTGCAATGGCCAAGCCTCACTCCGGAGGAACCGCCTTCGTGATCACGGTTAACCTCTACGCCAGGTAAGTATGCTTTGGTCGGCTCTGGATTTGGGTTTCCATTGCTAGGCTGCTAGAACCGTTTGGGAATTACAGTCAGGCGTAGCACAAGTATAATCTAAAAAGTAGGCAACACTTTATTTGGGCCTACCTACATGTATGTATATATGTATTGTGCAACATTTAATCCAGGACATTTATTGCAATTTCCTCGCTGAAAGCCGAGGGCAGGATAATGATGTTATAAATGCCACGCCGGGAACTGCTTCTTATAATCTTTATGCACGGTATTTATTCTATTTATTTACCCATAGCTACATCAAAGGAACAAATGATAATTAAATTCGCACTAATCTGCCCGTAATTTATTTTATCACATGCCCATCTTCGACTTTGACGTCGTCATCAACATTATCGTGAAGAGGGGATCTGCACGGCGCACGACGCGCAACGCACAACGCACGAAATTCCAAATCAAATTTTCATTTACTTCCCAAATAGACTCTCGGAAAACAGGTTACCCGAGCAGCTCCGCACCACCGTTTGCAGCGCTGCCCAAGCCAAAATGCCTCAGAAGCCGGCGGGTTCATTGGTTGGTCGCCCAACATCATTAAAGCTCGAAAATATTCCTCCCCCACGAATGTTGTTGTCTATGCTGTACTGCCTTCTGTCACGGGGGATGCGTGCCAAGCGTGACTCTGTGTGTGTGTGTGTGTGTTTTTGTATGTGCATGCAGAAGTATTTGTGTTTTGTGTATGTGTATGGATAGCAAATCGAATAAAATTTAGCTGACTCAATAAAAATCAAAAAGCGTTAATGCTAACGATATGACTTTAACCTGAAACCGAGTAAATTGTTGCTTGTGTCAAAGCCAAAAAAAGGGGGTGGCACGTCCTCATTCTTGTTGTCGCCCTTGTCCTCGTCCTCGCCCTCGGCCGGGTCGACAGCGGCGTGAGTTTATGCGGAAAGGCAGCAGGATATGGCAACTGGAAGCAATATTGCACCGTAATCTGACAGCGACAATTTTCGGACTCCTTTCTTTTGGCACGGGCTTTAAGGCGTGCCACAACAGCGAATCGCTTAAATAAATGATGATAAATAAGAAAACGCTAAGAAGACAAGGATAAAGAAAAACAGCTAATGAAGAGAATCAAATGAAATCGCTCGAATGCTATTGGGTTGGGTTTCGATTCAATTTGAGCAGCATCTCTTCTAGTGCTATTGATCGATGAATGGGGTAGCTAAACTGTAGCTAACGGTAATTATGAAGAGACGTATCAGTATTGATTTAAATCGCTATAACTATTTCGCACTAATGACAATCATTTCTGGTACATAGTTGGATTCTTAATTCGGATTCAAGCCTAATTGTATTTTATTTTATGAAAGCCTTTGGATCTGTTTCATAACATTGTTATCCCTATAATTTGGTACTTCATATATAATATTCATTTTACTTGTACTTTTTTGGCTCATACGGATCACTATCAATATTCTAATAGAGTTTTATTCTCAACGACCTTACGTTTTTGAACTCGTACGGATTCCTACTTTCAACTTCTTAAATATAATAGGTAGCAAAACTGAAAAACTATGAAAAATTATTAAGTGCATATCGATTCTCCGAATGGTCAGATAAGGAATCCGACTAGTTACATCATGTTTTTGTCAAAAATGGAAGGCCATCAGAATGAAAAGTTTTGAATGAGAATCAAAAGGCTTCATTTTTAATTTCATTCACAAATTGGCCGAAAAATATCATACTTGTGCATTTTTGCTTGAATTTTTACATACATACAGACAAAAAATAATATGAATGCAACAAAAAACAAAAATTCCTGTTTGAACAAAAAAACGTTGACCGCGGGACTTGCAACTGGGTCTCCTCGCTTCTCCTCGCCTCAACAACGACTTGGCTCTGCTGCCGCGAGCTTTACCCGATTGACAAAATGTTTTCTTTACTAACTTCGGTGTTACTGAAAGGATTTTGATGACATTTTCAGCATTGAATCCTTTTGTTTTGAATATTCAATAATACCTCAAATATTAAAAAAATTTGAAATTGTGGTTATGTTTCTTACTGAACTTCAATTGAATTGATTTTTTACAATTTGGCCCGGTATCCAAAATAAGATCAAAAAACAAAATTGTATGTTATCTACTAAAGCTTAAGTGCAAAATTTGGTGGCTTTAGCTTAAGATGTAAGATATATAAGATATATGGTGCAAAAGTTGAATCTCGATAAGGTTTTTCATGGAAACAGGCTCGATATGCGTGCTATATACAAGCACCATCGTGTATCAAGTCTTTAGCTCTTACAGGTTCTGAGATCAGCTTATAGCCCTGATCAAGAATATATATTGGGTATGTCACGCCTCCTTCTGCCTGTTACATACTTTTTGAAAACCCCAATTTACCCTGATTACCAATCTTCAATGGGTTCAGGGTATAACTTCCCAACTCTTGCACGGATCGCTACTCAAGCTAATATTTTAAACTATCGAGCTCTAATTTTTTAACCATTTTTTCATCGCCGTTTTTGTCAACAAATATAAAATGACTCTAATTCAACCTTATAGAAAACGATGCTTAACAATCTTTTTTTTTAGACTGTAACGGAAATCCCTACTTTAACTTCTAAAATATTTTGGAAGGTTGTCGTCCTTCGGCTCTTGTTATTTCCAATTATTTGATATTTTAAATTAGAAATCTCCAGTTGTAATCAAGGTCAAAATATAATAGGAACTTGATCAATTACTTTACAAAAATTCTCTAGCTTAAAAGCCCCAGTAGTATTGGGCGTGGACTTGTAAATTTTAAGTCAACCTTTTTGGTACTCTCAGCTTTAACATTTTAAAACCACATTTCGACAACAGATAGTTGAATGGCCGAAGCAAACGTCGGGCTGATTCAACTCATCTTACCAGATTACTCTTATTAATATATAACATTCGTCGCTGATCCATAACACCTAAATAAACTTTTCTTTAAAGCATTTTAAATATTCGTTGGATTTAAATGTATTATATATGTCGGGACGGCGCGAACGCCATTCCCGGCTACCAAAAATTACACGCACGAGTTATTCACATTAGGAATAATCGCAGAGGTCAACTTAGCCGAATGTGCAATGGCCAAGCCTCACTCCGGAGGAACCGCCTTCGTGATCACGGTTAACCTCTACGCCAGGTAAGTATGCTTTTCTCTGCTCTGGATTTGGGTTTCCATGTTTACATTGATAAAACTATTTGGGAATTACATTGACTGTATACATTTTTATACTCCCATAAATATGCAATATAATTGTGAGTTTTGAACGTAGGTAAACTCAGGTAGGATTAGGATTTTTTTTTTTATTTAATTTGTTTAATTTTAATGAGGATGCTCTCAGTGCTGCTTATTGCACTATAATCATCCTCTTTTCATGATATTATATCGCGCAGTTTAGTTAGTGAATTACTTAACATTAACATATTTACTTAATCTAATTATTACTACTTAAACCTAGCGAATGGGGAGAACATTCAAAAACTGACGCCTTTTTAATCTCCTTATAAGATTATGATGAAGACTCTCGGATGCATTCAACTGAAAGTAATTATGCATGTGCATATGTATACATATACATATATACTACATGTCCCTATGGGCGGACTATATAATTTATTTAACTATCAGTAGAGGGGATGAACAGTAATCTAGCTTCAAAATAGTTTTCCCGATTTGCCACGCCCTCAAATATTTTCAAATATTTATTGTAAATTATAAGTCCCTAGCTCTCATAGCGCCCAAAATATTGTAGGATTTATACAAATCGTGAACGTTTTGTTTGAAAGAAAGAGGAGATCAATATAGAATATACGGCTTTACCCGATTTTCCACGCCCCCAGTGGGCACTTACTCTTGATCTGATGCTGCTACACACGAGTATATGTTTCAAAAGTCAAGTCTCTAGCTTCAAAGTGAAAAGAGTATATAGGTTTTGTGCAATGTCCGTCTTGCTGTCCGTCTGTCTGTCCGTATACTTTCACACAAAGGTACTCCAATAGCAGACCAAGTTTGTTTCTAATAATAGATAATATTACCGTTTCCATTAAATCGATTTAAAACGTTATCGAGATTCACGTTTTTGAGCATATCTTTAACATCTGCATTTCAGCTAAAGTTACCAAATATTGTAATTATAATACAAATTTTTTATATTTTTTATACGAGTTTTAAATTTTACAAAATCAATTTTATTGAAGCTCAGTTGCATATATACCGACACTTTCAAAATTTATTACTTGTTTTGGTGGTATTACATATTCAATAAAATAAAAGAATTCAATATTAAAAATTGTATCAAAATACGTTAAATAACACAGAAGTTATTGAAGACAATATTTTGTCAATCGGCAAAACAATGTGGCCAACGTAAGCATTTTCTCTATACGTGTGCACACATACATACAAATTTTACTCCTTGAAATGAGATTGAGTGGTGAAAGCTTGTAGACTGAAGTTTAATTCCCGCTGAAGATAACATTTTTTTACCCTTGCAAAAAGGGTATATTAATTTTGGTCAGGAGTTTGCAACGCTGAGAAGGAAGCACCTCCGACCATATAAAGTATATATATTCTTGATCAGCAAGTCGAGCTGAGTTGATATAGCCATGTCCGTCTGTCCGTCTGTCTGTCTGTCTGGATCAACGCAATCTCCTCCGAGACTATAAGAGCTACAGAACTGAAATTTTTCACATAGGATGGAATGTGCTGCAGGCATTGTATATTTTGGAATCATCCGGATCGGATAACTATATCCTATAGCTCCCATAGGACAGATCGGTTTTAAGAAATGTTTTAGTTAAAGTCAGAGACTTGAAATTTGGAATATATACTCCTGAGTTGCACCCAAATACAAAAAGATATAGATTATATAGCTGAAAACTAAAACTATATCTGCTACAGTTTTGAAGCTAGAGCATCCAAATTTGGAAAGTAATATACTTTTGGCCTCCCCTTCAGATTGATCAACAAATTATATATCCACGCCTACTTGGGGCGTGGCAAATCGGGAAAGTCTATATAGTGCTTAACATAAATCTTCCAATATTTTGGATGCTGTTAAAGAACGAGACTTGAAAATTAAAACATATATTTGTATCAACCATATTCCAAAGAGACTAACTCTGAATTTAATAACATCGAAGTTATCCCACTAAAACATTTCTTAAAACCGATCTGTCCTATGGGAGCTATAGGATATAGTCATCCGATCCGGATGATTCCGAGATATACAATGCCTGCAGCACATTCCAGCCTATGTGCAAATCAGCTCTGTAGCTCTTATAGTCTCGGAGGAGATTGCGTTGATCCAGACAGACAGACAGACGGACAGACGGTCAGAAGAACAGACGGACAGACGGACATGGCTATATCAACTCAGCTTGTCTTGCTGATCAAGAATATATATACTTTATATGGTCGGAGATGATTCCTTCTCTGCGTTGCAAACTCCTGACCAAAATTAATATACCCTTTTTGCAAGGGTATAAATATAAATTACTTGTGGAGATGCGAGTTCAAGTCCTGATGCTGGAATGTGTTTTTATTTCAGAAAATTATTTTATCTATGTACATCTGTGCTTCTGTAGTGCATCCTGTAGTCGGGCAGTCCCGACTAGAGCGTACTTATTATAATTTCACTTATGTGCTTATTTTCTGATATTATTAGATTATACTTAAATATATATTTATACATTATTAAACAGTTTTTTCTTTTGGTTTGGCATCATTTTATTTAAGATCCGATTACTAAATACATACAGACACTTCCATTGAATAATGCAACAGCATTTTATCTTCGGTTTCTAACATATAATTTTTTCGGATTTGGTCTTCAATTGTTCTTGTGGAAGCCAACACTCGTGGGAGATTTGTAAGCTACACGCCAATCTCCAGACCCCCTTGAGTTTGAGAAAGGGGCGTTACCTCTCAGTCCAGCTCGCATTTATATTTATTTCAATTTTATGACTTCATGTTGCCTAAAAACCAAACCACAAACGAAATGAAACTCAAATATGTACACAAAGTTTCACTGCGGTCGACGGGGAGCCGGCTCAGGGTCTGGGAGTTCGGTGTTGGGAGTTGGGAGTTGAAAGCAGAAACTTGTGTGGCAGAACGCTGTACAATTCGTAAATCCAGAGTACAGATTAGAAATTTTGCGCGGCAACATCAGAAAAAGAGAATGAGAACGAGAAGTGCTTTGCCCACAAGGTGGGCGGTTTTGGTCGCAGCTGAGCCGGGTTCTGGTGAGATGAGGGCAGGGGCGTGGCGCATTAACACCCACACAAAAGTTGCGCAGACATCGCTGTCTCGGTTCCACACGCAGCCACCGAGCCTCGGTGGTTGTTTCGTATGCAACCACAGCCACCGGCATGTAGCCTTTATGGCTACCAGAAGCAACACTCGCAGCAACAACAACAACAACAACAACAGCCCGAATAAAACGTCAGGGATTGCTTCTTGCTTGGCAGCGCACGCTTCAGCTAATTTAATCTCTGCAAATTGCTCGACAATCTGCGCGGCATTAGAACTACACACGTGAAAAGTGATACATGCCCAGACCCACAGCTTCCATCGACCCCAAGCCCGACCCTCTGCTCCAAGCATCCTCGCTGGCTCACGCTGAGTGAGTGGCTGGTGCGAATTAGATTACATTGGATGCTGGAAGTTTGCGTGCTTAGTTTTATGGCCATCGTTTGTTAAATGCCGTTGACTGCAAATACCCGATAAGCCTGTCAGCGCAATCTCAATGCCAAATCGAAGCCCAGCCATCTCCTAAACTAACAATTTTATGTAAGTCATTCATGTTCCCAAACCAGTTGCCATTTGAATCAATTGGCAACGCAGACCATTGAAATGGAGCCCAAGCTACCGTCAAGGCAACTAGTTTCAATACCCTCAATAGCCACAAAATGATTAGCAGAACTGGCCAAGAGTCTTAATTACCATTGACTGACTTTGACAACAAGATAACCTTTACCTTCTAATTAGCATTCAATATATTTTTGGATTCTCTTTGTAATTGACTTCAATGCAATTTGATCTATTTTGCCCAATGGCTTCAATCAATTTATATGAAACCTGAAATGACAATTATTTAAGGAATTTGATGCACTTCTTATACTTATGTTTCTTCATGAAAGAGACTTTAAATTTGGAATATCTGTCACAATTTGATAGCTAGATGGGTTACTCTCATATATTTATTTATGCATTAAATCGGAAAACAAAATATATTTTAAGTTTAGCTCATTTTGGACCATGATATATATATATATACATATACATATATATATATATAAATATATGTTTTATTATTCAAAGGCTCTAGCTTCTGCCTTTTAAACCCTAATGGATATGCTTCTCAGCAGATAAGTTGTCTAAGTGAAATGCTCTTTCGAACAAATTAAGAATAGGAGATCCGAGTTTGAGATCTAGGCCAGTTTGACTTTGCAATTATATTTCAGGTATATTTGCTCAGCCTAAAGATATGCAGTTTATTTTGGAATCATTACGAGCACCTTAGAAAACTAAGATGTTTTTTTGTGGAAAGATCTTAAAGCAAAAGTCGAATTTTGATCTTAAATTTAAACTCAGTTACAATATAAAAACAAAAACTAGAGGAATGGGCCCTTGGTAGCACCCTTGCAATTGTAAAGGATATAGATTCAGTTTTCTCTGATTTGCCAGAAGAGATCAATATTGACATACATGATCGTGTTTGGTTCTCTAGCTGTGAAATTGTAGAAGATGTAGTTTTTACCGATTTTCCACGTCCCTAATGGGCGTAGCTATATTTATTATGTGTTTTTGGGGGTGGTTGATAAAAAAATATATGTTTTAAGTGTCAAGACCTTGGATCAACAGCGCCCAAAATATTGGAGAATTTATGTTAAGCACTAGACACACTTCCCGGTTTGCCACGTCCCTAGTAATCGTGGATATATAACTTTTTGATTGATCTTAAGGGGAGGTCAACAGTAGCCTACTTGCCAAATAAAGATGTTCTAGCTCTAAAACTGTAGAAGATATAGCTTTGCGCGATTTGCCACGTCCCCAATGGGCATAGCTCTATAAACTATATATCTTTATATGGGGATGGAATACACGAGTTTATTATCAGAATTTCAAGTCTAAAACTTCAAAAGCGACTTTTCCTTACCAAAACATTTCTTATAACCTATCCATCCTATGGGAGCTATAGTATATAGTCCAACAATCCCAATGATTTCGAGATATACAGTGCCTGCAGCAGTATTTCTGCTCTCCTATGTGCAAAATCTCTGTACCTTAAATAATCATAATTGCAACTACATTATTGAATATATTTATAGTATGGCTGAATATGCTGCTAAACAGTAAAATTTATCCACTCGGTTATTCCACATATATATCATTTTAATATTTTATAACAAATATTTATTTGGCCAAATAAACTAAGTATGTAAATTTCTCAAAATATTTGCATTAAATTTCTCTATAGTTTTGTTTCATTTCAGCTGTGAGCCACTGTAGTAAATAGGTATATAGGCTGGTATCAGAATCAGTAATAGCTTTTAGTTGAGTTCCACCTGATTGCATTTAGTTGCCGTGATTTAGGCCACAAATTTATCGAGTTTGTACTGTAACTTAAGCTTAAGCTTAAGTTAATACAAATTTTGAATTTGAAAGTGTTAACTGTGTGCATTCAATGAAATTCAACATTTTTAAATCGATTTGAGCCGAGCTGCCGACAAGCCGGTATTCCATATTGTCATTGTACACACTGAGCACGCATTCTGTGGCTTTGTGAGCCAGCATACGTAACGCTGAGTACGCACTTTTGCACTCAAGCGGACTCACTTTCATTTTTGGTGAGTTACCTGCTGCTCATATTCGCAGCATGTTAATTAGCCCCCAAGATGAACGACTGCATGCCAATGCAATTGAGTTCAGCCACAGCCACAGCCACAGCCGTAGCGATTGCGACTGCAACTGCTACTGCGACTGCGACTGCGCTTTTCAGTTTTTTAATAGTTTCGAGCTTGGGCATTTTTTATATTTTTTGTTTTTTTTTCTCTCTCTCTTAAAAGACTTGTATTACGTAAGCGGCGTATGGGGCTGACTGACCCAGCTGCCGAGTCACTTCTGTTTGCGCCGTTCGCCAGCCGCAACCAGCTCTTGCTGTCTTACTTTTGGGCCAAGTTTTCAGTGTGAGTGTGTGTGAGTGTGTGCGTGTGGGAATAGTGTGCCAAGTATGAGAAGACAATCGTCAACCAGTTTCCATATCACTCCATTCGCTTGCTACCAGTACTCGCACTTCGTTGCCTCTAAAGGAAACGCTCGCCAGCAACTCACTCGCTTCGATATGAATGATTTAGTTTGATGCGGTTCATTGGCCTCTGTAATGTCTTATCGCAATGATTAGCATAATGCGAATGCGTATCCGAAGAATAATTCTTGGCTATAAATAATGCTTGCAGCTTAAATATATGGCCAAATCATCGAATGTTGTCCTGATTAAATGCGGCTCATTTTACGATTCATGGAAATGTTGAAGGAGAGTTAAATAAATACTGAATCAATAATATAACTTGACGAAAATGCTTTTCAAATAATTGGCTTTAACTCTCTTGATTAATACAATTTTGCTGATCCAATATAAAAACTCAACAGCAAATGTTGCCAACGTCTATATTTAAAAGTTATACATATATATTGTTTAAATCTTTCATAAGCTGATTAACATATAGATAGACATCTGATGCTTTTACAAAAAAATTATCTCAGAAGCCAATTTTCATATTAACTTTATCTGAATATATATATATAAAAAAACGATTTGCAATTGTATAAATCTATTGTAATTTATAAATCTTATTACACAAATTGTCTAGAGTTTTCTAAAGCTGATAACTTCAATCTAAGTATACAAATTCTTACAATCTTGTCGAATATAATTTAATTAAATTTAAAATGCTTTAAAAATGGCCATTTGCAATTTATTTGATATTTGTTTTGTAATTTAATATACATTTTGAATTATTTTAGTTACTTAGAATATAAATTCCATTTGGAAACTATTCTTACTTAAACCAATTATATAAATTAAATATTTACTCTTTCTATACTGGTCATATCAAAATACCTTTCGTAAAACTACTTTTATTACAGAATTTCATTCACATAAAATTTTATTTTAACTGAAGCCAACAAATATTTGATTTTTGAAATCAGTTGTGCACATTTATAATATAATGAAATTGAGCTGACTTTTCAGTTTACATTGACAAAGTTTAAAATACGAATCACAAAGGGCAATGGGAGCCCTTTGCGTGACCGCGCCATCGATGTCAACGGTTCAATGAACCAACAACCCCTTCGCCTGAGCCTCTGTTGGCCGGGCTAATTATGATAATTTAGTGAGCAAAGCCATGTATTATCTACGGGCCGAAACAATGGCCATTCTTTGATTTCAAAATTAACATTTCCAAACCCTACTCATAAATGCTAAATGCTCGTAAAATACAAATCTTGCCACAAAGAGGCGACATGGTCATTCGTCAACAAGCACACACGTATATACATATATATATATATATATGTATATATATTTATAAATTTAAGATTGCATGGCTTAGCTCTGTTTGCAAGATCAACGAGCATGCAATATCTTTTGTTTGTGCTCGTCAAATGTAATTATTAACAATTTAAAATAGTTTTTTTATTGAAAAAGAAAAGAATCTTTTAGCTAAGTTGGCTAAAACCAAGTTACGCTTTTTAATTGTCTTTGCAATGTGTGATGTGGGTTGCAAAATACCGATAACAAATAAGTAGGAACGTCGAGTGCTACTGACTACACAATACTCTTTCACTGCTCGAAAGCAATTCAATTTATTACAAAATTGATTCAATTTCTGTATATATATGTTATATATATATATATATATATATATGTATATGTTAATGAGTCTTATTTTGAAGATGTTTTTTTAATTTTATATAGTTATATACATATATCTGTAGAGTAGGTCTACAGTGATCTAGCTGCAAGACTTCAAGATGCTAGCTCTACAACTTTACCATATACAGTTTCTCACATTTTTCCACGATCCAATAGGCTTAGCTATATAACCTTGATATTTATATGTGATATTTAGTCCATACAAATATATATGTCCAATTTAATATATTGTTTTAGATATTTAATATATTATATTTAATATACTATATATTAATATACTAATTACATACTATATAATTTAATTTAATATATAGTTAATACGGACAGCAGAATACTAATTTACTCTTTTCACATCGTTGGCGAGTATAAAATTATAGCCTATATATACTAATTTAAGTTTATGGTATTTCATTCAAACTGCCTAATATTAGCAACATTTTAAATTTAGTCCAAGAGGTATAATATTTCACACATTTAAAACTATATGCTAAATGGTTAACTAATTTTTTTGTCGCATTTAGTTAATTAAAATTTTACTGCCCTCTTACTTTAATGACTTTTAAATATCAGAATAATATTCCCAGACTTTATCTATTTAAAGAAATGCTCAAACTAATGAATATTTCAAAATTTCAAATGAGTTGCGCTTTACTAATAATGATTATACAAACACACGTACATATATATGTATATATATGAGAAAGGTTTTTTATTAGCAAACACTATATAATTGTTGACTATGGAAATGACGCATCATTATTTTTTAAAAGTGTTGAGATACATTTTGTAGATCTCACACTCGACTCAGGCTTCAATTGTACTTGGCATCTTTGAAGAGCTGAAGACCTTGAGCTGAACTGAGCTGAGCTGATGGGTAATTGTTTTATGTTGCCAATGTCTAAATTATGGTCAACAAATAGTCGATGAAGACTCTTCTTGTCTAGACTCTTGTTGAGTCTGCATCTGATCTCTACATATTGAATCATTCCAGACGAGAGGCTCAGACTCTCTTTCATTTGTTCATAATCTCTGGCAACAGAGACTAAACGTACACACCCACCTACCCACCCACTCACACACGTACATATATTGAATGAAAATTGGTGTCTGGTACTCACCTTGACAGATGCCGCAATTTAGCAGCATTGCAACAGCAACAACAACAACAAACTGTGGCCAGATGCTGCTTAATCCTTGTTTTGTTGTCGCGTGTGTTGTTGTCCTGGATCTTCGCATGGCTGCAGTTGTTCTTGTTGTGGCTGCTGCTGTTGATGTTTCTGTTTCTACTTCAGTTTGTCCCTGACGACGCGTTTCTATCCACATTGTCGGCGTTTCCATGCCGAAGCTGGGCTATTTATTTCTTTAATTCCAGATACAACCAAAAATGAAAAAGCAAATATTTCGGGGGATTCGGCTGCTGCTTTTATTGTTGTTGTTGTTGCGCTTGCGTGGGTGTACTTTGGATACAAATCTTTTGGGCAGGTGTTACGGGGTGCGAATTTCAGGTGGGCTGCTTTAATTCAAATTAAATCCGATTCTGCAAGCTGCTCCGTTGCTCCCTCTCTCGCTCCCTCACTCTTCTTCCTCTCTGTGTCTCTGTCTGTCTGTCTCTCTTGGTGGGTGTCTTCTAGTTGAGATATTTTCGACAAGTTGGCGGCAAGTGATTTGCTTGTTTTCCTTTCTAATTCAAGGTCTCACATAGTCTTGGTATTGATTCTACCTTTGTGTTGGCTACAATTGTAAGTTGGTCTACAAAATTCTTTCAGATTTGTATTGTGTTTCGTTTTCGTTCGTGTAAAGTGCAGCGGTTGTATAATTTTATATGTTTTTATTTTTATTTAATTTTACTATCTACATTCAATTAATTGATATTGATTAAGTTGCTGTCTCTTATTAATTTCTTTAAGAAATTTTCTAAATTATTGCACAAATTTCACTTTTTTTTTTGTTTTTTAATTATTAAATTAACTTTTCAGATGATATTATAATGTTATTATGGTTCTATTTCTATTATGTTTATTTAAAATATATTACAAAAAAAAAGAAAATGTTTTTAATTGGGCAATGCCCATTTCAATGGAACCGCTTAAAACGTTCTTATTTTTTTGTTTTGATCATTTTGCTGTTTGTAATTGTAAATTTGTAATTGAATAAACCAAAGTCTTCTAATTTCAATTATAAACAAATTGCGGTTGTTGCTTTGTTGTAATTTCTTTGAATTTTTTTATTATATATCAACGCCAAATGTGTGTGTGGAAAAGAATGAAACGGAAAAAAGCGTTTTGAACGCCGCGGCTCGTGAAACGCGCGTCAGGAACAAGCTTCGGCCTCAGACTGAGTGCCGCGTAAATTCCAATAGGAAACACTAGCTCTGCTACTGCTTACGGTATTTCTTAGGATTTTTTGGTGTTATTAGGAGTTTAGTATTTTCTTACACACAGACAAAACTACTGTAAATTATATTATATTAAATATTACAATAATTAATTAAGCAGCTCAATAGTTTTAAAGATAAATATCCAATAATGTTAGCCTGCAACAAAAAAATCAAGCAAAGAAACAATTTAATATGTTAGCAATAATCATTGTTGGTCACACTAAAAATACCAAAGTGTTGCCCATTGTTGATAGATGGCGCCTCAAAAGCAATCGTTATATTTAAATGTGTACGATTCACATTTTAAAATCCTCATGCAGACCAATTGCGATAGGACTGTTGCAAAACAAAAAAAAAACATAATATGATTTTTGGAAAAGGAAAACAGTGTAAGCTACCCACAAAGGGTGAGTGTGTATGTGTGTGGTAGTTTCTGTGTGCCTTGCGGTTTGTGTTCCTCTTGGTTACTTTCTCAACTTTATATATTTGCGTTTGCGGTTAGTTGCCTTTGTAGTGTCATTGTTAATAGGTTTATTTAGACATTTGCATTGCTTGCTTTATAAATAGTTTCCACACTAAAATGTTTTATTCCATGATGTAAGTTTGTGCCCACTTATTGGACTGAGTAAAAGCATATTTAAAAAATGACCCCTAAATCTCATTTGAGAAGATTTTTCCCAGGAAAAACAAGCAGAAGTTTTGTACGGCTGATAGCAGTGCACAAAGCAGAAAGACCCGCAACGTACATAATTCAACTGATAAAAACCTTCAACAAGAACAGCCAGAAATGCGGCACAGCCTTGTGACACCACATACCGGGGATATGAGATGCGTACATACATATACATATACAAAATGGAGGCCGGGCTGGGCCGCAGCAATGGCGCTTCTGGCAGCATATCCGGTGAAATGGCGAAGTGGGAAGAAAACAATTTTTACTATGACCCCCAAGAATTGGGCGCGTAAATACTGCAAGCATTCCAGCTCTGAGCTTCGTCAAGGCCGTACAGGGTGCCAAATACGCAATGGAAGCAGCGGCACGGCGCATGTGCAATTTTATACGCATGCAATAAAATAAATATGTACAAATTATACAAACGTTTTTGTACATACAAATGTATGTATGTATTTAGGTGATTTGTATATGCCGGCTTTTTACATATAAACAAACGGACAACCAATCGTCTAAGAAGACGTTACTTGTCAAAATGAGTGATAAAAACCAGTTATCCTCTTAATGAAAATAAAACGGCTAAAATTGTTAGCTAGTTCTTTGACATTTTTTGTTTCTGAAAGTTGAAAGCAGCCACCAGAAGGAAAATTAGAAATCTTATTTTTATATAAAAACTAAACAGCCTGCAAGCTGATTAATACACGAGTGATGTAACAGCCAGCCTTTGATTGTTCACTTAACACTCGCGAAGTCTCTTAAGAAAAAAATTTAAATACCTATACAATCGAAATGTATTCTAAATGTATTCTCTATTAATACAATTCTGTAAGTTCACTGAGTTCAGAAGAATATGCATAATATTTATTAAATACTTTAAAAAATGTTTGTATATTTAAATTACACTTAACATTTATTATTACGAATCCATTACACTCGGCTCTACTGTGGTTTAATTACAGTTCATTGCAGTGAAAGTTAAATTTAAAATATTTGTATGTAAGAAAAACCTACATTTAGACAAATTTATGGTATTTAAATGTTATTTATGTTGATTTTAAACTAAAACGCATTAACTTGTAAACAAAAAAATGACAGCAGTAACGTCTTCTTAAGTCAAATTAACAGTGAACTTTATGTTAAAAACAGTTCGGCGCCTGTTAGCTTTTTGATGGCAAAAACATATGTTATATGAACGACAATCGACTCAATCGATAACATTCTGTTAGTGAAGTTGTCAAGAACGGACGTGTTTCTGTAGCGTTTATACATTTTACAAAATTATTTGTAATAGGAAGATATACAGATTATACTAAACTGTAAACAAAAGAAAAAATACAATGAACTAATGTAAAGACACACCGCGAGTACCTAATCGGCGTGTTCCTCACGTGGAACACAATTTTTTCGTTTCTTCATTTTATAATGTGTGCCTGTGTGTAGCAGCTTTGGGCGGCGAGTAAGTACCACCAACCAACCGACCGACCGACCAACCGACAAACGAGAAGCAAACGCATCAAAGGCAAAAAGAAACAACAACCAACGCCTCGACGAAAGTTTCTGTCTGTTTGCTTGTATGAGTGTGTGTGTGTGAGTCTACGTACATAAGTATGTATGTGTATGAGAGAGAAAAACAAATTCAATAGAAAACAATATAGCAAGCTTTGCCTAACAATTCTATGAATTGACCAAATTGTACATGCAAAATTAAAACAAACGTTTATCTTTTTCTTTTAATTATAGAGAAAATTACCGTGAAATTTTAGCAGTACTTATTCTATATTTTGAACGTATATATGTGCGTGCTCGTTTTTCGTCCACTTAAATGTCGATGTGTGTTAACATTTGCATTTCGTTAATTATACATGCTAAAGGTTTATAATTCAACAAAAAATTAAACGCGGCCACGTAAAAAAAACGCATCATTTTTCGCAAAAACTTGAGTTTGCATTTCGGCAGCTCGCAAAATTATAAACAAAGCGAAACAAAATCGGAAAAGAGTTGAATTATCATTTGAGTCTGCGTGCTACGACAAATTGCAAGTCCCAGAACCAAAGAATTAATTGTGAAGGAATCGTGGAGGAGCCCTACGGTATAAAAGACAAAGCAAACGCGCGTCGCTTTGTTTTGCGCCCTCGTCGGGCACTGCAACACCAACTGTAGCAGGCAATAACATAGAAAACAATTCAATAAAAAGGAATAACGCCCACTGCGGTAGGCGGCAACAACGTAAAGTGCGAAACAGGATCAATAAAAATAGCGCAGGAAGCGGTAAGTAAATACATCCCTTATAAAATCAGTTGAAATTAGAAAATAGTGTTTTGCTATTACGCTGGTTTATTTATAGTTGTTGTATCGGGTTCATAATAATCTGCATGTCTGAAAATCCTAACCATTGTTATCTCCAATCAAAAACAATTCCGATTAGACACCCCCACACTAAGGCCACAACTGGTTTTTGTTTACAAACAACGGCAAGTGCGAAACTTTGACCAAACGGGTTTCCGTTTCGGTTTTCTTTGCTGGCAAACACGCAGGGAAAATGCTGTGGTAACTGTATTGCAGTCGTTGAGACTTTGTAAACAGGTTTTTCCCCAAGCAAATGTTTGTGAGACGCCTGCGAAGCCAGTTCACTGGCCATTTGTGCCAGTTATGGCTCACATCCTCTGCTCAAGATGGGGAGCCTCCCACGCCAACTCACACCAACTCTTGCTTTAGCTTCTTGCTGGCATCTTGTATAGCGCTGTTTAACTTGTCGCTGACTAAGAGCGCCACCTGTTGTTCCGTGTGTCATCGCAATGGCTTGCTCTCTTCTATATTAAATTTTGTTTTTCGTGCATAAAGTGTACGTACTACGACTATATTGTTCAATAGTATGTGATAAATTTTGATAAAAGCAGCCGATAAGTGAGTTCGCCTCAACAGCTGTATTTATGTGTGTATGTGTTTACCTAGTTCACACGCCCATACGTGACATCATGCTAATGCATGAACTAAATTAACTGCAAAAATAAAAAGAGAAACGCTACCTTTCGTGCTTTTTGAGCTCTCTTTTCTTTAATAGAATAAATACTGCACCGCTTTTTAAAATAAAAAAAAAAGTGCATTTAGTTCTATTTATTTCACATTCCAATTCAATTTGCAAAAGTAAAATTTATTGCTTCCAACTTAAAAAAAAAATGGACATTAAAGTCAACGGAATTGAAATCAATTGAAAGCGGTGCCTGTTTAATTGTGTTGTCTTTTGGTCTTTGGTTAACCTGTGAAAATGATTACAAACACAATTGTAATTGGCAAAGGATTATAAATTGGAAATGTTTAATAAGCTATGCAAAAAATATGATTAAAGAACAATTTAAATGAAAATGTCTATCAATATTCTGGCACTACAAGTTCTAAAAGATTTTTAACTGAACAGTTTAAATCTCTTTCAACAGTTTTGCTTTTTAGTCAATAGTCTCTATATTCACCTTTAAGTTGTAAGTTTTTTTCATTGCTAATAATTCGCATGCGCTTTTTGCTTATATTTCGCACGATCATTCACCGCATTCGATGACCCATGGCTTTTATTTTAATGCTTTTCATTATTACCCCATTTTCATCTTACTAACAATAAAATTTTGTATATTTTCTTCTGCTCCACGACGCGAACGATATTTGTGGTGCCCCCACATGATCGTGTGCTCCTTTCTCCCTCTCTTTCTTTCTCTCTGTCTCTTGACCACACTATTGTTGTGTGTGGGTTACGTGTGCTTTTGTTTAGATTTTACGAAGGTCCTCCTATGTTCATGCCAACGGGAGGGGGTGGGAAGGGAAACAGACCACAATCAACACACCAGCAGAACCATAACCACCAGACCCAGCATCACCAGACGTCTCACGGTCACTCACATTCGCACCACCATCATCAGAACCAGTCACAGCAGCAACCGCTGCCACAGCAACAGCAATCGCGCAACTCTCACTTGCATCAGCAACAGGATCAGCAGCAGCAGCAACAGGCGGCCCACGCAGTATTCGTGCCGCAGCCGACCGGTAATCTCCATCATCACCACCACCCCCTACCGCAACAACAGCAGCTGCAGCAACAGCAGCAGCACCAACAGCAACAGCAGCAGCAGCATCTTCAGCAGCAGCAGCATATACAACAGCAGCCGATCATATTCTATCCCAGTCAGCAACCGCCGGCCTTGCCATATGTGAACCACGCGCAACATTCGTCCAGCAGTAGTAGTAATGGCAGCAGCGGTGGCGCCGCTCTTCAACTGAGTGGCGCCGCCAGCAACAGCTCGCTGGGACATGCCCATGGCCATAACCATCACAGCCATGGTCATGGTCACGCGCATGCGAATGGCGTCCTTACGCCAGCCAGCAGCAATACAAGTTTGGTGTGCGCTCTCAGCAACTCGACGCTGCCGCCGCACTTTACGCAATCAGCTGGTCTGATCGCGCCGCCTGGCGGTAATGGGGGTGGGGCCGCTGCCACTTACATGACGACAGCCTATTTGCCCTTCAATCATCCCGGCCAACTGATTGGAGCACAGGCCATGGCGTTTGCAGCTAACGGCGGCTCTGCAACGCCCGCTGCTGGATTCTATGCGGCATCATCTCAACAAAAACAGCAGCTGCCTTCTGGCCAACAACACGGCGTTAGTGCTGGCGCTGCAGCAAATGCAGGTCAACAGCAGACTATAGCCTACTATCACACGACGTTGCCGCCAGCACCGCTCAATACCAATAACAGCAACAACAATGCGGTAGGTGGCGGACCTGGAAATAGCGCACATCGTGGTAATATCCGTGGCGGGCATCGTTCAACACCGCCCCAACAACCGGGCTATTTTACCTATGCGGTACCCTCGGCAGCGCCTGCACCGCGTCCCACTTTGGTCAACAACGCCACGGCGGCGGCTGTCACGCCCATTATGAATTCGCGCAGCACGCCCCTGAATGGGACAGCGGCCTTTCACATTCCGCCGGCCTACTGCCCCAACCTACCTTTGGTACAGCAGCCCACCTTGGCTGCACCTCCAATGATAGCGGCCGCAGGCATGGCACCGCCTCCGACGGCTGCCCCAACCGGGCTGCACACGTATCCGCCTCACTTGCAGAGCAGCAGTGCCACAGCCGTAGGTTCCGTTTCCGGTGTGTCTGGAGCGTTTTCGTCCACCTCACTGACAGCGGCCTCCCAGCTGGCTGGGGGTGATAAGGTGAAGGAGCGCAGACATGCTATTCCCATCATACACCCAGACACCAAGGAGAATGTCCTGGATCCCAATTCTTCGGTTTTCATAAAAAAAGACTCCAACTGCACACTGACGTCAAGCACGGGAAGCGACAGCAGCCTTCCCCAATACCAATCAACTGGCATCTCAGACTCAGGCTCTACAACTGCCTTAATTGCCGGCGTCATGGTGGATCATCAAATGCAAACAGAGAAAGCATTGCAGGCGGTGGGCAACTGCAATTCAACCGCAGCTGCAGCACTCCCATTGACCGATGAAGACAAAGTCAGCGTCATTGTCAAGGACATACTGGCCCACTCTGGCAATCCGGACGAACACCTCAGCTTTTGGCAATACAATGATGGTAAGATAATACTCAAATTATTTACAGTTGAAGCACATTCAAGTTACTACAGTGAAACCAAAAGATATTTTAAAAATGTAGCATCTTAGTGCGCTTTTAACTATGTTCTATATGCAGTATCGAAGATCAAGTAATCGGAAATTGAAAACCGTAAAACCTCTTTTCCAATTTAAACTGTGTACTTTTTATTGCGTTTGCGAAAAAAAAAAAATTACAATTGTCTTATTTCCTTTTTAAAATCGTAGTGGACAACGCCTCGGAGAACGCAGCCGAGACACTTGGCGGCAACATAGATGCTCATTTCGATAGTTTGTCAACCACCGCTGGAAGCACAGGTGTCCCAGTGATGTTCAAGGAGTCACTGACGTCGAAGAAACAGCGCCCCAAGTCGGCAAACAAGCAAAGTTAGTGTATAATTGATATAGGCTTGAACGCTTTTGTAATTATCAAAACTTTTTACAGGTACAGCCACGCCAACATCTATTGCCAATGCAGTGGCCGAGGCAGCCACCAGCAGCAACAAGGGTATTAGTATTCTAACTAGTATAAAACATACTTCAGCGCCGCAACAGCAACCACTCTTGCAGAATCCACCAAAAGCAATGAGTGGCAGCTTGGGATGTGATACGACTGCAGCTAGTCCCACAAATACGATGAAGCCGAAAACAGCTGTTCATCACCCACAGCAGTCACATGCAAAATGTGAACCGCCTCTTTTGCCCTCGACTTCTTCATCAGCTGCGTCGACGCCCACGCACCAGCAGAAGCCGCAACAGCTCCAACAGCCTAAGCAAGTGGGTAACGCCAAGGGAACAGCAGGCCCAAGCACAGTCAGACCCCTCAGCCCAAGTCCTTCGCACGTAGCTGCACACAATCCAGTTTCATCTGCATCGGCTTTGCCGCCAAACAATATAAGCCGGAAGACTCAACGCAAGGCCCAGAAGCGCAAGGAGCTAGAGAAGAAAAAACAAAAAGCATCTGCTAATATCACAAGCACCACAACTGCCAGTACCGGCGGCAGCAACGTGACAAACAACAATAACAATAATAATAGCAGATATGGCGCCACAAGTAGCTCAAGGAGCAATGGCAGCAATAACAACAGTAATGCTGCAAATGGCGCAGAGACCATCATCACATATGTGACAACAACTAAAGCGACAGCCGCTGTCGCGTCCGCAATTGTGGACAAAGCGGCGCCCACGACGACTGATAAGCTTAGTGCAACTAGTAATAATTCTACCTTAAGTTCTAGCCTAAGAGACAAGAAACCCAAAGATCAGCAGCATCAGCATTCAAGCAACAACAACGACGATGCAGCTGCCAGTGAGCACAGATGTAAGTCAACAGAATCAGATCACAATTAGCTTACTTATTAACTAATCCCCTTTATATTCATAAATCAGTTGACTACAAGGATATGGATTCGACACAACAGCTAGAAAAGCACATGGCCAACGAGGATATTGTGGCAAAGTTTCTGCAAAAGAGTTTTGGCGATGCACCCAGTCCAGCAGATACCCAGTTGGAATTTCTCAATAGCAGCAGTTCCATGTGTGAGGATGAGGACTTGATAAGTGGCGCTGCTCTTGGCGATAAGATAACTGAGAGCAATGTTGGCAGTGAACTAGCCGATAATAATGCTATCAAATGTGTTGATAGCAATGTTGGCGATTATAAATTTGGTGACTTTAATGAAGAGGCACCTGCTCATAGTTCCAGTTTCATATGCAGCTCCACCTGGTCCAGCTCCCAGCCAATTGATGCGACTAGCTCGCAAAGCACTATGTCTGAAGATAATGTGGATTGTGCACGTAAGAGCAGCACTCAAAAGATTGAGCCGCCCACCAAAAAGAACTCGCCCATGCATCCGACAGCCAAAATATCTAGCTCAATTCAAAAGGCAACAGGCAGCAAATCTTCAACATCATCTTCAAAGAGCGCCAGTCTCAGCAAATTTATAAGGTACAACATTGATGAGTTGCGCGAACTTTCAAAGCTCAGCGATTCACGCAAGCCTCCGCTGGTACCTTGCCAAAAGGGCGATTGTATTGCGCAGCTGTTTGTTTCACGGCAATCGCAGCAGCAACAGCAGCAGCACCATCATGGACACAATCCGCATGGGCAGCCGTATCAGCACACGCATGAATCGATGGAGTATGGGACCGGAAAGCGCGGCCGCGGTCATGGCCATGGACCAAATAAGAAACATCATGATGGACACCAGGCAATGGGCGGTAACTCCAGTGGCAATAGCTCTGGGCCTGGCGGCATGAGCAGCTCTAATCAGCGGCACATGGATATAATACGTGTGCAGTTGTCTCTTAAAGAGGAGATTAAGTTGTCGGAATGCGAGAATGCCTGGCAGCCTGAGACGCTGCGTCGCATGTCCATGTTCAACACAACGGAAGTGGACCAAGATGATGACATGGAAGTGGTGCTGAAGAAAGTGCGTGGAATACTCAACAAGTTGACGCCCGACAACTTTGAGGTGCTACTCAAGGCGATGTCCAGCATCAATATGGATACCCAACGCAAAATGACGAATGTGAGAAAGGAAACCTTAGTTATGGGCTGCTTTAACCAGATCTTATCAAATTTCTTCTTCCTTTTAACAGGTTATGCTGCTTATCTTCGAGAAAACCATCAGTGAGCCGAACTTTGCGCCCACCTATGCGCGTTTCTGCAAGGTGCTGTTCCATGAGATCAAGGCAGAAAATAAGTCTCTATTTACCAGCTCGTTAATAACACGCATTCAGCACGAGTTCGAGTCGAACGTGAATGATGCAAACGCCAAGGCCAAGAAACTGCAGCCCACCCAAGAGCGCATTAATGTGTGCTCAGATTCGGCCAAGAAAACCGAGCTGCGCGCTGAAATGGAGGACCTTGAATATCAGTTCAGACGCCGCGCTTGGGGCACTGTACGCTTCATTGGCGAACTTTTCAAGCTGCAATCACTGACCAGCGATCGAGTGCTGCACTGTGTCGAATCGTTGCTGGAGCATGGCTGTGAGGAGAAACTGGAGTACATGTGCAAACTGCTGACAACTGTTGGTCATTTGCTGGAAGCCGGCCCGCCCGAGCAATACCAGAGCGGTGCACGCATCGAGAAAATCTTTCGCCGCATACAGGATATTGTGCAACGTTCCCGCAACAGCGGCGCTAATAGCCGACAGCATCAGTTTAATATTAAGATTAGCAGTCGTGTGCGCTTCATGATGCAGGATGTGCTTGATTTACGCTCGCGTAACTGGGATCAACCGGCGACAACGCATCCGGCCACTAGCAGTCGACAGCGTCACAAACAGCACGATGAGCCCAAGACACAGCAGCAACAGCAGCACACAGGACGCGGTAGTCATTTGCAGCAACAACAACAGCAACAGCAGTCGAACTACCAATATCAACAGCAGAAGCAACACCATCATCACCATGGATACAATGAAGGCGGTAATTACTTTATGCAAAAGGTGCCCAAGACGCAGCAGCATGAAAACCAATCTCTTAGCATAGATCCCAACAAGCTGCGCTTCAGCAGCAGCAACAACGATGACGCAGTGACCGCCAAACTGGGAAATTCCTCACACTATCAGTGGCGCAACTCGAGCAACCGTCCAGTCGGTGGTGCGCCGGCGACACAGCCTAGTCTACTAAAACGCTTACCGGCAACGAGCTCTTTTACCTATCCGCCTTATCAGCAGCAAACGACGACGCCGGCGGGCGCGCCTATCCCTGCTAACAAAAATCAAAACACAGAGCCGACCGGAGCGGAAGTTGATTTAGATGGGAAACAGTGTCAGGAGCTGCTCACAAAGCTGGTCGAAGAGGTGCTCACCACCCGAGACTGGCAACCTGAAGTGTTGTTCATTTGGCGTAGCTCTAATGCTAAACAACAAGCGGCAGCGGCCATCATACATTACATCCTGATGGATTATGTACACCGTGCGGAAGTCAAGCGACAGCAGCGCTTGGCATGCGCCAATGCCTTTGCGTATTTAATGCAAGAGGAGGCCTTTGGCAGAGCCGCTTTTGCCCAGGCATATGGACGTTTCGGTGAGGAGTTTCGCGATCTGCTGGTGGATGTGCCCAACGGCTGGACCTATGTCTTTGAGTTTCTTGGACCCATAATGCATGAGGGTGGTCTCGAATTCAAGGATGTGTGGCAGCAACGCTGGCAGGAGGATCAAAAGTTCACCGATCGCTTTGTAATCGCCTTTGTCAGCTACTTTGTGCAAGAATTTGGCGCCGGATACACACACAAGCTATGGCATATAGACAACAAGCTGGATCGAGGCCAGCTGTTTTGGAGCGATGCTCGAAAGTATCGCGACTTTTTACTGTCGAATAGCTTTCAATTTCTGGAGCCCAACAGCACAGTCACAGTTGGAATGCAACGGCCAAAGGTGGCACGCACCCAGGCGGAGCATGTGGAGCGCATAAGCTATCTGCTGCGGCTGTCTAGTGACACCGCTATTGACTATATCAATACCAATGTGCATATAAATGCGAATTTTGTGCGCAATCTTACCAAATTCCTCTGCTGCGATTTCGCACTAATCAATCCGTCACCCAAAAATAACAACAACAACCATAACACTAACAAGAATATACTGCAACTGCAGCTGAATGTGGACAGCTTCAGGAGACATTGTACTCCGCTGCTGCGGCTCTGCATTGATGCGAAAGAGACGCATGAGATCGCGTGCATTGAGGAGACAGTCGATGCACTGCAGGAACATTTCAGTCTCGAAATGGACGATGAGATGGCCGCGGGCGAGGCCATCTGCAGCACCTGGAGTGTGCTGTACGACTGCGAGGTAATATCGCGAGACACCTTTGACAAGTGGCTCAAGCAGGAATTGGAGCATTCTGCAGGATACCCTCGAGCTCTAATGGACAAACTGCGTGCTTTCATTGAGGAGATGTAACAGCCCCACAACCCATGCAGGAATAACTACAATAACAATAACAACGAAGCAAATCGCAGACAAAAACAAAACACATATTTATATGTATATGACAATTGAAACTGCGCCCTGAAGCGTTTCAATCATACACCACGCGCGGTCGTATATGCATACACATATATAAACAATAACACATACAAACAGAAACAGAAAACACTTTGAAATTGCAATTGAAACAAACAAACAAATGACAAACAACAGCAAATATTATAAACTATTGCAATAAAGCCTAAACAAAAAGCATAAATTAAACAAGAAAGCAAAATGAATCTCGGCGTCAAAAAGTATTCTCAAAATTAAAAAAAAAAATACAATATTGTGTATATATAAGCAAGGGTACATATATTTATATATATGTACACTCACATATTTATATATATATATATAGAATCTATGAATTTTATATTTATTTAAAGAAAAACAAACTCGACAGTATTTTTCTTACGTTTCCTTGAGTTCAAAGTCAAAAGTCCCTCAATGGATCTGCGTAAAAACAATTCTTTTGTTTAAACTAAACAAAAGGCAATATTTTTTACCTTTCAGTACAAACATTTTCGAAATTTCATTGTTTCTCTTATTTTATATTTACTTATAAAAAAAAACTATTTATTACGAAATTCGATTTATGTGATTTTCTTCATGCAAAAGGCTCAAATCCGCAAGCAGACTCAGTTTATTTTTCTCCTTATGACTATTAAAGAAAAAATTTCGATGCTTAGACTCACAATAAAATACATGTATACAAAATTATAAAATTACTTAAAGTGTATGTTATACATTAAACAATGTAAGCTTAGAAAAAAGACATGTAAAGTATGTATCTATTTAGAATGCATGACAAAAACAAAAATGATCCAAAGATACAATTTAAAATTAGCTGTAAAAAGAATGAAAAAATACATAAACTATAATTTAAAAACAAAAACGAAAAAAACATAGCAATTCAAACCAAATTGAAAACTATATTTATATATTCGCAGCATAAAAAAAAAAAATATGAAAAAAAAAACAATGAAAAGCAAAAACCAAGAGCTCTAAGCCGCCTTGAATTAGTTATTTTGATAAGTAAACAAAAAGAAATATGGAAAAAAATTAATTTCAAAAATTAATATTTCAATAGTAAAACATTTTCACAGCTCAATATGTTTTTTTTTAATTTAATGTTTTGAATTTTGATTTATACACTGAAAGTGGCAAAGAATGAAAATGGCTTGCTGCGAAAGGCAAGAAAATCAAAGAAAATAAATCAATATAAAAGTAAAGTAAGGATAAATTATTTAGCATGAAATACAAGAAGAATGTTAAGAAAGTAAGAAATATTAGTTAAGGAATTGTCGAAACGCTTCTGCACTGAAAAGCGAATAGTTTAAAGCCAAGCTAAGTAAATTTGAAGAACTTCTAGCATTCGTAGCGTATTTGCAAGCATTTGAAATGTGTAGCCAAATTCTGGGATAAATTGAGACAAAATAACTGTGAGCATTTTTAGCAAGGAAGCAAAAAAAATTATTAACAAATACAATTTAAAACTAAAACCGTTAACGAATTAATAACAAATCGCTAATAACAAAGACCTTGAGGAAGGGCAGAAATGGGGCCGTCTAAAAACTGGTATCAATTATAAACAAGAAATCATTAAAAAATAATAAAAGAAAAGAAAAAAAAAGTAAAAAAAATAAAATTGAAAGGCGTTTCAATGTGGGGCCACCCAAAGGACAACCAAAACATGCACATTCAGATAGCACACACACACACTCAGTCAAGCAATTCATGGTGTTGGCAGCATTTAAGTTTCATTTTGCATATAGCATAAGCGGTTTAGCATAATGCTTTAAGTCTTGAGGCACGCACAATCGTAAGCAGATTTAAGTCACATCCTACATCAACTTTTCTAATTTCCAATCCTCTCTTACTGATCTCTTAGATAGGTCTTAGGGCATCATGGAACGACGTGGACGCATTCCAGTGGCCAAGTTTCGCACGCAGGAGGCCAAAACACGCAGTCGCAGTCGTGTGAAGGAGCCGGATTACAATGAACAGGACCCGGAACATGATATGTTTACCTTGCTGGAGGACAACATTGCGCTCAAGGAAGAGAACAAAGCGCTCAAGCTTGAGATTGAATCACGTAAGTTATGCAGCCACATATTCAATAAACATAACTAAATGAACTAAACCAATTATATATGTAGACAAAACCACGCAGGAGGAGCAGCAGACGCAGCACGAAAAGCTGTGCATTCAGCTGGAACTGCTGCAGCAGCAGCAGAGTAAATTTGAGTCAGACATCAAGGACCTCACTGTCAAGTTCAATAAAACGCTCAACGAGCGCAATGCGCTCGACAAACTCCACAAAATGAAGGTCGATCAAATAAACAAGTGAGCAATAACAATGGCAACTACCTCAACATTATGAAACCTGTATTTGTTTGTTCCCTACCAAAAGTCTCACCACCGAACTGGAGCACATGCGTGAAAAGCAGCAGGAACACTCAGGATGTGACCCGCTTGTCGGATCTGTGGAGCTAAAGCGTAAACTGCTAAAGCTCTTACAACAGGACAGTGGCGATGCTGCTAACGATATGGACAGTCTAGTGGACGTTGATGGAAATCTGGATATGCCCATTACCAACGGTCAGGTGGAACGTCTAGTGTCTGAATTTGTAACGCTCAAACATGCCACCAACACCGTCGAACTGCAGTTGTATGAAGCTAATGAGAAGATAGCCGAACTGGTAGAGCATGTGAGTAGACCTACAGGCCAAGCCAGTAGCTCGAACTAACGGTTTATTTCCAATGTAGCAACACCTACTCGAGGAGGATAACGAAACACTGCGCACCGAGAACGGCAACTTGACCAAGGTGGCCAAACTCTTGACCGACAACATGAAGGAGAGCGTGGAGACCAGCCAAAAGTAAGCGAATCTAAAATAAGCATATGGAAGCCAATACCAGAGCTGTTGAGCTAGAGACAAGTCAATTTCAATTCAAAAGAAAAACCACAAAAATATTGATTAGGTTGCTTTTTATGATGTATATCCTTGATGGATCAATGTACCAAGTCGCCCTCTTACTTCTCTTAGAACATTAGTTGCTTACAGTAAATATGCCATAAGGAGGCGCTATATTGAAGAGCTACTATGGATACGATGGGCCATAAGATTATTTTATGTCTGTTTTTAAATGTTTTTTGTTTTTGCTACTTTACTAATTATAATATTAAAATCTAACAAGAGTTTAAAAAATTAATTGTAGAATGGAAGCAGCTTTGATAAGATTGAAATCACGAAATGATGAACTCACTGCTAACATGCGCGATCTTCCTGATGGACAGCCACAAGGAACACCGTCGCCCACGACGCTGCAGTCGCAGGTCGAATTCGAGGAGATTACGGATCAGGTACAACATCAGAACCGCGAACACAACGAGCGCATTGTGGAAATGGTGAGCCAAGACTTATTCATTTTTATTGGAAGCATATTTGGTGATGGTTTACTTATCAATCTATATACCTATCTATCTATCTATTTACTTAAAAGCAAACACGTAGCGTGTTTGACATATTCAAGCCGTTTTCGAGTATATTTAAGAGCCACTGAACAGCTGAATGGCACAACTAAAGGCAACTTTCTCAAATTACACACACTCTTAACTATATAAAAATATATAATATTAAATTTAATAATACGATATATGCATGGAATCTTTCCAACTGGGTTATAGTTGTTACCTTCCAAAATTGTTGGTGCTGGAATCCGAGCAAAACGTAAGCGCAACTCGCTTGCATTATGCTTCAGCCATAACTCTGCCTCTCTGTCTCTCTCTCTCTCTGTCTACTACTATATATATAGCTATATACACTAACTAACACGCAACAAACGCGTTGAAACTAATGTTTGTTCTACTAATTTTCGTTACCTTTGACCCCGCTCTGCCGTCCCCGCCCGCTCTCATTTTCGTAGAAAACCCTTATGGATGCGGCTATTGCAAAAACTACTAACGATGAACTAAAAAAATTACAACTTAAGTTGGAAATACTCGAGGAGCAGTTGCGTCGGGCCGTAACCCGCGCCGATCTGGCCGAGGAGCAATTGGTGCGGTACCAACAAACGGAGCAACACGCAACATCAACAAGAGTTGCAACACCCCCACCAGCACCAGCACCAGCACCACCACCACCTCCGCCCCCACCCATGCCCGCCAAAGTGCTCTATACAGCAGCGACGGCAGTGGGTGCCTCAGGTGCTGCTGGTGGGGATGGGGACGCTGGCAGCTTTAGTCGACACATAGCCGCGCATAATTTGCACAAAGGCCTCGGCGATAAGATTATCGACAACGTCAAGCAACAGGTACAGGTGCAGGCGGCAACAGGTATGTCATACAGCAGCTATCACCAATCCCACAATCGTCTGTGTATTTGTATATGTGTCATATTTTCCACTCAATGTCAATGCCTGAACAATGGACAGGACATGCTCTGGAGAGGACTTTCACTTATTCCATTTTTTTGCCCGGTCGTAAACCCTTTTACGTTGCATGCCTTTCTCTATTCATTTGCACGTATTTTTATGGGTCCACCAACTGCAAGCTTGTGTGTGTGTGTGTCCATTTAACGGGCGTATACGCAATCTGCCAGACACAGTTGTAGCCAAATACATATTACGTATACGTATGTACGTTTGTATGTTAGCCAATTTTTGCGACTTCTTGGGTTTGTTGACTCCTCATATTGGCAATTTCGTAACAACATTTCCATTTTATAAAGTTTCATCGAAGTTTTTTGTTGAAACGCAAAAGATGAACAACGAAATTTTTGCAACATTTTCTATCTTTAAAGGGGACAGGAACCAAATTTAAGTCCTGCTAATTCAGTTATAGATGGATATTATTTTTTTTGTTTTGAAATTATGTCATTTTTAACAAGCTGAACAATATCTAGAAAAAGCTTGAAGAAGACAAATTAAATGTGGTTGCAACTGTTTTTAACAAGCTTTAATAAACTCCCAGATCTTGTTAACAAGCAAAAAATTGAGTATATTTTTTAGTGTTCAACACATTCTGCGGCTAAGCCCATCATAGCCTTTTTACAAATTTTGAATAATTACAGGGCATACAAAGAGATGTTCTTTTATGAATTTTAAATTGAATTGTTCCATGTAAAACTGAAAAACTGTGGCAAAGCAAAGTTATTAATAAATACTGGTACAAACTGAGAGTGCAGAAAACATAGCTACGAGTTGAAACTTCTTTTATGGAAAGCCAAACTCTGATTTAAAGTAGGCAATATTGAATTTCATTTAAATTTTCCCTACATTTACTTGATAAAGCATGTTTATAGGCTTAGAGCAGCGAAAACTTTTCCTCTCTTTTTTGTTTGCCTCTGCCATATGCCACAAAAATGATGCGCTGTTGCAGTTGGCAGTCGACAGGCTGGCAAAAGCTGCGCCTAATCCTTGCAAAAGAAGTTTGGATGCAAATCTTGTCTTCGTCGTCAACTTGTTGCCGTCACTTGTCAGTTGTGTTCCACGCAATCTGTCCTCCCCATTTGCGTTTTTAATTGATTTTGTGCTCTTTTTTTACTGCTACAGCGACTGCCGTTGCTGCTGTTGTTGATTTTTCCTAAGCGCTGCCACGTCGACCAGGTACAAGTACAGGTGAGGTGCTAGTTACCATGACATACCAAGTGCGGCCCTTTGGCTGGGACTTGTTGCAACAGAAGCAACTTCTTAATTAAGTTTTCCACGAGCTTTTGCCGCAACGCAGGTTAGCTGCTGCTCTGAGGTACACAGTGTGTACTGCACACGTACGTGTGTGTGTGTGTGGGCGTCTGTGTGTGTGCGTGTAGTACGGCTGTAAAAATCTAATTAGCGACGGCTCTACATTACAGAAAAAGGAAGAGTGGCGGACGGAAGCAGAATTTTTAGCCATAATACATTTTGCAATCAATATGAAACCGCCATTTTTTATTAATATATATATATATATATATGTGTGTGTGTGTGTGTGTGTTGGAGTATTTGTTGTTGCTGCTTTTCCCATTGCACTTGTGGGATATCTTTGGCTATTAATTTCCGCTCTCTATACCTTGAAACAATTGTTAGATATTGATTTAAATTTAAGTGTTAAAGAGAGCTTGAGCTGAGGCCTTGAATTGACTCTGAAGAGATTTGCGTATGAATTCATTTGGGGATGAGCACAAGGATGAAGTTTAACAGCTAAGTTATCTTAAGTGAAAGCTTAACTAGTTAGAAAACTTGTTTGAAATGACTTTAGCTTGTAGATTTTATTATCCCTTTGTTAGGCTACCCTAAGCTGATTTTAAGACTGCAAATTGTTGCTTAAGGAATTCAGCATAGAATCCAAAATGTAATATTTAGTATGAACGTTATCTGGCTTATACTGTGGTATCTTGGTTGAATACTCTTATATATGAGTACTGTATTTTATGGAATTGTTGGCAATATACCTTAAATCGTGTGTCACGTGATGAGGCGCAACAAGCACATCAACATGCCCACATAATGTAAATAGCATGAAAATGAAATCAACTAGTTGTAGAAAGAGCTTTGTTACACACACGCAACTAAACCCACACACACACACACACACACATAAGAGCGCTCATATGAAAAAAATATAATGCAGCCATGTCGCATATAGTAGAAAAGAAATGTGCAAATGTCTGGCTGTGAAAGGCTGTCCGTGTGTATATATACATAATATGTATAATATATATGTACATGTATATGTATTATGAACAGCGTAAGAATAGATGTGTGCATAAAGTTAAAAATAATTGTAGTAAAACTCATTTATAATTGTAAACTTTCGATCCATAGTAGCAACATATAGATAGCCTCCGAGGCGAGTCAATGTAATTATTGCACATTTTACATAGTTCAATTTTTATAGGCAAATCTTCAATTGCGAGCGATGTCTGTTAAATTTTGAGCAAATCAGAGAATCAACTGAAATATGACTGATTATGATAGCATTCACATAAAAACCTGCACACATTTCCTGCGAGCAAAGAAACGCAAGCTTATGATGCCCACAACAACAATGGGAACTACAGTCGCATGGCTCACTCACAAACACAATTGCTGATTCACTTACGCGCTTACTCAATTACAAGAGCCACTCGCACACTGACACACAGTCGCACTAAGCACATCCGTTTCCGGTTGTTGGCGTTGCCGTTGCCGATGCCGTTGCTTGCTTTTTGGCGCGCGCACGACGCGGCGTATGCGTAACGAGCACACATTGAAATCAATCAGGACTCATATTGTGCGAGTCGCGAGCTATTAAGAGACGCAGCTATGGCCGGAGCAATCTATATGGTATGCGGTTATGCTATAACCTGTGCGATAAATGCCGTGCGATGGGTGCGAAAAACGCGCGCGCGTCACTTGAAGCTCTTGAAGCGTGTGAGCTGGCAGCCAAGTGAGCATTAAGTTTACAGCTAGCCAGCTGGCATTCGTTTCCTGGCGTTCGTCCTCGTCACGGCCAGATACAGAAGCAGCATCGGCATCTCACTCGGCACAAAAACAAATGAAGCGAACTGAGCGAATAAGTTTCCGACCATATTGTTGTCGCTTGCCAGCGAAGCCAACCTGTACTTTGTGTGTGTGTGTGTGTGTGTGTGTGTGTGTGTGTGTGTATGCCATCATGCAGTAGATTGCCATGGCGATGCTTAAGCTTGAAACATCAGCAACGGCAATTGCCTTTTGTCAGTCACTTGTTTTTTTTCTCTGATCACTGTTACAACAGGTACCCCATCTAGCCCCATCTAGATTCAAAGCGCAGCACTTAGACCAATTTCCGCTAGTGTAAATTAATTGACTTTGAAAAATGCCTTTAACCCAGACCTAAAATATGCTCAGAGATTCCGGTTCCAAGCGATACATAACAAACATCATGTATGTGTTTGTGTATGCTGCGAGCTTGAATACATTTAAGTTTGTTGTGCGCTGTGTGCGCTGAAGCCAGTAGCTAGGGAGCTGGCTAGCTGCACGCTATTAGCTGGCTTCCTGGGCCGAGAACGTGGCCAGTGCCCTGGCAACAGGCACTCAGCAGAGGCAGAGAGAGAAAGGAAGCGTGTTGCCATTGTGGCCGTCGTCTATGCGACAGCTCTGGCTTTAAACAACGTTTACATGTTTCAGTCACAGCTTACTGCGCTTTATGTTACCCAACGCCCGTCGCGACGACCAGCCGACTGCGTATCAAATTCGATGAAGGCGAGGACTATGCCATTTATTATTTTACGAGTAAACTGAACAACAGACCGAATGGCTTTGCCGCATTCCAAACTCAGCCAACCCAAGTCCACGTCAACCACCTTAAAGCCACATTGTTGTCGTGCTATGCCTTATTATTATTATTATTATTTGTGCGTTTTATATTTCCGTGTTTTATTGCGCCACTTTTCTTATAAGCAGACGCACACTTACACACACACACACACACACCCACATAGCTAGAGACCGTGCATTTCCATTGACTTCGTTGGGGTACAACAAGTCGTATACGCAACCTGAGCGACTTCATTTGTTGTCGCTGACAGTTGTTGAATGCGTGGGCTTAGTTGAGACCCCTTTCCCCTTGCTGTTCTTGTTGTTGCCAATTGGCAGGCAGCTCTGATTTATATACATTTGCCACAGCTTCAAAATCCGCAATTTAAAATCCTTATCTCCCTTGATTATGTTGCCTGCCAGCTGCCTTAAAGGTAGGTGGTATATTATCGCTTTGGCAAAGGTTATTATTAGTCTAATAATCTAACCGCATGTTTGAATTCCATAGTTTGATTAACATCATCAAATTCAGCTTTATAGCATGCACTAATTTGTTCTCAATCTTTTAGGTCTTGACGCTATAGTGCGCGAATTTAAATCTGGACGCGTCACGCTGCGTCGCAATCGTCGCAAAACCAACACAAGCGAAGCTCTTAAGGAGATGTTCCAAGTACTCGAGATAAGTCAGAAGCAGAATCGCAACTCAAAGATATGTGTGGATATGAACACAACATTATAAGACCGGACTGTGTCCAGCTGCTCTCTCTCTCTCTTCTACTTTGGTCTCAAATCTTAAGCTTACGCTGTGCTTAAACAACGAAACATTCCGTGCATTTGAATATTTATTTATTATATCTTCTATTAATTCACTAACTGTGCCTCTGGAAGCAAACAAGCCATTCTTTAGCTATTTTATCTAATATCCTTATGTGAAATTGCCCATATGCCTATTACCCAACATGTATTTTATGTTTCATTATTATAATGTGTTCATGTACTAATAATTATTTTGAATAATGCTCTATTTACAATTCAACCCAACGAAATATTTTCAATAAACTTTATAACCAAATATAACAATTTAACTATTGTGTTTATATATTACCCCATTTCCAATACCCTTTGATATTGATACGCTTTTCAGGCCTAATTGTACTTTATTATTACTTAATCTTTGGCCGATGCACAGATCGAAAATTACACAAAGTTCTTCTTACAACTACTTGTATGTGTATACATCAAAAACATGTATGTATATCGTATAACAATATTTAAAAAGTGATTTGTTCATTTAAAAAGTACACGAGTTAAGTTTACGTATTTAAATTTGACTTTATGGCTAATTGGCGTACAGTAAAATATGCGTGTAAATATACTTTCCTTATTAGTTTACAAAAATTTGGCTAATTGTCAACAACGTTTTTAAAGATTTTATATTGCATGCACTGAACTTGACTTTTAATTGAATTTGTGCTTTTAATTGACATAATTGACAAACATTTTGTTATAGATTGTGGCACTTGTTTGCATAAGAAACTTAAAAGTTGGTTTAACTGTGATTAAAACTTAAACTAAATAGATAAGTTTAAAATATTAAAACATTTATGTAATAGTTTTGACATTGTGTAGCAGAATACATACTTGTGGACGACAAGCAGCATGCGTATTGCGTTTTGTTCGAAAACATATTAAAAGGGACACATATTACTTTGCTATATAAATAAACTATGAACTTAGATAAAAATGATGACATGTTCAACATAATATCATTGCAACATTTAACATGGTTCATTAAATATAATTAGGCTTTGCTTCTTACAACGCGCGTTAAAAAGTTAATCTTAAATTTAGTGCGATCGTTTTTGTTAAGACACTGATGCCATTTGCTATTTGGTAGTCGGTCATGTGAGGCAATTGTTGTGTGTTGATTTTGCTCGATTGTTGCTCGTTTCTCTGGGGTATAAGTGCTATATATATATAAGTGTATATATATATTTATACATATCAATTATATATGTATGTATTAACACAGGAATATTTGGCACTCGATGCTTGCTCGTTGACAACGTATTGTTAATTTTTTGTTTTGTTTTGTTAATGGCGCAGCACTTGAAGCTACAGTTGCGACTACTCATCGATTGTTTATGGAATGTGTTTACTGTGACGCGATGGCTTTGGTGGCGGAGTCGGAGGACGCGGCTTGCTAGCATCATTTATGCCTGGCAAACCGAAATTCGTTGCCTCCACGTACTCGTACGTGGTGTTTGTAATACTGGTCTTTGTCATGGTAGTAGTGCTGATGCTGCTGCTGGTGTTGGTGTTGCTGCTCAACACATTTAACATTGTATAGCCATTGGGATTCCAGTCCAGACTGTGGGTTAGACTGCTAAAATCTGTGGAGTCGCGCGTCTTGGCGGGCAAAGGCGGTGGTCGTATGTCCTCCTCCGACGTGGAATCGGTCGTTTCTGTCATATTAAATATAATTATTAACAATTTAAAAGCCATACCCTACTGATGCTTACCAACTGAGTTCCGATTGCTGCTTTCAGAGAGGGAGCGCATGTCCGCAAAATTTTTAATGCTAGCCGTTGGCGTGGGAATGCTGACCGGCCGCGATAAGCGCCGCTCCTTTTCTTTTTCGGAGCGCAGCGGTCGTTTGGGTGTCAACTGTTTGAATATAGCATGGATATCAAGAGCGTTCAGGCCGAAGCGGTTAATAAATATCACATACCTCTTCTGTGAGTACGCGTGGATCGGGCGTTTTGGGTCCACTTAAAGAGCTATTCGAAGCACTGGCCAGTGAGTTGATGGAGGTGTTGATTTCCTTTTCGGGCGTTGAAGTTATGGTGGTCAGAGGTGGCGTATACCACTGGCAATTGGCTACCGGCAGGCTTAATGTATCGCGATCCTACAAGGACAAGTAAGTTGTTAAGTAGCTGAAAATTATATTAAAGTAAAGTTTGCTTACCTTTTTCATGGAGCGACGTTTGGCGGGCGTCTTGTCCTTGTGCTTGTTGCCTTTGGTGCTGGGTGTGTATCCCAGGCTAGGTCTATGTGAGCGTAGACAATAAGCAACAAAGATAAAGTAAACAAAAGTAAAACAAAATAAACAAAACATGCAACGAATAAAACAAAACCAAAAGAAAACAAATTAAAGTCTCAAACTAAAAACGGCGAGCAGAAACAAAGTGTGTTAAAAAGAAGTGTTATAGTTAGTTTTAGCTTATAATTCAGGGAACCCGTAAGAGATCAAAAGCTCAATCCCAACTCACCTGGTATTAAAGCTCAAGCTGGCCAGCGTGGACTTGATGGAACTTGTGGGTGGTCGCGGCAAGAAGGTTGACTTTGACAAGCCGCTGCTGCAATTGTTGCAAAGATTAGCATTGATTTACAATATTTGGCATTAGCTATCAGGACTTACTCTGAAGAGCCCATGCTGGTCTCGGACAGTCGATTGTTGCTGCCATCGAAGATTGCAGGCAGAAAAGAGTTGGTGCGCCGCATAATAACCGAATCTCTTTCGATTTTCAAATCGCACGATTTACGTCCATAGCGTGATTCCACGTGATGCTGCATGTCCGCAAAGCAACCCTCCAAATGATCCTGTAGCGCCTTTAAGCTGTCTGGCGCTTTTTGACGGTGCAATCGAATAGCTAAAAATTGCGAGAATAATTAGAAATTGCAAAATTTAAAGTAAATTTTAGCGTAACATACCACATTCCAGAAGCGGTATTTGCAATGCAATCAATTCCTTCAGTTCCTCAATAAGGTCTTTGTCATCGGGATGCTGCTCCAGATACTCGTCGGTTAGGAATGCCTCCTCATATTTGGCAAATCCTCCCATAACGGCAGGATCAACAATTCCATTGAGTTTCATGCTAAGCGGATTTATGTGCAGACTGTCATCGTTCTGATGCAGTATGACCAGCTGTCTGATGCCCCTATTGGTGTCTTTCATAATCTCCACGGCACGCTCCAGTGGTGAAATTTTAAATGTATGTGAATCGATAACGGGGAACCAGCGCAATATTCCTGGCAGTGGAAACTGGGTAATCAGCTCGGTGCGCTCTAGCCAAAGATTGCGCACATCGTCCATGCTGCCTCCGCCAGAACTGTCACGGAATGGGCGCGAGAACTTAAACTTTTGCACATTGTTGGATCTGAAATACTTGACAATCTCATTGGAGATGATTTTTTCATTGAACTTGGAGAAGGCATCGTCCATTATCGGCTCCACCTTATTGACCTGTATGTATTGGCCATCGCTGTTGGTAATATCTTCTCCAGGAGCCTCCAGAGTTTGCATAAGCTCTGCCTGAGGATGCTGCACTAGCATACGTGAGCAAAAGTCGCTATGCCGCTCGTACTCCTTACCCCGAAAGATATAGACTCTATTCTGTAATAGCCGTGGAAAGCCGTGTCCATAAAAGCACACGCGGAAATACTCGGATCTATGGCGCATCTCCTTAAGTATTTTCTCAAAGAACTGTGCCATGCGCTTCAAGAGTTCCGCCAGCTTAATGTAATCGTATATCTCCTCCTCGTACTGCTGGGCAAGTACTTTGCACATATCAATTGCGCACTCCCACTGCTGGCCCCTGTCGAAGTAGTCCATGATCTCAAAGTAGAGCGCCTCCTTCAACTCGCGATGTGTACGGCAACTGCCATGGCGATAGCTGCGCAACTGGGGCGACAATTCCGTATCGGTCCAGCGCAGCAGTTCCGTATGCAGCTTAAGCGTAAATGCAGCCTCCGTATAGTTCTCGAATTCCATGTGCAGAGCGCAGAGCTTATAAACGTAACGTATGTACATCTCCTTGAGATCCACCTCCGAGTAAAACTGGAGCAGCGAAAATGTACACGCCATACGATTCTCCTTGCTCTCGTCTTGTATGATGTTGCGATATTCAAGCAGTTTATCCATCAGTTTTGTTACCATGTTCACAAAGCTGGTGCCGTCCACATTCAGCATGCTATGGGCTGCACAATAGTCCAGCATGATCATTTTAAACAGCTCCTTATACTCTGCATCGCCCTTGCCTTGAAAAAGAAAGATCACAAAGAATTATGAGGTGACTAAAGAATTTCTGCAAACGGAACACTTACCAGCGCCTATCAGTATGTCCAATTTCTCGATCATTGCCGTCTTGAACTCGGAAAAGTTACCCTTGTGGTGGGCATTGTTCTGCTTGGTGTCGCCATAGCTTTCCAACTCTAGCCGCGAACTATAATATTCGCACTGCATCATATCAAAGAAAATGGGTATAGTCTCACGACGCAGCTCCGTTTCGGGTATCATGCTCATCTCCAGTATGGGCTCCACCAGTTGCGGCACAAATTTGGGCTTGTGCTTGCCCAGCTGGAACCACATCTTGCGTATCTCCTTGGCAGTATCCTTGCGTATGTCCCGATATCGGGCAAATACTATCTGTCGCTTATTGTCATTAAAGTCGTTCAGTTGCAGAGGCGATTGCACCAGGAACGCAATCGAACACTGGAAAAAGTTCGACCAGATTTGTTTGTCAAATACCGGGCACAGAAAGTAGTCCGTGATGACTATGCTCAATTGCTGCAAGGCGCCAAGTATAACCGTATTCTGGTGCATGATCATGTCCATCCAGTCGCGCGGAAAGACCGCCTTCTGATGCGGTGAGACGAGCTCCTCGAAGACGAGTAAAATCTCAATGACAAAGTCCTTGAGTTCCCCATGCTGATGCAGGTCGTTGACAAAGTATTTGTAATGCGCCGCATCCATGCGCTGCAGTATGCCCAGCATAATGGCAAAGAACTGACCCACCACGCCAGTATCCCGATCCAGAGAGTGTGCCGCCTTCATTACCGGACGCAGCAATATGATCATAATGTCGCGCACATCATTATGGGTAGGTCCCACATCCGAACGAAAGAGCAGCTTCAGAATGTTGTTCATTATGTTGATGCACTCAGCGATCTAGTGACAAGAGTTGACAGATTAGTTTACATTTTATTTTCATGGTTAGATATCGGAAAAGTCCTAGAAATAAATAATTTAATTAACACGCGAACTCTCAAGCTCTCTGCTGTTGACCTAGCTATGCTTCATCACAAAAAAAATTAAATTTATATTAGTTCATAAAAATAGAAAATAACATAAAAACGTTTGCAGATTAAGTAAAAAACATTGAGGGCTGCATTAACGTAAACAAACTTAGCGAACACCAATACACGAGCAGTGCACTAGTATTTGTGAGCTTTTAAAGCACTCATATTGCAGCAACACAACAGAGCCGTATGAGCTGAGTGTGTGTGTGTATTTGCGTGTGTAAAAGCTCGCACACTGGCACAATAAAAAGCTTACAAATAAAAAGCCATTGAGCGTAAAGTGCGCAAATCACCGGCAGTGCAAAATGGCATAAAAGAAGCTAAACATAACTTAAACTAGAATTACTTTTAAACAATATATTGTAGATTAATATAAATTTATAGATAGGGCAGCTGATGCTCTGTTTTGGACGTGCGTTACATAGGCCTGATTTGTATTCGGTGTGCAATTTGATTGATTGATTGAAATTCGTTTCATTTTTCTTTTGTATAATTTTTACCTTTTTATTGGCAGTCGTTTCACGAGTGTGCAGGTGGGATTTTTTTTGTCCGAGCACTTTAGCGGCTTTCGAAAGATTCTTTTCTTGCTGCCAGATATCGGTTTTCGAGTCACCCTATTTGTATAACACAAGTTATGATAGTGAACCAACAACAACAACAACAATAGCAACAACCAAAAACAACGCACCCAAAGTCGAGTGGTTCAATTTTTGGTTTTGATACACGCATATAGTAGATACATA
This sequence comes from Drosophila gaucha, assembly GCA_035045545.1. Taxonomy (NCBI): domain Eukaryota; kingdom Metazoa; phylum Arthropoda; class Insecta; order Diptera; family Drosophilidae; genus Drosophila; species Drosophila gaucha. The sequence continues at coordinate 947,823 of JAWNOY010000129.1, forward strand.
GGAGATATTGTGAAGAAACATTTAGTTGATCATGTTTTCAAGGCATTTAAGGTGTAATTTAATAATACCAGATAATAATCATAAAGCCAAAGATATTACAGACAAATGAAGTGTGACAAAGAGAATAGAGAATTAAAGAGAGATATATAATAGAGACGGGCGTTTCAGATGTGCATACATACATTCGCATTATATACGGTGCGTGTGCATGTGCATATGTATATGGGTGTAGATGTGGGTGTATGAGTGTGTGTGTGTGTTGCTTAAAATCTTTACACATATAATTATGTATATACATACATATGCGTAGTGTGTATAAAACTAGCACCATTTTGATCTGGTAAGGTGCGTGATCAGATGGGTGGGGTATATACGATATTATGTATGTGTGTATGTATTGTGCTTTAATGAATTGCCATACGTAATTGCAATTTATTACAAACATGACATCAGAATGTGAACGAGCCCTCGACTAAGATCTAAGACAGACAAATATTTTACACAATCATGATGTGTGTACGTATAACCACATATAAAGTCCGAACGGAATAATTAAACGAAAAAAAAACAACGTTGCTGATCGAGAGATCTTCTCGCTAAAACACACAAATTGAACGCTAACTAAATATTACTACACATATATGTATGAGTGTAACTAGTATGTGATACATAGTACAATTACTAACATACTTATAGCTAAGATAAAACATATACTTATAGTTTAGAAATGGAGTGTATGGCATTGCTGTGCGGCTACTTTACAGAGTGCTTAAGACTAGGACACTTGACAAAAAGAACAGACACAAACAAACATAAAACAATAACTTCAATTGGATGCAGTCATTACCAACATACTTAAAATGAACACAAAAAATATCTTCGGCTGGCCGAATATTAAATACCCTTGCAGAATTATTAGCAGCTATACAATATAATATCAGATTTGCAGAAAGATGATTTCAAACTTTAAAATTATTTTGATAAATTATAAATATATATGTGTTTCTACACAAAGTGGTAATAGGTAATATTGGTCAAGATATGTTTAAAAATATTGATCAAGACATCTTCAATACGAGAGTTGAAATGTGGAGACAGTAGATGGGTCATGTTTTCTGACTAAAATAGAGAACATTCTGCAAGTGTATTAAGAACGCATATAGATGCAGCATGCTAAAGACTAACTAACCTATCAGCTCAAAGGCTACATATATACTATATATAATATACGTAAACATTTATATCTAAGCTGAAACTGAACAAAATTAATACAGCTCACATGTCAATTGGTAAACTTAATGATCTGATCAGATGGTTTACCTTTAATTTAAGAAATGGCACAGCCTTTCGCAAAATATTCTTTTTACATATATGAATATTAAAGCAGCATGGCAACGGCAATTGAGTAAATTAAGTGTGTTTGAAAATGTTTAAATATCAGTTTAATTATATAATTGAACGAAATAGCGCTGAGCATTTGCAGTTAATTTCAATTAGTTACTTTTGATCATTTGACTTGAACATGTGCTGGGTTATGTTTTAATTTTGCGTCTCATTGTTGCATTCACAAGACCATTTCTTGAACACAGATTAATACGATGCATTAGATTAAGAACAATATGCAATTCCGATGGTTAATTAGCGGCACAAGCAAAGTATTGACTGGAATGAAACATACCTCCTCCTTGCTTTCGAGATGATCTTTAATGTGCTTGCAGAACACCGGCAAAAGGATTGCACGGCATTTGGGAGAACTGAAGAGCTTCGTTTCCACAAAGTCCTTGATGCAACCCATTTTGGACTGAGTGAGACGACGTGGCGGGAACTTTTCCAAGATCTCCACAATAGAAATGCTGTCAGTATAAACAACATGTATTTTATATTTGTATACATTTTTAAACTATTTTTAACTCACCTAAGATGCACTTGATCAAACACCTCCATCAAATCGGTAGCTATGATATGCAAATTTTTTAGCATCGCCCCCTCTGACTTAAGCAGATTACTGGGACAGCCTATCATATCGATAAACATTTTCAGCAGCTCCTGCAGACGAGCCGCAAAATCCACATAGTCATTATTATAATTCATCGCCGCGTACAGCACACGCGATCTTATGACAAACTTCATCACATAGTGGAGATAGCGGGTCGTCTTATATAGACGGCGCACTGCAGCGCTCTCCTCATGCTCAATACCATCGGCAGACTTCTCGCGCGGTGTGATGGCATCGCTTATATTGCGCTGTAGCACATCCATTAGTTTCCTAAAATATACGAAATATATAGTTGCAGGCGACGCTCAATATAAAATTTGCACTTACGTATAGGCCAACGTAGCGGAAAAACTCTCATTGATATACACATCGAGAACAGTTAAAAAGTGTTGGTACTTAAGGTCGGACACCGTTTCAATCAGATGAATGATGCTCATAAAGACTAATTGATCGTATTTCTCGGGATTATCGTTTTCCACCAAAATATTAAACAATGCATCGAGTATGTCCTGTAAAAACTTGACAACCTCTTCACCGGGTACATTGGATAAAGCATTTAGCGATTGCTCTAACGTCTCCTTATGCGCCGACCAATGCAGCAATCCCAGCAGACTTACTAAAACACATAGTTTAAAATAAATAACGAAATTAAAAAATATCAATATTTAATTTGTTGGAGATACTCCAAAATGGAAAACTCTTTGTAAATAGTAAAGGCAAGGGTATCTTCTAGACGAGCACTGTCTACTAGACCACTCTTTCTCTTAGTAAATGTTATTGAGTTCTTATTTGCAAAGTTGTATACTGTAACTGGATAAGTCTTACCGCTCTGCGTTAGCTTTGTGCTGCAAAGATTGACATCTATTGTGAACTGATCTTTGGGCAGGAGACTTAGACCACTTATCGATGGTTTGGTGCCCATAAGCTCTGCTGTGGTGGCAGGCAGCTCCATGTAGCTGTTGGCCACAGTTTTGTCATATTTTTTGTGATCAATCTTATAAACAGCGAGCACATGCTGACCCTGTGGTATGGTAGTGCCATTTGCCTGCATGAGACGCACATACGACAGGCCGAATGGCTTCTCGGAACGATCCTTTTGCTCGTTGCTGCTGCGATGCTTGAGCGTGAAGCGCAAATGGCATTGCTTAAACTCTTCGGTTGGCACGTGTATCTTGAAGGTCTCCTGCCACTTGGGCTTGTCATCGTGGTAATACACTACGGACTTGTACTCATCGATAGGCGGATGGCCAGAGCCAATGCTCATCACGCCAGGCACCAGGTGCCCTTGCTCATTGGCAACACATATGGTCACTTCAACGTTCTTCTCCGATGTTTTCGCAATGCGTGCGAATTCGCCGCTGCAAATGGTCAAATAGAGATCATTGCGCACATCGCCCGGCAGTATAACCTCCGGGAAACCCATTTTACGAGCGACGGGCACATTGGTGTGCACGAGACGCGGAAAGTCCTCCTTGATCTGCTTAATGTCGCCGCGCAGCACCTCGAAGGTTACAGCCATTTTGGATTCGATTTTGCCAATGTCTTTGTTGGCAATCAGCTTGCGCAGCGTGCCATCCAGTGTATCTTTCTCGCACATGATGAACGGCAGGTCAAGATTGCCCCGAAAGTCTTCGGGCTTGCTTATGATAGGCGTTAGATCTTTGCAGGCGACACCAAAGGGCCGACGCATTATGTATTCACTGGTGCTGCCAGAGGAACCGTTTGAATTGACCGACAACTGTGAATGCTTTCTGCTGGCCGCCGTAAGGACACTGTTTGCTATGCTCATGCTGGTGCGTTTCGAGTCCGTCGAGTCCTTCATCTCCATGGATCCAATGCGTATGGCATAGCACACTAGATACATTTTTGAGATGCTCAGATCGTTACGGCTGAGATCGGTGAATAATACGCGATTATTATCAAACTGATCGATGTCTCTAGCGATCCCGGTGCGAGACCACTTCACCACATAATTTTCGCTGATGGGTTTGTGTGTGTCGCCATTAAAGAGTGTAAACAGCAGGTCCGAATCCTCTTGGAATTTACACACAAACGCATTCACATGAAGCAGTATGTTGTGCGAGTATTTATTGTGGGATCGCATCAGTTCGCGGTCACTGGACAAGCGCTGTGTTGGAATTGATGAAAATTAGAGACCTTCAAGTAATTATACATGAATCCCTTTACTCACATTGGCTTTTTCTATTCGCTGCACGGCATGCACGTGGTTTTCGTATAATTCGGTGCTGCAGATGGTATTGGTGTCCAGTATATCGCCATTCTCATCGCGCACAACCATGTCCAGACCCAACAGCTTATTGCCGGTGTCAATCTGTGCCGTTGCCTGCAGCTTTACCTTGCGCATCTCATCCTGCGGCAGATTTCCGGAAATCAAGGCAGCCCTATTGTTATTCAATTCATTCATTTTACGCCGAATCTTTTGAAAGTCTGAATTTGTGGTCTGCAGGCGAAAAAACAAATTTTAATTAAGTCTCAATTATAATAGGGGCTATGCTTACCAAAAAGTATCTCTTGGCAATGCCGCCCCACTCCAGCATCACTTTGGTGATCTCCTCAACGATGTCGGTGCGTTGTATCCAGTACTCGCCATTGACAATGATGAACTCACACAGATGCACATAGCTTTTGGGGAAGATGCCGCGTATTTGCTTCTCCCTGCAGCGGAAACACAACCAAAAAGAAGGCAATGTTAAAATGTGGCCTGCATATGTTTGTTAAACCAACAAAAAGATATACATTGATAACTATATATAAGCTTATATACACATTTAAATGCAAAAAAGTTGTTTTCGATTGTATTTTGAAGAACTGAAAATTGTAGCTTAAGAAATTATTCCATTTTTGAGATGATTAAAATATGTAGTAATGGAGACATTAGGTAATAATAATATTTTGTAATAATATCTTAATTACCATCTCAATTTTCAACTTAAAACTGTCTTTTTTATAAGGTTTCAGCACCCATAAAGGTAAGTCTTAAGAACATATCAAATTTAGAAAATTAAATTAGTTTTGAACAAAGTTTCAAGCTTAAGGGAAACAACTAAGCTTTAAACTTCCATCGAATCCTGTTAGATAGTTATACTCCTCTAATTAAATACCTTATGAACGATCCTCGCATACTTCGATGTTTGCATGTATTCATATACAAAGGAAATACATCAGCTACTCCACTTAAATACTTTATGAGTTACCCTCGCATACTTCTGTATTTGCATGTATTTAAACACGCATACACGCATGTATATATCTTTATATGCATATCTACATGTACATGAATTATGTTTATAACTGCAGCATGACACAATTCGTCGTCAACGCTGATGAATTACCCAACTCAAAACGAACCCTCGAGTGGAGCTGCGACTGTGGCTGCGTCTGTGGCTGCCATTGTTTGGGATGCCCTCGGGGCAGAGGAAGTGCGCGCAAAGTGTGACACTCGCAAATGAAATGGAATGCTTCAATTTGGCTCAATTCAGCGTTTGACATGCGGGGTGGCCGCCTTAATTGCCAGAGGGAACAGCAGAGAACTCGCTAGCCCATCAATCAGTAGGCCTCCTAGCATATTTAACCAATAGTTAACCGACTCTTCACTTTTAAAGCTGTGACAAATGATTCCATTGAACCTCGGCGGCCAGGTACTGGATTTGATGTGACCTTCAAAATTGGGCAGCGACTGCCTCAATTGATTGGGAACAATAAACAGGCGGCTGAGAATTCGTTCGTTCGCTCGTAATCGAATAGCTTATCGTTTGAAAATCGTGAGAAAATGCACAATTAAAATTGATATTTCCATATAAATAAACAATCGCTGGCAAACAAAAGCAAATACGAATTTCGGACCCAAGAGGTTATCAGACGACGCATTGAATTTCTTTTTAAATGCCTCACACTCACAGCACCATTTTTTTATCGCTCAACATTCTTAGCTGTAGCAGCTACAGTGAAAATCTGCGTAAGCGAACAGCTACAAGCATGGAAAAACGAAAGCAAAATGTATTTTCCAATTGATCGACTTCACTGTACTTTCAGCATTGCTTACTATTTTGTCTTGTACTTCATTCGCCTTGTCTGGCTGTGGGTCTGGGTTATGGGTCAGCAGAAATATGAAAAAGGTCAGCTAGACAATCATGATATTGTTGTTGGTGCTGATGTTGTTCTTGTTGTTGTAGATTCTTATAGCTACTGTATCTCAACGGTTGTTTTCTTCGCTCGCTTTTAACGATAAGACTAACCAGAGCTGACTCAAGTGAACGTCCAATCGCAGACACCATAGATAAATAAAAATAAAAATACCCCACGAACCTCTTCCACCCATTAAAAAAGAACACGCTAAACCAATATATGAAAAACCCAACAAAGCAAAAGGGTCAATCGAATTGAATACACATTTTATCTTTAAGTTTTTTGAAATTCCTATGGAAATTTTTGCCACATGGCCGCATCTGTTCTGCCTGGAATAGGGTTAGGCTACGAATGCATCTTGTATTTTGGATATTGAGCAACTTGACACAGATTCCAACAGATTGATTCAGTAAACAACACGCCAAATGGGCAACATCTTGGCCACCAGCTGGTTACCTGATTTATGCATCTGAACAATTCTAGTCCCGTTTCCGTTTTGTGCTCCACATATATGGCTTTTGTTATAATTCTTGTTGTTGTTTAAATACAAACATTTAAAACAGATAGATAAAGAGAAAGAGAGAGAGAGAGAGAGGCACGCAGCTGCAATGTGCAGCGACAAAAGCCACAACATAGTTTAAAAACTCCGCCCTCGCAAATAAAATTTAAAAAATGTTAGAATACAGTCGGGCGTAGCACTCTGCATAATACTCGTTCATTCGTGATATATCTTGAATATTTCGAAACATTTAGATGTAGCTAAATATTATTTTAAGATTCCTATCTCACAGCACAAGTATTACAAATTTCAGGCGCTGAAGATATTTCATTTTAAACAAGTGTAAGTCGCGTTTATAATATAATTCTTGAAGCTATAAATCATGGAAACTCTTATAATATCAGAACATATTGTATGTAAATGCTCTGTACTCCATAAATGAATATTTTACGCTGAATCAGGAATCATCAGCTTCGTAGCTACAATATCTATTTAATTTTTATTAAAACTATTACTTGACTTATTATTTAAAACTTACACTTTTTTTTCGGCAAATGTTCAAATATTGTAATAAAATATTTTGATGACAATAAAACTATATGTTTCATTGTTATCGCTTCAATGTTAATCTCAAGTGTTTGAGTATTTAAAACAAATATTTGACTTAAGATAAGAATTCCTAATAAAGAAGCATGTAATTGTCCCACATTTGGCACTGATACTATTAAAGTTGCCTTTTTTGCAGTATACACAGCCCTATCATGATGTCTAACACAACAATAAGTTTACAAATTACTTCCTCAATTACCGATGTATGAATAATTTTATAATTCCCGTTATACACAGGTAACACGCTGAATCTGGTCGAAAGACACGTGTGATTATTCAGTAGATCGATGTTAGCAAAGTGAAAGTACAGATGCGAATGTTAGATTAGAAGAAAATCAATTTACATAACTAGTATACGTACTTTTGCTTGTAGCCGTAATACCAGTGTGTGGTCTCTTTGAGAATTATGACAGCATCGCCCACATCCAAATTCAAGCGATGTGGCTTCGTATCCTGATCAAAGTTGCATTTGGCTGTAAAAAAAAATTAAGGGAAATGATACATTAAAAAATTATTTGTATAAATTGTAGATAGTTTTTTTTTGCATACCGAAATCACCTGTTGCGATTCAGGGGCCAAGCGAAACTGAGCAGCGAGCTGGCAAATTAAAGCTCAGTTGAATTAAAGCTCAGCCAAAGCCCCGAACTGGCACTAGGTGAATCTCTCGTCGGGGCATTTTGGGGTGAGGGTTATCAATTACCTAGTTAGCACAAATACTATGTCTGTATGTACTATAACTGTTCCCTCAGATGGAAATCGGAAACTATGCCCGCCGGATGACTACTACAAGCTGATAACGATGCCCCGTTCTACGTGAGATTTATCTAACTACACACTTCCTATAAAGCCAAAGCTAAAAGCTGATAAACTTCTAGTTAAATGACGCACTTCTGATCACAGTTCAGTTCAGTGAAATGAAGAAATGCAAATGCACAAAGGGTGCGAGGCAAAAGGAGATGAAGATCGACACAAAGCCGCATTCACAGTCAGACGTACAACTAAGTCGCTGGCGACATCGTCATCACTTCCTCGCCCGATAATGAAAGCGGCACACAAGCATAAATATATATATTTGTATATATATATAATATATATATATGCACTCATATATGTGGATACAATTATGCCGCAGTTGCAGTCAGACCCAACAGCAACAGCCACAACAACAAAAACGTTGCCGCCTTCGCGTAACACGGCCCGGGTGGTGCTGGAAGTGGCGGTGGTGGTGGTGCTGATGGCGTTGTCGCCGTTGCCACCGTCCCGGTCCAATGACCGATGTGCGTTCCCTGCGGCTGATGAACAAGCATAACTAGCGAGAACGACCTCCACAGCACATAAAACAACAACAGTAAGTGCCAACAATTTGCAGAGGTATCTCTTTTTATACCCTGTAAACATTCAGTATAAGGTTATTATGCTTTTGTTTAAATGTAAGATATCGATATAGTCAGACAAATTTCAAGCGAACGTCCCACTGTCCAAGCATAGGTTAACCCATTTACTTATATAATCAGAGATAGAGTATATCTATACAATACATATATATATATGTATATAGAATATAGAATAATAGAAATTTAAGCACCAACGTTATTAACATACATTTCCCATGTTGTAGAACTGAAATATCAGGTTTTATTGGATAATAATAATAATAATAATAATGTAATTACAACGCGGCGCTGGGCAAAGGGTGTCTCGCTTATGTTTTGTTTATACTCTGTTCATACTCTTTAAAAGTGAACGAGTATTATGCAGTCGGTTGCGCCCGGCTGCAACGTTCTTACTTCTTTTACACGCATTTGTTGAAGAGCGAGTGAGATTTTCATTTTCTGCCCAATTGCATGGAAAGTTAAGCCCGGAGTGGGTCAATTGCTAAAACCAGTCGAGCTTAGCGAGTTTCATGCGAACCATTTGTTTTTGCTTGTTTAGTCTACTGTTCAGTGCGCAACTAGCGGGCGCATGTGCGATGTAATACTCAATTAATTAAAGTAATGCAAAAGTAATGCTTTAGAAAGACAATGAGGAAATTGATGGTCTTTCAACTCTGTTGATATTAAATTACAATACACTAAGCGATTATTCTTATGCAAAATGCTTAAACGCCAATGCATACAGCACTCAATTTCTGAGAAATGACGAATGATTCATCATGATGTTGTTGACGACGACGACGACGCCGGTCAACCAATCAGTCATCGGGCGTGGTACACACCTTGCTCAGAGACATTGAATTTGAGGGGGTCATTAAATTAAGCTCATTTCCCCTATGTTGCACGCGATAAGGCAGAAGCGATCGAAACTATAGCTAGTTGCATGCAACCAATAACTATCTGGAAATTGTTGGGCTAACGGAAACAATCGTGAATAATGAAATGCAACCGCTGGGCTATAAATAAACGAGGCAACGGCCCAAGTCACGGCTGAATGGTGTGAGAAGAAAGGGTTTGCAGCACACAACCAGCCAGGCAGGTAAAAGCCAGGTAAACGACAAGGAGTTTCAATCCAATCCACACAACAAAAACACACTTTATGGCCAAGCCCGACTGTGGACAACAAAGTCTAGAATTGAGTAGGAGACTTTGTTCGCAACGGATGCAGCTCTGCCCCGCCACCTACAACCTCCCTTCCTTTGGCTAAGGCGTGGCAGCACGTGCACATTGTGTGCCTGGCCGAGGGTCTAAAAGGTAGCATTGCAAATGCAAACAGAACTCTATTTGAACTGCTGCCAATGTTGCCTAGAAAATGAAGCACAACAATCATCATAATAATAACAATAACAACAAATTGCCAACAAGTAAAAGCTACGACGCTTCGTCATCTTCCCGCTGACAGGCCACATACATACACACACACACATACAATAAACATACACACTTATTCACACAATCGTGACTGGACGCCCCAACAGCAGCGGCTTGACTCGGCTCATTTGGATATTCAGGTTTATATGGCACGCGGTTTGGCGGTTTATATACATATAGACATACATATATATAAATGGATATGCATACAAGTATATAAGCAGATAAGCACAATAGCACACCTCAAGCACGAGTGATAATGTGAGAGTGTTTCCAAGTCACAGCAATCACAATTGTGATTGTTAATTGTGAATGTATTAAAACACATTTATTATTTTGAACCAGTGTCCATATTATTAGGAACTTATTTTTGAATCATAAGTAGTTGAATATGTCCTAGTTGAGATAAGATATATTTAAGCTATATATAAGTTAGAGCGTTACCAATATTGAAATGAAAGTATTACTGCAATTTTCATTTAGTATGCTAAATTATGATTACAGAAAATAAAATATTATATGCATTTAACTTATTCAGTTCAGAAGATATTCTAATAAATCTTATTTTGATCATAAAAACATGCCAAAACGTAATAAAAACACAGAGCGCTGAGCAATAAAGCATATCACAAAATTTGGTTTTAGTTCTATTTTGTAAAATTTTAAATGCATATTTCTTAAATGAAGTGTGATATTTAGAGTATTGGTAATTAAAATAGAAAACACGAATATACATATATATCTTTTTATAATAAATGTGTGTTTGCCGGAACTCTTTAAACACGAAACTTTGTTAATAAATTGTTGGTTTATTAAATTCAAATTATATCTTCGTACTTAACTTGAATACATAAGTTGGCATAAGACATGGATATATATTATGTATTACATATTACATAGCACTTATTATTGTATTATTATTAAATAAGCAATTCGCCAAATAAAATATTTTTAAGTCTTGCATGTGGCGGACTTACGGTCGAATAACATTTTCATGTGAATCAAGGAATATTTCCGAAATATTTTGCTACTATAGATATTTAGTGCAATAGACACCGTGACTGTGACTGCTGCTCATCTCTAGTTCTGGTTTGTTTTAGTTGTGGCGCATTAGGTTAGCGTGTTCTCTAAGTTAATTTGCTCTATGGCAACTGCTCATCTCTAGTTCTGTTTTGTTTTTGGTTTAGTTGTTGTTGTTCTCTGAGTTCATTTGTTCTGGACGCGCTGCTCATCTGTAGCTCTATTTTGGTTTCTTGTCGTTGTGGCGCATTAAGTCAGCGTGTTCTCTTAGTTCGTTTGTTCTTGGTGCTCGGTTCTCTAAGCTGCGAGTTAAGCTATGGCTAAAACATATATGAATATACATATGTATGTATGTATACATAAGCATGTGAGCATGCGTATACACGAGTTAAATTTTGAGGGTCAATTATAATGGGTCTCAAACGGTTAAGTCTCAACTCGTCTGGCTAATAATAGCTGTTTCTTCCATACATACATACACACGTATATGGATATAAATGTAAGTTTGTAGTATATTAGTTTGTTTTGGGAAGCTCTCTCAAAGTAATATAGCGTATCGCTTTTTATGGGCTTGTCGAAACAGAAATTCCATTGTATTCTCTTCTATAATTTTTTTTCTTTTTTGGTATTTTGCAAAAGTTATTAAACAAACAGCAAGACAGTAAGACAAAAGAGGAAAGAACAAACCCTATTTGTAGATAAGATTTTATGGGTAGTTGACAGTTACAGTTAATGGAGCCGCACTCGTAAAACCCACAAGAATTACTCGAAAAATTAGACACGGTAAAAAAATAATGTTGATAGTACTAACGAGCCATAAAAACTGACAATGTGAAAATGTAAACATAAACTTGACCCATTTAGGTCAGCAATCTTATAGAGAACATATTTCTAGGTATTAAGGATACCAGTTTTATAGCTAGTTACAATTTTATTTTACTATACTGATTGTTAGAGGTAAAATGTAAAGCGTATTCCGGTGGTCTTATCTGAAATATTGAAACATTTTTATAGCAATTGCATAAAGATCGTTAAAATGTTTAGTTCTTAATGAAAAATACTTCTTAATCTATTCATATTTTCTATTGAACAGTGTTCTAAAAAGTTCTAAAAATTGTTATATTGAATATATCTATACATTATATATTTAATTTTTAAAAATACTTCTAAAGTGGTTTCTTGACGAACCGCTGTCATGATATAAATAAATAAAGAAATGCGCAATTTTAGAAACATTTATGAAAAGATCTAACATAAACTTATCAGTAATAGTTCTGAGAAGTGACGACTCATGTATACGAAATTATGTACATACATTGCACACATATATGTACATACATATGTATACATTTCTCTTAATATTTAAATTTGCTGAAATATCACTCAATAGTTTGTTTAATTGAAATGCAAAGATATAAAGACATGCACATACATTTCTTCACTCTTGAGTCATGTTTTGCTTTTCTCTTAAACTGGGGATCGTGGACTTTGACTGCATGATCGTAATATTAGAAGTTCAATAAAACGAAACCGATTTCAACTGACTTATTCGAGACATTTTTGCATGACTCAGACGATGTGGACTCAATGCCCGCCCTCAAGTGTAGCTCCGTTACTTTCTACTTAGATGTAATTCGCAACAGAAAACAGAAAAAGCGCTCTTGACAATTTATGCTTAATTGTAAGTAATTTTGCTCTCCACGATTGGAAAATGGCAATTTACAACAAAAAGATGCGACAATCTTTTGACATTGGCGATTTATAGAGCAATAAAATCTCATAGCAGGGGAGTTGAGCAATGGCAATGGCTACAATTAAATTTCAATTTGAATTACAAAATGGAAAGCGCAGATTGGCTTTCGAGTGACATTTAAGAGTTGATAGGGAAGTGGAAGTGGAAGTAGATATCTCTGAGTAGCTTGCACAATTGCCTGTGGATGTGCGCATTAATTTGGATGCAGAGAAGGCCTACTTATACTCGCTCACGAAACGAACAGAGTATATTCAGTTTGTCCTGTTAATTATAAGGTTTTATTTTGTGAACTATATTATCGTGCATACTGTAGCTTGACATATTTAATACTTCTACACATTATATTTTTTTTAACACTTCACAATTTGTTTCTACATTCCTACTATGTGGCTTTTTTATGATTATTGGTGATGTTGAGGCTGCTGTTGAAAGCTTTAGTCGTTCAAAAAATATATAGAAGGGAATGGAAATCTATTTGTCAATAGCTTTGGATTCAGCAAAATGAGAGATATCTGAAATGTATATTTAAACATACATCGTGCATGCAGATAAATTATTTGTTGGGGTCAGCTGCATTGAAGTTTGCTATCTCATGCTAGAAAATTTGCCGCTGGATCAAAATGGAAAGCATTTTCAATTATGCAAATGAAAAAGCATTTCATGCGCCACAAAAATTAACGAACAAGAAAATTTTAATTGAATAGAAAAACCAAACTCGAAAGCCAACGTCAGAGCAACACTTCAATTCGACTCAGCTGTACAAAAGTCAACCCTTCCCCCTCTCACTCTTCGCTCGTCATACTTTCAATGCAGAGCCTCATTAAGTTTTACGTTTGCTTTGCTCTTGTTGTTGTTGTTTTTGTTGCTATTCAAATTTAGAAGTAGAATACTTGGCTACCTACTCTGATGCGCTCTCCCTCTTACTAAAGAAAGTAGCGCATAAAGCGCTGAGTCAAGTGTAAATAGCACAAGGAGTAAAAACAAAATGTGAATGAGCATGGACGAAAGAGAGACAGAGTAAGAGTAAGTCAGTGTCGCAGGTGCAGCAGACGCCCAACTAATGCCAATGAACAGTGAAGTAGCAACGCCAATGCCTTAGAGCGACTGCATGCATGTCACAAATCATCACAAATAGAAAGACAGCGAAAGAGAGTGAGAGAGCCGCCGAGTGCTAGTGTGTGATTGTGTGCGTGTACATGTGCTCACGCATTGGTCAGTGGGGGCGCCAAGCGGGGTAGCGAATACTCTTCTGCTTTGCATTCAAATTGAGCCTTTTCTTTTCAAACACCAAATGACAAATGGAAAAAAATTAATAATAAAAACAAAAGCTTAAGAAATTTTTCTATTATTTGCTCAAATGTGGGACAGCGAATCGCATTTTTATCGCATTTCAAAATGCGTTGCATTGTTGTTGCTGTTACTGCTCAACACACACAAATATATATTAACAGTGCATACATACATATTTGCTGAGCGTTTAAAGTATAAGACGCAGGCGTTAAAATTTAACAAAATATAAACTGGCGATAAGACAACAAACAACAAACTATTGATAAGCGAAGAGTTTTCGGTGTGTGTTAATAGACACATTTTCATGGCTTCCAAATACAGCCTGGATAAGTTAGGCAAAACCTTAAAAACGTGTTCTTGTAAAAATCAAATCACTAATCTCTCTTTTCTAAAATAAATATATTATTTTTATAAAGAACTTAAACAATTACTTTGTATGCAAATCAAATGCACATTTTCAGAATGTCTATTGCATGCGGCTCTGGGTGCATATGTACTTACATATGTACATATATGTAACTATAAACCTATCTGTGTATGTATATGTACATATATCTGAGTTTCTCATTACAAGAGCGATAAATGAAACTAAATTCAATGCCGTTTATAATCTAACGTTATATCTTTATAACTCTTCTTTCCGAAAGGCCGCAAAATTTGATTAAATATATGACTGCCACGCCCACTAGCAGACAACATTCAGCGCATACAGTTACTACAATTATTTCGACAGTGCTACACAGGTAAAAAGAAGAGGCAGAGCGGGAACAGGGCCAAACACGTGTAAATATTGAACGCAAATAAAATGAGTATTTTGAATGAACAGCTATAACTCGATTACGAGATATTGAATTGCGCGACTTATGTGTAAATATATGTATGTATGTAGATATGTATGTAAGCTCTCTACCTATCTATTGAACACCGAAAAGGTCAACAAACAAAAGAGCCGACAATTATTAAAAAAATAAAAAAATTCACACGTATTCGCAGTTCGATGAGAGCATTTCAAAGATATTACTATTTCATGGTCATTGCCAATGAATACACTAGAATTTGTTGTGCATGAATAATGGATGTTTGTTCTCTCACTACATACATCTGTAGTGTGAGTGTATGTGTGTGTGTGTAAGTGCAACCAGGCGATAGAAAACAGGTTACAGCTTGAATCTGTGTATTTATGTCTGTGTTGAAAAGTGAAGCGTAGATATACATATGTATGTATGTAGATGGAGGCTGGAAAGAAATAGTATGAGATTGAAAGAAAAACGAAATTTATGTGTCCAAAGAGGAAGAGAAAAGTCTGCGTCTACTGCATGTTGACATCGACCACATGGCCGGCGAATGCAAGGGAGAGGTGCACTAACAACAACAACAACAAACTACCGTAGCATCGCAGCAGGGGAACTAGAGCCCAGAGAATCACACTTAAACCGCAAGGTAAGAAGAGTGCGACGAGAGCGTAAGTTGTTATTGTTCTTGTTGCCTTCATCTTCTGCTCTGAGATTTTGGTTTTTTTTGGAAATGATCAACACACATCTCACCCACATAGCTTGAATTGTTTGTTGTTCTAGGAAAAGGTAGCACTAAATTAAGCACATTGTTTAAACAATTTTGTTGCAGCTTTAAAATGCTAAAAAAAAACCAAAGTACTTTTTGTGAGTGGTAAAAATCATTCGACAACAAAAAATGTATATTTCCAATTTTTTGTTTTTGTTGTTTTTTTTATTTGTTTTTTATTTTTTGCCAAACTCATACTCACCAATGCCAAATGACTGCTTAGCATTGCAGTCGCTCCAGACAGTCATTGTGAATGCTTGTTGTTGTTGTGTTGATGTTGTTAACTTTTACCACACTAATAAACAATCGCACACATACACATGTAAACTTTCGTTTGCGAAAAGGAAAAGAAAACGCGACGCGAAATATATAGAAAATAAAAACAATAAATGATCACTTATGAATGTAAGCAACACGTAGTTGAATTTGATTTCGATGTTTACAGAGCCGACAACATTGGCACTTTCTTGTATTATTTATTATAATTGCACAATTCCATTGCTGTTTTTAGCTATAATTTACTTTTTATTTGTTTTGCACTTTTTTATTAGTCGCTGAGTTGTGTTGTCTTCAATTTGTTCTCATTTTGGGAGTTGGCCGAACATAATCTCTGCTTACGCTCCCGCACGCGCACACATACACACTCGAGCGGGCATATTTCCACTTCGCTGTTTCGTTCACAATTAACTAATTAACCGGAATGAACCCCGCGCGGAGCAATAGTGGTGCTCATTTCAACTGTTGCTCGGCTTCTATTGAGCAATGTGACCAGCCATCTCAAACACTAAAATACCCTATTACTATATTTACAAAAATAGAGTATAAATAATAAAAATATTGAACAGCATACTTTGGGACTTGTTTTAGAAATATTTCAAAACCCATAAAGTTACATGTTCAAATAGTTAGTAGGCATCTCTTAAATAAACATTATAAAATTTTAAGTATTTTTATGTCTTACCGATATCAGGGCTACAGTAAATTCACATTCACAAGTATATATAAACATTTTCGCCAAACGGTCGCATTGTTTTCGTCAGACAAGACATCGTGAAAAATATTCGGCGCGCCATTTCTGTGTTTGTGGTTCCAAACTAGCTCTGAGTGGATTAAATATATTGTAATTTGCATTATTATTGTTTATTAACTATCCAAACGACATTGTGCTCGCCTGCCGCATCCACAAAACAACATACAAACTCACGCACATATACATATATAAACACATTTATTTTCGCAACCCGAGCTCGTGTTTCACTGCTTTGTGAAATCATTTTACGATTAGCGATTAGTATATGTTTGTGTGTACCAACAGCTAGCCTGCGGATCAATCAAGATGTTTGGCGGCGCTAAACCCACATTTGGCACCGGTGCCGGCACCACGGGCTTCGGTACATTCAGCAACAACGCAGCTCCAACTCCTTTTGGCCAGTCGGCGTTTGGAAAGCCAGCGACGCCAGCGTTTGGTGGTCAATCCGCTTTTGGCGCCCAGCCGACTCAACCATCAATGTTTGGAAGCACGGCGCCAACAAATCAACAAACTGGAGGCCTGTTCGGCGGATCAAACACAACCAGCGCATTTGGCGGAACCACTGCAGCGCCCTCATCATTTGGAGGTTAGAAACGAAATACAAGCCGACTAAATACCCTTTAGATGAGTTACTTAGATTTCCTTGCAAATAATGATACACTCTAAAGACAGTATAAAAATTTAAACATATAGAACCTCTCAGCTCATAAATATTTGATCATACTTTAATAATATAATTATATAATATCTTTTATATATTACTAATCAATAGAGCCAAGTTTGTCCGTCCATATTTAAACTCGTAATATTTTAAACTTCGGGAGTCCGAAGGCAACTCTACCACTCCCATCCAACTACTAATGATTTTGTTTTAGCCTTTTCACAGCCTCCGCAGACATCTAACATATTTGGCTCCACACAGGCAGCACCAAACACCTCGCTGTTCGGCCAGGCTGCGACCAGCGCCTTTGGTCCCGCAAAGCCCGCCACACTGGGTATGAGCAGCTTTGGACAAACGCCAGCAGCACAACCTCTGTTTGGCCAGCAAACCGCTGCCTCGAGCAACTCGGGCTTTGGCAGCTTTGGCCAGGCGGCACCTACTACAACAAGTGTATTTGGCAGCGGCGCTGCGTCGGCATTTGGACAACCCCAGGCAGTAACTGTGGGCGCTGCGGGAGGTGTTAATCCGGGCACCTCGCTTGTCAAGTACCAGCCCACCATCGGCACTGATACCCTGATGAAAGGCGGTCAGGCCAACAATGTGAATACCAAACAACACTGCATAACCGCAATGAAGGAGTACGAGATGAAGTCACTGGAAGAGCTGCGCATGGAGGACTATCTGAGCTCGCGCAAGGGTCCACAGGCTGGCAGTGCGCCGGGAGCCTTTGGTTTTGGCAGTCCCGCGGCTGCCACGCAGCCCACTTCCACGGGACTTTTCGGTTCGCCGGCACAGCAGCAGCCCACCTCGGGTTTATTTGGGCAGGCGGGCGGTGAGAACAAGAACCTGTTTGGCAATTCGGCCTTTGGGCAACCGGCAGCAACCAGCGCCTTTGGTGCACCCGCCCAACAGAACAGTTTTATGCAGAAACCGTTTGGAGCTGCTCCGACTAGCGCCTTTGGCGCTACAACAACAGACGCCTCGAATCCATTTGGCGCCAAGCCCGTAGGTTTTGGCCAGCCCGGCGGCAGCATGTTTAGCCAGGCGCCTGTAACGAGCGCAGCGCCTGCATTTGGCCAAGCAGGAAGTGGCTTCGGTGGCTTCGGCAGCACCGCTGGAGCAACCAATCAGGCTACGCCGTTGTTCGGAGCAGGATCTGCGAATGATCCAAACAAGCCCGCTTTTGGTATGGGCGCCCCGGTGTCGACAGCCAACACGGGCTTCGGTGGCTTTGGTGCGCCGGCAACCAGTACTGCTGGCGGCGGTCTTTTTGGCTCCAAGCCGGCAACGAGCTTTGCGGCGCCTGCCTTTGGCGCCACCTCCACAGCAAACACGGGCTTCGGCAATTTCTCGCTAAGCAATTCTAATGCGGGTACCGGAGGCGGCCTATTCAACTCTAATCTCAACAAGCCGGCGACTTCAGCATTTGGTGGCTTCGGGTCCACCACGTCGGCGCCTCTTAACTTTAATGCCGGCAACACAGGCGGCTCTCTCTTCAGTAATGCTGCAAAGCCGGGAGGCGGTCTTTTTGGTGGCACCTCTACCCTGGGCGCAGGCACTGGTGCGGTTCCCGGTGGTGGTGGACTCTTTGGCACTAGTAATCCAGGTGGTGGCTTCGGCTGTGGAGGTGGCTTTGGTTCTCTTGGCGGCGGCGGCAATACGGCGTTGTCTGGCTTGGGTGGACTAGGTGCGCCGCCAGCTGTTGTGATGGTGCCTATACATCAGCAGATTTTGTCCAAGGTGACATCGCCATACGGTGACACGCCCATTTTCAAGGATCTGAAGCGAAACGATGAAGTGGACGCCACGCGTGCCACAAATCCTGCAGCCCAGCAGGCAGTGTTGGACATGAGCAGCAATCAGTATAAGGTAACCAATAAGGAGAGTCCAGCGGGCGTTCGTGTCAAGGCAATAGGTAGCTCCAATAATCGCAAATCCATGTTCGAGGGCCTTGAAGAGTTCGACGCCAGCGTGGAGGGCTTCAACCTCAAGCCGAATGTCAAGAGGCTAGTGATAAGACCCAAGGTGAAGGCACAAGGTCCAAACACAGGTGAAGGTAACAGTCCTGCTTTGAACAATAGCAACAGTAGCACTGCAATAGTGGGTATAGTGCGTCCGCAACGTGAATCATTCAATGGTGCTATACCCACAGAGCCAACTCAAACCGACAGTCCTAATAATTCACCAGCAGCCAACAAAGGTGATCAGGACACAAGCCGACGCGAGTCGTGGCTCCATCCGAACAACTTGGCCAAGGTGCGTCAACATAATCTACAGTCGGGATTGGATCAGGCGCCTTTAAATAGCACCCTCACGGAGTTAGTGCCTCGCAAACCCTTGGAAACCTACAAAAACTCGGTACCAACACGTCTCTCGGTGTCCACCATACCGGAGAATCCCTTTGAGGATCAGGCCAGCAGTATCGCGCGACGGGACACTTTCAATTCGGAGCATGCCAATGATACCACACTCTCCATACGCTCCCTGGACTCTGATCAACGTTTGGCCATTGAGCCACCTACCGAAACAGATGCGAATGCTGTTTCTGACACTGAGCCCCATCCGACGGGCATTGTGCTCCGCCGTGTGGGCTACTATACCATACCGTCACTGGAGGATCTCAAATCGTATCTGGCCGAGGATGGGTCCTGTGTCGTGCCTAATTTTACAGTTGGCCGCGAGGGTTACGGCAACGTTTACTTTGGCAAAGAGCTTGACGTGGCCGGGCTCAATCTGGACGAGATTGGTAGGTTTCGTATTCGGTAGTGCTATACTCGTCTATCCACAAAATCTTAAATCACCTTTCTCTGCTCCCACAGTTCATTTTCGTAATAAGGAGGTTATTATTTATCCGGATGATGACAATAAGCCGTCCATTGGCAACGGCTTGAATCGCGATGCTCAGGTTACATTGGACCAGGTGTGGCCATTGGACAAGACCAAACATGAGGCCATTAAGGATCCACAGCGTTTGCTTGAAATGGACTGGGAGGGAAAATTGCGTCGCGTCTGTGATAAGAATGCGACACGCTTCATTGAGTACCGGCCAGAGACAGGCAGCTGGGTGTTCCGCGTCAAGCATTTCTCCAAGTACGGTCTCAACGACAGCGACGAGGAGGACGATGAAGTTCCCACGGATGCCAAAAAAGCAAAGACAGTTACAATTGATGCACAACGCATTGCTGCCACTTCCACCGATAAAATGAGTTTGACATCATTGCACAAAGCGCAAAGGATCTCAGAAGAAGCCGCACGTAACATGGAACAAAAATCGTTAGCTGCTGGCGTGGCCGGTAGCTTTCGCCCCATGGACAACTCGGCGGAGTTTTTAATGATGGACAAGACACGTAAATAGCAAAGGCAGCATTTCCATACCGATCGCCACTTAATTTGTATTCTCGTTTGCCACTCCTCAGAGTTTTTTCAGGCCGGCAGTGGCACGGATTTCTCCATGTTCGATGCCCCACGTACTGTGACCAGCCCGACGGCCGCTCTGGCTCAGGAAATTGTAGGCAAAGAGCCGCACAAAATGCAATTGATGAAATCATCGCTTTTCGCAGATGAACAAGGCAGCGATGAAGAGATGGGTGAGTTTACATTCAAAGGATCTCTATCTATAATGAAATCCTCTAGATATTGTTCTATAGGATTTTAGAAGAGACCTAATTTGCACTTTCTCATCCTAATTCCATTTGTTTTGTATCTCAACAGATTCACAGCCCAAGTTTAATCAACCCCAGTTGAAACACACTCATAACTTGTTTAAACAGGACACACATTTGTGGAAGGATGCGGCTGTCTCGGAGACCTCAAGTGATTATGGTCGTCAATCACCAACTTTCGCAGTATCCTCATCGGCTTCTGTTGCTAGTATAATTCGAGACGTGCAATCTGAGGAGGTAAACACAAGCCTATACACTACATTTTTTTAAATGTTACTCACTATTAATTGTTGTCCATAAGGGTTCGACGGGGGCAGCAGAAATTATTAATCCAGCTGAAAAGAAGACTTCAGCATCATCTGACCTGAAACCTTTCAATTTCATTATCAAACCTAAAGTGGCACCTATTAAAGTGTTCGGCTCGACGGTACCCATGACATGTTCCATAGCATGTGGTATCAGCGAACGCTGGATTGCAGATCTGGGCTTCTATAAAGGCCGGGGCTTCAAGCTTAGCTTTGGACCTCAAAACACATTGATGGTACCAAACACGGTTAACAACCTGCGCAAAGCTCATGAAGGTAAGTGCACTAAATTCCTTTTAACATGAGTAAGGAAATCCATTTCATTATTTTTTTTATAGTCAACTCCAAGATGTTGCCCGCAGCGCTTGTATTTGAGCCACGAGACCCAGATGATTTCTCGCCATATTTGTTGCAGCGGATAAAGTTCAACACGGTGCATATGTACCCCAATTTTGTTGAAAGCATTGTGCCACATTTGCAAGTGCAACTGCAAGATTGCAGTTCCAACCATGTAGAAGACAGCGGCTGCCCTTGGCTGCAGTCGAGCAATGGAACCCAACTTATTGCAAAACATCTGGCCGAGGCTATTAAGCTGAACAATATCAGCAGCATTGATGAGTATGGAGTGTCTGTGTGGTCACTTCTATTTGCACTGTGGGGCGATCATGAAGAGCTCATCGGGCAGGATGCCAACTCGCACTATGCGATCATGTGTCGGCGGAATCTGCTTTCGGAGTGGCTGGAAAATACGCTGGTTAGCAAAGACCTACTCTCAAAGAAAGTCTGCACCAACAGCTATCTGGCGCACATGATTGATTTGTTGAGCTGTCATCGTGTAACCGAAGCTTGCGAATTGGCTTTTAAATACGATGATGCCAACTTGGCCTTGATCCTGGCACAGCTGAGCTCTGGAGCTGTTGTGCGTATGCTCTTGGAAGAGCAGCTATTTGCCTGGCAGCAAAGCAAATCGGATAAATATATCAGCCTAGAGCGCATTAAAATGTTCATGTTAGCCGCGGGCGTGCCGTTGATGATGTCCTCGCATGGCCCTATAAATTTGCTTGAGGACGGTAGCTGGTTGAACGTATTGGCATTGCAGCTGTGGTACTTTACGGCGCCTACGTCGACCATAACTGATGCCATGTTGGAATATGACAAAGCCTTCCAGGCCGAAGAACTGTACGCGGATGAGCCAAAGCCCAGTTACAAAGGCACACCCTACGCAAGCAAGAACCCTGTGTATGATCTACGCTACCACCTCCTGCAGCTCTACTCCAAGCGTAAGCATTCCCTGGAGCAAACATTAAACCCAATTACTCATACCTCCGATTCCATGGACTTTCGCCTAAGGTAAACTGTTAAAAGCCCCTCAAATGCTAAATACACAAGTAATCATTTTTCTGTTATTCATAGCTGGATGCTGTTGCAAACCTTGGAAGCACTAGGCTATCGCCATTGCAGCTCTTTGAGAGAGGCGCAGCTGCATGTGGACTTTGCTAGCCAGCTGGAGAATGAAGGCTTGTGGCACTGGAGCATTTTTGTGCAACTGCATATAAAGGATCGCAATCAGCGCGAGCGCGCTGTGCAGCACACATTGCAGCAGCATGTTAGCATGGACGCCAATGTGGCACTGAGCGAAGAGGAACAGTTTATCATTCAGCAATTGGGCGTACCAGAGTCCTGGGTAGACTATGCCAAGGCGCTTAAAGCGGGTGCCCAAGGTCAGCGCCATATACAGGCAAAGTATTTGCTGAAGGCCAAGCACTGGGTGCTAGCGCATGAGATCATCTTTCAATATATTGCACCTGACGCCGTCATAAACAGTAATTTTCAAATATTATTCAAAACTAAATATCCTCTTAATATATGATTGTTCATTTGTTATAGATAATCTGCAGTATTTGTACAATCTGTTAAGTCAGTTCGAGTGCACGGATAGCAGCAACGTCAAGGTACCAAATTGGACAAATCAGGGTCAGATATTTCTGGATTACATTGACATCAATGAAAAATTCAAGCACATACACAACGTCAACAGCGTGGAGGATATACAAGCGCGTTGGGAAAATCTGAAACCGCAGCTTAGTGAGATTTGCTCGCGTATCAGCCTGCTGCCATGTCCCACATCCAAGCATCGTCTTTGCCAGAGCGAAATAGCGAAGAGCTTAAGCTGCCTAGTGAATGGCATGTGCATAGTGTGTCCGGAACTGGAGCCGTGCGTTGTATTAAAAATGGCTTTAGAACGCTTGCCCATGCCCCAGGAGTTCTCCACCAAAGAGCTGAACAATCTGCTTGACGAGCTAATGTACAAGATACAGAACAAGCGACCATTTACAGATACAGAACCAGCGCCATTGCGCACCACCGAGCGCATAACGATGCAAACTTAAATAATAGGGAAATATTCATAGGGAACTAATCTGAAAAGAATTAAAAACATACGATATGTAGTATAGCCACCATTTCAATTAGGTGTATTAATATATAGATATAAAAAATATAAATTTGTGCATGTAACTGTTAGGTTCTGTCGCACGCAAATTATTTTTAAAACAAAATCCCATTGTAAAGTACGCAACGTTTCGTTACAAAGATAAACTTAAAATGCTATCATTCGATTATTTGTTAATTTGTTTAGCACTTAAAAGTGCTCAAATGTCTATAACTATTACATACGTATTCTTCATAAACAATAAAATTAATATTTGTTTTAGTTGTTCAACCTCTCAGAGGGTTTCTTTGTTTGAAAAGTTGAAGCTGTCGGCAGATATTAAATTCAACTCAGTGCAAAAATTTAACTTTTTTAAACTAAACGGTTTCATTGTCTATCGATAACTGAAAACTGAGTTTCTGATAGCTGCGGTTCGATCAGCATTGCTTAGATTCGATACAGTTTTATCGGTAGAACATTTTGAATAACAGTGGCGCCGAAAAAGCTTTTGCTGATAGTCGACATCAGCTGAGATTAAGCTTTTTAAAAGCCCCGGTAAGATTTGGATCGCACCTGTTGCTGCGGTTGTCGATACGCGAGATTTTTGTTTGATCAGTCGACAATGGACTTTTGATAGGAACGCATTTGCAATCAGTAAAGCAGTTAAATTTGTGGACTAGGGGTTACTAAAGTTACGGCCACAGAATTTATAACTAGATTGCAATTAGTTGCTCAGAACATGACGGAATCCAATCCAAGTTCCTGGTGTGGACGCGGCGACAAGCCACGCGAGTTTGCCAAGCACGAGCCCATCATATGCTACGACAAGCCGGCGGCGTCTGTTGTCTCCAAGGAAGAATACGATGTACATACGCCGTAACTGAAACTGGGTCAAATAATAATCGCATAATCTCTTGTAGGATAAGCGCTTTCAGGCCTTGACTGGAGATCTGGTGGAGACATTGGTGGTGCCCAAGCGTGAGGCACGCACCTGGACAATGCGCTCGGGCGATCTGTGCCGCATTACAGTGCACGAGGGCTCCCAGGTGGGCGATGTCAACTTCTGGAACCTGGACAATCGGCAAGAGCGTTTCTATTCGGGCAAAACGCGTCAGCTGCACGCGGCTCATCTGAAGGTGTACGACAGACTGTGGAGCTGCCTGCCCTACCTGCGCCCCATGGCCACCTTCGTGTTCGACACCCTGGCCCAGTATGGCATCGATGACGACGGCGGCGCACTGCACGATGTGATCGGCACGCGCTGCGATGACTACACCTACAAGCTGATAACCGGAGAGGAGCGAGTGGGCAGCTGCCACAGCTCCCTCGTCAAGGCTGTGGTCCAGGAGCGCGGCATGACCGAGCAGGATGTGCACGATGTTTGGAACATTTTCATGTGCACCGGCTTCACCAAAGACACCCAGCAGTACTTCTGCAAGCCAAGCCCCGCCCAGAAGGGGGACTTCATTGAGTTTGTAGCCGATATGAATCTATTGGTGGCTCTCAGTGCTTGCCCCCAGGGCGATGTCTCCATTCCGGTGGGCGCCCAAGTGCCCGATGAGAAGTGTCATCCATTGAAGGTTGAGATATTTCGCAAGAAATAATAGGAAACTTAAAAAAAATATATGTGTGTTTTAAATTGGTACTGTAATTCCATAAAATAAATAAAGTAGAAAACAAATACATATGTGTATAGGATATCTTTCTTATAAACTGTAAGATTTATTAGATGTAGTTCTCAATAACTTTAAGCCGATTAGCTTAATGGAATTGTGAAAAGTCTCCAGTACAGTATAATATCCATTATGCGGACAGTCGTTAGTCTCGACAATCGCTTAAAACAAACAGTTAAATGTTTTCGTTAAATATATTACTGAAATTTAAAATTAACTTATTTACAACAATGTATATAGCTGTAAAAAATGTATTTTTTCAATAGTCCGAACAATTCAGTAATCGTTTGTTTTAGGGAAGTTCTACACTATAACTATAATTTAAATAGAGAAGTTTTATACACACATACATATGTATACATATATGTATAAACATAGCTCTCAGTGCTAATTAAGATCGATTACAATATTATTATTTCATCACAGCTAACAAAAATTGCACCTATGCAAATTACTCTTATATTATTTGCTTTGCATATTAAATTATGGTTAACTTTAAAGTTGAAACTTTTACAATTACTGTTTTAGATTCGCTCAGTTTTAAACAAACTTTTTTAAATTAAAAAACTCAAAGTGATGTTTATACGATGAAGCTCAAGTAAATACTTTGCTTAAGCGAATGTTAACACCGCACATTTGGTATTTTGGCTTTTAGTATTTTATTAAGTTTAGTTTGGATTGCATGGTCACACTGGTCACTGACCAGTTCGTATATATTCATTTTTCTGTCATTAATCGTTGTGCATTAATATTAGAAGATTAGACTGAAGCCAATGTACAATGAATTCCATTCGCGGCGAGGACAATCATGAGAAGCTGCGCAATTACATACTTAACCCAGATGTATCCATACACGATCCGCTGCCCGATGTGTTGCCGCGCAAATTTAATGAAATGCGCCTGTTGCACATTCCCAAATGCCCGGGAAGTACAAAGCTGATTCCACGTAGAGATTTCGTGACCGGCGAAATACTTGAGTTCGTCGAGGTGGATGTGGAGGATGTGGGTGCCAATGCCAATAACTCCATGTCCATGCAGCGCGAGCCGGGTCTGTTGGAAGAAGTAACTCGTGGCTCGGCCATGAACTATCCCTTCTGGCCGGGCGGCTTTGATCCCAAGGAGCAACCACTGGAGATTGCTAAGCTCGAAGTAGATAACTTTGAACTGGGAGACAAGTTGTTGACCGTGCCGCCAGGCTTTTCTAGTGGTCACAACTTCTCACTGGACAAGAAAAAGGCCGAGGAGCCACCTGCCGCCACCAGCAATGTGGATTTGCTAGAGAATTTGGAGGAAGACCTGGACGTGCAGCAATGGCTTCAGATGACGCGTAGTGATAGCGCAGCCACCAGCGCAGCCGCACCACAGCGCGATCTTCAATTTCCAGCAGAGTTTAAAGACGTTGATGATGATATTATGAATGCGGATCTGAAGCCCGTGTTAAATATATCGAATACAACGAAGACCTTTAGCAGCGACTGGGCAGAAATGGTGGACATCAGCCAGCCCATAACCAACTTCAAGGAGCAAATACCCAGTCCAGCCATGGACTTTCCTTTCGAACTCGACGTATTCCAAAAACAGGCCATTCTCAAGCTGGAGCAGCGGCAATACGTATTCGTCGCGGCTCACACGTCTGCGGGCAAGACTGTGGTGGCCGAGTATGCCATTGCACTGTCCAAGCGGGATCTGACCCGCACCATTTACACGTCGCCCATAAAGGCGCTGTCCAATCAAAAGTATCGCGACTTTCGCAAGACCTTCAAAGATGTGGGCCTCATCACAGGGGATCTGCAAATCGAACCCACCGCCTCGTGCCTTATTATGACCACCGAGATATTGCGCTCCATGCTCTATTGTGGCAGCGACATAACACGCGATCTCGAATATGTTATTTTTGATGAGGTTCACTACATTAATAATCCGGAGCGTGGCCATGTCTGGGAAGAGGTCATCATATTGCTGCCGGATCATGTCAATATTATCATGCTAAGCGCCACAGTGCCTAACACCATGGAGCTGGCCGACTGGGTGGGCAGCACAAAGAAGCGCAAGGTGTACGTAATTAGCACACTAAAGCGCCCAGTGCCATTGATGCATTATCTGTATACTGGCGCCGGCGGCAAGAGCCGCGATGACATCTTTCTGTTGGTCGACGCTCAGGGCAGATTCCTGCAGGGCAACTACGAGAAGGCTGTGGAGCGCAAGAAGGAGATGCAAGGCAAGTCGAAGCCGGGCGGTGCTAAAAACTATGTCGGCAGCAAACAGGATCAGAGCATCTGGATTGGTCTGATTGATTTTCTCAAGCGTAACAACAAGATGCCTGTGGTGGCGTTCACTCTGTCCCGCAATCGCTGTGATACCAATGTAGCTGCCCTGCAATCCGTGGATCTCAATACGGCTGTGGAGAAGGGCGCAGTGCAGAAGTTCTTCCTGCAGTGCCTGGCCAAGCTCAAGCCGCCCGACCGCACCATTCCCCAGGTCCTGGTGCTAAAGGACGCACTGGAGCGTGGCATTGGTGTCCATCATAGTGGCATTTTGCCCATCCTCAAGGAGATTGTCGAAATGCTCTTCCAGAACGGGCTAGTTAAGCTGCTCTTTGCCACCGAAACTTTCGCCATGGGGGTCAATATGCCGGCCCGTACGGTCATCTTTGACTCGCACAAGAAGTTCGATGGCATGGAGATGCGTAATCTGAAGCCGGGCGAGTACATACAAATGGCCGGACGCGCTGGCCGGCGTGGTCATGATGACCACGGTACTGTTATCCTGATGTGCAAGGCTAGTGTTCCGCCCTCTATGGAACTGCGTCCCATGATTCTGGGTCTGCCCGAAAAGCTGCAGTCCCAATTTATTCTACGTTACGCCGTAATACTAACATGTCTCCGGATTGAGAGCATCAAGGTGGAGGACATAATGAAGTTCAGCTTTAAGGAGTTCAATCAGAAACTGCAGCTACCCACACAGCAGAAGCTGCTACAGCTGGCCGAGGACAAGTTTGCCATGCTGCCCAATCTGGGTGACCACTTTGCACCACTCATCTATTTCTATGACAAGTCCGTGGAGTACTGGAAGGAGAAGCATCGCATTATGGTTAGCAACTACCTGCCAGATGGCCAATATCCTGATAACCTTTGTTTCTTCCTTTATAGAAATTCATTTTAACCCAGGCGAAAATCCAAAAGGAAATGAAAGTTGGACGCATCATTGTCATCACCCAGGGCAAGCATTACAACAAGCTGGCCATATTGCTCAACGTTAAGTCTGTGCTGGGCAAGGACACCGTCTACAAGGTGTTGGTGCTGGATCATCAGGTCAAGGGCAACGATGGCGACAACGTAAATCGTGGCGAGCTTTATTACAAAATTCTGTCGTTGACGCCGCAGCACAAGTTCTTCCATCCGGAGGGCATCGGAGGACACACCGTGCTGGACATCAGAGCCATCGACATCTTAATGATTACAAAATCAACAATCAAAGTGGATGCCGATGTCATCATACGCAACTGGGAGCAGCGACAGCTGGAACGCTTTAAGGATGCGCCGCCTGGCGCCACAGTCGTCAAGGCCGTCACTGAGCTGCATCAGCTAAACGAGGCGTACAATGCCAATCCGGAGACCATTAAATACATCAACATGTCCAAGGAGATAAATGTAAATGCCGACAGCGAGGTGGCCATGCTGAACTATGTGGATCATCTGGCACGCCAGGTGGGTAGTGTCCTGCCACACACCAATATTGCCGGCTTTGAGCAGGAGTTCGCTAAGGTGTACGAACGGCGTGTGTTGGAGATTCACATTGAGGAGCTGCGCTTCAAGAATTCGGCCAAGAATTTAACCCTGTATCCAGATTACTGTAACAAGCTGCAAGTGCTGCGCGCTCTCAATTACATCGACGAGCTGAACGAGGTGACGCTGAAAGGAAAGGTGGCTTGTGAGATGGGCCAGAATGAGCTGCTGATTACAGAGTTGATACTCTGCAACATGTTCAATGATCTGGAGCCGGCGGAAATAGCTGCGCTATTGTCGGGTCTGGTGTTTCAGGCTAAGATTCAGGGTGAACCTGTTATCCCAGAGCCGCTCAAGAAATGTGTAGCTGCGTTCGAACAAATCAATGACACCATCTTGGCCGAGGAACAGCGCTGTCAAGCGGCAATTGAGGCAGAGAATAATCTGAATTTCGGACTGCTCGAGGTTGTTTACGAGTGGGCCAAAAACAAGGTGAGTTTTTAGCTAAACTGCTTCAATGCTTTTACCAACTTGCTTTTCACAGCCCTTCGCTGAGATCATGAAACTGACCGAGGTACAGGAAGGTATCATTGTGCGATGCATCCAGCAGCTGGACGAAACGCTTCGTGACGTCAAAACTGCAGCCATACGGATCGGAAATCCCGGCTTGCAGTCTAAAATGGAAGAGGCCTCGGCGGCCATAAAGCGTGATATTGTGTTCACTGCCAGTTTGTACACGGAACTCTAAAAAAAAGAAATAAGGAAAATGAAATGAAAACATAAAACACAGTTTGTTTTGCCTAAAACTACAAATCATGATCTTGTCAATTATTACAATTCCAAAGGATACTTATAAAAATGTAAAAATATATGTGTAAAATAACGCGACGGCTGGCGACTGCCGCAAGCGGGTTTCATCGTGTCTCCGGCTTAAACTTTGGCGGCACCATCATGCCGGTCATGTGCTTCGGTTTCTTTGTTTTCTTTGATTTGCCAGCGCCGGATTGAAAATCGTGCCAGCTGTTCACACGACTTTGACGAGATTCCTCAAAGTTTTGCTGCCACTCACGATCAGCTTTGACGCGCTCCTCCTCCTCGATTTCAGTTTCGCGTTTTCGCTTGCGCTCCTCCTGGTCGCGCTGGTCAAGCTTTTGCCGTCGCCGCTCCATGTCGGCAAAGAGTTTCATAACCATAACATAAATTGCATGTTTATATTTTGCAGGATCGTCTTCGGGTATGGGCTCAAAGGATCTACCTTCCTTTTTCAGTTTTTTACGCTTTTCAGCAATCTAAAATAAATTCTATTGGGTATATTATGAAATGTATATTAAAGCAATAGGGGTATACCATATGATCTGTGCGGCCCTTGGCTTCTTCGTACACCTCCAAACATTTTTTGCGCGTTAGGTCGTTCTCCAATATTTTCCAGGAACGAGCAACAATGTCAAATGCCATTTGGGCGCGCTCCTGGTTATCGTGGTTCTTGTCTGGATGTACCAGAATGGAGAGGGTACGATAGCGTTTTTTTATGTCGGCCACCTCGACGTCGGGCTCAATTTGCAGGACCTCGAAAGGATTAAGATTGAAGTATGTGGAACCTGGACGAAGTAAACGATCAATTTGTTGAGTAGGAGTTAGTACTGAATCGCGTTTTTCAATTTCTTTCACCTGCGAAAATAGTCACAAAATCGTTTATTTATGTGTAAAATACAATTTATGATGTCTTTCGATTAGCCTTTGCCATTGCCTTTTGCTTTTGCGTTGGCGTTGGCTTTGGCGCTGGCACGGCATTGATAGCATCACAAAACTTACTTCGGTATAGAAGTCCTCGAACGATTCTTTTGAAGTGCCGGGTTCATCTCTTAACGTCGATGAGGACATTTTGTGTTTTTGTTTCAGTTACGCTGTTTCCTTTTTCTATAATTTTCGTTTGCTTTTTGTTGAGAAAACGCACAAGGTACATCCAGTGTTAACAAAAACGCTAGAAGTTCAGTGATGTAAAGTGTTGCAAAAAAAAAATTATGTTAAAACGGGCTTTGTTTTTCTTTATCTAAAGTAAATTAATAATAATAGATAATTAAACGGATACTATTATTACTCTAAAAATAGTTATATTCAATAACAATAAAATAAATATATAATAGTACACATTTTATTACACCCATAATTTGATACCACTAAACAGCTGATGCTTTGCTGTTAAAATTTCCCTTAATTAGAATATATTTATAATGCGGTTAACATTGGAAACAACAGTTAACAAAGTGGTGTTTTTCTTACCCACGACTCAATTCAATTTTCAGTGGAAGTTGTATAAATGATATTTCAATTGAATCGGTTGTGTATATTATTCAGTAAGCGTGCAACAGCGTTGAGCCATACTCCACTGAACAAAATGAGCACGTGCACAAATCCTGATGGCGGCAATTCATCGGACATTGCTTGGATGGATTTGGAAATGACCGGACTGGATATAGATAAAGATCAGATATTGGAAGTTTCTTGCATTATAACGGACAAATTCTTAAATGTTAAATCTGCAGGGCCAAGTTTTGCAATAAAGCATGCCGAGCACGTGTATGAGAACATGAACGAATGGTGCATAAAGCATCACAACCAATCTGGCCTGGTGGACAGGTGTAAGAGTTCACATGTTACGCCCGACCGAGCGGAAAACATTATCCTTACTTACCTTAAGGAACACATACCAAACGGAAAGTGCCCATTAGCTGGCAATTCAGTTTATATGGATCGATTATTTATACGCAAGTTTTTCCCAAATGTCGACCAGTATTTGCACTATCGTATCATAGACGTTTCCACTATTAAGGAGCTGGCGACTCGATGGAGTCCACAGGTTGTTCAAGGAGCTCCACGGAAAGCTTTCGCTCATCGCAGCCTCGACGACATTAAGGAGAGCATATCAGAATTGAAATACTATAAGGAGCATTTATTCAAATGACTTTAATGTTATGATAGATCTATGCACTTTTGAAAACAAATAAATCTGCTTAATTAGTACGCAAATGAAAGCAAAAGCAAAACTCTATAATTAGAAATAAAAATACGACAATAATAAAAAACTCGGTTTCTCAATAAACCCCATTTATATTATTGTGAGCGGGCGAGAAATTATTTGTCTCCTGTCGTCTCCTCGAGGACCTGCTGACTGCATTGCTCTCGCTGCCCGTCACCTTTTCAGCTTCAATACGTCCGGACAAAAAGGTGGCAACACGTTCCTGTAAGTAAATTCCGTTGAAAGTGATACAGGCAAGCAATCAGAATCGAACATCTTTACCAGATAGCCATTCGAGAGCACCTGCAGGTTGCCGTAGAAGGCGATCATACGCTTGAATAGAGATTCGGCCTCCTCCTTGGATATATTCTTGAACTTATCCAAGCGAGTTATAGTTATGATGCGATTGTTTATGCATATTATCTGATGTACAACCTCGTTGGTGGTGTGTGCCACATGTCTATAACAAGCAACAAGTGTTAGCCTGTCTCACTATTTGTTAACAGTCCACTCACTTGGGTAAATTGGTGGCAACATTGGCGCTATAGTTGACCAAGTGCACCACTCGCCTGGCTGACTCCCGGGTTAGCATCACTATCAACTGCTCCAGGGTCACAGGTCGGGCTTGATTCTCCGGCTCGTCAGCACTTAGATATCCCCACAGCTCCTTAGCCCTTTGCATTGCCTGCTTTGGGTCAGTGGCAATCTATGAAAAGCAGATTTTTAATGAGATACTTTTGTCTAAGAGAGTTCGACGGCCTTTAAAAATACAGTAGAATCCGGTTATGACGACTCTGTTTATAGCGTTCGTCCGGTCATTGCGACGAAAATTCGATGACTTGGTCCCCATACAAACTTATATGAATAAAGTTGCCGTCCGTCATGGAATTCCGGGACATGTTCCGCTTTTGCAGATAATGTCCCGGTGTCCCGACCCGACACGAAATTGTCCCGATTTTCTGTTGCTTAGGCATTTCGACAAAAAGCGATAAAAAGCAACTCAAAAGAACAAGTTCGCAATTTTAAGTCTAATTGGTGAACTGATTTACTGAACTTTCCCGCCTGTGTGGTAGTGGTCGACCGTTCCGGAATGCCCTGAGCACCAGGTGGTCACCCTATATATGAAAGGACAATCCGCTTATATTGACGATATTTTTCACAATTCAACCGGCTATTGCGACTCGTCGAAAAAAAAAATACAGGGAAATAATGGCAAAAATTTAAATCAAACGACTCTGTTAGAAATGATTATGATAATAATGATAATAATTATGTTTTTAATACAAAAAAAAAACGTTAGTTATTTTAAAACCTACTCCTTTCTTTCGTCGGTCCCTTGAGTGTCCTTATAACCGGATTCTACTGTAATTTTATTTGCATATAACTATGTTGGTGTGCCAAAACTTTTTTGATTCACTGTATATTCTTTGAACTAGTGCTGGCCCGTGATAAGCACGTTAATTAACTGTAATGTGTATAAGATCTTTCCACTTACCAATTCGGCTGCATAGATGAGCACATGGATCGCTTCTTTGCTCTGTTTCTTGAGGGCTCGCGCCTCGGCGAAAGTTCTCTGCGTTAGTCTGCGTGTGAGCTTGCGGGAGAAGCGTTGACCGTGGTGAATTGCTTTGATGGCGCCCCGCTCGTCCGACCCTGCGCCCGCTGGCTCGTTATCATCGTCTTGAGGCGCTGCAGTGCGGTTACAATGTTTTAAAATATAATCCTAGGTTTTTTTTTTTATTTTTTATTTTGGTAACGTTGAACCGCAACGGAGCCGCGTCTTATCGCACGACTTGTTTGCGGTCGCTTAGGCAAGCGACAAAAGGAAAATCAAATAGATTCAAAATTCATGTGGAGCACTGAGTGATAACCTCAGTAGACCGCAGCGTGAAGATTGACGACACATTTTAAAAATAGGCACTGAGTGGCATGGCATCATCAAAATGCTGTCAAGATCTACTCACCGTCTGTTTGATCCTGGTCTGTGGTAATGGGCACGAGGTATTTGTCCACGAATTTGTCGCCAGCTGTGAAGGCGCCATCGATACGATCCGCTGCGTAAGTTGTCAGGGAGCTCTCCAGCACCGCATTGCCAATTTGTTTAACGGAATCGGCACGCTTGAGCACAGGTCGCACCAGATGATCCGACATATACTCCTTGGTGTTCCAATACATCTTTAAGCACAAAATAATGGTCTATGTCAGCGAATCTCAGGTCACATTGGCATCCATGAGCCGCAGCTGGACTTACCATTTCGGGCGGCAGATAGACAAGCGGTATACGCTGCTCCAATATATCCAGGCTTTTGCACATCACATTGTCCAGCCGTTTGATGGGCAGCTCGAATAGCTTAACCGCCGGCTGGACCGTCTCGTAGGCAGCACTGATTGTGGCCTCCGCAGTCTCAAAGTACCAGCTGAAGAGGCGATTGTTATTCTTCACTTTGTCGTAGATGTGCTCAACACGCTTAACGCTTGACTCCACCAAGGGAATCGATGTGATGCGATCGATGGCCTCCATATGTAGTCCACTGCTCATTGCTGCACTTGCTTCAATTGATAAACCACTTATCAATCTTATCACATAGTCAGCTATTAACTAATTAACTTACCCATTAAATTGCAATCAATTATTTTATTATTCCTTAGTGTCCCGTAATGGGTTTCTTTAAAAAAATAAAACTTATGGCTCAGTTGATTGTGAGTGGAAGAGCGCACATCCCTTTTAAATGGGCTTCGAACTGAGACTGCGCCAAATTTGCATTGATCGCTTCATAGACATTCTGGATGACGGGCTCGTCATGCACAGAGTGACCTTTACCGCCTAGTGATAAGCACGGCGCGATCCACATAGAGAAGTGTGTACCTAGACTACACTTATCAACAACATGCCATGTAGAAAGTTAAATAAGTTCCAAAGTGCAATCAGAAACGGATTCCAATAAGCCCAATAAAACTAGGGACTCCATAGATACGACCATGAATCATTTGATTTCACAGTCTTTTATCTTAATTGATGATTTAAATTCATATTTAAAAAATGAGGCTTCTAAGGGATTTCTCTCTTTGGGTCTTAGTCATGATTGGCGGGGGCGTACGGGTCGTCTAGCGTGCGACTATTGGATTGCCACAGATAGCTAGCTGTATGATTCCATTAGAATTCTGATTCCATCAGTCGGCGTTAATTTTAGCACAATTGTATTGTTTTCCCACAGGCGTGGGTTGCATTTGTTGCTAAGTTGTGATTTCTGTAATCAGCCAGACATTTTTATTACAACATAAAGCGGTTAAAAGCAAATATAATCAGAGAATATGTCTGCAGGCTGTCTGTAATGTCGAAACAAGTTGAAATTTGATCTCAGGACAGAGTCTGGGCTAACAACAAATTAATTTGAATTTCAACTGAATGTATGTAAATAAATCGATTAGAACTAGTTGAAAAACGTGCGCAGTGTTGAAAAATGCTGTGGTGCGTATGAAGTGCTGTAAATCGCCAGCATTGTATTTGGTAAATTTGTTTGTTGCGTGTTTTCTTTGCTCAAGTTGTGTTTAATTTCATTCGTTTAATGATCCCGTTGAGTTAAAATAATGTTTACGGAAAACTGAACATTTAATAGTTTCAATATGAATGTATACTTAAGTTTTATTTGCCTTTTAGGCATCTCTAGCTTGGGTTAGTACAGCGACTTCAGCTACAGCCACACCCAAGTCACAAAGCGGGGCTTAAATGTGATTCATTGAGAATTTAGTAATAGTGACACTATCCAAATTTCAATTACAGCACACGCACAATTCAATGAGCTGGAGCAGCGCAACTGCATTATACCGAAAATACTGCAGGGCTCATGGTTCTCTTGGGAGGTCGGGTTGCCCACCCAAACGGTGATCGATGCGACTTCAATGTCGAGGCGTGGCTACTGCATCAATTACCAACGACATCACGGCGATGAATATTCGTTTGTGTTTAAAGAGCGGTCCGTTAACTGTTATCATTGCGTGCGTACGATAATACGCACATTGAACATCTTTGAGAAGTTTGAGGGGCCGTGTGTGGGTTTGCCGCCTGGCCAGGAGCCCACTGTTGAGAACGTTTGCAAGGGCATAAAGGATGATCAGCAGCTGATAACACTCTTCAATGAGAACTTTGTACCAATCAATTGTCGGTCATCGCTCGAAGGCGTTTGGCATTTTACTTATCAGGCAAGTTTATTTTTTCGCACAAAAGTGTTCATAGTAAATAATAATGTGTTGTAAATAATTCTGTTTTTAGAATCGATTCCGCTTTACGGGCGTCTGTAACAAGCCAGATGCTCGCATCCAATCGTGTCAAACTGCTGGCACACAGTTTCTAATCCAGAATCAAAAGTTTAACATTACTTATCAGAAATGTGAGGGCATGTTGGGCACGTTTAGCGGCACCGTGGAGTTTAGCTGTCTCGGTGATTGGTTTGTGGGAAAGAATCATTATTTTGCTGTTGCCAATACAAAGGAGTCGCGTAAGGATGAAAAATACCGTTGCTTCCTCAAGAATCGAGACGACGATCTTTATGTGGGTGTCTCCATCACGGCCGAATGCAACACTCTCAAGACGCCGGAAAACTCGCCTGAACGTCTCAAACTAACACCAGTTAAAGCTGAATTTGTGGAGCCGGGGTGCACACTGCCTCAAAATTTCTCTGGCGAATGGGTGAATACGGCCAACATTGATGCCGATGTGTCCATCAGTGAAACGCACATCAACGAGACATATTATCCCGATAGGGCTCGGTACCGCAAGACTATTTATGTATGCCGCGAACGTCGTGGCAATCGTGTTATGATGGCACGTCTTACCGTCGATGGTTGCCAAAAGGATTACGTATGCTTTGACTTTATGCCCAGACACCACAATATCATACGTTATCGCAAGGGGTTGGCTGTAATCAAGGATGACTTTAGTACAGTCTGCTCGTGGGTACAGTTTCCGAATTCCGAGGCCTGGAAGTACGATTTGTTCTTATCAAGAAACCCGGTTCCTGTCCGCTGTCCAGTTGCTGGAAAGTTTAATTTCACACAAAGAGGCGAGCATCCCTTTAAAACGAGGTGAGCTTCTTATCTATTAACAAATAGAAATATGCGGCTTATTCGAAGAATATTTCAGAATCCTTGGTGGCGTTACACTGAGTCCTCGTCCCGATATCCACTGCAAGCAAAACATATCCGACTTATCAGTCTGTGATACGGACCAAAAGGAGTTGGCTGTCGATGAGAATTATTGCTTGTCTGTGGATCATTTGGGCCGGCCTGTTGATATTTACAGTGATCCCGATTACCGTATGAAGTGCATTGGCTTTTGGAAGGAAAATCTAAAATCCTATCTTATCACATACGATGACTTGGACCCGCTATCAAAATACCGCTGTTGGGTATATCAACGTGCCGACCTAAACCGCGTTCTCATGTCCCAGGCAGTGGGCGCATTCTGTAAACTCAACCAAGATGTAACCTCATGGAATCACTCCGAAGGCGCTGCTGTCGCCATTGATGCCGTTGAGTACGAACGTGAGCGCGATGATTGTCCGATGTATTTCGATGATGGATTGAATCCTTGGAAACCATCAGATGCCTCAAATATTATCTTTGATTGGGACTTTTACAAGGCGGGTGCAGATCGTTTGGCTTTTCCAATTAGTACGGCAGTCGCCTGCGCCATTTGCGCAATTTATATGCTAGCTAAGTATTTAGTCGCCTAATAAGTGTAGAATAAGTTGAACAGTACCATCCATCATGTCCGAGCCTAAAAATAGTCTTTTTTAGTAATATGTAACAATGTGCCTTTAATATTCAATCAAATTATTGAAATTTTCAAACAAATTTACAACATATCAATCTAGTTTATAAGTACAAATGTAATTGAAGGCTTTTAATTCATGACAATGCAGTTCGACAAATCTCGACTTTACTTTAACATTCCGTCCACAAACGAATCTCAATGTTTTGTACAAACGAATAAAGCAGTTTAATGAATTTTAAAATATCTATTGTTCTTGATATGGCAGTAACAACTTAACCCAGATCTAAAAATTTTTCAATATTGATACATTTCAAATTGTCAATTCTTTTTTAAACAAACGTATGTAGGGCGGAACCGATAACTTATACAATAGCTTTTCCTATCGATAAATAGTCCGCATCAAAGTTTTCAGTGCTGTAAAGTAATGTAATCGTTAGTAGTTGATTGCTCAAGCCAATAACAAGTGTTTTTATAATTTTTTGTCAAAATCTAAATTCTAGAAAACAAAAAAAAACATGCTGTCCTCTATGGTGCTGCGTGGTGCAGCTCGTGGCAATGGTAAGTATATCATTCAAATGGAAATGTGCTTACATTTTAGCCGACAATTGTTCTTATTATATAACGGCATTGTTTGCCAAACCAACAGCTGCAAACCTTATAAAATCAGTTCGTCTCTCGCCATTGAAAGCCTACTCTACCATTGTGGCCAACACGCAGCGACAAGCTGTGGCCAAGCCTCTGGCCCTGGCTAAGCAAATATCGGTATTTATTTGAGAATTATTTGTGATATTTTTATTTAATCTGCTAATCTAACATTGCAGCCCATCGTAATGCGCGAGATTTCAGTGAGCGCCCCCAAAATGGCTTCAGCAACTAGCAGTCACACTGGTTTGTGGACTGTTGAACGCATAGTCTCTGCTGGACTGTTGGCAGTTATTCCTGCAGCGTTCATTGTTCCTTCGCAGATCTTAGACGCCCTTTTAGCCATATCTGTAGTTATTCACACCCATTGGTAAGTCGCACAAGATGAGAACAGCTTTTTAATGTAAATTATTTCAACAACCAAATTTAAATTTATAGGGGAGTTGAAGCTATGGTAGTGGATTACATGCGTCCATCAGTTGTTGGCAATATTTTACCAAAAGTTGCTCACATTGCCCTGATCATTATATCTGTTGCCACTTTGGGAGGACTCTTTTATTTCATCAAGAATGATGTTGGTCTAGCCAATGGAATCAAACGCTTCTGGGCTATCAAGGGCAAGGAATGAATAAAACCCACTAATTGTTGTGTATACCGACTCGGTGTTTGGGTCTTAGTCATTAGCAGTAAATAAAAATAACTTGTAACAAGAACGGCTCATGGATTCAACAAACTTGTATTTAAAACTTTGTTCAACACGAAACAGCACTAATTAGTTGGGTAAAGGCAACAAAAACAAAAACTTGCACCATTTGTTACGAATTGAATAAACATTCAACCGATGGCATATCGTCAGGTCATGAGTCGGCCACCACATTATTTGCATAGAATATTCTGAGAGCGTCCCATTGTTTGGTGTGTAGCAAGATATGTGGACGACATTGACGCATGTGTTCAACGGCTTGATCTGGAGTCCACCCGTTTTTCTAAAAATAAATACAAACGATCAAACAAAGGCTTTGGTGCGTCAACGGACGAGATCTATCAAATACTTACCAGCATAAGGTAGCATCCCACCAAGGTAGCGCTACGTGTCCGCCCCGCCTTACAGTGCACATAAACGGAACCAATATTTTCGGGATATTGCGTCGAGTCGAATTTCGATATGCGCTTTGACAGGGGCAAAAACCGATTTATAAACTCTACGCCCCGGTAGAGCTTTTCTTGATTGGGTGACTCAAATATGTCTGTGGTAGCCAGCTGCAGGAACTCAATGCCAAGAGTCTTCCATTTGGGCGAATCGTTGGAAAACGCGGTAAGTTCATAGTCTTCATTCATTGACACGACAGCTTTCATGTTTTCCTTTTCTATCAACTGTTGGCACAAAGAATTTATGAAACATATTAGTTACTTTTGCACACGTTTTCAGTTTTTATTTACGATTTAATGCAAACAAGAATCAAAAATAAATTTTAAATAAAATTTGTTTAGTCATAAATCACATAACTTACGTCATTGGCTTGGCTTCGAAAGGGCAGCGCCCCCAGTATAACATTCTCATCAATACGATCGTACCAATTCCTTGCCGTTGCCTTTTCCATAAGCACATTGTAGAGCAGAGTTGGATAAAAGGAGACACGTGCAAACATAGCCGCCTTGAATTGATACACAGGTGGGTTGGGAGAGGTGTAGGATTAGTAATTGACGCTCTACGTTTTCAAGCCTAGAGTATGGGCTGCAACAGCTGGAAACTTTCACCAGCTTACGAAGTTGAGCATGAATAACTTAATGCGTGACTGTCTGAGTCGTTTGGAGCTCGGCTTGGAACTGGTTTCATTGACGTTGTTGAACGCAGTGCCAGTACCTGGCACCTTGCAGCCGCCGTCGTAACTTACACTCATTTCCATGCCTTTGTTGAGTTTTTCTGGTTCAAAAGATCAATGAGTCACACCCAAACAATGCTTCCTTGTATATTAATTAGTATATTCATAAATTATCACTCTAATTTTTGGCTATCGCTTTAGTCTTTTGCATTATGAAATGCGACAACAAAAACAGGCTGGATTAACTCCTCAAACTTTTTTAACACTGGCAATGGTGTAGAGGTGAGCAAACCGGTGTATCATTTGATGTTGTGAAAGACAACAATGCAGCTATCGCGGAGTGTTACCAAATAAAAATACTAACCCATCTAATGGAATTCACGTCACAGTTGGTACAACATTTTGGACGTAACATACGTAAGTGTCAAGAATACCGTTAAACGAGTTGATTTAAAGTGGCTTTTGATAATGTGAATCAGAGTTTATTATAAATTTAGACCCAAAATCAGTTTCTATAATAATCTACAATTTAAGTCACATTTAAATTAGGAACTGATATGCCAGTTCACCAATACGAGAATACAATGCTGCTCATCTCTATCATTGCGTCGTTGGTAACACTAGACAGCAATTATTGTTGCAATAAATGAAAGGTTCTTTAATCTTACGTGTGAAAATAATCAAATAGAACAACACATAAGGTAGCTGCACTGTTAAAAAATGCACCAACAATAAAACGGACTGGAAGCACTTAGCCCTATCAAACGGTGAAAATACAATCAGTGTGTGCACAAAAAAAGTAAATAACACAACACGTCAGACCTACAGAAACAAGAAAAATACCGAAATTTGAAGTATACTTAACACTTATCTTTTTACGGAAAACGTAGAGACACGTTCCTCACGATGAGACTGCCAAGCAAGATGTGCATTTTGTTGCTCCTGGTAGTCCAGAGCAGCCAGCTGTTGTGGGCGGAGCTGCAGGGCCCACTCTCTGAAATCGCCAGCGCGACAGCAATATCTGAGCCCGATGCTGTCACTTCCACGGAGTCACATAGTCAAAGCAATAGTGAAGCCGACCAAATAACGACTGCCGAGAAAGATGCTAAAGCACCTCCCGTTGACCCATCATCGTCAGCAACAGCACCAGGCAGCAATGACCGCAAGGCGGCTAAGCTTAAAGACAGCGAATTTGCGCCGCGCACAAAAGTGATGCCAGCTGCATTGTTTGAGCGCCTATGGAACGACAGTTTAATGAAGCAGCAGAAGCTAAAAGCTCAGATCGAAACCATTGAAGCGAGGACGACCCCCGCTGAAGTTTACGAGTTGACGCCCGAGCAGATGGAAGGTAAGTGATTCCAATAATACAACAATTCGAGTGCTGTAATATTTTACTTACAGCTCAAAATCTTTACGAGAATGCTATGGAGATGCTGGCCAAGCCACGTAGTGATAAACGCGTCGCATTAACACTACTTCGTAAGGCAGCCGCATTCAATCATCTGAAGGCACGCGCAGAACTGGCTTGGGCCGTGCTCTTGGGGCATTGGATGCCATTTGATTTTCACCAAGCCGCCGACGAGTTCGAAATCTTGGCAAACGAAGGAGTTCCTGAAGCTCACTTAGGTCTCGGATTTCTGTACTCGGCGGGTGTAGGAGGCAAGAATGTCAGCCAACCGTTGGCTCTACTACATTATACGCTTGCAGGACTTGGCGACAATACGCTTGCCCAGATGGCCATGGGGTATCGTTATTTGTACGGAATCAATGTACCCACTAGCTGTGAGAAGGCGTTGATTCAGTACAAACGTGTTGCGAAGAAGGTAGCTTCTAAGATAACGTTCGCCAATGGACCGGTTGTGCATCGAGTCCGGCTTCTTGATGAGCTAGAGAATCCGGGCAGTCATGAGACTGAAATTGTGGACTACTATCAGCTGCTCGCTGACAAGGGCGATGTGCAGTCCCAGGTGGGCTTAGGTCAATTGTACTACCAAGGCGGCAAGGCTATTCAGCAGGATCATCAAAAGGCATTGGAGTATTTCACGCTTGCTGCCAATGCAGGCAATGCCATAGGATTTGCTTTTCTGGGTAAGCTCTATCTGGAGGGCAGTGAGCAAATTAAGGCAGATAACGAAACGGCCTTTAAGGTGAGAACACATTACAAATAGTTGCTTGTTGAAATGAATTGTCATTTTGCAATTCGACCCACAGTACTTCTCAAAAGCTTCTGAGATGGGTGACCCTGTGGGCCAGAGCGGTCTAGGACTCATGTACTTAAAGGGTCTTGGTGTGCCCAAAGATTCTATCAAGGCCTTATCGTACTTCACACAGGCGGCAGATCAGGGCTGGGTTGATGGACAACTGCAATTGGGCACAATGTATTTTAGTAAGTTTGGTGTTATAATTGTTAAATAATATTATTTTTACTATTACTGTTATAATATTATTTTTATATGATTGATTATAGCTGGCAATGGCGTGAAGACAGACTACAAACTTGCGCTCAAGTATTTCACTTTGGCCACACAATCGGGTCATGTTTTGGCGTACTACAATTTAGGTATTATGCATGCTTACGGCATGGGCATGCTGCGATCCTGCCCAGCTGCTGTTGAGGTAGGTTGGACGGGTCTTGCATAGTTTATCCATATGGATATCAAATAATTGTAACATATAAATAACAGTTCTTTAAAAACGTGGCGGAACGTGGTCGTTGGAGCAGTAGACTAATGCACGCCTACAGCGACTATAAGCAGAATCGCATTGATGAGTCCTACATGCAGTATTCCTTAATGGCTGAAGTTGGCTACGAAGTAGCCCAGAGCAATGCAGCTTTCCTGCTGGATCGCGAAGAGGTGCATGTTTTTAACGATCGACATGAAGATTTGATTCGGGCATTTTATTACTGGAAAAGAGCTGCCGGCCAGGGCTACTCAGCGGCCCAAGTCAAGCTGGGCGACTACTACTATTACGGCTGGGGTACAAAAACAGATTTTGAAACTGCAGCAGGTCTTTACAGGTGCGTAGAAACTGAAGCAGCCAGTGTCAGGCGTCTTAATGTTTGTCCTTATTACATTTGCTATACAGGAAAGCTTCAGATCAGCAATACAACGCGCAGGCCATGTTTAATTTGGGCTACATGCACGAGCAGGGCCTGGGTATGAAGAAGGATTGGCATCTGGCCAAGAGATTATATGATTTGGCAGCCGAAACAAATTCCGATGCCAAAGTCCCTGTGACCATTGCGCTATTCAAACTTCAGATGCTAGCCAAGATTGAGTCAATAAAACAGGTAAGGCTTATCACATATCCCATTATCGTGGCCAATCCTTATCGATTCTATTCAGTCGCCATACAGATTCATCTTTTATATGGATGAAAACATTGCTGCCAATTGGGATTTATATATGATCACCATACTTACTCTATTGCTGGGAATAATCATGTACACGAGACGACCATTCCAACAGCCAGATCAACCTGCGCAGCCGCCACAACCACCTGCTAATGATATAGCAGCTGTTCCCGTGAATGCAGCAGCAGCAGATCCATTAGCTCCAGTTGGTGCGACAGCAGCAGCAGCAGGAGCTTCTTCTGGAGAAACAGCCACATCAGAAGTGTCATCCACACCCATAACTGCAACCACGTCTAGTAGCGAATCGTCCAGCCCCACAGCTACAACAAGCAGCTCATCCGCAGGGACAAGCAGCAGCAGCAGCAGCAGCAATACACTCGATCCCACTGATTAGGCTTAACAAATTGGTTTATCATCCCTAGTTTAATTAGTGACCATGTAAATATTTATCATCTATTTTTTATTATTTCTGAATGGAATTTTTAGATATTTAAAAATCAGAAATATCTTACTCAAAAAAATATATATGTGTTGTACTGATAAAACTGCTTAGCCATGCGATATGATTTCTAACGATAAATTTCGTTATAGATGTTTTATATATTTTCTTTAATGGTGATTATTTGCAAGATTACAAGTAAATTTAATTTTCGAAATTCTAGCCTAGGCATAGTAGTTAAGATTAGCTTTCTTTTTGGACTGCACCTCCATGATGGCATCCATAAAGTCCTCATGCGTCACCGATGTGGCCGAGCGGCGTAGGGCAATCATACCCGCCTCAACACAAACTGCTTTGCACTGTGCGCCATTGAAATCGTCAGTGGATC
Organism: Drosophila gaucha; assembly: GCA_035045545.1. Classification (NCBI taxonomy): domain Eukaryota; kingdom Metazoa; phylum Arthropoda; class Insecta; order Diptera; family Drosophilidae; genus Drosophila; species Drosophila gaucha. Next base: position 992,423 of record JAWNOY010000129.1, read on the forward strand.
GAGAAAGCTCCTCAAAGTTCACGTCGTTACTAACATTCATCTTACGCGAGTGGATTTGCATAATGCGGGCACGCGCTTCTTCATTCGGATGTGGAAACTCGATTTTACGGTCCAATCGGCCGGAACGCAGCAGTGCGGGATCGAGAATATCGACACGATTTGTAGCAGCAATGACCTTAATATCTGCAGTCGAGCTAAAACCGTCCAATTGATTCAGCAGCTCCAACATTGTACGCTGCACCTCACGATCACCGGCCTTCTCCGAATCAAAACGCTTTGTGCCGATGGCGTCCAACTCATCAATGAAAATGATAGCAGGTGCCTTTTCCTTGGCCAACGCAAAGGCATCCCGCACCAGCTTAGCACCATCACCAATGAACATTTGAACCAGCTGCGGGCCAGCTAGCTTCAGGAAAGTGGACTTTGTTTGGGCAGCGCAAGCACGGGCAAGCAGTGTCTTACCAGTTCCAGGTGGTCCATACAATAAGACACCTATGAAAAAAGTTATAGCTTATCAATTTTATTGGAAAGTAATCATACTGACCTTTTGGTGGATGGATTCCCAGATTCTTGAACTTTTCCTTGTGAGTCATGGGTAGTACTACGGCTTCGATGAGCTCCTGGATTTGTTTATCCAGGCCACCAATATCGGAATACTGTTCTGTGGGACGTTCATCAACTTCCATAGCCTTGACACGCGCATCGTATTCAGCTGGCAGAGTTTCCAGAATCAGATAAGAGTCCTTGTTAACGCCAACTAAATCGCCGGGTTTAAGTTTTTCAGCATCCACCAAGCCAATGACTGGCAAGAAATACGCCTGACGTGTTGATGTTTTTATGACGGCACATTTTCCTTTGCGTTGGTTATCCAGTACGGTAACGGAGCCATCATCTTCTTCTTCTTGAGGATCCACATCTAGCAGTTCGATGACATTGGACACCAGATATGGCAAAGTTTTGTTAACCTAAAATACATATTCATATACATTAATTTTTTGTTGCATATTAGTTAATACTCTTGAAATACCTTTATCTTTTCTGTATTGTCTTTAATTTTCTCGTTTTGTGCTTGAATTTCATGTGTGATCCGCATTACTTCGCTTTTCATTATTTTAATCTCGTTATCCATCAGTCGAGTCCTGCTCACAATCTCATCAGTGGACATTCGCAGCACCTCTTCGCCCAGCGACTCTTCGCCATCCTCCCATATAGATTTGTCCTCAAGTGTTTGGGCCATTTTAATTAACTTGTTTTAAAAATAAACTTCCTTAAATAAAGCTTTTGCTGTGGATAGATGGCTTCTTTGCTTTGCTTTTTTACTCGATGACTTGTAAAAATTTCGTGTTTTTTTTTCCTGCCTTTGCCGAGTTTGACAGCTAAGTGTGTTGTATAATTCTAAAATATTATCGGTGCTAATATTGTTAGATATGTATCGATAGTCGAGCATTTCATAGCACTGTTATAGGCTTGAAGAGAACGCTTTTTTTCGTGTAAAAATTTTTGCCAAACTATAATTCATAAACATATATTTGCATTGCCATGTCCGAAAATAATGGTAAGTATGCTAGCCAAGCCATCATACATTGTTAGTCGTGCAAACGGATCACGAACACGCTCTAACGTGACACAGTCTGATTACGAATTAGCCAGTGCAAATTGAAGTTCAGTCAAATACAATATCTTGCTTGTTCTTGTTGTGTTTTGTAGAGGCGTCGGTTGAAGCCAACTGCTTCAGAGGCGGGTTTACCTTGAAGGCATCGCGTCTTGGTGGAGCCGTACTGCGGCCACCTGTGCTCAGCGACAGTTCTCTATTGGGCTCGGCTAACAGCAATACCAACAGCCACAATAGCCCTACAGCGTTAGCCGGCGGAAACGAGAAGACTGATGAGGATGGTATTGTAGGCAACCCGTTTTTACGCGAGCAAAGGGAAGATGAAGACGATTCGTCCACCCCAGTGGTGGAGTCCACAGAAAATATTGATAAAGATGACGATGAAATCGATGAGCGGCCGGATCCGCTCTCAATGCTGCGCAACAATGGCATTGAACGTTCCAACATATTTGCAGCGGCTAAAACAACTTTGCCGCGTGTACAGACAAGTGGATATATTTTTGGCCAGAACGTGCATGAGCGGGTCATTGGGGTAAGTTGCGAGATGACAGCGATGCATATCTGTAAAAGATCGGTATATATATGGATTGTATTGTAGGAAAATGTGAGCACAGAATCCAATGCAGAAACGGCATGTTCGGGTACAGCGGAAGCCACCTCATCGCAGCTGCTATTTTCCAGCGTCATTCAGAAGGCAGCCCAATCGACAGACAACAACAGGGAGGCTTCTGAAGCAAAGAGCCTCAATGAGGTGGCCCGCGAGTACGAGGAGAGCCGGGCACAGAAACGGAAATATGAAGAGGTTGAGACCTTTACTGGCGAGGAAAACGAAATCAATATTGCCGATGTTAGCTGCAAACTTTTTGCATTTGTCAACAGCAATTGGGAGGAGCGTGGACGTGGCAGCCTGCGTCTAAACGATGCCAAGGATGAACGTGATTGCTCGCGCGTCGTCTTCCGCACATCGGGCAACTTGCGTTTGCTGGTGAACACTAAAGTCTGGGCGGCAATGGTGGCCGAACGAGCCAGCCAGAAATCACTACGTCTAACTGCCATGGACAACACGGGCACTGTAAAGATCTTTTTGGCTATGGGCCGACCCGCAGATATTGCACAGGTGCACAAAGCACTAAGTGAGCGCATTGCAAAGCGTAAGCTAACGCATCCCGAAGAGTGCAACGTGACGGAAGCCAAAAATGGCATTTCATCTGAATCCTGTGCTGCCATCGTACAGCCCGAATCTACAACTAACGATGATGACGATGATGAAGCTGTGGGTGGCGTAGCTGAATTAGTGCCAACCACTGGCTCCACCACAGCCATTGCCGAGGCGGACAGCAATGAGCCCAGCCCAAAAAAGGCGCTCGTGCTGGCGGACAGCAGTGTAGATGTGGTGGTGTCTGCGGCAGACAGTGACGCCGAGGCAGACCCCAAGGAGTTGAACGAGGATGAGGAAGGGGCTTAAAAAACACCTCGTGTACGTTTCCGTTCTTTTTTTTCTCACTTTTTATTTTATTTTTTATTTTGTTTAAAAAAACACAAATGAAAAACCACTTCACAAGAAACTGAATAAAACACATTGTGAGTTATTATAAATTAATTATAATAATTTATTAATAATTATTATTATTAAAGTAAAATAAATGAAGTACCGATTTGTAAGCCCGGGCGCAGCGTCTACAAAAGACAATTATCAATTACATTTCGTGTTTATGTTTGCACTCGCCTTTTGCTTGGCACCCTCTGTAGTCTCTTCGATTAAAAAAACCATTACTTTTTTAAACTTATGTCACTAAAACTAATTCGCTTAAGGAATACTTTTTACAAGTTTTGCGCTTGCACTAGAAATATGTTTGTAGAAAAAATAGGCTCATTATCGTATGCACACATCAATATATATGTTGAATATATATGTAAATGTATGTATATACCAATATATATATATGGATATAGGTATTCGTATAAACTAAATGGAAATTGCAACAACTTTGAATCCCAGACTGCGTTATATACTTGATACTATTTTTGACAATTACAACAAATATATCGCATACGGACACAAAAGGCTTTGGCTTTAAACAATTGCTTAATGCTGCTGCTGCTGCTGCTGGTGCTTGGCCTCGCCAATTTGATTCATTACAATTATAATTACAATAATTAATTCAGTAAGCATTCGTTTTAACAAAATAATTTTAACTTGAACGCCCCGCTCGATCTGAGCGCCTATGTACAGGGAGGTGATAGCGACGTCAGTTCTAGCTGATTGTGCTGCAACTGGAGACGGTCACGTTGAGCGGATTGTTGGCGCTGCTCACGGCAATAGATGACCTGAAAAAAAACAGACAAAAAAATTGTGGTTACTGGGTGTAAAATGAGCGCAGAATATTGCAACGCTTTCACTCTTACCGATTGTGACGCATGTGACTCTTGACTAGATCGCTGTTGACCAGCGCCGCCATTAGGCTCAGCTCGCCGGCCATCACGGTGGCGCAGACGATTTGGGCCAGCTTCTTGGCATTGTCGCCGGGCTGGCTGACATTAGCACCACGCACGCCCAGCATGTCGAGGCAGGCGCCCTGTCCGGGCAGCCCTGTGCCGCCGCCCACAGTGCCCACCTCCAGCGAGGGCATGGTGCAGGTCATATACAGATCCTCACTATTCTCGTTCCAGCACTCCATGGCCGTGGAGCAATTGCTTGAAGTGACATTCTGCGCGGGATCCTGGCCGGTGGCTAAGAACACTGCGGTCACCATGTTGGCCGCATGCGCATTATTGCCACCAATGCTGCCTGCCATGGCGCTGCCGGACATGTTCTTCAGCTTGTTGCACTCGACCAGCGTCTTGGCGTCCGTTTTCAAAACCGTACGCAACGTTGCAGCCGATATGGTGCACTCGGCGACTACTCGCTTCCCACGCCCCTTGATCCAATTAATTGCCGCCGGCTTCTTGTCGCAGCAAAAGTTGCCGCTCAGTGAAATGATTTGCATGTCGGAAAATTGACGCTTGATGCAGCGCAGGGCCATTTCCGCACCCTTGGACACCATGTTCATGCCCATGGCATCGCCAGTCAGAGCCACGAAGCGTATATATAGTTGGGGACCGTCCATTGCTATGTGACACTCCTTTAAGCGACCGAAGCGAGACGTGGAATCAAACTCTGTCTTAACCAATTTGTAGTTTTCCTCGCTCTCGATCCACTTCTTGGCTTCGGAGGCACGAGCGACACTGGGGAAACGAACACAAGGTGCACGGGTCATGCCCACATCTTCCACCACAGATCGCACGCCGCGCACAGAGAGTGCCTTGCAGCCTCGATTCGTGGATGCCACCAAAGCGCCTTCCGTGGTGGCCATGGGCACATAGTAGTTCTCGCCATCCAGCAGTAGAGGGCCTGCATAGCCGACGGGAATGGGCACATAGCCCAGGACATTCTCACAACAGGCGTTCATCACTCTCCGATAGTCGAAATGCTGATAGGGCAGCACTTCCAAACGTGACATCGGCATTTGGGCATGTTCAGCTATTAATTGGCGACGAATGCGTATGCCACGTTCCGCATCCTCCAACACTGACTCAATCTTGTAGAGCGGACAATGAGGACCGCCTGCTTTGACAATGGCAATAATTTCTTCATCACTCAAAACGCTGGCGCCCCCAATGCCATCGGCTTCGTCGGTGGAGTTTAACAGCTTCAGACATTCTTCCAGTGGGCGTGGTGGCCGGGTTGGTGGAGTCAAACGCTGTCGCACGGACACCACCTCTGTCTGCGTGGCTGCATTTGTCGAGCTGTGCTCCTCAATAGTGAACAGCGGTGTGTGGCTTGTGGTCAGCTTCGGCGCTTCCTCTATTGGCGTCGTCTGCGATGCTTTCGCTGTGGTCGACTGATGCAGCTGATTCTGTAGAGTATCCCGATGGTCAAAGAAGATAAACTTGATTACAAGGGCAATCAAGACAATGGAGATGACTATGTGATCCGCGCTCATTGTTAGCCATCTGCAAAAATAGAAGTGGGGTCAGTCAAGAGCTTTGACGTTATTTCCCTGTGTAGTACTTACTTGATTATCATATCAGTTATTTCCCCTGATTCCGTGCGATTGTTGTTGACATTCAAATTGAGCGTTGGGGAAAGTGTCTTTTCTACGGCATCGTAGTCGCTGTTGCTGAAGACGACGCGACTGTAGATGTGCACAATCATTAGGCCGGTGGTCATGATGAGCTTGACTCGCTGCAGCACTGGGTTTGCCTTCTGCTCCTCCTCGGTGAGAGATTTGAGCAACAGCGAGCCCTTGGCGCGCTCTCTCACGGCAGACATGTCGACGCCATTGCGCGACAGATCGAATATAAGGGAAAGGCAGGCAGGGTAGAAGGTCATGAAGACCACATAGTTGACGAGTACCGATAGCACCGCAAACATGCAGAGCACTTCCAGCCGCTGGACTCCCGACAGCGTACCCACACCCACCAGCAGTACCTCCACAATGGTGTCTAGCGAAATGGTTGGGCCCAGCAGCTCCAGGCCGCGTGCTATGTTCTGTGTCACCTCCGCCTGGCTGTTGCCCGACAGTGCTAGCTGTGCCAATCGACCCGAGTTCGATAGATCGATAACCAGAAGCAGAACGAAAAGCGCATCCCTACAATAAATTGTATGTATTTAGATAATCACAATAAGATTCATTCATTCAAGTGCGGGTTACTCACTTGAGATCCGATATATCGCTGCCCAGAAACTTGATAATGGCCGTGGTGAATATGAAGCTGGAGAAGAACGTAAAGAGACCGGCGATGCCTGAAAACAGATAAAGCAAACAGTTTAGAGAGAGCGCACTTGAATTTGAGTTCGAGCTGGGTTCGCCAACTCGAATTAGCAGCAGAGGTCGTTTTATTTAGAGACCGCGTGAGAAATGCCGCCCAAAGAAACAAAAAAAAGGCAGCTAAAATGTTGGCCAAACACGACGCACATGGCTCAAAATAGTGGATGTCCAGGTAAACAAAGCATATTCTTCAGACTCCAGCTAATTACTTATATCAACACACGCGCCCATAAAATCTAACAGCCATGACGCAATCCCCGCCCTGGAGACACGCACTCACCTAGCACATATTTGGAGCCGAGTCGATGTAGACTGCAGAACTGATAGTAACAGTAGAGCACCGCGGTGCAGCGTACAATGGTCATTAGGATGACATCGGCTGCATTGTATTCAGCCTCGAGGCCATCGCAGGATTGACTCCAGCCATGGCAGGGCCGGTGTCGACTCGACGTCGCCGATGACGTTGCGCTGGCAATTATGGGCGGCTGCGTTCCACTGGCTGTAGACGCTGCTCCACCACTGTTAGCTGCAGCAGCAGCAGCTGCTGCCGTTGCAGTAGCACTGCTAAGACCATTGGTCGGCTCTATGGGGCTGCCCTTGTCCACGGTCAGCATGCAGGCTGTGATGGTGAGCAGGGCGACAATCACCTCCCATGGATGTGACGCACAAAACTCGCCATGGGCGCGAAATAAACGTCCAATCATCTTTGTTGCCGCTGCGTTCAGTAAGCTCGTCCAGGTCTCTGGGGTTAACTTGGCCGGCACCACGCTGCTCAATGGTCCAAACACTCCGGCTGGCAGCTGGCACTACTGCGCAACTGCGTCCAAGCTCTGTAATAAAAAGACAAAAGGTACCTCAGGTTAGTTCGATTGCTATAAATCAAGGACTAGAGGACGCAGGGCAATCAACTTGCCTGCTGTTCATAATCGTTACGCCAGCCTGAAAAGCGAAAAGCAGCATAAAAAAAAAACGAGAGAAACAAATTAAAACCAAACTAAAACAACAAAATTTTATCGATTGCTGTTGACACATTTGGACGTCCGCCCAAGCCATTGTATTTTTTCTCAACGCGATAACAAAGAACGCAAAGCCGATTGGTGAATGTTACAAACAAAATATATATATATGTACATAAATATTCAAAGTAATAAGTTGGCGGGAATCACAACCATTATATACGCTGACCTGTACCCTACATTACTTGCAAAGGATTTTTCTTTCAAGTTTACGTACGGAAAGCCAGCGCCAAATAGTTGTGTTAAGCCACTGTTAGCGAAAAGCGCGCTAAACGAGTTAACATAACAAACCTCTGTTGAATTTTTGTTATTTAGCAGGATGGGAAGTTACTGAAATAATTACTTTCTGGAAAAGCAAATGTGATTGTCCACAACAAAATTCTCATATATGTTACACAAATTCAACATCTTTATGCTGAGTCGCTTTTTACTGCTCAAATACAATACCCGAAAGTACGAAAGTAAAAAAGAACGTTGTCACTCATAAATAACATAAATGTAATTAAATGTAAGCAGAGCAACTTTTGGATTTAATATATTTACTTTAATTTTTTTTAAATTTGACATACCCTATTTGAAAATTGAACTGACTGTCACTTTCAGTCAAGCTTCATGTAAACAACATTTAGTGGAACTGCTTCATTTTTCATATTCATATTTCAGTTGACTAAAAATGTAACAGACCGTTAGTCTGCTTACAGTCTCTTAACATAACAGACACGCGCTTATCATGCCGCTCTCGCCAACGAGGAGCTGGGTATGCGAAAAAAAACTCGTTGCTCTGCTTATTACACTAAGCCGCTTTAATCGCGTCCTTGGGCAGGCATTGTGCGTATGGTTTGCTTTATGCAAGTAAATGTATACACATACATATGTATGTGCGTAGGCTTCTGCCTTTGCGTATACCTTTCGCCTGCCGTCTGCCCACTGATTGATGGCATAAGCCAGGGCGGCGCCTATAGCGCGATCAGCATATCCGCATGCTTACGCCTGGGATTGCCATCTACAATCGGCTGCAGCTGCCCGACTTAATTAAGCCACCAATGCGATTCGCTCGGCACTTGGCACTTGGCTCTGGGCACAAATCTCTCTGAACGATCGCATGCAACGTGCCCGGCATAGACAAGTATCCTCTCAAGCAGGCGCCATAAATATTCAAAAGTCTGCCTGTGCCTACGTCTGTCTCCGAGTTTGAGTTATGCGATGCTAGACTGTGATCCAAGTACCGTTGCTTATCGTGGCAGCCATAAAAGATGTTCTCTACTTTAAATAAAGGAACGAGCCATGTTTCTGGGTTGTGTAATCCGAAGCCTCTGGCCATAAAGTATGACTACAGCAGTTGCACTTCCCTGCTTTGAGAACAGTTTGTATATCCCTGCACATATGCATATGTAATAAATATACAATATATTTATACATATACAGATATGTACTGCATTTCGAGTATCATGTGGGTGTTCACTCACTGGCACTGGGGGGCACTAGAGCTGGGGAGATCGTTAAGATTGCTGGGCATAAACAATGATCTCATTTTCATGGGTACTAAACGGTTTTTTTCGTCTACATTTGCTGGGGCTAAAATGGAAATCAATGTAATTGTCGGATGCTATTTCCAGCTACTACGATGGATACAAATTTTATGGCAAAATACAACCAAACAAAACGTCTGAAAGGCCAGGGATGAAATAGTAGATCAAGATCATGATAACACAAAGCTAAAACTTCAATGCAACATACGTACATTCACATGTGCACCATATACAGGGAATAAAAAATTTCTGAAACAGCTTTCATGGTTATGACGCCTTGAACCGAACCAACTGTCCGAGAACATTCTATACCCAAACGTGTACCAAAACAATTTTTGTTTTTAAACATTTAGCATCGATATTTAGGATATTTCTTTGATCCATGAACAGAAAATGTACAAAAAATTTAATAAATACATATGTACATAGATGCATGCAGCTACTCAACAATTCTGTGTTGGATTCATCTGGTTGACAGATCTTAACAATTATTAGTAGAGTCTTCAAAAAGATGTTAAGCACAGAAATATTTCCTGTCCAGTAAATAATTTTGCAATTAGAACTTAATTTTAAAAGCATCTGATGTGAATTATGGCTACAACTAAAAACAAGTTAATATTATACTATCTAAAACTTACCAGTTGTATTCTTCAAACTGTCACAAAATATATAAAGCTAATTTGCGTGTACGATCTGTGATCTTTTTACGAATGTCTAAATAAATACTGGTCATGCCCTTCATTAAAATCTTTGGGTTTTTTGTCAATTTACATTTTAAAGAGAATTCGCAAAGCTTATACAAATAGGCTGGATATGATCATATATGTATGTATGGTCAAAAAAAAAACACGTACGTCAAACAGATCAAATATTTACATACCTTCAAATGATTCAAATCTTTCGCTTTGTATTCAAAGCCTTCGCCTCGTTCAGCCAAGTGAGCTGATGTCAAACTCAATATGTCAAAAATATATATGTATTATGACATATATCTACATATTATCGATGGATAAATAAAATGTATAATGCTTAAATTGTAAAGGTTTGCACTTTATCAGGTGCTACACCCAAACAAAAACCTAACTATTTTAACATATGAATAAAGCTAACAGATCTTTAAAATATTTAAATATATTTTGACCCTATGACCTCGACTGAATTATTTATTCTCTTGGCATACTAAACTGCTCTTTTTATTCCTTCTCCTACTAGTAAGTCAATAAGAGGAACAAAAAAATTAAATCGACCAATTTCAGCTTCCTGCCTTGAAACTCATCGTATGTAATTGAGCTGATGATGATAATAATGATGTTGAGTACAGGGGCAAAATTGTGCAATAGTGGAACAGATGAGCAAAATAAAAATAAACATATAAATTTGTTGTTTCGCATCGTTTTTGTTGCCCTTTTGCTGTTCAAAGTGCACCAAACTGATGTTGAGTTCTTGACAAGAAGAGTGAAGTGCGAATGATCGTTGCAAAATAGTTTTGAAAAATTAATTACCATTTCCATACGAATGTTTGCTTTTAGAAAATGAATAGAAGCAACAACTATAACCATAACAATAACACTAACAACAACAACAATAACATCGCTAACTATAAGAATTGTTCCACCAAGGCGCCGCTGGGCTGTACAGACAAAAAAAACACACACACACACACAGATAAACTATTGGAATGGCGAAATGTTAAATTTAGCGATGTGGAATTGTGGCAGCTGGAGAATCTAAAATAGTGTTGTGAACCGTGCTGACGTTCTAGCTGCGTCTGTGTGTGTGAGTCTGCGAGTGCCTTGCATTGTTTTGCATGCTTTTTTGTTTACATTTGAAAAGCACTCGCCAAACGGATGTGACGCTCGACCTCAACCTTACGAAAGTAGCCCGCGGCAGGCGACTGTGTGTGTGTGTGAAAGGGACAGCATAATAGATTCTGCATAGTCGAAGGCTGTATGTTAGACAGAGAGTAAGCGTAATAGCGCAATGTTAGCTAAAAGAAGAGAAACTCGGAAAACAAAAGCAGGCTGGTCAACGAAAAAGAAGAAGAAGAAAAACTTAACAGAAACAATGGAGCCGCAAGCAACCAAAAATAACAGACCCACAGACCAGAGACCAATTGGGCCATTGTTATTTGTACATACATGGGTGTATACTAACATATACAAACATACATATACATATATATATATATATATATATATATGTATATATACATATATAGTCTCATTTTATTTTCCCAAAATTCTGAGAAAACTTCAGACAATATATGCCGCATTTAGCTGGCTTTCCCCGTGCCAATTGCTGGATGCCCGGCTAATTAAGATGCAACAAGTGATCCAAGTGCTACCAGGAAAGCATAAAATGAATCATTTGTACGCATTGGCAAAAAATTTTCCATGCTCATATTGTTTTTGTCAAAAATGATTTATATCATTAACATGGAACTGTTAATTGCGATCGATCGAATTTAGTTTTGAATCATCGTCTATCAAAAATAATTTAGGTATATAAATATGTACGCAAATATATGTTTATATATATGTTAAAATATAAATAACTGTACTAAAATATATACATGAAAATAATATTTTTATATTTTGTAGTTTTTATGTATAGTTTACAAATATTTGTTGGCACGGGTTTTTCCAGCTGCTCTCAAAAACTTGGGTGCAAAGGCCAACGCGAATTTGTAGCAATTAACGCCTCAATTAATTTGTTATTATTTATTTCTTTTCCTTTTTGTTTTGATTCAACATTACGGAATTCATTCGTTTTTAGTTCATATCATGTTGACTTAACTGGAAGTCTACCCATTGCTTAAGCTATAGCAACTAATTGCTGAAATTTGGAATCAAGTGCCCAATCCAACATCTTCTATCTAAACAATGACCTAAGCAAAACCTTAAGAATATTATGTTTATATTTGTTATAGCGCAACAAACTGAATTCATTAAGTGGAAGTCATGTATGCGCATTAATTACAAATATTTTCTATTCTATAAGAATTTTCAAGGATTGAGAAGCACTCAAAAATGCAAATTTCTTTTGACAAAGAACCCTTTTTAATTTTTGTGTTATATAAGGGAGGAATACATAATATGTATAGATATTATTACATATCTAGTTGGCAATAGATTTACATGCATACATATGCTTAAAGTATTTCAAATGATCAAATATCAACTAAATAAAAGAGCAATTTAGATTGGGCTAGTCGGGACATTTCAGATATACCCGTTCGGGATCCGAAAATTTCGATCCCGACGCCCACCACTGCTCATAAGCATATCTCTAGAATCTCTTACTATGCCACCTTGATGTAGGGATGAAGCACTTATCCGACCGTCCTGGAATTATTTTAGAATCTCTCCCAACAAGCCCGGAAATCGTTTCGGGACAATTTCGGGTCCCGAAAATCCCGATCCCGACGCCCATCTCTATTGGGGAGTGACCAACTTGGAAACCCTAAGCCCTGCGCAGCTAAACTACTTGAGTTTTTATTTTGTGGAAAAGTGCAGTGGCAGCAAAATATTTATGATCTGTGTATTCATTCATAGCGACAGAAATTTGATTCTCTAGCTTTAATGGACTCCAAAACAAATTAAGTCAAAAGGAAATAAGACGAGATATTGTACTGTGAACGGTATACAATATTATATATATAAATAGTTGGAACAGATGGACATAAGGACATGGCAAGATTGACTCAGCTCGTCATCCTGATCAAGAATATGTATACTAATGGAGTCGGTCACGCTTTCTTCCGTCTTTTATATACATACATTGCAAAACCAATATACCCTGTTTACCCAATTTCAATGCATTCAGGGTATAGAAATCAAAAGTGATTGAAATATTTTTCTTTGTATAACACTTTAGGTGGTCATAAAGAAATGTGAATTCTTTGGAAAATTTTTCACCGAAATTCGGCATGCGGTCGACATTATTTTGAATTTTTATTTTTCAAAAAATTACTTAGTACTTATTCAAACAAAGTTATTTTGACCAATTTTAATTGCCGTAGAATATATTTTGAAACACCTAAATAAACGGAAAAGAGGAAAGTAATTTTAAACCAAACAATAAAGAGAATACAATTAAATTGCCTTTTAATGCTAATTTTAAAGAAACATTTTTTAATATGACTTAAAAGACAATTGATAAGATTTATTGCCACACCCAGAAGTTTGTCATCTTTAAAAAATTAATTTCAGATGCATTAATGCCAATCAGCACCTCATCTTATTAAATATCAATCTGAAAATCAATTTAATGCCACAATTGTTGATTCTTGATTTCAATGAAAATCTCATCTCAATCAATTGGATTACTTGCGATTTCGGTTGAGTCAGAAATAGTAAAAAACAGCTAAAAAAGGGGATCTGCTGAAAAATGCTAAATTGGCAACACTGATAGAGGTGCTAAAGTTCACAATCGTCAGACGACGTGATGAAATTAGTCACGCTGACAACGCAACAGCATTGATATACTTTGTATACCCATTGAAAAAGAAAATTCAAGGTATAATATTTTTGTTAAAATGTAACAGACAAATCAATATCTAACCTTAGTTAGTTGAAAAACAAAAGTCACCTTATGTTATATCCTGATTCCTCTAAAGTGTACAAAAATTACGAATATATATATATATATATATAGACTAGAGATGGGCGTCGGAATCGAAGTTATGGGATCGGGCGGGATGGGAAAGATGCTTGGGAGAAGTGCTTTATCCCGAAATTCCCACGGGTCCCGATAAGAAAATCAATAATCGCTCAAATTACTTGTGTTTATCAAAGAACAGAAGAATGATATTGACGAGGAAATTAATTCTTATTTAAATCATGTTCAATTTAAGAGAAGTTCAAATACTTTATTATTTTGACAACAATGCAATGAATTGCCATTGTCACAAATGCTTGCTAGGCAAGTACTTCTACTACTTAAACAACAATTTTTTAGAAAATATTATTTTAAATTAACATTATCTACCTATTAAGAGTTCTAAACGTTGAAAAAAATGTCGGATTATATAGGGACCCGCGGCAAAAATTAGAAATTATTCGGGACAATCGATCAGGAAAAGCAAAATTGATTTCGGGACAGGATGGGTCGGAAAACCAATTTCTCTCCCGCTCCGATCTCTAGTATAAACATATGTTAAAATGTATGAAATAGCTGTCAAGGGTATCTCCTAGTCGAACACTCTTACTTGTTTGTGTATAATTTTTTTTACTAATTTGTTGTTAGCTTAGATAAGGGAATAATATTTATTTCTATTGGTCGAATTGGAATATATGTATATATATATATATATGTATACACAAGACAATACATATATAACATAAATTTTGCTTGCGGGAAATTAGTTTCATGATGAATTGTCGTCGTTGATAGTTTTTATACCCTGAACCCATTGAAAATGGGAAATCAGGGTATAATGGTTTTGCAAAAAGTATGTAACAGGCAGAAGGAGGCGTGGCAGACCCCACAAAGTATATATATTCTTGATCAGGGTGACGAGCTGAGTCGATCTAGCCCTGTCCGTCTGTCTGTCCGTCCGTCCGTCCGTCTGTCCGTCTGTCCGTCTGTCCGTCTGTCCGTCTGTCCGTCTGTCCGTATGTATGAACGCGTCGATCTCAGAACCTATAAGAGCTAGAGACTTCAAATTTTGCATGATGGTCTGTGTATACAGCGAAAATATCGAGTTTGTTTTAGATATTCGATAAATTTTTCCGTTTCAATGTTATCGATTTAAAACGTTATCAAGATTCAGTTTTTTGACCATATCTTTTACATATTTTTAGCTACAGCTACCAAATTTTGTTTTTAGCTTTCTGTAAATAAAATACATTTACTATTTTTTTCATATTTTGGATACCGGCTCCACATTTCACAAAAAAATTTTATTAAAAAAAAAAATTATCAAAGCCACAATTTAATTTTTTCAAATTTTTTAGTGAAAACCGTATTTTTAATAAATTAATAGCATTCAATGCAGAAAATTGCATTCAAATTCGTTAAGTAATACAGAAGTTATTAAAGGAAACATTGTATAAGCACGCGGCAGCAGCCTGTACGTGTGCACACATACATGCAAATGAACTACACAGTAATCGGCGCGCGTGCTTCTGTGTGCATGGTATATGTGTGCTTGTGTATACAAATGTGTGCATGTGTATATGCGCGCAGCGGTAATATGTATAGATAAAAGATGTAAGCTAAGTTGTTCAAAACAACAGCTCGGACTTGGTTCAGGGGATCTCGTAGTCGGGCTGAGACCCGACTAGAGCTTTCTTACTTGTTATACCCTGAACCCATTGAAAATGGGAAATCAGGGTATAATGGTTTTGCAAAAAGTATGTAACAGGCAGAAGGAGGCGTGGCAGACCCCTTAAAGTATATATATTCTTGATCAGGGCGACGAGCCGAGTCGATTTGGCCCTGTCCGTCTGTCTGTCCGTCCGTCCGTCCGTCCGTCCGTCCGTCCGTCCGTCTGTCCGTATGTATGAACGCGTCGATCTCAGAACATATAAGAGCTAGAGACTTCAAATTTTGCATGATGGTCTGTGTATACAGCGAAAATATCGAGTTTGTTTTAGATATTCGATAAATTTTTCCGTTTCAATGATATCGATTTAAAACGTTATCAAGATTCAGTTTTTTGACCATATCTTTTACACATTTTTAGCTACAGCTACCAAATTTTGTTTTTAGCTTTTTGAAAATAAAATACATTTTCTATTTTTTCATATTTTGGATACCAGCTCCACATTTCACAAAAAAAATTTATAAAAAAAAAAATTATCATAGCCACAATTTAATTTTTTTAAATTTTTAAGTGAAAACCGTATTTTCAATAAATTAATAGCACTCAATGCAGAAAATTGCATTCAAATCCGTTAAGTAATACAGAAGTTATTAAAGGAAACATTGTAAAAGCACGCGGCAGCAGCCTGTACGTGTGCACACATACATTCAAATGAACTACACAGTAATCGGCGCGCGTTTCTGTGTGCATGGTATGTATATGTGTGCATGTGTATACAAATGTATGCATGTGTATATGTGTGAATGTGTATATGTGTGCACGTGTATATGTGTGCATGTGTATATGTGTGCATGTGTATATGCGCACAGAGGTAATATGTATAGATAAAAGATGTAAGCTAGGTTGTTGACTTGGTTCAGGGGATCTCGTAGTCGGGCTGAGACCCGACTAGAGCTTTCTTACTTGTTTTTATTTGGGAATGTGTTGCAATGTTGATGGCCACAGAAGTGTACAATATTTAATATATATAAATATTATGTATGAACAATTATTTGATAATTTTGATGGCCTGCATTCAATTCTGGTTGCGATATGAAAGTTGGTCTATTTCGAGCTGCGTTTGCTCTACTTTTTTTTATAGATGAATGGTATAAAAATAGTTCAAATGGTTAGATAATAAACAATGTCAATGCCACCTTATGCATGTGCCTATACATATGTACGTGCCCAGGTGTGAACTAGAGAGTATGTGGTATTAAAGATAAGCCAATAAAACGCTCGCTTTGCAGGCATTCAACTGAATAAACTCGCTTCTCGTGCATTCATTACGGAAAGTGTCTTCTTGTTAGCTTTCCCCCAACTAAGTCAACTGTTACGCACTCCACTTCCAATTGAAATGGTCGGCAACAAGTTGGACAGATAAAATATCTAACTAATTAATACCACTTAGTCTGTCACAACTGTAATATCAGGAAAAATCAAATGTCTCGACAACTGGTTCAGATCGGCGCGGGCATTAAACATGATTGAAAAGAAGATTAATGCGGACAATAAACGAAACTTTTCACAAACTAACAAAAAATTATTGCCGAAAGCAACTTATATGTATACCCCTTAGTTATTACATGAGCCAAAGAGGTTGTATTGGATTTAAGGTTATAACTGATATAGTTGATTGGCAAGGTGAATTGTTCAAGTGACTAAATCAGGTGAATTTTTAACTACCTTCGATTTTTATTCAACGTAATTATGCAAAGATTAAGAAGTTTTAGTTTTCCTAACGTTAGTTATGGTTAAAAAACGATACATAAAAACAAAATCATATCCCTATAAAAAAAAGTTATTCACACAGTTCAACAGTATTTAAAAACCAACAATTAAAATCAAAATATACTTTTCCAAATGTTTTTTACGTGCTGTTCTTGTTTTAGGAACTTTTAAGTTTTTGTATCCTTAAGAATATAGAACTTAAGAAGAACTACTATAAAAAGATTTAAAATGCAATATAAAAATGGACTTATAGATAAGACGAATACTTGCAGTAGCATAAGCTAAAGCCCTCAATTAAGCTTCTTTAAGATTCGAATTCAGCATGAGAAAAGCTTACTAAGAAGTAAAGTCTGATTCATCGAGTTTTATTGGGCAATATTATTAATGGATTTGTGTGAGCGAAACTCTTTTCTATGATCCCACCCAACGACTTTCTTTAATCAAAAGCAGGACTCAGAGCTCGATATAAAATATAAACTTTTATTTATATAGACTTATGGAAAGACTCGAATATATATACACAGGGTAGCTATAATTCCAGCAGACTTATTCAAAATTTTAATGCTTGGCTTTTTTTTTTGGTTATTTTCAGCTTCTTTGCCGCAAATGTCTGTGTAATTTACAAGTTTCTGAAAAAAAGTAAAAGTTGTCGTTAATACCAGCGACGACAACAGCAACAGCAAGAGCAACAGCAGCAACAACAACAACAGCTACCAAATAAATAAATTCAATAAAAACAGTTTTACTTTCTACCAAAAATGCGAATAACGCTAATTTGTATGCAATCAAAGCGGCTTGCCAGGAAAAACTTTATGCGCCAAAAAGCAGCTAAGACCAAAATCAAAGCCCACACACACACAAACGCACACGCGTTAGTTATAATTTGCATATGTATGTATGTGTGTATGCAAATTTTACATATCGTTAAAACTTTTGATGCTTCATCACATGAAAAGGTTTGTGCGGCAGTGAGCTAAAAAGTTTTACAAGGCAAACAATTTTCAATTAAAAGACATCAAGTTGTAAACCTCTTTTTTATGCTGGCCAACAGAACAATGAGCCAAACAAGCTGAATGTCGCGGACGACAAACGACGAACGACGGACGACGGACGACGGACGACACGTGTGCTCAAAGTCACCAAATGATGGGAGAAGCGCATTGTAAATATCGCTCGGCCATGTTAATGGGGGCCACTTTGGGCGTAGATGAAGATATAGCCTTCACCAGCATTAGCAATATCATCATCATCATCATCATCGTCATCGTCATTAAGTTTATGATTCAAGTCGAAGTTGGTCCATTGAACGTATTTGACATTGACCCAAATGCATCGACCATTTATTGATTTGATTTTATTTGTTCAGATTCAGATCGCTGAAGACCAAACAAATAACGCGCTTACATTAACGAATATCCAAAACAGGAACTAACTGGCATGACAATGAAATAGAAAGTTATTGGCCACAGCAGGAAAAACCCAATTCAATGCTGAATGTGCTAAGTGAAACAAATTTAAATGAAGAACTTCAATACGGTTTGCATACAACTTTGGTCTCTTAGTCAAAGAAAGTAACAGAAGCTAGACAACAATAAACCTGAACAAGGTACCCTTGTGGGATCTGCAATATATTTAGTATAATGATGATCAAATAGAAATTTAAAATGTTGAACAAAAGCTTGGATTGCTTTATCTGAAAAACCAGTTTTACGAAGTTGGCTTGACAACTATAGTACTTTTTTTTTGGTATTTAAATTCACAGACATATAATAAATATTACTTCTGTTCTTTTGTTTTTATACCCTGAACCGATTGATCATGGCAAATCAGGGTATAATGGTTTTGCAAAAAGTATGTAACAGGCAGAAGGACGCTTGGCAGACCCCACAAAGTATATATTTTCTTGATCAGGGCGACGAGCTGAGTCGATTTAGCCCTGTCCGTCTGTCTGCCCGTCCGTCCATCCGTCCGCCCGTCTGTCCGTATGTATGAACGCGTCGATTTCAAAACATATAAGAGCTAGAGACTTCACGAAGGTCCATGTATATAGCAAGCATATAGAGTTTTTTTTAGATATTCGATAAATTATCCATTTCAATGATATCGATTTAAAACGGTATCGAGATTCAGTTTTTTCAACAGATCTTTCACATTTTTTTAGCTACAGTCAATAAATGTTGCACTAAGCTTTTCGTAAACAAAATACATTTTCTATTTTTTTATACTTACAAAATCAATTAATAAAAAAAATGATCGAAGCCACAAATTAATTTTGTAAATTTTTTAGGCAAAACCGTATTTTCAATAAAATAAAAGCATTCAATGCTCAAAATTTGATCAAACTCCGTTTAGTAACACAGAAGTTATTAAAGACAATAATTTGTCAATTGACAAAAGCACGCGGCAGCAACCTAGCATTCAACTACGCAGTAATCGGCGTGCGTGCCTCTATATTTTGTTAAAGTATAATTTCATTTCAAACAACAGAAATGGTGACATATATGTACATATGTATGTACAAACGTATTCAACTAGTCAAATGAAACTCAGTCGTATAGAGTATGCTAAAAGCAGCCCCCAAAGTTCGATTGCCTACGAATTGTTGGATTCGGCGCGTGCAGCGAACTCGAAAAATTGCTGAACACAAACCGAATATGCGAATATTAGCGTGCATTACACATGCAGCTCGAAACTGATTTAGCTTCCGACTCTAAGCGTCCATATATGTAGTCTGAACAGGTCTTCTGATAATTGGCTGCCAACGCCGTTTAATTGCCCATTAACACGACTCGGGACATGAATATGTATCAATGTGTGTAAGCGTATAAAAATCTTTGTTAACAATTTAAGCAATCGGAGGCTATAATTAACAAAAGCATAATTGAAATGAGCTTTCCCAAGGTTTAGGCCGCACGGCACGCGTGGCCAGCTGATCCGAGGCACGCCTTGGGATTTAAAAGCAGCATGCGATGCTCTACGATGCGATTCACATCGGTTTCTGTGCGCCGCTTTGCAATCACGCTAAGTAAAGCCAAAGCTGCCTTCATGCTCGGTTAGCTCGGTGTGGTTTGGCTCACTGAAAGCGTACTTTTAACAAAGCTTACAAACAATTTAAACATCCTTCTAATCGCACATGGTTACCCATCGAATCATCAGCAAACTACCTACACACACCACGCACACTTGCACACACAACACACATCATCATCATTGCCCTATCATTGTAATCATCATTAACGTTGCCATCGCTCGTAAAGTCGTCGAGTTTTCTGGTCTGCTGTCAGCTTCAGTTTTGTAAATTCCAATTTTAATTCTGTCTGTGAAAAAAAGGCGAACAACAAAAGTAAGCTAGCCGACTGTAATACCCTGTAATCAAATGTTCGCTTGCATATGGAGTTTCCACTTGAATACTCTTACTCTAAATCCATGTTCAAATGAATTAAAGTATATATATGCTTGATCACGATCAATTTCCTTACATCGATAACTTTTCCTTGTGAATGAAATCGATATTAAATTTTAGTTATATTAAGATATATTTAGTAACTTCACATTTTTGGATATTTAATTTGAAAATAAAGAAGAGCTAAAGAAAAGTTCTACAATTCAGAGTTCCTTACTCAAATCTATGAAAATAATAATGGCTAATTCGAAAAATATATCTCTGCCGACCTACATATGTATATATTTTTTGATCAGTGCTCATTGCATTTTATTGATATTTGTTAATTGTTTTTAATAAATAATATTTTGTTTATATTTCAACAAATTTCAAGCATGTGTACCAAAAACATTTACCATTATACTTTGATTTTGTAGGGTATAAAAAGGAGCATCGACAACGCCATTCAGTCTCTGATGTTTGCCGGATGCAATTTCAAATTTCAATCACATTCATATTACACGGCTGCATGGTTGCCCCCGGATTAGGTGGAGAGCAAAACCACCCACGCACACCCAGCTCTTGCTTAATACAAATTGATTCGTGTGGGCGAATCGAAAGGCTGCCAGGATTAGCGTATGGAAAAAACCGATATAAAAGTGTTAACCTAGAGAGCAGCATATTTGAATAGAAAAACAATTCGAAAACACATTGAATAAGTTCTAGAAAAAGTGTTCTATAATTAAATGGCGCAGTAAGATGGAAATTTATATGATTCATGCTTTGGCGAATGATTACGAAGAATGAATCTTTCTCAGAATTGAGAAAAGCTTTAAGAAAAAACATTGACATCGATTCTTTGAGAGATTGCAAACATATTTCACGAGTTGGCACGCACACAGATATGTATATGTATACCAAACTATATATATATATATACTATATATACTGTATACTATATACTGAGCTAAAAAAATCAGCTTCCTCAAACATTTTTTTGGCTATCCCAATATTAGATCATAGCATAGATACTTAAGTATCTTTATATATACTTGAATATCGTTAGCAAATTGATCTGTTGCAATATCTGTTGGCATCCGGTACGTGTGTATTATATCTTAAAATACTATTTTGTTTATACCTATCCGTTTATTTAGTTTACAGATACTTTTTAGCACACAGCAACTTTTGTATCTATGTTACTCTTAAATATATCTACATATATTCTATACGTATAAATATATCTACTTGTTTTCTTTTTACTACAATTTCTTTATAATTTATTTGTGAGATATTTTAACAACTAGTTACAGATACTTTTGTATCTTTTTGAAAGCCTTCGCTACTAAAAGGAAAATGTTAGGAAATTAATAAATTCAAACACAAGAAAATTAAATAGTTTGCTAAATATTTGTGTTATTTATTCATTATTGATTCAATTTTTGCCATGCACTTGGAAGCTTATTGGCATTATTATGACAAGGCCTAACAATAATTGCTGGTTGACTTTGAAGTTTGATTATAAAGTCCATGTGAGGGTCAAAATACCAGCACAGCCATATATATATAAATACCTACATATATATATATATACTTAGTCTGCGCTTCCAGACCAACAACATGTATGTACATATGTACATCAAATTCCGCATCGAGTGTAGTTCAAACATTATGCGTTTGTGCAATATTTGCGAGACCTTTTGGTAAAAAGGCCGCCCGTCGAGAGCTGGGCAAACAAATAATAAACATCCAATCTGAACATGGATAGAACAAGACATGATAGAATTATGCATAGAATCAAACAAGAGAGCCACGAGTTAATTATATGGAGAGGCAATCTCAGCAGTAGCCTCTTTTTTCATCTTCCATGTTGTATGTATTTTTCAATATTTGTGCCGCTCATTGCATTAACTTGGCAGACAACAGGTACAGTGATTCGAAACTATATTTTATGCAGTCCAAAAAGAGTGGGGCATCTATTGAATCTATAAATGAGATCAGATTTAGAGCACAGGTGATCAAATTTTCCACTTTTTTTGTCAATATAAAATTTAGTATAGCTGGAAAAACATTTACATTGTACATAAATATTATAAAAGATTAAAAAAAATTGATTGATTTATAGACAAACAGGAGAGCTTTTAGGCAAAAGAAATAAATTTCATATTTAATAATACACAATTCGAGAAAAAAAACATAGATTCAATTCTTATATGTTTCTATCATGTTTGCTCCACTGTGCACTGTGCAGCGACTGCTGTTTGGCTAATGCAAATAACAACATGAACCGATGCGACGAAGGTGGCAATAAAACATAAAGCAAAAGCATGTGACATAGACAGCTTGGCAGCCCCACCAGAAACGTTGAGAGGGAATTGGGAAGTGGGAGCCACACTGACTGCTCCTCAGTGGTGCGTGGCCCAGTCTGGTGGCTAGCCGCGGGGGCTAGGTGGAAGTAAAAGCCACTTGAGCTGGAAACTTGATTATGCCATATGCCAATACAAAAATCTAAAGCGCGCTCGTTTTCAGTTGCATTTAGTTGTTGTTTTTGGGTGCGGAATGTTGCGTTGTCGTCCGTGTGGTAGTTTTTGATGTCTTACCCAAGCCATTAAGAGTCATCAGCATGCATGGCGGTCAACAACAATTTGGAGTGCCAATTGCATGGCGTATAAAACGCTTTGAGGTTGAGGCAACACACAACTTAAATATCTGCCCATTAACAGCTGAAGACACCTGGTGAACCCTGAACATGAAAACATTGAAAACAACTGGTTTTCCAATGCGTACGACCTCTTTCCTACAGCTCTACAGCTGGAGTAGGAGTAAAAGCCGCCACGAGGCGCGCTTATCTTTAATCACAGATTTGCATAAGTTTCCGAGCAGACGTTGCGGCTCTAATAATCATAAAATTTAATGTGTTTATGGCTAAAACGTGTGTGTGCGTGCTGTTTAGGCCTGGTCTGTTTATATTTGCATTACAAAGGCATCTTGAGTGTTGTTTCTGAAGCACTTGGCTTGGCATTGAACTGATTTGATCGAATATCAATTTAATTGAAATACTTTTTATGGCTACGCAAAAGTCTTAAATTTATAGAATATTAATAACTCTTTACTTATCTAAAGAGCAGAAATCTACAATAAAAGTCCGGAACAAAAATGTATTTAATTTAAGGCAGGCTCAAACATATCATATTTGGTATGTTTAAATTAATGCAAGACAAAATTTTTAGAAAATATGGCTTCATTATTGTAGGACATAAGGTATATTAAGTTAACTATGTCACCCCTCTACAAGGATCTGAAATAATATTGATGAAAAGACTAACAAAAAAGCCGTCGATTGATGTTGAGTTTTATTTTGAGCGAAACAAATAAAAATAATTTTTAATCATTATTTTTAATTTTTATTTATTTTTATCAAAAATAATAATTATGTTTTAAGTTAGAAGTTGAAGAATAGCGTAAAAAATCATATATTTATAAATCATAACGGAAATGCTGAGATTGAACAAAATGATATATATTGGTGGTTACTATTTTGTCCTAGGTCCATTGCATGTGTGTGATTTTT
The DNA here is from genome assembly GCA_035045545.1 of Drosophila gaucha. NCBI lineage: Eukaryota > Metazoa > Arthropoda > Insecta > Diptera > Drosophilidae > Drosophila > Drosophila gaucha. Next base: position 1,016,382 of record JAWNOY010000129.1, read on the forward strand.
TGATTAAAAAAAAAAATCAATGTTTACGGTCCCAGATATTAACCGAACTTGAAGGCAAACTATGAAATTTGTTGTCTTTGTTTAAAGAGTATGAAATTTGTACTCCAGTTAAGAAAGCAAAGGGAAAATTGTTTCAAACTGTGTATGTATTTGTGTACGTGGATTTTTCTTTGTCTCGAATTTTATGGCCTAGCCATAGTCAATGGACTGGCCTTCGCCTTGGTCTTACTTAGTTGCTGGACTAGGAAGTTGCTTGGCTAAAGCTGTTTTGTTCGGTTCGAGAGATTTGTTGTGTTGTGGGAATCGATTCAATTAGCACATGCTAGCTGCCTGCGTACATGTTAATGATAATAATCATGGTGATGATGATGATGTTGCTGTTGCTTATGATGTGAATGGAGATTATGAAATTGCAGTTCGGTTTGAAATTCGCGCGCACGCGTCTTGAATGCGGGCTTTGCTAATCGCGCAATCAACTGGCACGCATAGCGCGCATATCAAATACAACAACATGACAAATGGAAACACCACACACACACACACACACACATAGATCAGTTGTTACTGACTGCGAGCTGCGCGCTCTGCGGTTTTGGCAGGTGGCTGAGGAGAAAGTTACCAACATTGAAACAACTTTTTTTTTGTGTGTTGCCATTGTTGTTGTTTCTTAAGCTCAAAGCAGCCCCGAAAAAATCAAAAGCTAAACACTCACATAAAAAATGCTGCCAAGCCATATGTATACATATATATGTTGTATATATATATAAAATGTAAAAATATTCAGCTGAAGAAGCAGCAACAAAATACGTTAAAAAATTAAGTTAAACGGGGGAAGCGTAAGCGATTATGAAATCGCCGCCAATGGAATTCGAATCAATGTAAATACATACACAGATACACATACACAAGCGCGAGTGTGTGTGTGTAGTTATGAGGCGTGCAGCTTGACTTTGGCCAAGTCTCCGGCTGAAAAAGTCTTTCGCAATAAACGCGTCGAGCAACGAATTGAGGCCTGGGCCTGGCACAGACAACTCCTCAACTTGGACTGGATTGGCCTGTAATTGAATCACACTTACACACACACACAGTTACACTGGCTTACACACACACACACACACATGCACACCCTTATGTATATTCAGTTGGTTGGCCACATAACGCACCCAAAGAGTAGGAAGCGACAACGCACTTGACAAAGTTGTTGGAGTAGCTGTTGCTGCAGTTGTTGTTGTTGTTGCTGCTGTTGGTGGTGCTGCAGTTGTTGCAGTTGCAGTTGCCGTTACAGTTGATGCCGCCAGCCTCTGCATGGAATTTTTCACTTTTGCTTTTAATAGCCAGTGTAACAGAAAAAACAAGAGCAGTCTACATTCAATGGACAACAAAACCAAGTTGCATTTTAGGAATGTATAGTTTCTTGTATACCCTGTATGAAGTGCAGGTAGCTCATTCAATTCGTAAATATGTTGTGTGAAACTAATTGGCATACAAAGTTTAAGTTGAACACCTGGAATGACCGTAGTAAAAATAAACAGTGTAAAACTTCAAAAAACTATTATAAATAGTAAATGAAAGTTTCACAAATTCGGACTATTTTATCAAAAAAATTAGCATATAAGGCTAAGCAGTGGCTAGGGGCCCTTTTTTGCAGAGATTTTAATTTTGAATTTGAAGAGTCGTTCTCAATACATTAAGTATGCTGTAGCAAATTAAATTATTAGAATATTACTTGAATACTAAAATGATAAATATAATTATTTATTTTTTCTAGGGTATTTGCTAGTAAGGATTGGGCGAAAACAGAAGTCACACCACTTGTACAATATTTTTTTATTTTTTTTATTTATTTATTTTACATACTCGGTTTGTTTTTATTTTGGATTTTTTAAATTACCGCTCTTCACATAACTGTAAACTGAATGCGCAGCCGGCAGTCAGGCCAAGCAGGCAGGCTGGCAGTCAGTTCCGTCTGTCTACGCCAGATGTCGCACGTTTCATTTAGCGTAATCTTTGCCGACCCGGGCCAGAGCTCCAGGGGCCAGGCCAAGGAAATATCAACTGTGCTGACATTGATTCCAACAGCAGTTCGACAGTTGCAGGAAATGGGAAAAGTTGAGTGCGCAACAGGATACGCGTTGGCTCGGCTCGTATCGAGGCACCATTCCGAAACAATTTTCGTTGATGGCAGACAATAGAAATGTGCGTCCTCGAGTGCCTTTAAGTGAGCCCAGGAAATGCACTTACAATAGCAAAAGTAGGCACGCCTAGCGAAACATGCGCGGCACATGTTGCGCCCGCAACAATATGCTGCAGACAAGCGCCACGATAAGTGGCGCAACCTAATTGAATGGAATTAAATTGGACTCCATCGCGGCCAGTTGCATAATAGTTTGCTGCTGGCCTAGTGATTAGGCAACTGATAAGATTCTATTGCAGCATGATATCACAACTGCCAGAGATCTGTAACATAGACATATGGTAAATAGAACTAACCTCGCTTTTGCTATTTCGATATAGATTCTGTTGCTGGGTGGGCGACGGCTCGATGTTTCGATTTGGTATCTGATGATTGTCACGCACAAAACAAATGCAAATGAAGACGTTTGAAACCGTTTTCGCTTTCAAGATGAGTCGTTGGTGTTACCCGATTGGCAACACACGCACACTCACACACACACTCACACACCACAAACAACCACAACTAGTTAATATTTTCTATTTGGAGTGTATATACTGGAGCGCGTCTATTTTGTATTTAAAGCAAAAAAACTGTTGAATTATGCGTAAAAGTTTTGTTTATTTGAACACTTTGCAAAGAAATCCACATAATGGTTCGAGTATGTGTGTATGCGTGTGTGAAATTTATTTAATAAATTTTTAACATTTATATAACGATCACACAATCATTAACATGCTATTGCTAGTGCAGACAATTTCGTTTTCTATTTTGTTTAAACAATCCGAGTGTTACTTTTCTTCTTTTCTTTTTTGTAGATACGGGCTCTTTGTTGTTATTGCTGCACGCACGGGAGTTGATTGTTGTAATATTTGCACGCTTTTGCTACGTTGGAAGAACTTGCGGTTAACCTATGTTTAAACTATCTGACGTGTTATATCCTTTTTCGTTCGCGTTTATAAATGTTTGGAAAAGCGATTGATCTTTTTCCGTGCACCACGACTTTCACGCTCAGCTGTTCTTATTGAACTGAACTACCCACGCAGAGCCCGACAGCTGTTCGCTCTGTTAACAACGAACAGCATAATATTGACTCTTACATTAACATTTGCTGTTAATAACATTGCATCAATATATTAAATCTAATGCAAATATTTGATCTTTCAATTAAATAAAACTTAAAAAAAAGATGAGCTGAATCCGTGGAGCAGAGGTTAAGTTTAATTTTAACAAATGACAAGTTAAAGGCAGCTTATTAAGTTTTGTGTCCTTAAAGATGAGCGTTGCCACTACGGTGGACAAAAGTGGCTTTGTTGATACTGCCACTTAAGTGGGTTATGTCTTTGCTATCATATGTTAAGGAGTATTGTTTTACGATACATTGTTGTACTTTATAAACATTTTGAAGCATAAGAAGTTTCTGATCTGGTCTGCATGAATATTTTTTAAAAAGTTGTTATGTTCAAATAAAATAATTATAGTTTTTGAGGTTTTCAACGTCAATCCGATTTTTTACGTTCGCAGTATCACATTTTGGAGTAATCGATACAGGCATTACATCGATAGTTTAGGCGTCGCTAATTGTGATTTGCAATTTCACTTTGCCTACTGCATATTTTTTATACAAAATTATATTAAATATATATTCAGAATATAGCTCAGCTCAGGATATAGCAACAATGTCGAATACGCAAGCGACAGTTACTGCATACTTGGCAGCACAAAAGAAGACAACAAATAAAGAACTTGCTGCCGAATGGACTCTAATTGAGGAGCTGCATAATGAAAAGTAAGTGTTTTTTAATTTTTTACCTTTTTTTTTTTTTTGTAAAAAATTGTGTTTTTACAGGCTGTGGAACGAGCTTACAATTAAGCTTGTAGCATTTGTGCGCCATGAAACGTTGCAGGATGAAACCGCTTTACTGCAGCTGTACCAAAATTTTATCTCCACCTTCGAAACAAAGTAAGTCGTAGCCGCAATTATCTATGGCTTGTTCGTTAAATATGTGTTTAAAAATATTTACAGAATAAATCCCTATGGGCTGATTCAAATACTTGAAGTGGTCGTAGATAATATCAGCGACAAAAAGGAAGCCATCGACTTTCTAGAAAAAATGAAGGATAAAGTCAAAATATGCGATGAAGCTGTCTGGTATCTGCAAGTCATGCAGGGCAACTTATATCTCAGCAATCTGAACGATCTGAATGAAACCAAGAAAATCATTGAAGAGCTGCGCGACGTCCTCGAAGAAGCTGGCAACGTTACGCCCGTGCATGGCAAATACTATATGCTCGCTTCACAATATTATCGTCGCGTGGGCAAGCATAGCGAATATTATCGTTGTGGACTGCAGTTCCTGGGCTGCTCGCTGGACGACTACCCTCGTGATCAATGGGCACAGCAGGCGTTCTTTTTGGGGCTCGCCGCTCTATTGGGGGATGGCGTCTACAACATTGGCGAGCTGTTGGCGCATCCCATTTTGGAATCGCTTCAAAATACGGAAAACGAATGGCTGGTCGAGTTGCTGAAGGCATTCAACATGGGCGACATAAACAAGTGAGTTCTTCAAAGCCAATTAGAGGGTTATAAACTATTAAACCTGTTGTTTCTAACCAGATTCAATGACATGAAAAAGATTTGGTCGAAAATCCCCGATTTGGCTGCTCAGGAAGTTAAGCTGCGTCAAAAGATTTCACTCCTCTGCCTCATGGAGATGACTTTTAAGCGTTCGGCCATCGAGCGTGCCATTTCCTTTGCGGACATCGCCACAGAGACAAAGCTGCCGCCCAAAGAGGTTGAGTTTCTGATAATGAAGGCTCTGGCTCTCGATCTGGTGCGCGGCGAGATCGATCAGGTGGCTGGGGTAGTCAACATGTCCTGGGTGCAACCACGAGTTCTAGATCGCACACAAATTGTTGGCATGGCCAGCACACTGGACACATGGATGGGTGCGATCACGAACATGGAAAAACTTATGGAGAATCGTGCTGCAGAAATTCTTACAAATTGATAATAGGTTTCCTTTCATTTCCATTGCCTGTATGCTTTTTGTATTAAACCAACACACATGCATAATGCAAACTTAAAAATTGTTTTTATCTTCAAGTTCCTCTTATAGAGGTTTCATAAATTTAGTTTTAGTTAATGGTAGAGCCTGTCAAAATTTACATTTTGAGATGAAATATAAATGAAGGAATTTTACTTTATTCATGTAATATAATTGGGTTATCTTAGTTGACACCAATGGCTTCCACATATCCTATACAAGTTTCTGGATTGAATATGAACAAATTTCGATGAGGAGCTTCCATTTTGGTCACCACTTTGATAACCTCCTGAGCCACAACGCCTCCAACAACCGCGACTGCTGGCGATATCTGTGCAAAAAGCAAGCCAAGTGCTTCGCTGGTCAGTGCAGAGTTCGGGAAAAGTTCATCGCGGATTTGCTCCAGTAGGACAATGTCTGCTTCTCTGGTCTTGTAGTTGGGATCGCGGTTATGTGTGCTGCGGAAGTTTTGTAGAACGCGCAACAGTATGATGCCTGGTCCATCGCGCTTCAACTTGCGTTGGTAGCTGGGTTCACTAATATTGAAGTCAATCCAATTGGAATACGCTGGATACTCGACCTCGCGTTGCACTGGTGTGGACACCGTTTCATATTTAACCTTTTCATTTGGCTTCGATATCACCTTGTACTTGAAAACGTTTCTGCGAAGAGCAAACACAGTATAAGAAGGCAGACATTAATATGCAAATTATAAATTACTCACTCCACGTAGCTGTGTTTTTGCAAGCCGGCATAATGGAAACCAAACATGCCCCAAACATCAGTTGCAAAAAATTTAACGCCCAGCTCACGGCAGATTGTGTCAATGCGTAGCAGCTCCTTGTTGTTTGCTCCGTTTATAACGACAACATGAAATTGGCCAAAGAAGTCCGCTTTCTTTTCACTCAATGGCTCTGTGTCGGCGGATATGTCCACCATAGGATTAAGAGCTTGAGCACGCGTCAACGAGGCCTCGGCCCGGTTGCTGCCCAATGATTCTCGTGCCGCCAGAAATTGTGAGCAAAAATCTTCTTCGGTTACCAATTTGTCATCGTGAAGTTTCACCAAATTCACACCGGACAAAATGATATTCTTAGTTATTTCCGCACCAAGTCCATTAAGACCAGAAATCAGTATATTGGCTGTACGCAGTCTACAAAAATGTATTTTCATTTAGCATTTGTAATTTTTTAACCAAAAATAAAATGGAGATCGCCGGCTAACCGGCAAACTAACCTCTTCTGTGATTCCAATCCCCAAAGTCGAATTTGTCTATCATATAGTTCATTTTCTGCCTCGGTGAGCTCTACTCCAGTCTCTTCTACTTTATTCTCTACGTCCATTTTCATATTTGTGCAAAAACTTCTAAAAATGTTGCCAATAAATGAATGCCAATAATGCTAGAGATGCACTAATGTCGCAAACTATCGATTTACATATTGAATCGACGGATAGCTATCGCTAATAGTGACAATGTACAATCGATAGCAATATCGATTGTGGTTTGTAGTGTAAAGCCCGCGAATTTAAATTAAAATATCAGTAAAAGCCAGTATAAGGCAATTTTATTATTGAGAGACATTTAATTATATATAAAGGGTTTAATTATGTAACTACTGTAGAATTGTGATCACTGTAAATACTATATAGCGATGACCGTATAAACGCATCACTTTTCTCCACAAATCCATCCAAATGAGTCCATAAGAACCAAAATGTCAGAGTAAAGAATAAAATCTTACTGGCCCAGTCCAGAATATAGAGTCGACGTAGCACTATTTTCGCGTAGGGTAATGTGGAGTCACTTTCGCCAAGAATATAGGTGCGCATTCCCCGTATATAGTTGCTAATATAAGTCTCCCAATTGACCTGGCTAACCGAAGTGTCGAACAGTTCTTGGTCCGTGGCATTTAGTGTGGTGCTCATCTCCTGAAATTTTTCATTTCTAAAGTCCCAGTCTTTTGTTGTATAGTACTGCAGCAGTTTTAACCCGGTGGATATTTTTCGCTGAACGTGGACCAAGCTGTAACGAAAGAATTTTCATTTCAATTAATTCGAATAATCGTTCGAATAGTCATCACTTACAAGGGTTTCTGACCAAAGAGTAGCAGCCAAAAGTCAATAAAATAGGCAGGCAGATAGTGAAAGAATATGACGCAAAATAGATGATGATAATAGTTTCGCTTTATGGAGCCACCAGGATACCACAGAGCAAAGCTAAGCGGAGTTTCATAGAAAAACTTGCGACCTGTCTCAATGCTCTCGCCCCAGGACATTAACGCTTTGCTGGAGATGCACAGATTGCAAAATTCCACTTGGCTCTGTTTGCTGGCGCTAACCTTGCCGCGCTGATAGCCGCAGAGTATCATGCCGTTGATGGCCTTGTCGACGGGTATAACAGTGGATGCATAATCTGGATTGCAGTGCATAGAGCGTATGACGCCGCGTGCGGCTCCAATCATCAGACCGGTCGGTCCATTGACGCCCTCAATCCATCCTGGCAAGGGCTCATGTATGGCCGCCGTCACTAAAAAGGGGGTGTAACCCAACAACAATTACCAACGAAAAAAAAAAACAAAGAGAGAAACCAGTTTGCGGGACCTACATACCAATGGACGGCCTTGTGACGATTACAGGTAGCTTTTTGTTGTATCTGCAAATTAGATCTTCCGACAGTGCCTTGCTGTAAGCGTACGTGTTGGGCAAGCCGTTGAGCAATCTGAAAATGGAAACGAATGTGGGTAAGCTCTCAGCGAACGCCAGCAGCCAAATGAGTCATGTATACTTGGGTGTTATTTCCGCCAGGCCAGCATCGGTCATTGTCTCCACCATTGCGATGATGTCAAATGGATTTTGTGGCGCTGGATAGGCGCGCTCCTCCAGCACGCTCTCGTTGCACTGACAATACGATGTGGACACATGCACCAAAGCCTGCAGGCTGGCCATCTTTTCGGCTAGCTGCAGCACCTTTAGAGTGCCCAGCACATTCATGTTGACCATCGGGCGCAGCGGCTGATCGAAGCGCACATTGGCCGCGCAGTGGAACACAATCTCCACATTGGAGGCGAGTGTGTTGATGTCATTGGCGCTCAGGCCAAGGTCCGGCTCGAGCACGTCGCCCTTTACAACGCGCACTTTATTTACGATGTCGGGATTCTTCTCCAACAGCTTACTAAAAATCTGCAGAAATTAACAGTTAGCAACCGGAGTCATTAATTAAGAGTTGCAAGTGCTTCAGCTCAGCTAAGCGCACATAATATACAAATGCACATACACATATACATATGTGTGTGGAGTTGTTGTTGTGTGTAACTTAGTGGGTTAGATTCGCCTAATGGACCATGGCTGTGTAAGCGCGCAGTGACAAAATTTAATAGTCATTGTAATTTTGGATTTTTTCGACACCGATATTGAGTACCTTGACTTATAAAGGCTTGTGTGTATTTGTGCTGTGTGTGTGTTAGTCGTGGCTAACTTTTATGGCTTGCATTCTGGTAATTTGAAATATACTTTAAATTTAAGTGCAACCATTTCTTTAAATGAAGGACAACTTTTTGATTACCCAGCTATCAACAGAACTTCGAGTATAAACTGACCTTGACTCTATGGCTTGAAGATATACTAGACTTAGACACATTTTAAAAATAAGTCTCGTCTTCTTGAGGGTCCAAGTTTCGTCATGGTTCTTAGGAATAACCGAACAATAAACAGCTTGATTACAGCTAATTAAACGTACTAATTATAATTACGTGCTAGGGCATCTATTGTATTTAAGCGGAAAACGATTACATAACGACATTACTCATTCGTGATGCTTCCAATATACATTGAAGTAGTACCAAGCCATGAAGCCACAGTTTCAATTATTATCGAGTCGTCAATGGGGCGTAGGTAATACGTAAGTTATAGTTAAGGCTATTAAAGTTTTATTAAGTAATATATTTTGTGATAAAACATGAGTTCTCTAACCTTTGAAATATATATTTCAAAGTCGGATTCTTAAATGATTTTTTAGGCAATACGTAAAACTGATTATAAAAACTTGGATAATTAATATAGCTAGAATAATTTTTTTTGGTTTTTCTTTAAATCATAATTTTTTCTTATCTTACAGCTTGATAAAATATGTGATTAGAGATTTTAAGTCCAGCGAATAAAGTAGTTAACTAAATGATGTATGCCTATTATTTATGCCATGACTGTATGCAGCCATCAATCCGCAATTTTGATTGCATTTAATTAATATATAAAAATTAATATACAAACAAAACTTGAATTTGCATGTTAAAAAATATTCTATAAATTTTACTTAAATTTTATATACTATGAATATTTTTTCAAATTTTGTCTTGCTAAAATTTCGCTCTAGCTTTCGACTTTATTCGGTTATAACAGCTTAGGGTATGAGGTGTGCCTATTATTTTTGCCATGACTGTCTAAGCTATCGATTGCATCTAATTCAACCGCATTTGTGGAATATTGCAGAGAATGGAGCAGAGCAATGGCATATTAATTGAAACCATTGAATTGTGGATGTGGACAGACAGATGTGCTCTTGGCTGGCATTGAACAAGTATTGAATTAAATTAAGTTTAATTGAACTTACGACACACTTGAAATACTGCTCCTTCCGCACAGTTGGTTCGACGCCCTTCTTTGTGCGAATCAGCAGATAGATGGCACTCAGATCGGGGCAGCTACGCAGTAGCTTCTCCACCAGAACTTTGCCCATGAAGCCAGTGGCACCTGTTATCAGTATCGTTTTACCTGCATAGAATTTTGCTATTTCGGATACGCCAGAATCGGCGACGTTTTTCATTAACTCCATGCTGCTGCGTTCTGTGCTGCAAGAGACAAATATTCTGTTAGATCATGCACGTTAATACACTGTTGTTGTTGTTGCAAATTAAGATCTAAAATGAGGTTTGTTGAGTGTTTGTTTAACCCACTTGCTTTACAAATATTCTATTTCAATGTCAGCTTTTACGAAATATACAACAAAAACAAAAAGTCAGGCAACTGGGCGTAATTGGCGTGAAGGGATTTTGGACTCTGTTTACTCTTTTGTTTCCCATCAACGAAATTTGTATTTTTCTTGTTGTTGTACAGTTATGTGGATAAATAAACAGCGTTAGGTTTAAAGACCTGTGTTAACACAGCGGCTCATTTGTTTGTTTTTCGTTTTTCGTTTTAATTTTATTTCCAATTTTTTGCACCACATTCAGTGAGTCAGTGGATTAAGACATTTGGGTTTATTTTGAAAGAAAGTAGGTTTTATATATATTCCGAATTGGGTAATAAAGTTCTCTCCAACTAGCAATTATATAAAGCCCTCTTGCCATAATGTTAAGCGGCTATAAAGTGAATGTGGCTATAATAATATGTATGCTCAATTATGTTAATGAGCGGGTGTCTCTCTTCTTTTCCTTTATGCATGCTAACAAATTGCATGGCAAACAATCAAAGGTAAAAGGTCATGAAAATGTGCGGGGCATTTGAAAAATTCTATGAAATTCATACGCCTTGGGGGCCAGGCCTCTTTTTATCTACATAATTGAGTTGCTTGATAAAATATAATTATAAAAGCCTCGCACACACTTGCCAAGTCGTTGATGCAATAGCTAAAGCTGAATACCAAACGCCCAGACTCTTGCATTTGCTTCCTAGCAAAACAAAAGACTTCGAACACAAACTTGATTGCCTGCAGCCTGTCTGTTCGATATGCATCTACTATTGCAATATTTGCCATTAATATTAGTGCCTGTTTGTCTGGCATTTTGAATCTTTGCAGATTTCTGTGCAAACGAGCACACACACATTACACATTACACACACACACACACACACACACACACACATACACACGCATAACAAGCTTCTCACGCCAGTGGCTTGGGCTAGATCAACAATACAAATGGATATTCACGTAATATTCACAAATTCAAACAGCCGCCAGTCGGACACGCAAATTAAGACACTTGCACTGTGTTTTTTTTTTATTTTTTTACACTGTGAATATTTCATATTTGTCTTGCAATTGTTTTGGGTTTATTTTTATTGTTTTTTTTTTTTGTTTTTTGCACTTGTCACTAATGCTACGTAAATTGTTAAGTTCAACAAAAGTTTTTAGTTCACAATGGCATAGTTCACCGTAGTTAGGCGCTGGCCATGTTTAAGGACTTAAACCAGTGGCCATTTAGCGCCTAATTAGCGAATGCTTAGCAAATACAGAAGCTCTGGGCGCTATGTTTTCTTTAATAATTTACGCCAAACGTAAAACACGTAGATTTTTTTTTAACTGAAACTGAAACTCACTTTGAAAAATGTTGGTATTGTTGTTGTTGTCGTTTATTTGTCTGGTTGCTGCTTAAAAATTGTTTGAATTGAATCAGTTGAATACTCAGCAGCGACTGAATTCAAAGCGGGCAATTGGCTTGAAGTTATACTCGTCGTAAAGGAAATTCAACGTCGTCACCTCACACACACACACACACACACACAGACATGAATTGCGGTTCGCGCATACGTGTGCAGCAGCAGGTGTGTGTGCGCGAGTGTGTGGGCTTACAACTGGCTGTTTCATCTATTAAATGCGCTTGTCTTGCTGCTGGACGAGAAACGTTCCGGGTAGTCCCAAAAGCATTTTAAGCATCGAAAAGCTCAGCTGTAATTGCAGTGTATTTTTAATGAAATCAATTAAAAGCCAATTGAGAATGTCTACATAAGTGCAAGGGCAGCAGTTTGTGTCAAGCCACTTACCAACTCGAAATTAAGAAAAACAAAAGCAAAGTGAAATCCCAGAAAAAGGACAGGCCTCAGCTGCAGTCAAGGCCAGCGAGTCGAGTCAAGTCGAGTCGAGTCGAGTCGGCTCGAGTGGAGCTTGATGCGACCCTAAAAGTGCCTGTCATTCAGTCCACACAGATCAACATATGTATATATGCATATGCATGAGTGCACATAACGCATACATTCAAACAAACTGCATTTGGGATAAAATACATTTTGGAACCAGCTACATGGCAAAACCAAAAAAAAAACTGCATCGAAAACAAAGAAAAAAGTTGTGCGACAGGTTGCTTGGTCTGTCTTTTAAAAAGATCCCGAACGGGAACCCCGAGCACCCCTTCCCTGGCCCATCTGCTTGCTTTCAGGATGGAATCTTGAGTTTCGCAACAGCTCAACAAAAACCAGAAATCAACAATGACGACCTTGAGAAGCAAATATTAACATGATATCCGTTACGTTTTCATTTTCACTGGTTATTGGCCCGTATGTTGATAAAGACAGAGCGTTTCTTAGATCACGATGACATAATTTACTTTTTTTCGGAGCAAAGAGTGAGAGGGTCTAACAGCCACACTAAGTGGTTCTGTAAACTTAGGAAGTTGGTTTCTATAGACTTCTCACCAGGCTGCAAATTGTTAACTTGAATAGGGTTTCTGTTTTTCAGTTTGTATACCCTGTATATTATTGAAAATCAGTAAATAGGGTACATAGTTCCTATGAGACGTGGTCTAATCCATAAGTCCCAGTCTGTCCATCTGTAAGAGTGCATCATGACAGAAGAGTAGAAAAAATGTAATATATATATATTCTCATATACCCTACGCAGAATGAGAATGTTGCCATTACCTCATCCTCACTTTTAAAGTATTTTCTTTAAAGCCAGAAACAGCAAATTTGAATTAAGTATATTTCCATTCGTTGACACAGTAGAGTCTTTGACTTGGACTGGAGGGGTATCCGCATCAGGGTATTTCCAAGTCGTGAAATCCTGAATAAAGCTCTTTTACCTGTTTTTCTTTTCATTCTGTAATCAAATGATGCGGAAAAGTTGTTGCTCAATCGAATTGCCAAATACTTAGATAAATTGCTGAATGTATCAATAAATTTTGTGCAGTGTATAATTCTGTTTTATCTGAGAAAATGTTGTCATAAAATTTAACCAGCTTTTTCTTCATACTTGCTTGCAAATACAGATAGTAAAAATATGCCGACTATTTGAACTCTCATTATCTCAAAGTTTCTCAAATTTTTCTTAAAGCAAGTCAAATGGGATTTCATAAATCAAAGTAGTGTGGAAATCGAGCCAGCTTAAATTAATTGTCGATCTAATAGTTTTAAGATAGATTAAACGTTTGACCTAAGGTTAGGCAGCAAATTTTTGATTATATTTCTGTAAGTTAATTAAACAAACACTTACGTTCTATATAAATATGTATTTGGTAATTGGTACTTTAAACAAGGCAAATTGTAGTTTAAAGATATATAGATATGAAGTTGGAAATAGAAATAACAGAGGTGTGCGCGTTTAGCAGCAAATATAAATTGAATCTTCCACTCAAGACTCTTAAGCCAATATGTGCCTATAAATGCTTTACTGCTTTCCTGGTATTCACTGACATTTACCCACTTACGCACACTTTAACGACTTTATAATTAGGTGCGGGCCCAGTCAACGCCGACTCAACTGCTTTCCACTTACAACTAAAAATTGTTGCTTGAATTACATCTAGTTACTATGTTTATTTAATATGGATTACTTTGGAAAACGAGTTTTCAATTGGCTAACTAAAGTTATTTACTAGAATTCCATATGCCGATCTAGTTACAGCTGATTCCGTAGGAATCGGAATACAGGAAATCTCTGTTGTCTAAATTGGAACATAAATAATTATTTTATTTGTTTTTTTTTTCTATCTACTATTTCGTAAATTTTAAAATAACAATTAAGCACGAGTCGTACAATTTATATCTCAAGTATAGTAGAGAATAATTTAAGCTTTTAAGCTTTATACAAAATATTATTAATAAGTTTATATGAACATTCTTATCTACATACACACATTCTCTTACCATATGAAAAAATGTTCTCAAATAACTTGCAATTATAATGCCAGATGTTGTTGAACTCTGTAGAGCATAAACGACATTCCACACTTCAAGGCTCTATGGTAATTTTAAAAGAAATTGATGAAAGTATTAAAAAAAAAACAAGTAAGATCGACTGCGTAATACTCGTTCACCTCCTATAACGAAAAACTTCGCTGAAGAAATTTATTGATTTCCAGCTAAACTCCCCTCACTGAGCCATTTAACTTGTAGGTCTTAGGAGTTCAAAAGTGCTCCACCTACTATACTACCTCATTTTCTGATTAAACTAATTTTGAGATACTAATTTCGATAGATATATTAGTAGTTACCGATGTGCCCCGATACCCCTGACATCTTTATGTGTGGTGTTATAAACGAACACTTATTTCACATAAGTAATTATTCGCTTTAAATGAAATAAAAGCGTTTATTTTGGAAAATAAAACATTCAACTTCCCGTTTTGCCAAAAATTCAAAATTGTATCAAACGATTGTATGTTCCCAGTTTCCTGACGGCTGGATGCCCAAAACCAATATACTCTTTTCACATCAAAAGCGAGTATAATGAAATTTGATTAATCTTGTTAATAAGAAAGTCTAAAATACAACATTGTGGTTGTTACATTTATTCAGATATGCTTTAAGAACCAAGTCCTTAAAGCGATATAAACATACGGGGTTTCCTTCATACATATATGATATAATGTTCCTTAAATAGTGTTGCCACCTCCAAGTAACTCTATTTTGTCTAAAGTACCAAGTTTTTCACACCGATTTCAATGTGATTTACAGTAAAAATATAGGTTTATAAAAATAGATTTGTAATTGAATAATGAAATCAACAATTTATAAGCTTATTAAATTCATTGACTGTTTAGTGCACACGCCCCTTGGATGAAACCAGTTAATTTGAAAACAACAAAGCAACAAAATTGAATGTAGTTGTAACTATCACAAAATAGTTGCTCGAAGCTTATTGAAGGCAGATAAATACGGAAAACCGAGCAGTATATTTGTTTTTGAAATAATTATATATTTAATTAAGTTGAAGTAATATTACAAATAGCTTTATAATTCTGATGAGCCTCAGTATTATTATAGGCGACGCCTATAGAAGCTAGTATTTCGGCAGATAGCTTTTAAATTTACTGAAAACTGTATAAAAAACAATATTCGATTTCTGATCATCGGTATTGCTTATTATAATCTGGATATATACATGATATATATATATATATATATATATATATATATATATATAATGCAAATGAAAAGGAAAGTCAATGAAAATATTTCATTAGAAGCAAAATCTGCGTATCGACTTCAAATTGGGATATATGGGAATACGCACGTCTATTGAGGCTTAGCTTTGAGGTTAGCTGATTTGACCTACTGGGAGCGTGGTAAATATATATTGATCGATTTTAATAGATTAGTAAAACAATAGTATTGGAAAATTATATTTATACATTGGGATCTCTCTGATCGATATATAGATCGATTTTAATAGATTAGTGAAACAATACTATTGGAAAATTATATTTATACATTGCTATCTCTCTGATTGACCGATATGGGCTTGTAGAAATCAGAAGGAATCTGAGAAACAGGACTATATAGGCATTTCTTTATCATTGATCATTGCAAGAACTGCCATGAAATCGGAGTCAAATGACTTTTAACACTTGCGATTAGACTTATTTCAATAGATTTAGCTAACAATCTTTCAGTTTGCGCAAAGCAATAATAAAACGTACGGCAAGCCGATCAAAAATAGCTTCGAAGCACCATAAAGAATTCAGCGTCAGTTGCATCACAAGAACTCTTACCAAAACAGAAAAAGTAATAGATAAAATATAATAGTTATAGCTTACCAAAAATAAAAACTAAATTGAATTGAACGAAGACAGCTTGGCACATGCACAAAAACAAAATTGAAGAAATTAAAAAATAATTATAAAAATTGAAGCAATTTAGCACTCGCAAAAATCCAACTGCGCGCGATAGATGCTCAGATTGATTTAAAATTCGGCATAAAAATTAGGGAATTAGACACCGGTTAGATAAGTGAAATGAATATTAAAGTGGGGCGCACAAAAGAAACACGTTTGTTCGCTTCGGTCCGTCGGACTGTCTATCAAACATATTCTTTTTTATAAACAGAAAATAGAAAGAAAAGGTTATGAAAAAATTTGCGAAGTTATTGGAGCAGGTATACTGTGGTATTTGCGAATCCAAAAATGTGATTCCATCAGCTATGTCACTCGGTTTGTCTGTCTGTATGAATGTGTAGCCTTTAATAATATTATTAAATATTCAATAATAGGAAATCGGTCAATCTACAATAGATAAACAATTTAACAAAAAATTTTAAAAAGAAACTTGAAATATTAATAAGTAAATATTTTAGTTTATGTTCTTTTTCGGATTATAAAATAATTGTTGCCAATTTCAGCAGGAAGAAATCTTGTTTTAATTATTTATTTTATGCTAGCCAAGCTCGTGTCACGAAAACCAACACGACACGTGCTCAACTCTCAATTATACTGTGAGCTTACGTATCCAACCGGACAAAAGCTGAAATATGGCTTGAAACCGCTTTTGAACCAGTTTTTCGTTTTGATTATTTCCTTATGAATAAAAAAAAACCATTCCATGCAGTTCTTAAAATTCACTCAATTAACTGGGACGACACTTTCAATTATAGTTATAGATAAACGCATTACTATTAAGAGGACAAGGTTGTTATATATAAATGTATATTTTTTTTAAATAAAGCAAAAAATCCTAACAAATTAAATTACAGAATTTTTTGTTGAATCAGTATTCATGAAATTCAAATAATATTTTAACAGCTTTTGGAGAAAAGTAGGGTCAAACTATGGAGTCCAGATACAAAGGGGAATTAAAATTGTGATCGTCTAGTAGCTGCGTCCGAACAACGTGTAGAACTTAGGCTTGTTTTTGCAGCTGGGATTGATGCATTTGTCGCTGTCGGTTATTTGTGCTGGCTGGTCGAAGGGTATGCACAAAGATTTGGCACCCATTGACGGTGCACCGGGCTCGGCCTCGTTCTCTTCGCCGCGTGCGCTGTCCGCTTTGATTTTATCCTCGCAGGGTGTTTCGCCGCAGAAGGTTGCGAGAAGCAAGTTCTTCTTTTCGAGCTGGTTGCAGAAGTCGGCCCATGACTTGACGATCTTAGTATGCAAGACAAGATCCAATTGTGCCTTCTTGAGCATGCTTTCGTGAATGGTTTCCAGCAGGGCAGGAATCTTCTTTTCCACGTCGGCCATTGCAATGGTTATTTTCTCACCGGTATCGCGACGCACGGCGACAATCTGCTTCGCCTGCATATCCTTGGGACCCAGCTCGATGCGTATTGGCACACCCTTGAGTTCCCAATGGTTGAACTTCCAACCAGGAGAGTAATTGTCACGGTAGTCGCCCTCACAGCGCACACCGGTGCCGCTCAGACGGCTCTCCAACTCTTTGCAGGCACCCAGCAGCTGTGCGCGTTCCTCGTCCTTGGTGCTAACCGTAATGCCACAAGGAACGACAATAGCCTGCACGCAGGCCACATGCGGTGGCAGTACCAGTCCCTGATTATCAGCATGCACCATAATCATGACGCCAATAGTGCGCGTGGTAATACCCCACGAGTTCTGGTGAACATACGTCTTCTGTTGCGTCTCTGGGTCTTCGAAGACGATCTCAAACATCTTGGAGAAGTTCTGCCCCAAATGATGACTGGTCGCACCTTGTATAGCACGGCCCGATGCCGAAATAAATGCCTCCACTGTGGTTGTGTAGTCGCCACCAGCAAACTTCTCCTTTTCGGTCTTGCGGCCCTTCACCACGGGTATGGCTAGCAGATTCGTGTAGACCTGCGCATACAGATCTAATATGTCTAGCACTTCCTTATCGGCCTCAGCCTTGGTGGCGAATGCCGTGTGGCCCTCCTGCCAGAGGAACTCACGAGTGCGCAGGAACGGCTGAGGATGCTTGAATTCCCAACGCTATGAAAACAAACGGAAAATAATGTGATTAGGATGAGGGTATTCAATTGTGTCATATTTCATATTTACCACAACATTGTTCCACTGATTGAGACGGATAGGCAAATCTCTATAGGATTGTATCCACTTGGCGTAAGCAGGATACATGACCGTTTCGGAGGTAGGACGCACAGCAATTGGTTCGGCCAAGTCTGAATCACCTGACTTAGTTACCCAGGCCACTTCCGGCGCAAAGTCCGCAATGTGGTCCTTCTCACGTTCCAACGCCGCCTTTGATACAAAGATAGGGAAGTAGCACTCCTTGACGCCCATGCGCGTGATTTCCGCATCGAACCAATTCTTGATGGACTTCCAAATCGCAAAGGACCAGTGACGCAGTATATAGCAGCCAGAAACATCATAGTATTCAATGAGTTCTCCCTTGGTTATCACCTGCGAGTACCAGTCCGGCAGGTTGTCTTCTTTGGTAGCTTCCAGACCCAATCTCGTTTGTTTCTTTACCCCACTAGAGGCATCCGGTTTTGCTACAGTAGGCGTTACTTTCTTGGCTGGGTTAGCCGACTTCTGCTGTGGCTCCTTGGGTGCCTTCTTGACAGCGCCGCTGCTTCCACCGCGACCAGCAACGGGAAAATCTGTTCCGGTGACCTCCTTGTATTTAGCCTTAAGTGCTAACAGCTTGCGCACCTCTTCGTCAACAATCTCTTTGGCAGCGCTGTTGCCCTTTGCAGCACGCACCTTTTCACCCTGCGCATTAATCTCCAGCGTAAGCTGATCCTTTTCTGTCGTAGCCATCTCTACTTTAACCTCGACCTTAGCGTCAGGTGTCCAATCCTTGCCACTTAGCTTTTTGTACTCCGCTTTGAGAGAAAGCAGCTTTTGTACCTCTGGATCGATAGTTCCCTTGGCTGCCTTTGCCGACTTTAGCTGACGTATTTTATCGCCCTGACCCTTAATATTGGCCAAGACACTCCCAATATCCTCACCACTGCTGGAATCGTCCGAAGTCAGATCAATCGTAGCAATTGGAGCAGCTGCAGCAGCAATTGGCGCTACAGTGCCTGGTTTCCACTCCTGACCAGTGAGACTCTTGTAGTCGGTTTTTAGGGCCAATAGCAGTTTCACTTCGGCATCGACCAGCGATTTTTCCGATTTAGAAGTCTTTAGCTGTCTGATCTTATCACCTTGCTGCGTGATCTTATCCAGCAATGTAGCTACCGTACTGGCAGCTGCAGGTTCCGGCGACTTTTCCTGTTTAACTTTGATTGCAGCAGGCGCTGTGGTACCAGGTTTCCAATCGCAGCCGCTGAGCTGCTTGTAGTCCGCCTTTAAGCTGAGCAGCGTCTTTACGGCGGTGTCGATGCTAGCTTTGTCCGCCTTGGCTGCCTTTAGATCACGCACTTTGTCACCCTGGGCAGATATTTGAGTCAGCACGACGGAAACGTCTGTGGAAGCGGGAGCTGCTGTTGCTGGCGCGGCTGCTGGTACTGCTGCAATCACGGTTCCAGGCTTCCAGTCCTGTCCGGTTACCGTTTTATATTGAGCCTTTAGCTCCAGCAGTTTCTTGACAGCCGCTTCAATCTCTGGCTTAGCAGCCTTTTTGCTCTTCAGGTCGCGCACTAAATCGCCCTGCTTTACAATGCTCGCATTTACGGTCGCTGCGTCGTTGTTTGCAGCTGCAGCAGGTGGAGCAGCACTTGTCGCTGCAATAACAGCTGGCGCCTGTCCTGGTTTCCAGTCCTTTCCACTGGCTGCCTTAAAGTCGGCCTTTAGACTGAGCAGCTGTTTGACTGCAACGTCGATTTGTTCTTTTGGTGCCTTTTTGGCCTTTAGCTCACGAACTAGATCGCCCTGCTGAACAATCAGTTTATCCACTTCGGCAACTTTATTCGATGCAACGTTGGCAGTTGTATTATTGGTAGCCTGCAAACGAAACAATCAGTCAAAATAATGCAAATAAAACACACGAAGGCTTTTTGAATACGTGTCAGCCATGCAACATTTAAATTTCCAAACACATACTTATTTTGCTTTCTTCTTCTTTCTGTACGCACAGCAAAAGGTAATCAGCACAAAATACAAACCGATCGCAAGCGCTGTCTGCACACAACTGGTTTTGCCCTTGCCACTCAACATTAGAGATGAGCAACATAAGCGAACCAGTGACTACGGTGATAGTGACTGACAAAAGTCCATGACAAACTAACTTAGAATTACATGCGGATTGCGCAAAATTTAAATGGTTTGGAGTAACTGCATTACACAAATCAAATGAATAAAGTAGTTGTTATTCTCTTTCATTCTAATCACTACTGCAACACATAGAGGTGGATCTTAGGCAGCAAGAGAGTTGAGTGCGATCGAGGGAGATGTCTGTGTTTTCTCTCGTTTTCGCCACAGCAAAATGTTGACTTTTAGTTTTTTAAACATTTTTGGCCCACCTACAATATCTATTTTATGAACTCAATTTCTTGTTTACTCTTGCGCTATTCTCTTTCCGCATTAATATTTGTGCAGGATATATACTAGTCGAGCACTTTTAACAAGAGTATTGTACTTACATTTGCTTTAGCTGCTGGCGTTGGAGCTGCAGTGATCTTCAGACCAGAGGAGGGCATATCCTTTGTGTGGCCATCGGGAATGGAGAATAGTATGATGGGTGAGGCGACATTTGTGTACGGACTGGGCGGGGCATAGGCGTTGTCCACCTTGAAGAAACCGCGACGTTGTAGCTGAATGATGTCGCCCTTTTTGCACTTTTTGAGCTCGGGATCGCCGAGCATCTGGACCTCGTCGCGCGTCTTGTGTCCAATGTACTGCTTGAAGTCCTCGTCCTTGCCCAGGACCGCTTTGCTGATAATATTGTCAAAGTACACGCAAAACGTGGGTGGATAGGCAGTGGCATCGTCCTCTACTGCGAGCCAGGTAAGCTTTAGCGTTTTCTTAAAGTCCTTGTTTTCCAAATTGAGCGCGGCATCCACAGTGGTGATTGAGCCACTGGCATCCCTGTGCACCTTCTTGATGAGCAAATTGCCCCAGTTAATGAAAGTAGCGTTCTCTCCCTCTTTGAGCGCCTCTGCGTCTACATTGTCAATATATATCCGCGGTCCCATTGTAACGGTCTTTGTGCCCAGCTTTTCATCCTTGGGATGCACAGGCACCTGAATCTTCTCCGGCTTGGCACCTGCCACATTCACAATGATGCGCTTGTCGTGCTCCAGAGCTGTGTATCGAGGTGCAATCGGATCAATGACCTTCTTGTTAAAGGCCCATATCTTGTCCCAGTTCATAAAGACTACAGATTTGCTGCTGCCTTGGGCAATGATAAATTCCCTGAGTCCCTCTACTGTCATGCCACGTCTGATAATGCCGCGCACCGTAGGAAAACGTGGATCATCCCAGCCATCGACGAGACCTGAATCCACGAACCAAGTGAGCTTACGTTTCGAAAGCACCGTGTTCGTCATATTGAGTCTACTGTATTCCCAGATATATGGCTTGCGCAGCTTAAGAGCATCAATAAACCAATAGAACTGATCATCACGATCATGGTACTCCATGGTGCGCAGCGTGTGTGTCACATCCTCAATGGCATCCACAATGGGGCAGGCAAAGTCGTAAGTAGGATATACCCTGGTGATTAGGAACAGACATTTAACAGAAATTTGTATTTTTTTTAATATCGTATACGGCTTCTATCAACTCACTTGTATTTGGTGCCTGTGCGCGGATGTGGCTCGTTCTTGCAACGATATATTGTCGGATCACGCATGCAGCCATTGGGCGAGGACATATCAATCTTGGCGCGTACGCAGCACTTTTGGCCAGCTTCGGAACCCTTCAGCATCTGCTCCCACATGGACAGATTCTTGTCGACAGCTAAAGAAGTAGTTTTGATTAAGAAACCAAACGAGTTACCTATTAAATATACTTACAGTTCGAGCGATTCGGAGATTCGACGCGCTGTTCACGTTCCAGTTTCATTTGCTCGGGCGGTGTATCGTCCACATAGGCCTTGCCCTCCTTCAACATTTGAACACAGTAATCGAGCATGAGGTCAAAGTAGTTGGAGGTATGCGTGAAGACATCCGGCTTGATCTGTAACAGCTCCAGATCTCCGAGTATGACATTTTCGAATTCTAC
The DNA here is from genome assembly GCA_035045545.1 of Drosophila gaucha. NCBI lineage: Eukaryota > Metazoa > Arthropoda > Insecta > Diptera > Drosophilidae > Drosophila > Drosophila gaucha. The sequence goes on from JAWNOY010000129.1 coordinate 1,038,632, forward strand.
AGTCTCTTTGGCAGGATTAGTGTCGTCGAAGCGCATGATGAGTTTGCCCTGGAAAGCCAGTGCGTAGTACTGGTTGAGCAGCGCCGCCTTGGCGTGTCCAATGTGCAAATACCCAGATGCCTCTGGAGGAAAACGCACCACAACCTTGCCCATCTCAGCACCGGGAAGCTCTACAAATTTGCCCTCCTGCTTGCGCTCGCCGCTTTTCGCCACAGGTTCATTGATGCTACGCTTGACTCGCGCCTCCTCTGGCAGGGATTTAAGCACCTTCTGGATGAGCGGCTGTGCATTGATTAGATCATACCAGCGCTGCACGTGCTGTGGAATACCCTTAGCGGAAAGGAATTCGTAACGAGAGTGCATTTCATTGAACAGGGCAAAATCGGCTATGGTCAGCTTATTCGCGACCAGATACGTGACAGGCGCAATGGACTTGTCCAGGAAAGACATGGCCCAGGAGATGTCATCCTCACAGGTCAACGAAAATGATAGCCAGTGATCGATTTGTGTGCGCTCAATTGCCGTCTCGCCATACAGCTTATGCTCAGGTGCAGCTCGTGCCAGCGCTCGCAGCACGTCGTTGTTCGAGTGACAAACCAGGAGACGGTTGTCCGGGAACTGCAGCGAAGTTTCCTTGCTCCAAACAATTTCCACAGGCACCGATGCGTTGATCAAGTGCGCTGTTGCCAAACCGCCTTTGTGTATGGAATAGAGAGTTATTAAACTTATAGAAAACTGATGCAATAATCGAATACATGTATGTATTTGGTTCATAAATAGATATAAATGCAGGCCGCAGCACATTTAATCATAACCTCACAATATTGCAAGCACTTTTGTGTACTAAATTAATTGCCAACTAACGCTACTTACTTATGGGTGGATTGTTAACGTTTGCCTTTAATTTAATAGACATTTTGTCTATATATTTAAATTCCTTTGCAAACTGATCTCAAATTATGAAATTGGTCGATTTATATACAAGCGACGGCCAGCTGCCACCACTTCGCTTTTATTTTGATGAAAGAGGAACAAAGTGATCGAACTAGATTTGAATGTGCAGAAAAATGAGTCACTAAATAGTTCCAGTGCTATTCCCTTTATTTTTACCCTATAATAAACAGCTTTATTTAACAATAGGTTATTTAAGTTTTGTAGTTCATTTAAATAAATTGCTACAATTATAACCAATTCAAATAAAGAAATATAAAACATCTTTTTAATGTGTAGCAGTTTATTCCTAATCGATTTTTTCTGACTTCCAATCGATAACATGCTGCTTTGGTCTACAGCTGTTTGTGTGCTCTCACAGTTACTGTCAAAATCTGTATGAAGAAGCAATTTTTCTTTATGTACTGAGTGAAAAATTGAAGTTTTATTAATATTTGTGGTATTTGGTCCACATTTATACTGAAAGCACGTAGCTGCAACAGTTGAAATGGTATGTAAAATAAAATGTAAACAAACTGCACTGTAATTAATGTAAGAAGTATGATTTTAAATCATTCGTTCTGCTGCGCTGGCCAGCGCAACACACCTGAGTCACCTTTTCAAGTCGAAAACTGCATATGGCCGCCTGCAATGAGGTGTCCCTGTTTCTTTTCGGTGCTGCTAATTTTTTGTGTCTTTTTTGTTTTAGATGCTTTTCATGCTGTTGTTCAGTCGTCAAGGAAAGTTGCGGTTGCAAAAATGGTATATGGCCTATCCTGACAAGACCAAAAAGAAGATAACACGTGAGCTGGTCACAACGATATTAGCCCGCAAGCCCAAGATGTGTTCCTTTCTCGAGTGGAAAGATTGCAAAATCGTCTACAAACGGTATTAATAAAATAAATTATATAAATATAAGTACGATAACCAACTGATGGTGTTTATTACAGCTATGCTAGCTTATACTTCTGCTGTGCCATTGAGCAGAATGACAACGAGCTGCTTACATTGGAGATAATCCATCGCTATGTCGAGCTGCTGGATAAGTATTTTGGCAGTGTAAGCTCTATCTGATGTTGATTTCCTTAGCAGTTATGGCAATAAATATCTATAATTTTGCAGGTCTGCGAATTGGATATCATATTCAATTTTGAGAAAGCGTATTTCATATTGGACGAATTGTTGATTGGCGGCGAAATACAGGAGACATCGAAGAAGAATGTCCTGAAAGCGATCGCCTCGCAGGATCTGCTACAAGAGGTCAGTACACCCGAGATATATGAACTCTAATGCATAGCATTGTGTGTATATAAGTATCTATTTATAAATATGCCGGAGATATTTTAAATGTTCTATCGATTTGCTGGTTTTAAAAATTTGATTTATCTCGTTAGTGTTTTGTTTTCATACAATAATTAAAATGTCATTTCATGCATATCACTCGGTACATATACGTTTCAAATTCTACTACTTAATTATTATTTTGACTCTATACTTTTCTCTAATTTGTGCAAACGAAACTAATCTTATTGAATTTATTGACATTGAACACCAAAACAAACAGCAAGAAGAGTTCTTTTACTCACTGCAATAGCCATTTATTTACGCAATTTTTATATATATATATTCAGTGAAACTGTTCTTAAGCTTAAGTTTAAATAATTTGTAAACAGATACACATATATTATTGACATATTATTTGCCTTTACTTGTCATTGCATGCCTTATGCGCCTCTCAACTTTTATGTTCCGAAAAAAAAAACTTGCCACGAAGACAAACAAAAAACAAAAGAAATCAAATACAAGAAAAGTCTTCGCAACTAATTGTGAGAATGAATTGAATGCGTTTTATCACAGTATTGAGAGCTTGCCATAAATGTAAACATTCAATGTAGTTCCGTCCATTTAGAGTTTATAGTATATATTGCCATTGAAATGTAGTCAAATTTGTGGTAGTACAATTTGTGTATTGTTTCCTAAACTAAACATTATAGAGAAGGTATCAAGTTATTTGTTTTGCATGATCTTTGTAGTTTTGTGATTACATTACCCGAATCCTCGTTAATCGTAGCAATGAACTTATCAACTAACTAACTGTAAACACTTACATACATACTTAAAAGCAACTTATTTAACTGCATATCTAAATGTGTAACCATAATACCCTCTCTCTTGTATTATTATAATTAACGCTTACCCTACCCGCCACTGCATATATCGATGTTAATACAACCATCAACAGGACTTCAATGAGTATTTAAACTAATCAGAGTTGACAAAAACAAAAAACACTGTGTAAAAAGAAAATATATATACATATATAAAACAAAAGTTAACTTTACCAAAAATCTAATAATTACTAGTTTGTAGGTCTACTGAGCCTGAGAGGAACATGGTTTAGTCAGGATTCTATCTTGTTTTTTTTTTTTTAAAGAGTAGTGTAAAAGTCTTTTGATAAAGAAAGTCAAGGCTGTAAATATTGCAAAGCTTTTCCCACTTTTTGGCCGGCTGCACTTACACACAGGATTTTGTTCGCTGCAATGCGTAGCTTGTCAACTGTCCCGCCTTGCTCGCCACGCCCCGTGCGCTTTAAACACATACGCCTACATACATACATACATACTGTGTACATGTTCAAATAAATGTTCACACACACACACACACACTGTTACAACTGAGCTGTGCCGTTTTCTTCTTTTAACCACATTTGGCGAAACACAAAGCAAAACTAAATTAAAATAACACACACACTTACAGACACTACTCTTTTATCTATGTATCTACTGTTCTTGTTCTTATTGTTCTTATTCTCTGTACTCCAGGACGAAGCTGTTGAGGGCACTTTAAGAGACATTGGACTACTCTAAAAGAAAGCCAAAACGTAGATTGTAGTTGATATTACACTTACGCAAACATGCACGCACGCCTCTATAGAACACACACACACACACACAAATACACACGTACACGCATACATACAGAAGTATTTAGCTGGAGCAAAATTAGTGCACAACACATACACTTACACACTTACACAACGTATGTTAACAGAAAGAAAATATCTTGTGTGTGTGCTTGTTCAAGCATTATAGTTAAACTCTATAGAACATAATTTTGATTTGTTAACATAAAAAACAAAGTGCAATTAGTATTTTCACATAGCGAGGCTAAAACAAGAAAACTATCCAAACACGTCTCATAGCGCATCCAGCAGTCGGTGCGTCGGTACGTAGAACACAAGCATATGGCGCGGTCGTCCTCTCATCCTTAGACTTGAATAAAGTTCATGCAAAACGCTAATACCCAACATTTACTTAACTTCTCATAAGCGTTTAATAGTTTAATTGAATATTATCATTCCGAGACCATCAATAAGAAAGCAATATCGTTTTTTTTCTACTCCTAAATGGGCAGTAACAGTTGAAACTAGGGAAAATAAATGCAATATATAGAAAAAAGTAAGCTTTAAATTTGAAAACAATTATATATAAAAAATCATGCAGAAACTGAAATGAAAAATTAAATGTAAAACCTTAAGTAGTAAATAATAATATAAACAATATATATATATTAAAAACAATAGTTTATATACAAAAATATATTTAACTGTCTATATATATACATGTGTGTTGTACATTTTAGCCAAATTCCTGTGTTTTGTATTTCAATAATAAAAACATCCGAGATATTTTACAAAAAAAAAAAACACCAAAATTGTATGTATGTATTTGTATGTAAAAAATTATGTACTTAATATGCTTAGAGGTAAGGTTGAACGGTGATCGTTTTTAATTGTATGTGAACTCTTAAGTTGATTACATTTATTATAATTATTCTTATTATTCCTCATGATTGATGTTTTTGGTAATATTGATTGTTTGATGCTGCGTTTAATCCTTTCTCCTCCACTCTTTGTCTACGCTATCTCGCTTTGCTCTATAAAAAAAATCTCCTTAAACTCTATCGACCAATTTAAACTTGTCTCTAAATTGATGTCCCATAGCTTAGTTGTACTGTTAGTTTATTTTATTCTTTTTTTGGAAACCGAAACCTTTAAATATTGTTGTAGCATAATTAATCAATATAATTTAATTTTTATATTGGACCTTCAACGAAGTACATTTCCTAGTATACATAATGAAGAACGCATTTCCATTTTACAGGATGAAACACCGCAAAGTTTCTTTGACGATCATGGCCTTGGCTAAATTGCAACAAATGCGAACCATTTAACCATTTAAGTCGCCTTAATGTATGCGTGTTAAATTTGTATTCAACATAACGGAAAAAGTATATATCGTCTATTGTCATATTATTAAATGATTATACAATTGTAGCAGCTACAACAATTTTTATACACAAATCGCTGTTATATACATATATTTATTCAAATGTACTCGTAGCTTATTCAATACCCAAACGCTTGGCAAATTCAATTTGTCCCACATTAAAACAAAAAACAAAAAAATAACGGATAACATAAGAAAAACTAACTCAAGTGGTTCCGTCTATAAGCGCCAAGGCGCAGGAAAATCGATCGAGAATCAATACGTTCATATATATAGATGGAATATTTACTAACAAAATAGGCGTACTAAAAACCTGAGTGCTCAAATATAAATAAAAATATATGCATAAATATGTCGTTATATATAATAACTTGTACATTTCATAGTTATGCACAAAATAAATTAACTTCACGCATCATCTGTAACTGCTGACACACATTTGTTATACATTAATAAATGCTAATAAAAAAAACCATATAGAAAACGATTTTTATTTAAATTTTGAAAATTTGTGGTCACACTGCACAATATCGTTTATATAGTTTAGTTCAAGTGATTTGTGTCTTGGCTAGAAACTGTTGCTGTCTACGCTTAAATCTTCGACAAACTTCATATTTGACGAAGCAGCTGCCGTTAATCTTACGTTTAACTCAAATCTGTATCGCTAAATAAGCTTTCATATACAAACTATCTAGATTTTGAAGCTATTTTGATTCTGCTAGCTGAAATATGTTCATATTTGACAATATAAATGCAATAAGAATATATATCTTAAGATCAAAATAATGGATTTGATTATGTTTTTCGTGCTTGGTCATTTGATGCAAGTAAAGCAATTTAAATACCATTAACAATATGTTCATCATCATTTATTTGATTCCAATTGGCCTTATTTCTAAAGAGACCAACTCGAATATTTTTCCATATCGATGTATGCAATCGATAAGCGATTCCAATTTTCATCAACGTTTGCCAAAAAAAATGATAAAAAAAAATACGAAAACATCACGAGAAATAAAAGAGCGAGCGCCTGTCTGACTGAGAGGGAGTACCAAATGAAGACAAAGAGCCAGTAAGCGAGAGAGAGCGAGCGCAAATATGAGGGAATTGGGCAACGCGCTCCCGCTATTTTCCCACTGTTGTTGGTGGGACTTTCCGCTGCGGCCGCCAAAAATTTCAACACGCCGAATTTGCGGGCAGCAGCCGAGTGGCGGAGCTGGCGAGCGTTGAACATTTTTCGGCCCCAGTCAGAGCGCACCATCGTCTTCAGCGAAGCACAAGCACACACAACCCACTAGGTGTGTGCTCTTTGTACGTTACGGGGGCACTGCCACACACAGAGAAGAATTTTCATTTTCACATACCACACACCAAAGTGGGAAAAAATGTACAAGAAAAGAAGAAAAACTTGAAAACTTGCACATTTAAATTGTGAAAATTTTCCATTCAACAAAAAGCCAAACAATCGCAGTGCAAACGAAAAACAAAATAAAAAATGCGAAACGTAAACGTAACCGAAAATGAAAATCAAGTGCGAAAAATTCCGAAAGCCTGTTAAAGGGCGCAAGTAAAATGAAGAATAATTTGTTAACCGCGGTCGCAGCAGCAGCAGCAGCAGCAGCAGCAACAGCAACAGCAGTGAAAATTCTTTAGTCCCGCAGCGGAGATGTTTAAACGTAAATGATAATGGAAAATTATTGTGCAAATTTGCACTGGCAGCAGCTTCAATTTTGCGAATTGCCATCGTCAACGTTGTCCAGCAAAAATATATGGTACATAAAATTTGTATCTGCGCGAGTGTCTGCCTGTGTGCGTATCCGTGCGTGTGTGTGCTTGTTCGTTTGTGTGAAAATTACGTTGTCATATGTGCAAAGTGCGTCAGCGTACGTTGAACATTTTATGCAGCTAATGCAATTGAAACTTTCCAAAATGCAATTATGAAAAGTTTGCTTTGTCTGAAGCTTCGACAATTCTGAAATATGTACAATAAAAGCCATGCATTCAAGGACTTTGCTGTTTAGTGTGTGGATGTGTGGGTGTAAATTCATGTGTGTGTGAGAGTGTGTGTTGGTGTTGGTGTTCGTGTGTCTGTTTGTGTGGGTGTGTGGCAAGGAATGAACGATGTTGGCAGCCGCAGAACAGGAGCAGCCGTGGCAGAAAGAAAAAAATTCTCTATCTATTGCGATTTGTTCATGCGGCTCGAAAAGAGCGAAGCGCGCAACGTTCGGGAGAGAGAGTCAAAGAAAGGGAGAGTGAGAGTGGGAGTGGGAGGCGGCTGGCAATGGGCGCAATGGGTGCAAAGTGTTACGGTTGCTGCTTGGTCTACACATATGCATGCATACATATGTATACATGCGTTGCCACACACACATATCTGAATGTGTGTTGGTATGTGTGAGCAGCTAACTTTTAGACTCAGCGTCAATAATTTTATTTAATTTCAATAACATTTAGTACCAAAAAAAAGTACTCGCATACAAAGTTAATGCCGCATTAACCCCACTATTGCCAGCAACAGCAGAAGTATTTGTTGCAAAGTTTTCATTGTTTGTCCCACTGTTCTTTGTTCCCTTTTGTGGCGCTTTTCGTAGTGATTTATCCTTAAACTTGGCCACTTTTTGCACACAGTTTCGCTTCGGCTTTACTGTGGTGAATTGTCGACTGCGCATGCCACCTGGTGACCAGGACATGAACATTAACCTCCCACGTCGACGGCGGCGACAGGCCTTTGTGTCATACTTGGCTCATATAGTTAGTTATACTGATGTTCATCCATACATATGTACGTGTATGGATGTACAGTATATGCATATGTACATGTGTCCAATAGATTTGTATATTTATAAAGACTGTGGCTCCGGCTGGTCCTTTTCATATTGTCATAAAGCTGAAAATTTCAAGTGTGGCGTCTATTATTAGAATTTGTATGAGTTTAATGGTCAAGCTTTGGCGATTGTCCTTGACTGAATGGAGCTTTGTGTGTGCTGTGCGTGGGTGTAGTTGAAGCGCCCATACATATACACATGCACACACACACATATAAACATATTCAGACATACGTTTCTGTATATTCTAAGAAATGCGAACTATGCGGTCATCATCATCATTATTGCTGATTTTGATTCTGATCAGCGGCTGTTCTGTATGTTACGCACTCCACGGTGCATACTTTTTGGGGCATTTGCTAGTCAATGCACTTGAAAAGCAAATGCATTTTCATTCAGTACTTAAATCTAAAACTTTCAATGCAATCTCGAATGGGAGTTCAACTTTCTCGCTCTCTCTTAGTCTGTGTCGTTTTTGCCACTCGCTTGCACTCGCAATCGTTCGCGCTGGCTCTCTCTTGACACGCTGTTGATATCATATTTTTGCCAGTTTTATTATTATATGATGCCAACTACTTTCGATGTGTGCGAGGAGTGTGAAGGGAAATGTACGCTCAAATAACGGGTATTGCTGCTCATTACAAACTCACCACGCACTAGACGCGCTCTCGCGCACGCTCGTTCTCGCGCGCTCTCTCTCTCTCTCTCTCTCTCTCACTGTTCCTGTGGTGGACAGCCGAAAACTCCCGCTCATGCATATTATGTTATCTCGAAACTTTTATTGCCTGTCGTTTTGGGGGTGCGGCGCCCACGTAGTGAAAAGGAGGCAGCACCAAGGAGGAAAAAACATGCTCCAACTGCGGGCCTTCGCAATCTAAAGAACATTCCAACATTTTCGCTGCTGTTGCAAACGTTGATTGTAACGGCGCAAGAAAATTACTAACGCGACATACGAGTCAAATAAATTTCAAATAAAAATGATGAACTCTCGTGCAAGTGAATTAAAATGTAATATGTTTTTTGTTTTGTTTGTAGAGCAGCGCTTGAAGCAACAGTAACAGTTAATTGTAAATAAGTAACAAAAAGTATAACAACAAACACTCCACCAAACTCGAACAAAAAAGAAAAACAAAAGAACAAAGATCTACATTTAAAAGCCAATAGCTATTATTTAATGTAAATGACAACGTAGCCTTCAAACTGAAACTAAACCTAAACTAAACTAAACTTAATTAAATAAAAACAATACAAAATAAACAATACAAAGGAAATTGAAATTAATTTAAATTTTTGCTGCTCAATATTAAGAAAGTGCGAGCGCAGAGGCGCTAAATTCCGGCAACCAAATGTCTGGATAAAAGCAACAACCAGTTGATCAATGGATGACAATGCAGCCGTCGTCGTCATTTTTGTCGTCGTCGTCGTTGTCCATTTGTCATCGCTTTTGTCAGCCTCAGCAGCAGCAGCAGCAGCAGCAGCAGGCGGAGCCAGAGCCGGAGCCGCTGCCACACGAACAACATCAACAGCAACAGCAACTGCAACAAGAACCTCAACAGCAACCAAAACACCAAAGGGCCGCAGCAGCAACAGCAGCTACAGCAACAGCAACAGCAAACGCAGCAGCATCAGCAGTCCAGCAGCAGCAGCAGTTGGCGACACAGAGAGTAAAGTTCTCAAATTCAAATCACGCCTATTTTTGTACGCCCAGATTGCTAGAGGCGCCACCATTGAAGCTGCCGCTGCTCACATTAAGCCCAAGCACTCTGCCACTGCCTCAGCTGGCTGCGGCTTAGTACGCACCAGTTACTACAGTTAATTGGCTAGCCAAACTATTCTAAAGGCACGCAGATGCTGATGCAGCCTGCAGTGCCCATTTAAGAAACAAACAAACAAACAACAAAACAGCAACGGCAACACCAAATTAACAAAGCACAAACGCTGCAACGACAACAACAATAGTAATAATAACAATAGGTAGCACAAACCACTAAGTCTCGTGCCATTCACAAACAAACCACAACAAACATTTACAGCAACAACAGCAACAGCAACAGCAACAATAATAATACAAAATAAACAACGCCAACAACTTTAAACGGTCCCACGCGATTTTTCAAAAGGCGCCAGCAAATCGCCCGAAAACTGTAAATTTAGCAGTAGCTGACAAAAACAAAATGGCGGATGGGCATTCATTTGTGAAGAAGACATTTCATAAGCCAACTTACTGTCACCACTGCTCGGATTTACTGTGGGGCCTCATACAACAGGGCTACATATGCGAAGGTGAGTACGAACACTAAAGCTCTAACAAGAGTCTAAGTTAAGATTGTAAAAGATCGCAGAATTATGGACTGCCAGTGAAAATTTTACAACTTTTTAACCAAAAAATCTAATTTATAAAATTTAAATAAAATAATACTTTGTATTATTGGCATACTTTTCTTAAAAATATTTTAAAATAAGTAAGAATGCTCTACAAGATCCTCTGTTTTTTTTTTGGAGCTTATATCTTTTCACACAAAAGCATGCATACCTGTTTTTAAGGGCATAAAAGTATAAAATTAAAATAATTAAAAAAATATATATATAAAAAATAAAAAAAGTTTCTGAATAGAACATATTCTGTCCTCAGCTGGATCCGAACCTCGGTCCATAAGCTTACAAGCCATCGACTCTACCTTTCCTATGTGTGTGTACACACGTATAGAACTAATCTTACTCGATGATTACAAAATTTTGACCAATCAAATTGGTCATTTAGAAAAGTATACTTTATTCCGATTTCAACATTTCTTAAGTTTGATATGTATAATTCAGTTAATTTATTAGCGTATATGAAGGTATTTTATATATTGGCGTTATCTGTAAATATCTTTAAATTATTATATATTTTATAATAGTTTAAATAAAGAAAATGCCATTAAAAGGCATTTTTAAAATTCTCAATTAAGCGAGTTAACTTTATGTGAACAATAAAACCCATTTTTATTAAATTTGCTTTAAATATTGCTTTTAACTTAACTGAAGACTAAGGAATTTGCTAAGCGTGAGCCAAAACTTAAACTAAAACAGTTCGTCAACAAAAATCCAATTTATATCTTTTTTCAAAAATTATTTGGTTTTATGTATAAAATAACCAGATTTCTTGCATATATATAAGTATCAATGATATTTTTAAATTTAGAATGAAAATGAAAATAGACATTTAAAATTCAGCTTATTATTCAGAACTATTCAAACTTGAAACTTATAAAAATCGCTCTATATACAATGGAGTTCTCACATGCCATCATTTTTAACAGATATGCAATATGAATAGCATTTATTATGAGCCGAGTTGAGATCAGAGAGAGGAATTATCATTAGTTGTATATTTTTGTGAATTATTCAAATTTTGTGAAATTGTTTTCTTTTGATGGTTTTTACAAAACACTTTACTGGGCTTTTAGTCAGCTGCGCGCTGCCAAGTTCAATTTAATGGGCACTAAACGGCTAAAATGGACAAATCGAAAGCGCAAATCAGTGAAAAGTGGCCCCAAAACTGTATAAAAATACATTTGTCTAGTTTCGTAAATATATTTTTAAATTGGCAGCATGTTGTGGACCGAGTGTAAACCATTCGCAATCGGAATCGTGTGATTTTTACAAGCTGCATCCGCACGTTCTCCACATGACCGAGATGCACGCTAATGATCATCGTCATCATCATCATCATCATGATCATAATCGAAGCTGATGCTATTTGTGGCGAAAAGTGTGCGCATTTGAACTTTCCCAAAAACGTAAAACTGTTCAGCCAGCAGCTGGCAGCAGCATCATGACGTGAGCCCGGCCAACGACGTCACAGACAGCAACGACCGTGGGGCCATTGGCAATTGCTGTTGGGGCCGCGGCTGCTGCTGCGGCTGGCCACGAGAATCTATCAAACTGGGGCCAGGCCGGACAGGCCAATCGCCATATCGCTGCTGCCTCTCCCAATTGGAAGCGCGTTAGGCGCCGCGCGCGTTAATTTGTTTATTTGAGCTGTTGTAGCTATTATTATAATTATTGCATAGAGCGTTTTTTTTTTCTTTTCTCTTTCCTTCTTGTTTTTCATTTCCACGCGGTCTTCCAAAAGATTTTCCAATCATCTTACCATCTTGCCAGTTGCAAATCTATTTGCTCATATATTATATAAATATTGAATCGCAACCAGTTCGAGATTTTAATATGCCAACTCACATACACACACACGTGCACACACACAGAAACCGGCCCACACATATTTGTACCTTTGCGTTTGCAAGTGTCAGCTAAAAATAACCGCTCACTGACATATTTGAAATGCAATTATATACGTGACAATTTCAGCATGTCAATTGCATGCAACAAAAATATGTCAAGTGAAGAGTGTTCAACCCTCAAATACCCTGTATGCAGCTCTTAAATAAATTTCAAACTATTATAAATAATATATTATTCTATTCGAGATTGTAAATACAATTGAGTTTTTATTATGAATCGAAAATTGTTTCGGGACAATTTCGGGTACCGAAAAAAACCGATCCCGACGCCCTTCTCTAGCTGAGTCTGAACCAACCCATATATGTTCTCATAGACATAGACATATATGTTCTCATAGACTCATAAACATCTCGTACCCAATATTTTCATAAGTGAACAAATTTGGCTGTGGAAAATGTCGTTAAAATGAAGACGTTTTGAACCAGTTTGAGTGTTTATATGTATATATATACAGTAAAAATCATTGTCTTAGTCAAATTTGGTTAGTTAATTAGATCTCGTATAACTAAACCCAACGATATACGCTTTAAAAGTAATGCACCACATTGAATTTATATATTTACATATACATATATATATTCATACATGTATATGTGAATACTATCCATTCGCTCTAAATGTATTTTTAGCTTCAAATTTGTGTGGCATAACCCCAGGCGTTGCTCTCATTAAAATGCTGAGTGCATGCAAAGGCGTTGGACGTTGCACTAATTGAGTTGCAGCCTTTAATTGTGAGTGGGTCGAATTTGCAGAAGAGAATAAATGAAAGATCGGATTGGCTTAGAATTAAGATTGCAATTGCAGCAGGCAGAGGGGCAGGCGGGCGAGTGGGAGGGCGTGGGATACTCAAAGCTCATGATGATTCAAAAACAGTCACAGAAAGAGATAGACATAAAGAGTTAGATAGAGACAGATAGAAAGTGGTAGAGCGACAGGCAAGTCTCCCACACAGTTGCCAAGCAGCAGCGGTTGCGCTCTCTCACTCGCCTGAAAGTAGGTCGAGATGCACTCACAGTTATATACATACAACCATGCACACACCCACACACAAACACCCACACACACAGGATGCGCACAGCTGCAGGCAACGTTTCAATTGGTTTTCAAGGGTTGCGGGGGCGGCACCAACTGGCAATTGCAGCAACAGACGCAACAGCAGGTGAGCATAAGGACCAAATTGAATGTGAAAAAGTGTGTGGGCTCGTTACAAGCCGGCTGAACTACTCTTCTCGCCCGTGCCCTTGCGTGTGTGTGTGGGCCTGTTAACACACCTACACACACACACACACACACAGACACACACAGACACACGCATACACTGACAGCTGTTACCCCTGCTTCCGTTTTAGCCGATAGCAATGAAGGGCTAAAAGTGCGTCATCAATGGCCGCCATGAATGTGGCGGAACCAAAAACCGAGTGCCATATGCGCAAACAGAGGTGCGGACCTGATGCCGTTTAATTACCTTCTCCACGGCGTCGTCGCCGGAGCTGTTCATTCATAACGAAACATGGAAGCCAGAGCAGCAAGAGCAACAACACAACCACACCCAACAACAACAACAACAATAGAAAATAACAAACAAATGAAAACTGATTTTTTGCTGTTGTTTCGTAAACTTGTGGGTCGTCAGCTTGGCTGGCATAGCCATCCGATTGGTGGTTGCGAGAGCGGGCAGTCCTCAAGTGGCATTGCTGACGTTGCAAAAACTTTGATCCAATACATTTGCCTTTCGGATCTCTTGGTCCATGGCCCTGATCAAAAATAGTACTGCCTGACGACTAGATACTCTGTAGAGTAAAATATAGGGTGTTAAGGTCTTAGATATGGCCATGAATCATTATCAAGCATAAGAATTGATTTAGAATAGTGATCCAAGATATCCATTAAAAAGTACACCTTAAAATCATTATTAATAAACTTTTTTGAATGTATTTGTCAATAAATATTCTTTAATTATAATATTTCTTGAATCTGCATTGATTTTTTTTAAATTCTGTTGTTTTATTTGAGATCTTTAAAAGCTACTTTGAAGGGCTCTGAAAACTTTCAACTTAAAGAAGTTAAAAAAATGTCTAGTTTGGAAAATACTTTTGAATATCTTTTCTTTCAGAAAATCTTAGCACTATTTAGGAAAATCATTAAATAAATTTTAAGATACATTCTATAATTGTAGTTATAATTGTGAGATACATTCGAATGTACATAATATTTTGTGGGGAAAAAAACCTAGGCGTATACATAATATGATACATAGCAGTGTATTAACTATGTACAGCATATTTAAGAAGTTTTCTCTCTGTGATTTTAATCAAGATAATCGAACTTTTTAATATGCATTTTGTACAGGGTATGTAAATCCAATCTCTATCAAGTGGCGCAGCTGGCAGCAATGTCGACGCCAACAGCGGCGTCGACAACGCGCGTTGATAGCCATCCGCGCTATATCCTTGACTGTTGCCTTGTGTGTGCTTACGTATTTGCTCCAAAGTGCTATGTGTGCCTGTGTGTGTGTGTGTGTGTGTCACACTCGAACAGGAAATTCTGTAGCCGCGCGCATTTGCCTGAATTGAATTGAGTTTATTTCATTTGGAGCTCTACAAATTATATTTGTGGGAAGTAAAAACGTTATGCTTTTCGATTCATGAACTATAAATAAAAGGCAAATGCAATTTGATGCACTATTAAATTTGAATTTGAAATTCAATTTGTTGCAGTCGCTGAGTTCTGTACAAGCGTTGCTTGACATTTCCAATAAAAAAATTGAGTTCGAATGTTGCGCATACGTCACGTTGGTCGTGGTCAGGGCCAAGTGCGTCCCAAATTAGAATTGAATACGCATTATATATGTTATTCATGCGTCACATTGATCCAATCATTTCTATATTTAATTATGGTTTCATCTATTTTTGAGAGAGTTGGCTGTCAAGAAGTTAGATTCTAAATTGATTTCCTGCCCAAAACAAAGTTCTATAACTCATGTGTATGCGTGGAGTGCCTGTGTGTGTGTGTGAGTGCTATGCAAATATCAGTTTTAATTGTTGCTATTGTACTACGCATGTCAACTTGTGCCCATTCAATTGCCACAGCACACAGCACACAGCACACGCACACACAAACACATACACAGAAGCAGTATGTATACACACATACAGTATGTGCTCTTTTAGCTTGGCAAACATTTTTTGCCACCTCACACACACACATATATTTTTTGGGCTTCGTCTTCGTCTTCGACTTTTACTTGCTGCCAACTTCTTTGAGTACTTTTGGACAATTTGGCTTTATGTTTCCTTTGTTATTGTTGTTATAAAGGCAAAGACACACACACACACACGCAAACACACACGAACGACGATTACGCGCCCTTGCTAAGCAAAAGCAAGACGAAAAAGTAAAAGTGTGTTGAGTTTCGTGAATTTCCCAACCAGACCGAAGAATAACATTTGAAAATTTCCCATGCGTCCTCGTTGCGCTTATCTTTTCTGTTGGCACACACACACAGACATACAGCCACACATACATTTATATACATGCGTACGTTGAGTTAAGTTGGTATACATAATGCCAAAGAAAATGCAAACTTAAATGAATATATAAATAATATATAATCTATGTATGTACTATATCTATAGTTAACTTCCACTCGTAACGCACTAAACCAAAAAAGTAGTTCGCACCACGTGCACCACTTGACTCATATCATATATAGATATTCAGAAATATACTCAAAATATGTATAATATTATGTTTCATGAACACACACTCATACAGTCGTCGATTGAGAGGCTGCAGTTGGTTTCGTGCCAGCGTCACGTTTGGCCAAAATTTATAATCCACTTGGAGCATGCAACATGCGCCGTAAACGCTTCGAGTACTCGTTTATTTATATACATAACTAAGCGACAACAACAACAACAAACTCATGAGTTCATTCATGACGTCAGGGCGTCAGCGTCAGGTCAGCGGCCTAATTCGAGTCATAGCTAAATACACACAAGCCCATGTACTCAAATGCATATCTACAGATAAATGTACCTAATAGGCATACATACATACATATCTACATACTAGTATGTATTCAATTATGCATTTATTCAGCTGCATAAATATCTATGTATTTATATATTTATATACATGCATATATATGCAAAGTGTGTAATATTTTCACGCACAGCTTAAAATAAAATTCTTATTTTTATGTTGGGCTGCGCATAGATCTACCCAAATACATACATGCATAAACACATTTGTGTATGTACATATGTAGCTGCGCTGCAGCGAGCGTATGTATTTATGCACTTTTGCTGCCCAAGATGGTGGCAGCGCTGCTTTGGTCACAGGCTACGGCTGTTGCTGATTCCATTCACACACCAACACAAGCACATGGATAGCTGGTGGAAGGGAGAGGGAGAGGGAGAGAGCTCTTTGTTTGCCTTGCAGTATGGATGCGATTGTTTTCGCTCTTCTCCGTGGTTCTCTCTGCAGCTTTTGCTTCTCTTCCTTCGGTTAGCCACTTAGCTTGGGCTTCCTATTTTGATTCAGCTCGCTCGTAAGTTTGCGTGTGCGTTTGCATGCAAGTGCTTTTGTCCATGCATACGTATGTGTGTGTGTGTGTGTGTGTGTGTGTGTGTGATAAGCCTTCAATGAAAATGGTGCCCATGAACTCAAGAACCAGCATGGGCCATCGCTATGAATGGCGCTCAATGGGTGGCTGACGATGACGTGGCATTGTTCACAGAGTCAGGCATATAATGTGCATTTCACATACTTGCAGGACAAAATACATACATGCCTTCAAACATATACAGTGAAAGCGCTATAAACAGAAAGGTTCCTTGGACGGTCATCGCAGTAAGCCAATCAAATTGTCGATGCTCTTTTCAAAAGCTCTTTCTAAGCTTGGCAAATAGTTCGTTCAGAAAGTATGTGAAGATTGAAGTATATATAAGAAAAATATAAGACCAAGGAAGAAATAATAAATATATTTCCAAAATAGTAATTGATAAGTTGCCATTATAGACAGCCATGAGAGTTTGTTAAAAAAAGAGCTTCGACTGGATGTACAACATGTGTGTAGCTACTCACTTACTTGGCTCGCATAAGGGTGTGAAATTATGGGGCTAACATGTATGTATGTATATGCCTGTTTCATTTAGATAAGCACTGACATTATATAGTTATATAGAACGTTGCCTCTATTCTCTATTGAATGATACTTACATGTTTTCCCCGTTTTCCCTCTCTCTTGCAGTTTGCAACTTTATTATACACGAACGATGTGTCACCAGCGTTGTAACGCCCTGTTCCGGTATTGCACCATGCATTATAAAGGTGCGTATACTATCATATATATGTACTATATACTATATACAATACATCATACCACATACATGCCACATATCTGCTTTTCATTGAATAACTTGACAACTGTCATCTCATTGGACAGAATCCCGTCGCCCATTGTTGGTCGGAACCAACCCATCACAAGAGAAAATTCTGCACTGTATGCCGTAAGAGGTTGGATGAAACACCAGCGGTGCATTGTTTAGGTAAGCCTACGCTCACATCGAGCGACGCTGTCCCAGTTTGAGGGCTGTCGGTTAATTTAAAATGCATTTCATAACCAATTCCTGAACATGTCAAACATGCCTTCAATTTATTTATAACTGTTTGCACTTTGCATATCATTTTCGTTAAAAACTTAATTACTGTACTTCATAAAACATCTATATAAATTATATTTTTTGAAGCTTAACTGTGATTCGGTTAAAGTTTTAATGGAATCATAAGGTTTTGACTCCGAATGATTTTAGAAGTATATCAAAAAAAAAAACAAAAGCATACTTGATGATCTTATGTATAACAATAATTTTAAACTATATTCACAGTTTGCGAATATTTCGCGCATATTGAGTGCCAAGATTTTGCAGTGCCCGATTGCACAGAGAATGCAACATACGTGCCCAGCAAGGAATTGCTCAATGTGAGGCATCAAGTGAGTACACACAAAAATGATACAAGATATATGGTATACTTACGATATCTAATATGCGTCACAGCATCATTGGCGGGAGGGAAATCTTCCATCAACGTCCAAATGCGCCTACTGCAAGAAAACCTGTTGGTCTTCGGAATGCCTCACAGGTGAGGATCGTGGCTAGAAGATAACTGCGGGAGTCCTCTTCACACAATTAACTATATTTTTTATTTGCTTTTTTCCTTTGCAGGCTATCGCTGCGAGTGGTGTGGCATGACCACCCACGCTGGATGTCGCATGTACCTGTCAACCGAATGTAATTTTGGTATACTACAACCTATCTACTTACCTCCGCATTCAGTGTCGATACCGCGCACAGAGGTGCCCATCGAGGCGATCATTGGCGTCCAGGTCAAGTCCAAGACGTCACTCGTACGCGATTATTCGTGTCGTAAGTACCAATCAGGCCCTGTTCCTTGCAAATATACCCAGAACTCGATCACGAACACGCGCGATCCATTTGACGTGGCCCAACTGCGGCTGCCAATGGGCCATGGTCGCCAACAACAACAACAGCTCACTCACCCAAAACTCACCCCAAAGCTGCATCAGCTCTCGATGTTGTGCACATTTGAATGTATTCTCAGATCCATGGATTATCATCTCGAATTTTCAAGCCTCATCTTACTCTCCTCACCTAGATACACTATCGCAAACAGTTTTCGTCTTGTTACGTCTTGTTTTTCCAAATTCGTTTACAGCTGCGGTTTTTTTTCCTTCTCATTTTTTCACTCTGTCTGTCTGTCGATAGCTTTTTTCATTTCGATTTATTTCATTATTAAGTTTTTCTTGTGTTATTTTAAACGTTTCTTTTTTGGTTTGGTTTGGCAGCCAGCCCGGAGCTCGGTGCAGAGGCCGCGGCTGGTGAAGTTGGTGCGTCGGGTTTGTGTCTCAAGGAGCTCCTCGAGCTCCACAGACAGCGACTTGAGCAATCGAAACAACATTTTTTACTTTCAACGCCGCCCACGCCCACATCCTGTGGCTCCATCTCGCTCTGTGTCTCACCCACACCCTCGCTGACAGTGGGCGACACTAGCACCTCTCTAGCCGGCGGCTACCAGGATCCGGACGAGCCGGATGCCGAAGACGATGATTATGAACAGCAGTGCAATACGACCGAGCACGATAGCGCTCTGCAGCTGACCACCGCCTCGAGCAATGTGGCCACAGGGCAACTACAAAAGTCTCCATCCGCCAACTCCTCGTTGCATCTGCTCTACACGAGCCTGTTCCGCAAACTGAACCACGGCCGTCGGCGTCGGCGACGCGGCGCCTCCCACAGCGAGCAAGACGACGACGACGAGGAGGACGATGATGTGGATGGCGGAGTCTGTGATATAAGCGGCGGCGACCTGAGCGACGATTACGATCACTGCGATGTGTCGCTGCGCAAGCGCTGCTCTCGTCGATCGCCGCGTGATGTCAGCGAGACGGATTACCATGGCGACGTGGAGCTGGAGACGGCGCCGCGGGAAAGCTGCTACGAGACGTCCGATACGGGTGGCGAGCTAACCAACACCGACGACCTCGACTCCAGCATGAATCTGATCAGCAACCTTAGCTATAATAGTAGTAATAGTAACACCTCTAACACCTCCGAGCAGCGCAAGATCCAAGCGCGTTCCACTGCCACTGCCGCAGCCAAGGGCAAGGGCCCTGCCCCTGGTCCGCCCCCGGCTGAAGCTGTACATGCCTTAAGCGTGCTCGCTGGCCGCAACCCAAAGACTGCTGCTCTCTTGAAAGCCAAGCCCAAGCCCATACTCAGTGCGCCCAAGCACAAGGGCGGCTCGGTGAGCTCTCCCAATTCCAGCGACTGCTCCTCGGCATCGCCCGCACCCACCTCCGCGGTCCTGCAGCTGTCACCTGTGGGTCGCAGCAAGTCGTTCCAGGAGCCGGGCGTCGCCCGAAATAAGAAATACGGACGCGGTCTGTTCCAGCGTCGTCGCTCCAAGCGCTCACCCAAAGGCGGCGCCAAGAGCAACTATAGCCTGGACAGGCTATCGCAAAATATCGAGATAACCATACAGGATGAGGATGGCAACTATCAGCCATACGATGACAACTATCACATGCTGTCCTCGGCACGCCTGCCGCTCGATACCGATGCCGATGGCTACGATGATGTCGAGTACGAGGATTTGTATCTGGATGATCGGCCGCACAGCGCTGCCGGCGCTGGCGGGCAAAGTGGCGAAGACATTGCTGGCGATATCAGCGATGGCGGTGCCAGCAGTCGATCCCGTGCCAGCGATGCCGATGGCCCTGGCCAGGGTCACGTGCTTGGCCGGCTGCTGAGACGCGTGCGCGGTCTATCCGCCGGCTGGCGAAAACCTCGATACCAGAAGCGCAGAGGTGATTAGCGTACCGCTATCTTTGTACTCGTTTGTAATCTCTCTCTAACAGCAACTGCCACCGACTGCCGTATACTCTCAGTACTCAGTGCTCGATTGGCTTAAGTTTTGATTTCGGTTCTTGGTTCTTGTTTCTAGTTATTGAGCTAACCACCTGCTTTAGTTTCCGAGTATCTAATCTGTTTTAACTAAGTACTAACTCAACTAATCATCACACGATCGCACCATTTCGCATCGCATTACATATCTCGCCAAATCGTCACAATCGATCACAATCAGACACAACTAACTAACCCTACCATTGCATGATCATCTCAGTCTAACACCCAACTCGATCCCCTGATAGTAATAGCCACTAACAGTTTTGTAACTCTGCGCTCATTTAGCACGCAGTATATCGGAGGAATTTAGCAGCGGTGATGCGCCACGCTTCAAGGATGAGGAGTCACTGGGCAAGGCCGAGTCCTCGCATGGCATGAGCACGCCAGGCGGTGCTGCCAGCAGCAGCGGTGGCGGAGGTACTGGCGGAGGTACTGGTGGTGCTAGCGGTAGCGCAACTGGCGCAGGTGGTTCTTCCACACAATATCGCGCCGAGTCCACGGGGCACAAGTCCGACAAGTCGGAAAAGGACAGAGAGAAGAAGGAAAAGGAACGTGAAGAAAAGGATATAGGTAAGTGTGGGAAACACACCAAGCATCATGGCAAAGTACAAGCGTTGGCATCATCACTCCACAGAGATGATCAAGGTCTTTGATGGCAACAACTCATTCCGGCGCCAGCAGTACCGTGCGATCATCGTTCAGCGCACCTACACGCTGGAACAATTACTGACCACCGCCTTGCGAGCCTTTCACATCTTACGCGATCCGCAGGCATTTTACCTGACCGATCTGTATGCGGCCGCTGGCATGGAGGATGCACCGCTGCAGGACCCGACGCCCGTGTTGAATCTGACACACTTGGAGGGCAAGCGACCGGCCATGTATTTGAGGTTTCACGACAGGGACAGAGGACATGTGCGCGTGTATCCTGGCAAATTGCAATGCTCACTGGAGGATCCGTATGTCAATGTTCCTGTAGATAATACAACAGTTATTAAGGACTTAATACGCGATGCACTCGACAAGTTCGGTCTACAAGATAACCAGATACAGGACTATAGGTAAGCTAAAAATAACATAAAAGTAGCTAACAGTTCCTTAACCCTAAATCGATGCACAGATGCTCGGAAGTACTCCTCGATCGTGGCGTTACCGAACGCATACTATCGTGGAACGAACGTCCATGGGATATAATGAAGCATCTAGGCAAGGATTCCATACGTCAAATGGAATTGATGCGCTTCTACATGCAGCACAAGCAGGATCCCCATGGACCAAATATTGCACTCTTCGTGGGCAACCTGCCCACAGGACTCTCGCAGCGAAACTACGAGCAAATTTTAAATAAATACGTGACCGATGAGAACAAGTTCATCAGCATTGGACCCATCTACTACGAGTACGGCTCGGTAGTGCTGACATTCGAGGATGCTCAAAAGGCGGTAGGTCTCGAAGCCTCAAAACTATTTTGAATCCTGGTCACATCTTTTTTTTCCTTATCAGGTTCGCGCTTTCTACAACCTACGCGAAACGATCATTGAGGACAAGAAGCTATTGGTCCTGCTATTGCCAAATATTGAACCCAGCATGGTACCTTCGGACGTTAGGCCTTTGCTGGTCTTTGTGAATGTCAAATCCGGCGGTTGTCAGGGACTGGAGTTAATATCGAGCTTTAGGAAATTGCTGAACCCGTATCAGGTCTTTGACTTGGACAACGGAGGTCCGTTACCAGGGTAAGCACAAACTTAAATCTATATAGGAAGTTACAAATTGCTTATCTCTCTTGCGACCCTTCCACCTACCTAGCCTCTATGTATTCCGGCAAATCACAAACTACAAGATCTTGGTATGCGGGGGCGATGGCACCATTGGCTGGGTGCTGCAGTGTCTGGATAACGTTGGCCAGGATTCGGAATGTTCTAGCCCACCGTGCGCGATTGTGCCGTTAGGTACAGGTAAGTAGCAAACCTTCACTTTCCCCACCTGCTTCCTGTTACCTAAGCCACACTCTTGCCAGGCAACGACCTGGCACGCGTTTTGTGTTGGGGTTCCGGTTACACCGGTGGCGAGGATCCACTCAATATGCTGCGCGATGTCATTGAGGCCGAGGAGATAAGATTGGATCGTTGGACCGTCGTTTTCCATCCGGAAGACAAGCCCGAAGAGCCGGCTATGAAGGCGCCCTCACAAACAACCGGTAAGAAGAAGAAGGCGCACCAAGCACATATATCGCAACAAACAAATCAGCATCATCAATTACCGGCTCTGACATCGAGTGATATATCAGGTCATTTGATGTTTCAAAATTTCTTATTGTTTTTATGCGTTTCACTGTCTAATTTATCTAATGCCCCATCCACAATCCCAAGGCCAGCCTCCTTGTAAAGACGGCAACAGCTGTTCTCTTCATGTTGTAATTTGACATGTGCTTTTAAATATTGCTTAAATATTATAGATAAAGTTGTTATATATATATTTTTTTTCGAATATTTTTGCAACTGATTTCAGAAGTAAATGAAATTATTATAATATGGATAGTAAAGAGTGAGGTGAATTCTTAAAATCGAGTAATACTTGACATTAAGAATCCTTATGAATCATTATAATAAGTTGCAAGAATATCTAATGTGTATATTTACAAGGTCAACCCCCTATTAGAACAGCTACACGAATTGAGCTTAACTTCCTAAATTGTAGTTAATAATAAATTCCAAACTCCCCCACCTAACCTCAAGCCAAGTTTAATAGCTGATGATAAATGCTGTAGATTTGACGTGTATACGATATATATTTATAGACTCAGTAGAGCTGCATGCATCAGTGTTAGTCGTAGTTAGTTGTGCAATCAGGTGCAAGGAGTGCGAGGAGTACAGGTAAAGTATGTAAATACAAGTCAAGTGGAAGCCTAAAGCGAAGTCTTAAAACATCGGTAATACTGACCCTTATGTCCAACTCGATGTTTTGTAAATTCAATGTTCGATGTGATGTGTCTGTGTGTGCGTTTAGAGTTTTCCGTCCCAGCCAAACGGGCACAAAATACTAATTGTGTGCTATCTATTGTCAGGTGGAGCCCAAAACGAGGATAACTCCCAGATCTTTGTAATGAACAACTACTTCGGCATTGGCATCGATGCTGATCTCTGTCTGGACTTTCACAATGCACGCGAGGAGAATCCCAATCAGTTCAATTCACGGTTGCGCAACAAGGGCTACTATGTCAAGATGGGATTGCGTAAGATTGTGGGACGCAAAACGGTCAAGGATTTGCAAAAGGAGCTTCGCCTAGAGGTCGATGGCAAGGTTGTAGATTTGCCACCCGTCGATGGCATCATCATATTAAATATATTGAGGTAAGTGTGAAAAAATTCATAGATTCTGCTTCCACTCACTCCAAATGCTCTTTACAGCTGGGGCAGTGGCGCTAATCCCTGGGGTCCCGATAAGGATGATCAGTTCAGCACGCCCAATCACTACGATGGCATGCTGGAGGTCGTGGGCGTGACTGGTGTCGTGCACTTGGGACAGATACAGTCGGGCATACGCACGGCCATGCGCATTGCACAGGTGGGTTACGCATACGTCCCGTGGGCCCGAGCCAAATATTAAAACATCGTTTGCCCCATCTTTCAGGGTGGTCACATCAAGATACATTTGAACACCGACATGCCAGTGCAGGTGGATGGCGAGCCGTGGATTCAAAGCCCTGGCGATGTGGTCGTGCTCAAGTCCGCGCTCAAGGTACGTGTCAGCCATGTATTTTAGCCCTTTGTATATAAGCTAGGATCGCATGTCTTAAATGTTCAGTTATTATTGCATGACAGCTTTCCGTTATCATTTCTTCTGTATATACATGCAATATCATGCGGTTCTGCCAATGCCCCTGCCAAAGAAATCAAAACCTTTGCACCAAAGTCTTTGTTTCTGTTTTCCCTTTATCGTTTCTCCACAATTTCTGCATACGTTACTAACTGATTGTACACCCATTGAGTCAGAACCCACAGATTATACTTGACAAAGCACCAAAAAAAAAATATTAAAAAATGTAAAACCAGATAAGAATAATAACATTAAAAAAGAGAACTAAATGGACAAAAATATACAAAAAACAATTAAATGAATCTTTGCTTTAGCATATTATTTGACAAATAGCAGTAGCTTAATCATGATTGATTGATTGACGATGATTGCTGATTGAACTTCAGCTGCAATGAATTTGTAATGCTGATGCGAACGCCAACTATGGAAACATATTTTTGATTCTTTCGATTAGTCCTGTTAATATTTGACCTACACATAATCCTCCTGTTGAAAGGCTCAAAGGTTCAAGGTGTGGAAAATGTTTAAGAATTTGTTTGTTGCAACTCTTGTATGTTAACAGTAGATCGATCTTTGTGAGAAGTAATAAACAATTGAAAATGTGTGTGTTTGTTTTTATGTAAAAGCTGTGCATGCAACCAACCAACCAACCAACCAACCAACTGTCATGCCCATGTCCATGTCCTACGTCCCCAAATGCAAATATTACGGTCCAATTGAATAATTGTGTTTCATGTATTTTGTATTTAATTTGTTCATCAAGTTTTTGATAATCGTTGATAGCAAGCAAAAAACAATGCAAATACAAATCAAAATTGTTAATGTTAGTGCGTGTGTATATTCGATATTACTTGTATTATTACATATATTATTAGAGCACATGCTGTCCCAAAAGTCCCCCCAGAACCTATGTAAATATATATATACAAATATAATGAAGTATTTCTCCATCTCTTTTTGTGTGTGTATTATGCCAAAATCATTAGAACATTCTAACATAAATATATATATAGATATATATATTTATATTTATATTTACGGTTTCTCAATGTGTAGTTTTCAGTTCAGTTTCATCCTCACTATAAAGTGGGTCTTCATAAAATTACCTTTTTCTTGAAATCTTAACTAAGGGTTAAAAGGAGAATATATTGAGAATACATTTCCTATCCCTCAGATTTATATTAAATCACATTCAGACTAAAACGAATAAAGTGTTCGACATATCGAAGGTGACTTATGCCTGTTCGATCCAATGTCGTTCTGCGAATTGAGAAATATATTTTGAAAATTGCCAATTTCTGTGAGCAATACCCGATTTGTTTCTGTATATGTTTTTTATGGGTGTGTACGTTGTTGATGTGTTGAGCTGTTGAGATATGTCGCCTTTGACCTTGTGTGTCTGTTTTATGCTACATTCAGGCCACCATGCTGAAGAAAACGAAGAGTAAACGACGACTTACGGAGCCGCATATCTCGCCGGCGGTGCTAAGCCTCTCGGTGGCTGGCAGCACCACGGCCATGCAAAACATGCCGCAACAGTCGCAGCTACAACAACAGCAGCAACAGCAACAACAGCAGCAGCAGCAGCAGCAACAGCAGCAGCAGCAGCAGCAGCAGCAGCAACAACAACAACAACAACAACAACAACAGCAACAACTGCAACAGCAACAACAGCATGCAGCCGAAAATGGTGACAAGGATATTTCAGTGCCGCCTGCGGTCTACTTTGGCAGCTCATAGAGTATAGCCTCAGCATATGCATCCGGTGTACGATATTGGTTCTCCTGTTTTTTCCCTTAGGCCGCCAAATCACTTAACTGCATACATAGAAACAAAAACGGCAGGAGGAGAAAATAATAATTAAAAAGATACCCTAAAGAATATTGTCAGCCACAGAATGCATAAGCTCCAACTATAGGAAAACTAAAACCTACATATACAAGCATTAAATGCAAATCTTTACCAAGCATATATACAAAATATCGAGAAATATATGAAAAATTAAAATTGTGCAAGCTGCTGACGTTGTCCAAAGCATTGTGAATAAAAAAAGGTGCAGCAATTAGACAAAATTTGATGCGAACTCTTGAACTCTTTTTATAGAATACTAAAACCGATCCACCTAAATGATAAGCCACCACCCTCTGACCAAGAGCAACAATAATTCAAAGACCACCGCTTTAAGAACTTCAATTAGCTGTAAAACGTTAACACACACGCACACACACACACACACACACATACATACACTCACCGAATCGCACACACGCCTTAAGAGTTTCTTTAATTTTTAGTATTTTAATTAATTTTTGTTGCTTTTGCTCATTTGAAAGCGCTTAGCGTGAGTACCTTTACAGTACCTTTTACATACACACTCACACACCACACACACATACACAAGCAGCCACAATGTAAATGATTTGCAATTGATTACCATTTGGCATTTAGTTTATTCCAATTTCATGCATTTTGCTTGATTTGCAAAAATATTTTTAATTTTTCTCAATTAATGCCCATTTTATACAATTAAAACTTTAGTTTTTCAATATTTAAAAGTTTAAAAACTAACTAACTAAATAATAAAAACAACTAATATAACATAATTTCATTTATGTTAACTCTCCTTTTTATACTCTTTCTCTTTTTCTCTATCTCTCTATATAACTAAATAATTATAAAAAAAAATTATAAAAAAAAAAACAAAAAACTATGTATATAAATTTATAACACCAACAACTACAACAACAATATACATTTAATCTGCTCTTAATCAATTTAATCAATATTCGCACCGGACGCCAAAATTTTAATATTTCAACTTTTAACCTTTAAACTGTTGTTATGCAAATGCAACAATCATGTATTAACTTAATTAATCGATTAATTGAACGCCTCACCTACTTAGGCCACCATGTTAAAAAAGAATAAACTTAAAATGAAACGCCGCAACACGGAGCCAACTATGCTCGTCGCTGGCTCGGCAACTCCTCACCTGTCCCTGGCCCTGCCGCCGAGCGTGGGTGAGGTGGGCGATGCCGCCGAGGCGGACGCTGGCCCAAATAATACGGACTTCTGAATATGGTATAGCGAGCGTCTGATTTAACGTGCTCATTGCAGCGTTTACCCCAGCCACAGCATCCACAGCAGTTACATCAATTTAGCCACAATCATAGTCGAATTACCATAGCAGCAGATTGAACTCCGATCAAAAATCAAAAAGAAATGAAACAAAATGAAAAGCCAAAAACAAAATGTAATCAAAATTAACTCTTTTACTATATGTATGTATGTATGTGTATTTCTATTCGAATATGTATATGTGTATAAAGATGGTGTCTATGTCATAGTCCATATATCATGTCTGCAATAAGTACGTTAAACTCAAACCGCTCGAAACTGGCAGTGTGTAGCGCGGCCAATACTGAAACTATATATATATATATATGTATTTCAAAAAGCAACAACAACAACAACAGCAACAACAACAACAACTATTAATACTATTTAATGCTATACCAACAACAACAACAACAACAACAACTACTATACTATAACTGCAGCTGGGCGCAACTGCAAAACTTTAAATTTACGCATAAACTACTTAGTATTGTATGTATGTATGTATTGTATGTATGTATGTATGTATGTATACTCCGGAACGTTACAGTATGAGGTAAAAGTAAGTGCATACGTACTTTCGATATATGTAATGATATTCAAAACTTAATCCCATACACACAGCAATAGTCTGGCAAATGTTGTAAAAAATTCAAGTTCAATTATGTTCCTTACCGTTTCGTTCCTATGTATGTATAAAACAAAAAATCAACAGATTAGTGATACCGTTAATAAGAAAGAGTTCTAAAGCAAAACTAACAAATAACTTATCATAACAAAACCAGCGCAAAGAGCATAGCAACGTAAAATAGTACAAAATTGAATTGTTAACATTTGTTTGTTGGAACCAAATGATGGAAAAAGAACAAAAACCGAAAAATAATAACAAATCGTGACAAAAAATATAAGAAAGGAAACATTATGAAAGAAAGAAACCAAAATGAACAAAAATTTAGCAATTGCAGTACTGCTGCTGCCTCTGACCACTAGAGGGCGGCACAGCTCTGGCGCAGAGTACACGGAAAGTAACAAAAATAAAATGATAAACATAAATGTTACAACAGATGCGAGAAAATTCGTACGAAGCTTTTTTTTTTAATATAATCGCTGCAAATTGCATAGTTTGTCTATTAAAATCAATAAGGGACGCAACAATTCGCATATTCAAAAAACAAAAAAAAAAAAAAACGTTAGGTCTAACAAGCCTAGCGATAGAAATTGGTACTACAAATTCGAGAACCGTACGCATATGCTCAGCATATGACATACATACACACGTACGTATGTACGTACGATGAAATGCATGAAAATTTAGAATGGGTCAAATAAATCTGGATTGTGCAATTGGTATGAATTTTCTCCGCTGTTGTGCTAATATTATTAAATGTAAACGAATGCATTTTCTTACAGAAGGAAAACAATGTGCCCGAATACGATTTCTGTCCGATTGCCACCTTTCTGGGTTGGCCAATCGGTCAGTTAGTTAGTGTTGGGGCACGCAAGTATTTCGAATGCATTTGAACATTTTCGGATGTTGAATCCACTTACAGAAGAAAAAAAACACACACAAAACACAAGGTATATAAATGAAAAGAAAGAAAGAAGAAGAAAACAACCGGAGACACTACAATTTCAACTTCAAAACGCTTATAAAAAGAATTTTTGAAAATTTTATAACTAATTTTACATTACGTCTTTTGTTAGACACAAGACACAGAAAGCTTGAAATACCATTACCGCTTCAAGGGGATGGGGTCCATATGCATGGTCTGCATTAAGGATATTCGCATGCACACGCGCCTCATCCCCTTACACAATACACGTGAAGGCGATTGGAAATGGGAATATCCAGTTCCTTAGCATATTTGGAATGTCTTGCAGAGTATTTCCAGTCGCCTTTTCCAATACACTCACTCCACCCACCCACCTGCACACAAACAGACAGTTTTAAATGCTAATACTGTTATGCTAACACGGAAATCGCATAACAGTCTCTCCCCACACAGTTTCGGATCCGAAATCATACACGCACACACGCACACACACACACACACACACATTTTGTTCATGCCGACTTCAAAAGAGACATTTACACATTTTGCGTTCAGCTAATCACCTCGACCACTTGCAGTTAAGGGGCTCAGTGCTTGGGGTTAATCATTACACATCCGATTTCCGTGATTTTCCTAGCGATCGCACACGTTAACCGCTGGGACAGTCGTCTATGCAATGGATATCAAAAACAAAAACTAAATGCGCGCCAAACAAAAAAACAAAAAGGGAATGAGAGTAATTTTTTCTAATTATAAAATTACTATTATTTGGCTACGGTGGAAAATTCGACACTATCATCTCATATTGCGTAGACCTCTGTAAAGCGCGACGTGCTGCCTATCGCCAAATTGTTCGAGCTCGAATCAAAAACGTAACGTCATTGATTCGAAGTCGAATTGATTAGCCACTGGCACAATAAATTGCAGGTCGTAGGTGATTTGATTTTTCTACTAATTTCAAACACAAATATACTGCAACAAAGCAACACAAAGTTTTTTCCAATATTTTTGGTTTGTTTTTTTATGTATTGAAAAAATTAGTGTAAGTAAAAAAAAACAAAAAATTAAAAAAACCAAAAACAAAAATAATATAATATGCTATCAAAGAAATCCAAAACATAATTACCAGCAAGAAAAAAACAAAAAATCCAAAAAAATTTAAAAAATTAAAAAACAACAAAAACATACAACAACTAAAAATACTAATTATAGTACATACATTGATGTAGTGTTAATTTTAAGCAAAAACCAAAAAACAAAAAAAACCAAAATTATAAATCCAATAACAACAACAACTATAAAATTGTTTCATGAACTCAAGAGAACAAAAAGAACAAAATCCATACATAAATGTACAAGTAACTATTTTTCTCTAAACCAAAGTAAAATGCGAACCCCTCCTTTGCTCCATATTAAATTAATCTTTTTGCAGGCAGAGGATAAATGAATGAAATAAGTATGTTATGTATATTAAAAACAAATAAATAAATCAAAGTTTGTCAATCCAAAATTCAATGGATATCATTGCGGAAATTGTTAAACAGACTACGCATGCAAATACGGAATTAATTATGTACAATGGGAATCGATTACTGAGCATTTTGTTCCAAGGCAAACACAATTGCGATAATCCCAACCCAAATCCGTTAAACAGAACAAAATATTCGGGCAGCAGAAAAGAAAAAAAAAACAGATATGAAACGAGAATTAACTGCAAAATAAATGTAATTGACATAACAGAATTTAACTCAATGTGTTTTCTTTATTTACGTTCCAGGTAAACATAATAGATCTTATCATTGGGCTTAAGCTTAAGCTTAAGCCATACTGAGTTTTTAATTTCCTCAAACGAGTTGACTTCGAAACGATTTAGTTTAGATTTTTATTTTTTATTAAACTTAAACTTAGTATCATTGTCAGTTTCTACAATTATTGATTTTATAAAAACAATCGGAGTTTCAAAAATTTAGCATTTATATGAAAGTACTCAAAACTATTGAAAAAGTTTAATAAAATTGGAAGCAACTTATAAATATTACAAAAAAAAAGGAAAAAAGGCCAAAATTTTGGCTTAAACTCTAAAAATAAAGCTAGAAAGTTGAAATTTTGCATACACCTGAAATAGATTTGGTTAGAATTTCGGAAAATTTTTTGTGTCGATTAGACCACACCTTCGCTCCGTCCCCTTGTAATCTTTTAACTCAATCGTAGGT
Source organism: Drosophila gaucha (assembly GCA_035045545.1). Classification (NCBI taxonomy): domain Eukaryota; kingdom Metazoa; phylum Arthropoda; class Insecta; order Diptera; family Drosophilidae; genus Drosophila; species Drosophila gaucha. Next base: position 1,070,151 of record JAWNOY010000129.1, read on the forward strand.
ATTTTAGACATACTTGATTCTAATATTCGGTTATTTATGCATTTACTTATTAGAGAAGTGCTAAAGAAGACATACGATATGCCTTTATGTAACATTCTTGTGTATTTCTGTCTTATTGGAATGCTGTGTATTTATCTTGTTGGAGTTGAATAACAGTATGGTGGGTCTCAAAATTGAATTGAATCGAAGAACCGTGTTCGATTCGCCGAAGTACAGTAAGTTCGTAGCCTAGAAACACACAATTGTGAATGATGCATTGTTAGCGGAAAATATCATATTCTGCTATATCTATAGTGGAAAAGTTATAGGTTAGTGAATTGCCGAATTACTGACCTCTTCCACGAAATTTGGCTATGCATAATAAATACAACAAATATTTATTCAATTTTAACTGCTACATATTTACAAAAAGAAACAGTACCCAAAATAAAAAGTGGAATAAATGTGCAAAAAACATACTTGTCTTGTTTTTAGGATTAGCAAATGTCCAGAGCGGAAAGTATCTAAGATAGGAAGGCTACATTACAGTATTGCTTAAGGTTCCAATCAGAAGAGATCTTTTATTTATAAATGAAAACTGCGTTCGCATAGTTATATAATACTTAAAACTATAATTTTTAATTATCAATTGTAAGTTGATCTTATTGACCTTATTGGTTAATACATACAAACATATTTCGATATAATAACAATACGCTAATATAAATTGCACTACATTATGAATGCCTGCTGCCGCACCTCAACCGCAATTATGAGTACAACAATTAGATGGCATAAAATAATAATCGTACATATCATGAGAAAAACATAAAGAATAACAAATTGCTGACTCGAAGAAAATGCCAACTATTTATTCTGCTCAGAGTCAGATGAGGCACCCGAAGGGAGCGGGGGAGTTGAGCGGCCGTCGAAATGCTGCTGATTAACCAAGCGTTGCCGTTCTAGATACATGGACACCTTAATGTTTCGCACCTGATGGTTGTGTATGAGTTTTAGCAACGCGATGACTCCAATGCCCACTGAAATGGCAAATGCTCCCCAGGCGCCAAACTTGCAAGAAATAACAATAATGTATTTCATTAACCAGTAGATTTAAGGTAAAACAACCACTCACCTGTGTTGTGCCCATTTCAATATAGAATCCAGAGGTATTAATTTTCTCAGTATCGCCTCTAATAATATTTTGTCCAGCCGAAGTCTCGCATGATGGAAAACGTTCGGTCATTCCATCGCACCAGACGATGAAGCCTAATGTAATGAAAATTGCGGACAAAATGGACATAGCCAGCATCCAAATGCCGAGCACAACGTCAGTAAAGAGTGCAATGAAAGATTCCTCCTCCTTCATTCGTACATATCTGGAATGGACAACAGATTAATATACATAATCACGTACATTGCAATATTGCTTATTCGCACCGGTAGATTTGTACAACTGAGATGATCAAAAGAAAGACTCCGGTGATTAGTGGAAAATTGCAGAATCCATTCGAGGCCCAATGCACATCGAACATGCCGTCCTCCTCTCGCCATTTACCCGTTGTAAAGAGCAAGCAGTGTCCACTGGGTAAATGTTTGGGTGTTCTTTACATTAGTCATTCCTGGTGAAAACTACGCCATTAAATACATACCAAAACTGATCGAGATTAATTGATAGCGGCAGTACAATGCATAATGATAATATGAATAGCAGAACGTGTCCAGCTATTTGACAAAGCAAAAGTACATTTGCTAACGCCATTTCTCCGCTTGTAATTCGCAAATACTTATGGGTGTTTATATATTATTGTTTGGCTTAAAACAGGGTTGGCAGCACGCAGTAAAAGATAAAAGAATCTATGTATGTTAAGGCAAAAATAACACAAAAAAAAAAGTTAAATACTAAAAATACCGTTTTCAAGTATTGAATAATTTTACAGAAGCAACTTTAGTAATTTAATAAAATGGCATTTAAATGGTTTGCTAATATGTTAACCCTAATTATCATTAATAAAATATATTAATTGTTTGAAATGATTCTAAAAAATACTAACAAAAAAAAATTTACAATCAGCTGGTGACTTACTACTTTTGCTACAACGAGAAATGGAAACGCTCTTATGTGGTTAAATTTCTTGTCATCTTTTAGTACCATTGTGATATCCCTAGCTGGAAGTGAGTTATTTAATATATAAGTATATTTTAACGGGCTTTATTAAAACATGTTAGTTACAGTTGTTGCGAAATCGTATAATTAATTTAGTTTTGTAACTACACAGCTTGTTGAATACAGTGTAGTGCTAGTATTTTATTGTTGTTCGTTTTTAGGTCAGCTTCGGGAATTGGGCAACACTGTTCCTAAAATCGTAAAAAATTGTTTAATTTGTTTACATTAAATTGGATCTCAGGACAAGGTAAATGTAGTTTTAATTTTCAAATAAATGTTAACAAATGGGTACAGACGGCGTCAATAGCAGGTTACGGGTCTTGTGTAACTATCTGTTCGCGTCAAAGTAATGTTGGTGTGTGGCAAATGCAAATGAAGTAGGGACAAAGAGCAATTAAAAAGATAGTGAAAATGAAACAAATTGGAAAACAAGAGTTTCATTACTTTCTCTTCTCTTTTGTCTTTCACACACAGATAACGCAATGAGATTGCACTAAGCAATTGCGCAAAGGTGAAGATCGCATTCGCACATTAAACATTTATTGAATACAATTTTACACCCACAGCAAGCAGAAAGAACGACGGCGCTCACCAACGCACTTTCCATTGAAATCGGGCGGTGAAGCAAAAACAGCTGCAATTCAATGTTTTGCTTATGAGCTATGGCTTTGTAGCATTAAAAACGGCAGCCGAGCAGCAGAGGAGCAAGAGCAAATGTCTGGAAGCGAAAAGCAGTGGGAAGAGGAACAGCGACTACAAGGACAACGACAACAAAGGTGCGGGCTATTAAATGCGAGCATCACCCTGTAGCAGAAAAAAGAACGAGCTGTTTCAGCGTGCGGGTGCAAGTAGTTAACGGATAGGAGAAACCAAACCAGGGTGGCCAGTGACTTTATTGTCAAGGTAAGGGTGTTTGCATTCCACAGTAACCTGAATCCATTTGCCATATTATCTTGCAGTACGCATACGCAGCATTAGCTGGACGTGATACGCTTGGCTGGCGTTTAATTTACATGCTAGACAACAGATCCTTTAGACTTTTTTTCGTTGTTTTCTTATGTTAATTGAACCTAGATCATCAACGTGCACTGCCATTAACTATAAACAAAATATATATAAAAGATAACGTAATTGGTAGATTTAAACTTAAACGTAGCAGCAGCAACAGCAGCTAAAATGTCCAACTCCCACTACAACAACCACCAGCAGCACCACAATAACTACCAGCCGCAGCACTCCAATAGCAACGGCGACGACAGGCATGAGGAGTATCACCAGCAGCAGCCGGTACACTACTCACATCACTATATGAATGGACACGGGATGAGGATAAAGCCCCTTGACAACGTCGCCGTGCCGGACATGTGCCTGTTCTGCTTTGAGGTGCTCGACTGCGAGCTAAATAATATTGATGGTCCTGCTATTCCGATGTTTAGCAACGATGCCTACCCGTTGTTTGTGACTTGGAAAATTGGACGCGACAAACGTCTACGCGGCTGTATTGGCACCTTTAGCGCCATGGAGCTGCACAATGGACTGCGTGAATATGCGCTAACCAGCGCATTCAAGGACTCGCGTTTTGCGCCCATCTCGCGCGACGAGCTGCCCCGACTGACGGTGTCCGTTTCCATTTTGCAAAACTTTGAGGAAGCTCAGGGTCATTTGGACTGGCAACTTGGCGTCCATGGTATTCGCATTGAATTTTTGACCGAGCGTGGCTTGAAGCGCACAGCCACCTACCTACCGCAAGTGGCCACGGAGCAAGGCTGGGATCAGGTGCAAACCATAGACTCGCTGTTGCGCAAGGGCGGCTATCGGGCAGTTATTACTCAGGACCTGCGCAAGTCAATCAAGTTGACTCGGTATCGCTCGCAGGAGATCCAGATGCACTACAAGGAGTACCGCGAGCACTTGGAACGTCGTGGTGTTCAGTTTGGCAAAGTGCAATGCTAACAATTAGAAAACCAATCGCCGGGACAATGATCCTGGCTAAGAGCAGGCGTGATTTTCGTCTTGCTCCTGCTATTGCTGGCCATTGAGTTGACCCAGGGCTTGGGATTATTTACGAGCGGCTTTCCCTACTCCTGAGCAACTATTTAAATTTAAGTTGTCCTGTCGCGTCAACTTAATTTGCTGATTTCAGTCTTTCTTACAATATATTCTTAATCCTTTTCTGGGATGACGTGTCGTCGCATTAAGTGACATGAATTTTAACGTACTTTTCATCAAACAAGAAATGCTTAATCTACTAACCGAAAAGCGTTGCAATTTTTGGTAGTAAATAAAAACAATTCATTCTATAATTAATTCTTATATTTAGTTCGTTATTTTCGTCCAATTTGTGGGCGGTTTTTATTACAAACTCAAAATACAACAAAAAAATAACTAAAAACAAATTGTATACATATGTATATCAAATATATATGTATATTACAAGATACCAATACAAATAATAATTCAATTAAATAGTTCAACAATAATATATTTCATAGTTTTAACAATTACAACAAATTACCGTACTAATTATATGCGCAACAAATAAAATGACGGCTTTTTTCTGCAGAGCCGCATAAATTAAAGCAAACTCTTTTGAATGTGTTTTTCAGATGGGTCGAACGGGATGAGGACATCGATAAATTCAAAGTTGTTTAATAATGTACTTTAATATTGTTTTTATTGCTGTGCGTTATTACATATATATTTCTGTTTACTTCAAAAGCATATTAATATCTATGAGCCAGTTATCATCTACATGACTATGCCTACTATGTGTATGTGTGTTTGTGTTTATAAGAACTTGCCTCTGGGGTTTGCTTTATTTTCAGATATAGCTAATTAAAACTGTGCTACGCTAAGCTAAAAGTAAGCATTATTTGTTAAGCCAACGGGCCAAGCTAAAGTATGTTTAAAGCAGCGAAGGTTTGCGCTAAGGGTCTGGCTAGAAGTGCCTGATATAAATACGTATTGTTGACAATTATTGTAGGTAGCGCTTAATACATTGCAGCATCTTATAAAAACGTATGAAAACACTAAGTCAACTAGCTCGATTTCAATTTTTGAATTGCGTATATATGCACATGCATAAATATTTATGTGCTTAAGTTTTAAGCATGGGTGTTTTTCAAATAGAATGGCAGATAAACGTGTGGCAGTAATATAATAGTCATCAGTGGATATATTGCATAAGTGTAAACGATCCCGAAAACCTTTTGTCAGCCAATTAATAAACTTAACAATTTACGTATGTTTCTTTCTGCGTATGTGTGGTGTGGGGTGTGGTGTGGTGTGATGTGATGTTGTTTCCTGTTCAGTCTCAATGCGTGCACAGAAACTGCTCCAAGCACTGGCACTAGGTGGTCGACAGAGCACTCCACTCAAAGCGCGGATTTTTCGAGTGCGTTATGGGCAGGCAATCTGGTTCGACCAATTTCCAGACACCATCCAGCTGCTCCACTGTAGCGAGGCTACAGTAGGGTATTTTGTGTATGACTTGACGCAGTTCGTTAGTGCTGCGAGCCGCACCACCTGTCAGTTGGCGCGAGCAGGTGTCCAGTGTGGTGGCATGTGCGACAACAAGAAGATTGCCAGCTGTAAGAACATATTAAGGCAATTGTAGTTTTCGTCAAATGCAATGTTTTAAAGTTACTCACTGGTTCGTTCGAGCAGCTGCAGGAGCACTTCATGATTACGCATGTAGAACTGTTCCGTGGATTCCTTTAGCTGTGTTGTTAGGTCGGCGGCCTGTTGCACAGGTTCGTAGTCCACATCAATATCGTATCTAGAGTCGATTAGCTCTTTGCTGCTTAACCAATCGGGTACACCATTGGGATACCAGGCCATCCACTCAAACAGTCCTGGCTCCAGCCTAATTTTGTATTTGCCATTCATTTCGAGGCCCTCCAAAGCACTAGTACAAGTTTGCACGCATCGGTATGAGGGCGAACAGTACACATGATCGATTTGGATCTTTGCCTCCAGCAGAGCCTCGCCGGTGAGACGCGCCTGGTAGAGGCCCACGTTTGTCAATGGCGAATCGTTTTGCCAACCTTCGGGGCTGTTCTTACGATGCGGCAATACCTTAGGCATATTCAGATCCTTTCGCATATAGTTGCCGAACTCGTCAAAACAATAGGGTATCCAGGTGCCAAAGGTAAAGTCCACGCGTTCCCCATGTCTCATAATGTACACCTTGCGATTCTTGCTGGGCGTGCCATCCAACGTGTTTGGCAGCAATTGCGAATGGGAGTGGTCGGAGTGCACACTGAGTGTATCATCTGGTCGTGGCAACTGCTCTGCTAGTGGCTCTACCATGATCTCGTCAATGTTTTTCGACACTGAGCTGGAAGACAGATTTCTCGTAATCTCAATTATAGGAGTGTGTTGATTGTGCTGAAGTGTTAGGTTGTGACTGTTGAGGAGCTGCACCGACGGCAGTTCTAGGCAGGGCTGCAATGTCTGGCGCAAGTACTTTTCAACGCTCTGTTCCGACTCCTCAAAAGAGGATCCCTCTATAATCTCCGGATGTTGTGTGCCTGGAAGAAAATAATTAATGATAAATGAGAAAGACTATATATAGTAGGTGTGCTTCAACTAACTTTGCTGCAACTTACGTTGACGGTCCTCGGGCTCCGTAGATAAGCTGCGTCCATCCACAATGTCTATATCCTCGGCGGAGTTAAGTGACGAAGCAATACTCTTGGAAAGCTGAACCACACGATGCAGTGTCCAGGCGTCCGATTCAGCGGTGCGCTCCGTGTAATTGACCGGCAAATGGCCAGTGCTGCCTGTCAGCCACGATATTCCTTCTGCCCAGCCGTCGCTGGAGCTATCAACGCCTTCGCTATTTAAGTAGATGTAGTCGCCAATGCGCAGTTCCAGCTCGTCCGTTTCATGCGGATTATGGGGATATACTACTTTCTGCACCTGCAAATTGCAAGAATTAATTAAATGTCCTTCGTCCAGTGGGTGCGAATAGTGCGCTGTGCTAACTTGTTTGGTGGCGAGTCGTGGATCGCGGGAATACAAACGCAGCTCCCAATTGGATGCACAGCTGGCATCGAGGGTTTCCACAAGGGATTTCAGTGCATTGAACTGTGCCTGCGGGAACTGATAGGCGAGCGTCAGGTGCAGGCTTTTAACGTGTGGCTCGAGTGAGATGGCTACGGGTAACAAAGTGAATTAGACCAATTTCTAAGTCCAAACGCAACGCAAGACGATCAATAACTGTATGTTGTTAAAGGTGTGTAGTAGGTACATATAAATAAGTGCAAATTTTCCCAAGATAAGCAGTGCCTAAAAGTGGTCACGTAATGAGCTAGATAACAACAGTGTTCAATGCAATAGTTTCAAAATACTCAGCATGCGCGATGTGAAATGAATAGGGAACAAATTTGATAGCGTTTACTCTAGCTAATTTAATGACGCTTACATCGACTGCTGCGTGGAATGCAGCGTGTGCCCGAGGAAACTGCTCCGCACCAGGGGAAGCAGGCCACAATGGCGTCCAGCTGCTCGTAAGTATCGCTTATAACTGTGCTCCATTACCAATATTGTAGTCCATTGCCAACGGTTAGTGTGTGCAGGCAGAGAGATAGGAAGAGAACGAAACCGTAAGCCACGCCAAAACTAAATTGAAGTGAGCCGAAACGATCGGCAATAAACAGATAACCAGATAAAAAGTACGAAACCATAAAAACAGAAACAGTACAACAGCAACTAAACAAGAACTGCAACGGGGCCCGGGCATACTTGAATTGGAGACCTCCTTGACATATTGTAAAGCAAGACGTTTCAAGTAATTGGCATCGTCCTCGGCCACAAAGAAACCCATAAAGTTTTGGCTCATGTATGGCTCCAATTTGATGGGACGATCCAGAAGTGCTCCCGTCATATCCACGACTTGCTTAAGTGCTTTAGACAGCTGCAGTGAGCATTCGTCGGGAGCCTGGTAATGAATGAGAGCATGAATTTGTTGCATTTTTTTCTAACTATAAGCTTATATGTGGCTCACCTTAAAGAACGATACTAGTGTTATGTGCGGCACATAGTTGTGCGCCCCATTCCAACCGCACACTTGACGCGATTTTGACCAGAACTCCTCCAGCTGCTGGAGGAATGGTCCAGTTGGGCACGCATATATGATGTACTCCCGTGGTGCGCACTCGTCCAAAGCAGCATCGTTGACGTGGGCCAGAAGCCAATCAGAAGCAATCTGTACGCCTCTATTGCCGGTTGAGGCCAAAGCTTTTTCACTATTGGGGAGTTGGGGTATATGATAAAAAATAATCAATAAATATCGCAGCGACGGTTTCTGTTTTTTTTCTCATTAGTTGTACGCCTTTATTCAAATAACTGCACGCTACCAATGCAATAAGGCGTTCGATAGCGATGATACCTACGCTCTATGCTTTTGGAAACCCATTTGAAGCAACGTCTGGAGCGGGGTTAAGTGTGGTTTCATGGTTTGGCAGATGCGAGTAGGTGTTTGATTCTTGCGTGGCGGTAACGTTGCCATGTTAACTTTTATTGTTATATCTCTTGAGAATATATACTGCACGCACGGACTTTCCGTTACAAATGTACAATTCGTGTTATATTTATTCTCCTGATTAAAATTGCTACAATTATTTTGTTTTTCGTTTTGGCAGTGTGACCAACGGCTGTTGAAATTTGAATAGGTGTGAAGTAGAGGTGACAGTATCGTTAATATTGATATTTTTCTCCATAGTCCAAAATCACTGTTTGCTTGTGATCATAAATTTTACTATGGGGTGCAATTTATATATCAGATAATAATTTTCTATCAACTCAGATTGATAATTTATCACTTTTAAATTAAACTTCAACACGGGCTTAATAATAAAATTCACTAAATTGTTAACAGTTTTGTAATCGAAATGAGAATACATCTGCTATCGAATGTATTATGTTAAGTGTGGAGTTTCTGTTAACAGGATTGTATATATTTATCGGAAATCGTTAAATCGCGATATCGATTAATTAGTTAATATTGGCCAAAATTTGTAGAAAACAAAAAAAAATAACTGCGTAGTTGAGTAGAAATATATTGCGATTAAACAATAAAGATACATTATAATAAAGTAAGTTAATCGAAACGAGTTTGCCGTACATTACTAAGTAATAAAAACGACGATGTTTGCAACAAAGAGTCACTGAAAAATTGTGTTACGCAGCAGTAAAACAGTATGGAAAATGCCAGTGGAGCTCAAACAGAGAAAAACATACATACAAACACATACATGCATGCAGATGTTTTTGTAGTGGTGCGCAAAAACAAGTCATTTGTGGGTGCAACACGGGACGGGTGGAATGGTGTGGATGACAATTTTTTTTTGTTTTTTGCACAGTTTTGTGTGTAATTGTGGTTATTTGATTCGTTTTCCATGTAGTTTAACCTCCTTGCTTTAATAAATATGGGCGTTTTCCTTAATCCATTTGTTGTTTACGTGGTTTTGTCGCCACCAGCATAACTTCCTGCTCGATTGCGCCTTGTTTATTGTTAGTGTTTGTTGTCATCGCCACTTTCTCCGCTGCACACACTTCCCAGCATTAGCTCTTTTTTATTATCGCTTCGATGCGGGCTTCCGTCCCACCCCTCGCTTGCTTCCGCGTGCTCCGCTCAATGGTCAGTCATTGTTCAGTACATGAGTCATGTGCGTCGTGTAAAATCAGAATTTATCATTTAATCATTGCCATTGCATTGGACATGGCCTGCTCACGCTCATGCCAATGCCATTGCTCCCATTAGAGCTCAGATTTGGGCTGTGTTGCTGTGCTGGTAATCCGAGGCGTTTGAGATAAGCGCGTAATTAGATTACGCTAATAAGTTAGTGAAAAAGTATATTTTTAACTAATAGATCGATATACTATGTCTATTTCAGGCAACAGCAGCTTGAAAGACAGCCAGAATATTTAAAAGCAAATAGGAAGAAAAAATAAAAAGCATTCGATATGGCCACCAGAAAGAAATCTTTGCTGAAAGTTATCATACTTGGCGACAGCAGCGTTGGAAAGACGTCGCTTATGAATCAATATGTAAACAAACGCTTCTCCAATCAGTATAAGGCAACGATCGGAGCGGACTTTTGTACGAAAGAGGTTGTTGTTAACGACCGCGTGGTTACAATGCAGGTGAGCAATTATCCACAATCTCGTCTTTTCTTTCTTTTGAAGTACTTTACTAATGGATTTGAGTACTTTCTAGATTTGGGATACGGCCGGCCAGGAGCGCTTCCAATCACTCGGTGTGGCTTTCTACCGCGGCGCGGATTGTTGCGTTCTTGTCTACGATGTGACGGCGCCCAACTCATTCAAGAATTTGGACTCGTGGCGAGATGAATTCTTAATACAGGCCAGTCCACGGGATCCTGAGCATTTCCCCTTTGTCGTGTTGGGCAATAAAGTGGATTTAGATAATCGTCAAGTGGGTATACCAACAATTAGATAAAATCATAGAGTCTGATAATAACTTTGTCTTTGTTGTCCAAGAAAGTCAACGAACATTGATTATTCTGTTTCTCTTGTTTTCAATTGAACAATTCTTTATATATACAATGGGTACAATTTCATATTAATACTTTGTACAATTAGATTGTTGAAAATACAATATGTTTACTTATATAAACATTTGAATGTGTTTCAGGTATCTACGCGCCGTGCGCAGCAATGGTGCCAATCGAAAAACGACATACCCTATTATGAGACGTCAGCAAAGGAGGGCATTAACGTTGAGATGGCGTTTCAAACCATAGCCAAAAATGCTCTGGAACAGGAAACGGAGGTATGTTTTGACCCATGAGCGGCCGCATTGATTACTCATATCTCATCGTATTTTCAGGCTGAACTCATAAACGATTTCCCCGATCAAATACGCTTGAACTCTGAAAACAATCGTCCTGGCAACGCTGACAATTGTCAATGCTAATATAATTATATTATTATGAGCAACAGCTGCAGCAACAGAATACAACGCAAAGTGCATAATTACACAATATTATAAATAAAATACATAACAGCATATGAGTATAAAAAGCAAATATGATGAACGACAGCAAGGTTATAAGTTTAAGTAAAAAAAAATTTCAGCAGCAACATAGGTATATAATAACATAATAGAATGCTAAATTGTGTTTACCAATCATTTAAATTACCTTTACATATTGTGCATGCCCTCCTCCTAGTAATATTTTGCCATTAGTCAAATTATTGCACGCAACAGATGCAGCCGTTGCAAAAAAAACAACAAAAATCAGAATCACCAATAACAAATTATCTTCGAAAAAAAAAACAAAAATTCTTGTGATTGTAAATTTAATAAAACAAAAATATACATTTTTATTGTAATTAATTTTATATACTTTTCTGCACATTCATTGCGATCGGCATTTTTTGGCTCAGCTCAGTTTCCGCCTCAAGATCAATGTATTTCAGCATTCAATTCGGTTAAATCATTTTGTAAGGCCTAGAGTATTATAAGCGATGGCTTCTCTTTGGTAATACCTACACAACGTTTGTGTATACTATATATTATGTAATTTTCACATAGATTTTTATTTAACATCTTTGGCTTAATTTGTATAATAAACAATGCTAAAATCTACATACATTCAATACATTAACTAAAAAGACGTACCAATTAAATTGAGCTCTTTTAAAACCATCTCACAGTGGCAGCAAATATTGAGCAATCTTTCAGTTTTACGGGTGATTTTTATACCCTTGCAAAAAGGGTATATTAATTTTGGTCAGGAGTTTGCAACGCAGAGAAGGCATGGCCGAAGTTAGCCCATCCCTCTAGTTCTTTTAATCAGTATCGACGGCTCCGAATGGATTGCGTAATATTTGTGCGTAAAGTCAAAAGTTTTAAAGGCTACCAAGAAGCAGCTTTTTAAAAGTTATCTAAGATCAATTTTGGGATTTCGAAATCCTATTAGTACTTATATAGGAAATATATTGTTTATTTAAAAATACGCATGTATGTACAATCATCGCACATTCATTGTTTTCGACCACAAAACTTAGATTTCCTGATATGATTGTACGTATAAAGCCCATGTCTTGCTCAATAAAAGTGCAACTTCTGATTAATATTTATATATACATATATTAATCAGTAGTATTTGTACTTCATTTTCAATTACGATAAACGATATATATATATGTAAATATATTTGATTACATATGCAAGCTGTAAAATATATTATGTTAAATCCACCAAATCTTGCCGAGCAAAGTCAATGCTGAAAGTCCTAATCTTGGGAGATAGCAGCGTTGGAAAAACGTCTTTGATGAACCGTTATGTAAACAACAGATTTACAAATATCTACAAAGCAACAATTGGAGTGGACTTCTGTACGAAAGAGATCGTTGTTAATGATCGTCTAGTCAGAATGCATGTAAGCAGGAGTTCCAAGTTAAATCCTTGCAGAATTTGACTGTTTGCTTCGTTTGGAGATTTGGGATACGGCTGGTCAGGAGCGATTCCAATATTTCGGCATATCCTTCCATCGCGGATGTGCAAACCCAGCGCATCCCATACACACACACATATGCAAATGCGTGTGTGAGGTCCCGCGATCGACAAATCTAAAATTTTCTGATTTTACAATTCCAACAGGTCCCAGAGCACACAATGATAAAAATGCTGACGAATGAGAGTGTGTGCTGGGGCGTCAGAAAAATATTTCTTACGCGCGTCACTTATTTGATGGCCTTACAAAAAATAATCATGGGACCTCTCGATGTTGAAATTTGGCAATTTTTCTGCACTTCTGCTTGTGCGTACATATATGCATACATATACAATTCGACAGAGCGCTGAGAGTGAGTAATAACAATGTATATTGTACTATATTGTGTGCAGCTCGCACTTATGCAATTCGAGAGAACGCCGAGAGTGAGGAATATCATTGTATATTGTGTGCAGGTCGCACTTACGCATATATCGCTTCATCTCGCTCGATCTCTCTGATTTTAAATACTGTGAAGTCCCACTGCTTTGTGAAGATTTTGAGAGAGTAAGAGACCCGACCAAATACGAAGTTGAGTGGGACCTGTCGGACAAAAAAAGCGTGGCGAAAAAGTTGTGTACTAATATAATAATAATAATATTTTTTTTTTGACTAAAATGATTTTGTAAAATGTGGAGCCGGTATCCAAAATATAAAAAAATAGAAAATATATTTTATTTACAAAAAGCTAATTGCAAAATTTAGTGACTGTAGCTAAAAGATGTAAAAGATATGGTCCAAAAATTGAATCTTGATAAAGTTTTTAATCGATATCAGTGAAACAGGAAAATTGATCGAATATCAAAAACAAACTTGATATGCGCGCTGTATACATGGACCTTTGTGCAAAATTTCAAGCTCTAGCTCTCATATTTTCTGAGATCGACGCTTTAATACATACGTACAGACGGACGGACAGACAGACGGACAGGGCTAAATCGACTCAGCTCGTCATGATGATCAAGAATATATATACTTTATGGGGTCTGCCACACCTCCTCTGCCTGTTACATACTTTTTGCAAAACCAATAAACCCTGAATTTCCATTTTCAATCGGTTCAGGGTATAAAAAAAAATTTAAGGGTTACAAATTAAGCTTGTTTTATCGATTGGGCCGAGTTACAGCCGTTTAAAGTTACAACAAAATTTAATTTGTAAGAGTCCAAAAAAAAAAACAAGTAAGAACGTTCTAGTCGGGTCTGCCCGACTACGAGATCCCCTGAACCAAGTCCGAGGCGGTGTTTTAAATAATCTAGCTTACATCTTTTATCTGTTCATATTACCCTCTGCGCGCACACACACACGCACACATATACATACACATACGCTTACTGCGTAGATGATTTAGCGGCTGCGCTTGGGCTGCATTCTGGGCAGCATTCTGAGAAATGAATTGTTAAATAACTTCGGTTCTAGATCTACTTTCTTAATGAAATTTTCAGGACAAAATATTGACATCTAAAGGTGTCTATATGCAAAATCCCAACTCCCTAGTATTTGAAATACGTTGTTTTCACTTATAGGGCTAATGGGGGAGGTATCCAAAATTTAAAAAGTTTATCATCTGTATTTGCATAACAGAAACCTAGTCAATTTAGTATCTGAAATCCCATTTTCAATAGGTTCAGGGTATAAAAATTATAGGGTAACACATTAAGTTTATTTTTATCAACGACATTATGTTAGTAAAAGAATTGGTAATTCCCGATTTTCCACACCCCAGTGGGCGTACTCTTGTCACTTTGTGGACGAGTATAAGAAGTTGTAACATCTGCTGTTCATATATATAATATTTAAATATATGTTACGTTAGGACATAGTAAGGCGGCGATATTACACATATATATTACGATATATAGTATTACGGCGTTTATATATGCATTTATCAAATTATCTGGTCTAAGACGAACAAATTATTTAGTGGCGATTTTAAGCTAACAATTTACAATTAATAAAATTTAAACTAGAGGGATGGGTTAACTTCGGTCATGCCGAAGTTTGGTAACACCCTTGCAATTGCAAAGGATATAAATACAGTTTCTTTTGATTTGCCACGCCCCCAACAATTGGATATATATAATTTTTGGCAATCTATTAAGCAGGGCAAAAGTAACCCATATATTTAATTTTGAAGCTGTACCTATGACTTTGGAAAATATAGTTTTCTCCGATTTACCACGCCCCCAGAGGAAGATATATATAATTTTTCATAATTTTGTCGAAACCGTGTAGTTTAACGTTTTTGGCAATTTTTGAAACTCTAGGTGTAAAATTGTGGAAGATATAGTTTTTTCCGATTTGCCACGCCCCTAATGGGCATAGATATATTTTCTTTATTTTTTTTTCTAGGGGTGGCTGATACAAATATATGTTTTAACTGTCAAGTCTCTGGCTTTAACAGCATCCAAAATATTGGCGGATTTATGTTAAGCACTATATAGACTTTCCCGATTTGCCACGCCCCAAGTAGGCGTGGGCATATAACTTTTTGATCAATCTGAAGGGGAGGCTCTAGCTTCAAAACTGTAGAAGATATAGTTTTATCCGATTTGCCATGTATCTTCGCATGAGCTCAATTTGAAATCGATTTGAAATATAAACTGTAAATATTATAGCAAATATAATTATTATTGATCTGAAAATTGTTCCTATTTCGGGGTGATATTATTCATTTTATCCATGATAGTGCTTTAATATATAATATATAAGGTATTATATACATATATAAGGAAATACTATCCCACAGCCAAGTCTAACATCAAGATTGTTGATCCGGTTTACGTTTCAAATAAACTTCCTGGCTCGATTAATGTTTACTTTTCCCCATCTCCATATATATGTATGTATCATATATATATCATATAGATATATAAAGTAGAGGGATGGGCTAACTTCGACCATGCCGAAGTTTGGTATTGCCCTTGTGATTGTAAAGGATATATGTAAGTAATGTTTTTCTGATTTGACCAAGACAGACTGACAGACGGGCAGTGTTATACCAACTCAGCTCGTCGTGCTGATCAATATACTTTGTATGTATATGTATATATACTTAAGAGCAAAAGTATATATTACTTTCAAATCGTATATTTATTTCTTTAATGATTCAAAATAACGCAAGCTTTATCTAACTAACCAAAAACGCGAACATTGCGACCTCTGCGGCTCCTGTTGCGACGATTGGAGGAGTTACGAGTGTTTCCGCTGTTATTGGCGAAAATGCGTCTCACATTCGTGTATTGCAGGTTGGAGACGCGCACCGTTCGTCTATTGTTGCGGAGTGTTACAGGGCTCGTGGTGGTTGTGGTGGTGGTGGTGGTGCAGTCCGCATTACTCGCATTGTTACCATCCGAGCAATCCGTGCAGTTCGTGGTGATCGTTGTGGAACAGGCAACCGCATCGCTGCTTTCGATGTGGAACAGGACCAAAATGGCGCAGGTAAGCACAATTGTGTAGGTTCTCATGTTTTTGGCTTTGAGTTCTCAATGAATTCCTCGAAGACGTTTGATATGGTTTCGAACGAAAGCAGCGCTTTTTATAGCAAACATCCAAAGTTTGCAATATCTTAAAGCCTTGAGGGAAATATTTGCACAGCTGCTTCCACGTTTTTCTAGCAATTGTTCAATGCCCTTCAGCTAAGAGTTTATTCAAAAACTAGCTGAAACTTAAGATTTTTTGCTAAACTTAAACTTTGCTAATGTCAAAAAAAAAAAATGCTCTCTTATATGCACAAGTGTATTTGACCCAGTTTCTAGACTTTTAGCAGCTAGAAATGTTTTATTTTATTATAAAAAAATAATAAAATATAAAATTAGATAGGCAAACAGTAATATAATAAAAACATTTGAGTATGCAATTTTCTTTTTATTTATTTATTAATTTTATGCAAATATTTATTTAGCTTAGAGATTTTAGATGTTTAAAAATGCTTTAAAATCACAAAAGCAAAAATAAGAATTGGAAAATATTGCAAATACTCTTTAAGTAAAAACTAAATGTATATACAAAAATTATTTTATAAGAAAATTTATTGTAATTAAATTTCTTTAATTATAATTTTTTTTTAATTTATTTCATATTATATGCTTAACCTCTGATAACGCGCACGTTGGCACCGTTGCGTCGATTGATGTTTCCACGTCGCACGTTGCCACGCCTGCTGTTGCCACGCCTGCTGTTGCCACGCCTCCTGTTGCTACGCCTTGCGTTTCCACGTCTATTGCTTGCGGCGTTGTTGCCATTGCGATTGACCCGAAGGCGGCGCACATTTGTGTACCTCAAGTTGGTGATGCGCACGGTGCGCGGTCCATTTCCTGTTGCGGTTACTCCGGTGCCGCTCGATGCTGCTGTTGTCGTTGTTGTTGTTGTTGCCTCCGTTGATGTCGTCGTTGTTGTCGTACAGTCAGCATTATCGGCATTGGCCGCCTGCCGGCAATCAGTGCAGCCGTCGGGCAAATTGGGATCAAAGGAGGTGCAGGCCTGCGCATCGCTTTGTCGCACAAGGAAACTGGCCAAAAAGGCAAAGCTAAGGACAATTGTTGCAGCGCGCATTTTAATTAATTGTTCTCAAGACAAGATCGCTGTTGATTTTGATATAGTTCGTAGTAGACATCTCAGCTTTATATAGCAAAACTATCGATGGATTATTTGCAAAAGTACGCAGCTGTTTTTTATGCTGATCTTCATTCCGCAATTTGTCGAACTTGCAAACAAATATGATCATTCAATAGACGCAAATACTACATCACAGATCACCTTCAGTAGGTTGAATATCCAAAAGAATAAACATTTTAAAAATGTTATTCAGCCTTGAGTGTGTGTTAAATATTAAGGAAAATTTTGTATTTTTTCTAAAAAATATATATTGAAATTCTATAGAGTATAGAATATTATATTAGTTATTTAACAAGAAGAATTCATGTATTAAGTGTATTTCAAAGTCTTTAAAATCTTGCTGCATTATGATTTCCTAAGTTTGAATTTCATAAATACATATTTTTTTAAATTTTTCAAATTTATATTGCTTGCTCTTAAAAATTCCATTTAATTTTTGTAAATGCAAATTGTCGTGCTCTTGCCAATCAGGTTTACGATTTAGCGTGAGAGTTTCCAATGAATGAACTTTTGTATCTCCATAATATTTTAATTATTATGACGTCAGTTCAGTGCTTTACAGAGCTGAGCAGAGACAAAGCCAGTCCGTGCCATACGATTCAGTTGGAGTTGGAGCCGATCGCTGAGCGGTTAAACCATGGAAATTTATTTTTACCTAACTATTGTGCTATTCGCACAGCCAACGGTGAGTAGGGTTTAATAATATATATTATATATGCTCGAAATGTAATATAATTAATAACAAAACTTGTGTTTGCACAGCTATCGATTTGCATACCACCCAACCACTGCATCGAGGACGTAAGTAGGTGCTTTAGTTTACAGTAAACTCTAGGCTCTTGTTTGTCTTGTAGATGGACTATAGCGACGCGAAGGAACGCTTTACGTATGTACTTTCGAAATATGCCGAGCTGCAAATGAAAATTAGCGGCGAACCCTTGGGGTAAGTTTGGAGCAGCCAGTAAAATGATGCAAGCTTGTGGTAAAAGTTTTGACTCTTTTGTCGTTGGCAGTTTGCATGGCAAAATTGTCACGCACGGCAACATCGAGGAGCAGCATATCGTGTTCCAGCTGATGGACAATACGCCGCACGACGTCATCCAGAGCTGCGTGTTTGTGGTAACCAAAGCGCCCGACGAGTGCGAGTCCATTGTGACCGTCTGCAACACATTCCTGGGGCGCACACCGCGGCCGCTGCTGGAGCGCAAGCCATTGACGGTCTGTGAGGATGGCGTGCGCGAGGCGGAAGTGCAAGTGGAGGTGGAAGTGGAACCGGTACCGGAACAGGAAGCCGAGGACACTGACGACGCCAATGAGGCCAAAGAGGCAACGGCGCCGGACGTCGACGTGACCAGCGACAGTGAGCTCATCTAAGCGAAGCTCTTATTTACTGTACGTGTGCAATAATTCGAATAGTTTTCAAAATAACATATTAAAGAATTAAGATAAAAAGGAAAAACAGAAGCGTATGTTCAAAATTACTTTAGAATAGTGTCAAATATTTCAGTTTAGGCAATAATTAAAAATAAAGTTATATTTGCCTAAAAGTATACCACATGTAATATATAAATTAATAATTAGACTGTTAGAAGCAGACTTATTCTTATATATATATTTTCTTAACTAAACCGGGCGATGAAATACTAAGAAACTAGGATGATTATAGTGTATTTAGTGGCACTGAGTGCATCCTCATAGTAATAAAAAAAAAAAATTATATATATTCTTAATATAATATACATATATTTATTTTTTAATGCAATCATGACTGCAAGTGGAAGTCTTTTACTTAATTCAAACTCCGTAATGATCGCAGTTTTTTAACTGGAGGCTCCTCTTAAAGGAAGAGCACTAACTACTCAAGTCGAACAATGGGCAAACGCCTGCCCACAAAAATGGCGGATGCGCAGAAGAAGCTGCCAAAGAGAATGCTCTTAATGTTAGCGCACAGTGGTCTAATACATATATATTTACAGCACTTTTTGTGACTGCTAATACTATTATCTTTTCATGAGTATAGACTTCATAATTTTCTTTTCTGCATTAGTATACAAATTTTGATTGCCATTCATAGGCATTATGTAATACTTATAAGAAGTTGGAAAAAATATATATTGCAAAAAAAAAACATATATTTACTTGTATTAATATTAAATTCTTAAGAATATTAATATATTTTTGTGATCTATTGTATTTTGTTAAAATGTTTGACAATTTGGCAACACTGTGGCAGTTATAGCCACTACCCACAGCCACCTTGAGAGAGCGTGAGAGGGCTTCACATTGAGAGCGAATTAAATCAGCGGCGTGTGCCAAATAACAGTAAACAAAACGTAGCACATGCGACGCTGACGTCGACGCCGACGTTAAAGCTGCCGCCTGCCGCAGCTGCTGCTGCAGCTGCTGGTTACGCTTCGCCCTATCAGTTGATGTCTGGCGCCAAAGCGAACTGGAGCAACGAAAAGTCGACAATAGTTGCGCTCAGAGTTCACAAGCTGCAGAACACTAATGCTTCAGAGAGAGCACGCAAAAGCAAAACAAAAGAGAGCGAAAGAGAAAGAGTATGTGTGCCCTAGCAATAGTGTGAGGGTGCGAGAGAGAGCAAGAGAGAGAGAGAGGTAGAGAGAACGCGTTTGGCTCCGCTATAATTTAGCTAGGCCCGCACAGAATTTTTGGTGGCTAACGGCGTTCAGTGCTCAACTTGTCGTCGTGCTGTGAAAAAGTCGAAAAGCCGGAAATCGAGCTGTTCTGCGACAGTGCTCATCCACCCACCGTCCGCCAGCTGCTCGAGCATCGAGCATCGTGCTGCCGCTACACTACGTATGCGGAATTGCCGCCGGTTGTAAAAGAACAGAGCAAACAGTTTTGCATAATATCTACAGTAAATACAAAAAACAAACAGAAGCAACAGTGACGACTGCGAAGGAATTAGTGTAGGAATCTAATCAACAGTTTAGTGCTTTCATAAAAAATTAAAAAATAACAACAGCAACAACAACAAGAAACCATAAACAAATGATTGTCAAGTGCAGTGCAAAGCGATTTGTCGCATTTTTCTAATTCACATTCACCCGCAATTGCCGCGTCGTCTGTGTTATCAGGCAGGCACAAAACCAACAAAACCAACAACAACAACAACAGTAATAATAACAACAACAGAGACAGGCAAAACAAAAATACGAAAACAGAAAAAAGAAAAAAACAGAAGCGACTCGCTTGGAAATGTAACTGCATTTCAAATTTGTCGCCAACGCCGCAGTCGACGCACACGTGTATCCGTGCATGAATGAGTGTGCGTGTGTATGCGTGTGTCTGTTTAATAGGTGAGTAGCATTTGTTATTATGAGTATGTGTGCTTGGACTCATCTACAGTTTAGCTGAGCTCAGCTGCAGCTGTAGCTGTAACTGTATTGGTGTTTGTGGTTTTGCGTAAACAAAGCAACCAAACAAAAATACAAAAGAAACACAAATAAATAAAACACAAACACACGAATCAGCATAGCAAAGCAAACCAAAAATCCCCCCAATGCGAAAATTACAATATTTTTAGCCTTGAATGCAAATGTTGTGCTTTAGCGAGGGGCTTTTAGGGGGCTGTCTCCTAAAAGCACTTTACTTTTGAGCTACTTTTTTTCGCCTCAAATTTCATAAATATAAATAAAACGCAACGACTTTTTCCTCTGACGCGTAGCGTAAATTACTTCAAAATTTGTTTTCACACAGTTTCCATTTTTTTTCACTTACGCGCGCTTTTTTCTCTCTTGTTTTCATGTCTTGTTGCCCTTTTGGAGACTCGCCAAATGGTCGAATGGGCCCCTAGGCTGGCGGTGAGTCAAGTCCCTACGTTAGTCAAATCCATTAATTTTTTTGTTTTCGTTTTTGTTTTTTATTTATATAACTTTTCCCCATGTCAAGCACATCTGTCTGGCCAAATAACAGATCTCTTAAAATATATACACACTTTTTATCTTTTTTTCATCCTGACTTAATATTTTTTAAGGATTTTGGGCCGCAGCAGAACTTGTTGACCTATTTCGGTGCTATTTGTAATTTGCTGTTTGCCTTAGACTTCATTTAATTCCCAAATTACTTATGTTTTCCTTTCTTTTTTTGATTGGAGACCTACAAATTGGTAGAACTTTTTTGCTTAGTCCTTTAAACCTGAAGGCTGAAGGACTGTACAAACATTTAAATCTCTCAGATTAAGAGCTTTACTCTGGCAATAATTCAATTTTCAAACATTGCCCATATGTCCTTGCGATACGTGTAACTGTATTTAGTTAGGGACTAGGCTTTTACAATTTGCCAAGTGCTTTGCCACTTGAAAGGGTTGCAACCATAGGCAATTCAAGGTGCTTCCCAACCACTTTTCAATTCGTGCCCTACATTTGTGTATGGATCCTAAATAGTACCCATCGATTCTTTTTTTAATACACTTTTATGAACGTTTCCTTTTGCGCTTGTTGGACTGTCTGTGAGTTTTCTATTCAGTCGCAGGACCCGGCGCGTTTTTGTCTGTCCTTTTAACGCTTCTGTCCCTAAGCCACCTAACCTACCACACGCACTCCCACACACAAACACACACACATACAAATATGTCGCTGATTCTATTCCACGACCCAAAACGCTGAACTGGACTGACGTTCATTGGCTTTCTGCGGTACGCAGGCGGATATTTGTTTTTGTTATTGTTCCTTTCATTCTCAGCAGCGCCATTTGGCCTGACTAGCGTTTCCGTTGCCCGCGGCGCCTGACTCAGTCACTGCCCCTACCGTTGCCTCTGCCTCTGCCTCTGCCATCATTGGCCATAAAATGGTGTCTCTGCGCACATTTCGCTAGTCGCATTCACATCTGTGACAGGCTTTTGCCTAGTTTAACCTTCCTTGCCTGTGCTTGCTTTTGATTTTATGGCACACACACCGCGTGCACCCTGTGCCGCCCCCTACCCCAGCCCCTGCCAGACACATGAGCACATTTTCACAATTTTATTTTGTTCCATACTTTCTTGGCCATTTCTTTTGTGTCCTGGATATTTGGCCCACTTTCTTTTCCCGAATTCCCTTTTCGACTGCTTTAGCCAACTTCATTTAATCAGCAATTCATTTATTAAAACGCCTCGCTTTTAGTACAAAGCCCATTTTGATTGACCTTGAGGCACTTTCTTTTTGGCTTTATTGATTCAGCTAGCTGCGCTGCATGCTGATCAAATTGTCGCTAATTTGCTGTCGTGTTACCAAATTATTGCTTCAAATAAATTTACGTCCATTTAATTGCTTTTTATCGTTGTGCTTTTATCGTAGAGCTAGCGATAAAATAATGCAATTAATTAACCTAAACGCTAAAAGCTCAAAATGCTTTTTATTATTCATTGCCTACTTCGGAGTCAATATCCTTATTTGCTTTTTGATTTATTTAATTGGAAACATTTTAAATGTTATCAATCTATAATTTGAGTTCTGCTACATTTCAATGCAGTTGGGAAATTACAAATTAAACTAAATATATGAGAAAAACGTAACGAACTGAAGTTATCGGCAATTTACGTATACGCGCCATGTTCCACCTTTAATTAGCAATTTTTTCCATCAAATAGTATACTTCATATTTCGCATTTCAACTAGAAAGCATAGAAACTTTTAATATTGACCTGTGCTTCGAGAAAATTTTAACAAGCAACAGCTGAAATATGTTAGGAAAGGTAGAACTTTAAAAGATTATTATAAAGTTAACATAAAAGTTCTGCTTAAGCTTATTACAGATAGTTATGAAAATATCTAAGAAGACTTTTATAGCAATTTCAAGACAATTGACAAATTTCCTTATAAATATACGCGAAACGAACTAAACAGCTTGTCAGATTACGTATACGCGCCGTGTGGCAGCTTTAACAAGCAATCGTCGCCATCGAATATTATATTTATATTCATATAAAAGTAAGTGAATTGCATTTCAACTAGAAAGCACAGCATCTATTAATATTGACCCAAGATTTGAGAAAAGTTTGCCGAGCAGCAGTTGAAAGATATTATGAAAGGCACAGGCTGTCGCCATTGCCGCCGTCGCATATCCTTAGCCAGGAAACAACCTGCACTGATGCACAGCAGCCGCCGTCTGACTTTTAGTTGCCACATTTCAGGTTTTTCTTCTTTCGTTTTTTCTCATTTTCTTGGTTTTTTTTTTACTTTTAAGTTTTATGTTATTCCGCCATTGAGTGCAACGCGAAAAACTTCTTCTTTACCAGTTTTTCGCAGCGCTTATCCATCTTACCCCATTTTAGCCGTGTTTTTCTCACCACTCCGGCTCGATATTTTTCAAAGAGCTGTTGCCACATTTTCTTGGCTTGCGCTTTTGTGTGGTGGCCCCGACTGGCTTATAGTTGCTAGTTGTTGCTTTTGACTTGGCCAGCATCTGAGGTCTTTTTTGTCCACTGAATTTCAGGCCCTAAAGTGTATAGACTTGTTCGACTATAATATACCTAGACCATTTATGAGTTTAATAGAAATGCTGCTGTTCTTTGTTATTTAACTTAATAATGCCAAAGTGCTTTTTGCAGCTCCTTGAAAAGCAAAAGAAATATTATGAATAATGTTTCTGTTCATTGCTCAAAGAAAGATTTTTTATTCAAATATTTTCTTAGCTGTAATGTATTAAAAGGAATTTCCTTTTTTCTGTTAAAAGTATTGAAAGATATTTTTAAATTGTATTTTACTCGACAACTAGCCAAAACTTGTGCATATTTTAGATACAGCTTGATGAGTGTCTTATATGTGGTTCTCTCTCATAAGGAATGTTTTCTTCAACCAAATCTTTTTTTTTTAATATGAATATGCTTCATTTCAGTTTGTAGTCATTTATGTTCCTTAACTTATTCTTAGACAAGAATATAGTTTGGCATAATTTGTAATTTTATTTTTCGAGAAGCCCTGTCAAATGATGCTTACAGAAAAACTTATTCTCTGCGGTTATTTGCGCTGTATCGTAAAGGACAGCAATTCATTTTGCTGCACGGTATCTTTTACGTTTCGGTCCTCCTCCTTTGCCGTATTTGCAAAAACACACATATCCTGACCGCTTTTGGTTATAGTAGTTGTTTTGGTCATTGGTTTTTCTGATTATTCCTTTGCGCTATTTTTAGTTGGCCAAATTTATTTTGGTCGC
This sequence comes from Drosophila gaucha, assembly GCA_035045545.1. Lineage (NCBI taxonomy): Eukaryota > Metazoa > Arthropoda > Insecta > Diptera > Drosophilidae > Drosophila > Drosophila gaucha. Next base: position 1,094,599 of record JAWNOY010000129.1, read on the forward strand.
TTCGGTTTTTGTTCGCAATTTGACCACAAAGTTGACCCTTATCTTGGTGACAGTGCGAAAACAAAAGTGCCCCAAGAGCGTCTACAACGAGTCGCAACAATTGAACGAACGGACTGCGTCGTGTTTCCATATCGATTATATAATCATCGAAGGGCGTTTGTGGCACGTGGACATGCCTCACAATTACATTTTCCATATCTAATGCACCCTATTACAATAACTGGCAATTACATTACGTATCCGCGCCGTATGACGGCTGAGTAAGGAATATTGCTTGGCAAATGCTTGGAATGCTTTCTTTGAATAAGGTCAGGTTAGATAAAAGTGTAAAACAGCCAAAAGAGTCAGGCTGAAAAGGCCATGTCCTTATTTTCGTAGGACTTTTGCAATTCGGCTTCATAATTTAATTATTTAAACAGAAACGTCGCGGCGTCTGTACAAGAGCCGCTCATTGAGTTAATTTGTGTCAATTTGTGACTGAGTTGAGCTTTTCTTTTCACTGCTGTAGCCCATGACATCCTTATCGTCCTGCTGGCCAGTTAATGCTGGCTGCTGGCTTAAACGAAAGGATTGCCTTTTCTGCCAAGCTCAAGCCTCGCAAAATAAATAACATTCATCAACCTCTTTACTGCCCATACCGCAACCCCTAGCCATTGCCATGCAGCTTCCGCTCGGTTCGTTAAATCGTGCGGCTATAAAGAGTCAACCACTTGGCCAGCAACATTTCAGTTCAGCTCAGTTTTGTTGTTCGCTTTTAATTAACATAATTTGATTTGTACACTGCTCCTTATGCATATAAAATGCACAACAATTTTCCATTTATTTTACACGATTCAATATTTAATACTTCTTTTTTTTCACCCCTTTTCTGGTATTCGGCTGAAATTTAATTTGCAACAATTACTAGCTTTTATAAAGTTAAATTAAATTTGAAATGACAACTTTTCAGTTGGATCTGCAACTAGATTTGTTTGCATCCTTAATTGGATATTTTATTAGCCTGTCTGTTGTGTTCCTTTACGCAGCTTAGTGCATGTAATAAAGTTACTTAAAAACTTTAAACTCAATTGCTTGTCAAATGTCACAACTTTTCTCTCAACTAGAAAACTCATTAAGCTGTTTAGAAAATAATTATTTTCTGTTCCGCTTATAGAAGCAGCTCTACTCGTTAATGAGCCACAATATTAATCAAAATATGCAAAGACAAAGTGAAAATGTTGTTAAAAGTTTTTCAATTGAACATTTTTAATTGCCTTTGGCTTGTTTTACAATCTGATCAGGTGCAGCATGAAACAGAGTTTTACTTATTTCAATTATTCTGGAAGTAATTCTTTTTTCCAAATTTTATTACTCAAATTTAATTTAAGTTTTTACTTCACTCTATATAATATTAGAATGTTATGTGTAATGTTATGTGTATAAGAAAATAAACAGTTGACTTTTGGTTTTAAGTAGAAAAACAATAATGAAAAACCTCATGTGGAAATACTCAAATAAGGCACGAAAAGCTAATCATAAAAGATTCATATTTAAATATTTTTAACTTTTCGGGAATATTAGCAAAGAAGTTTTTATTTTATTTTATTTAAAGTTTTTTTTAGAAATTTTTATGTATGCATGAAAAAACTTTCAGGCGGCTTAACAGACTGCAGAACTCAGCCACTGGCAAACAAAACTGACAAAAAAAAACGTTGAGCTAAAAAACTATGGAAAGGGAATCCAGTAAAATACGAGTTTGTAGAAAATTTTGTGAAATGTAAGCAAATTTTTACGCCCGCAAAGAGCAGGGTGCCAAACACAAAGTCGCAGCATGTAAATTTCCGGCTTTTAGTAGCGGTCTGTGTGTGTGTGTGTGTCAGTATGTGTGTATATAATGGAGCAACAGTGCGTGCCAGAAGTACTCGCTTTCTAAATAAGTGCTCATGAATGTATGAATATTTGATGTCGCAAATGTTACTAAATAACATATATAGGCGTGGTTGGCAGCGTAAGCCTTCACTCTTCAATATTCTTTCAATCCCGCCCACCCAATGGGAATAGCAGCACCTTTTTGCGGAACTAGTGCCCAAAGGCAGTGACAATCATATGCAATTTTCACGCCACAGAGAACCGAATGCGATCATATATAATTCACATTCAGTATAAGTTGTTATGCTGCTAAAGTGGGTTGACTATAGTTCCAGATGGGTCCAGCTGGGCTATTACACACACACACATACACACACATACATGCAGTCAAAATTCTGCGAAAAGGACATATGTAAAGTGTCAGGCAAAGTCTGTGTGTGTGTGCGTGTGTGTGTTCGTGTTTGTGTTTGCATGTGTCTGTCGCTCGTGTGTGTTTTGCGGTTTTGCAATCCAAGATGTGGCAGCACAGTTTCAGGCTAAGGACACCCCTCCATTGCAGTCGTCCTTAACCGCGGCTGTTGCTCTGCCGGCTGCTTAAGTGCCCGGGCTCAACTCAGCCGCGCTGCCTGTTTCCGCAGCTCCTATCTTAATGTGTCGTCTGTCTGTGTGTGTGTGTGTGTTGTGTGTATATCTGTGCAAGCCATCAACGATTCTTGCTCTTCGTGCCATATAAAAATCTATGTGACATTAGTTCGTTAGCTTTAACCGCCGCAGTTGTCGTTGTCTCTTCACATATTTACATGAGTATTTTGTTTGTTTTAAGGGCCGTTGTTGTCGCTGCGCTTTTGTTTTGTGCCGTGTTTGTGCTCGGCACTGAAGTGCCAGTACTTGAGGTTGCCAGGCAACCTCTATGATAGACAGCCAGCCAAACAGACACACAGACAGACAGACAGACAGATAGGCAGAGAGACAGACTCGGGCACATACATGTTGTCGTGGCCTAGGCTCGACAGCAACAACAACAACAACAACAACACTCGCACACAAAAAGAGCCATAAACATTTTTGCCAGCCTCAACTTGTGCCATGTTCGTATAATTATGCCCCAGCCGCTGTCAGGTTGGCAGCACTCTTGACTTCTGCTCCCCTCTTCGCCAGCCCGCCATCAACTTGAACAACTAATCCTTGTAGCTCAACAGGCTTTTGTAGTTTTGCCGCCTGCAGTAGCAGCAGCAGCAGCCGGGCGAACTTTGCCTCCTGCAAATGTGAAGCTGCAACAATGCCATGAAAATGCCATGACAATGCACTAACAAGCATCAAAACCAATTAATAACCACCAAAGGCTCTAACCGAGATAGTTAACTTGCGTCTCGCCTTCAGCTCAGCTAACCGATTATTGAGTTATGCTTGTATTTGTACTTTAATTTAATATAATAACTAATCAATGCCAATTATTTTTGACTATGAATGAGATGCAGCTCAAATATGTTATGGCTGCAGCAAAGTCGTTTCTCTCTTAATTGAAGTCAGTAACACTTTTATTTCAGTCGTTAAAGGGCAATTGATAAATCGTTGTTAACTATACCAAAAGTCAATGAAAAATTGTTTGAGGGCAGTTGGGCCACTCGTGATATCGTGAAACTATAAACTGCGGCATACGCTGCGTATGGGCAATGCGTCCGCGACAATTAAACGGGAAAATGGCCAACATCACGTATACGCCATGTGACACTAGTTTCGTGTTTAATTACTCTTTTTATGGCCCTGCTGGGCAACAAAAATGATTCGCGGCACCGAAAAAAAAAACACAAAAAAGGGGCAAGAAAAAAGGGATGAATAACGAAAAAGTCGTGCGAAACGGAAATACTGCAGGAGATCTAGGCACAAATAGTACATGCGATAAAAATGAAATTAATTACCTGTGCGCCGCAGAGCTGGTAAACTATGCAGGGTTACACACGCACGCGCACACACACACACACACATGTAGTCATGCACACGTACACGCACATGCCAGGGCGATAGGCGCCCTAAAGTATGCAACATATTTGTAGAAAACTTTAAGGGCTTACTTCAGATATCGGAAAGTTCAAGAAAAGTGTGGAACTGAGTAAAGTATTTTGTGGTAAAATAAAACAGACTAAAATAAGAAATTTCTTTTTCAAGTTGGCAGGAACTGTGCACGCACACACACACAATCGCGCATGGGGACAGGCACACGCAACGTGGGCAGCAATAAACGTGTGTATAAATTTCATGAAATACTCAAATGGCGTCAGCCAACATTTGAATAGCACGCATGTGCGTGTGGCAAGTGAAATAGTTGTATATACTTGTTTCTTGTTAACGTGCCACACGCCGTCGTTTCTTTTTTGGTTACGTTCGTTCTGTTGCTGTTGCGTTGCTTCAACTGTTTGCTTTTCCATTTACCATTTCACTTTGCTCTTGTTATCGCCACTTCTGGATTCAATCAATCTTTCTTGCAGCCCCCCCAGCTTTTACACGGCAAACGCGCCAACACGAGCGCCATTTTATTTGCTCAACCTGCGCTTTGAAGTTGCCTCTACATTCAATATTTCAACAGCTCAAGCGGCGTATGCGTAATGTATTATTGTTTGATTTTGCTTCGTGTGTGCTTCTTGGGTTGCATAGACTTGAGACCAACTGTCCGTAGCATATATGTATATGCATATCCTCTACATTTCCTCTGCCCATCGACCACTTCCTGGTTGTGTGTGCGCGTGTGTGTGTGTGTGCTTGTGCGTGGGCCACGCAAACCAAACAAAACATTAATCTATTAGCTGCTAATAGATGCTTGATATGTAAATTTACTTGCCATAGGCCACTAAGTGAGCCAACAAAACGATGGATAGCCGCAAATATTTAACCACAATGTGCGTAGGTCGCAAACGACATTCAAGTCCTAGCATATTCTAGCTGTTACTTCCCTTTGGGGAGTATGAGTGTGTGCGAGTGTATAAATAATTGGGTGTGTCTCTCTTATTCCCAAATGTCCTTATTTTACACTTTTCAATTTACTTTTCTTGTTTTGTCTGAAAGATTAATCTTAATATCTAACTGGTTGCTAGCTCAAATAAATTTAAGAATACGATGTGAACTTATATTTAGGGACGTAGTTGCTATAAGAACTGCAAACCTGCAACAAATAAAGTTCGTTTTAGGTTTTGATTCTACTGCAAGCCTTGGCCTGGTTTCAATTCAATTGAAATTTCCAATTTAATTTTAAGAAAAATTTCACAATTCTTGCCCAATGAGCTTACAGAAGATTAAAAGTAATTTGAAACCAAAACTACTAAAAGTTAGATAAATGTTTTCCTCAATTTCTCAAGCACTGCAATAGATGCTTTTTAAAGCTTAGATTTTTACTTTTATTATGTTAAGCTGTCAAGCTTGAGCATTAAAGAAAGCAAACGAGCAGAAAGCAAAAGGCTAATCTACATACACACACGCGCCCACACATAGACACAGAGGCAAAAATTGAACCCTTTCTTTTTTCTCTTTACATAGCTTTTTTTATTGAAAATTTCTCGCTTGCGCCTATATAAAAGCAATTTGAATTGTAGTTGATAACGTCATCGATACGCATCGGTGGGTATCTGTACATCCGTTGGGCATGTCCGTGGGCGGATATTCTTTGCAGAGCCGCAACCACAGCCCAGCCACATGAAAAGTTGCCAACGGGCCCAATGGCCAGCGGGCGGCATATAAAAACTCGTAATTTTTGTGGGCGAAAGCAAAGGACAAGGACAAAAGCCAATGGAGCTTGCAATATAAGTTATATCTTTCTTCTTCTTTTTTTGCGCAATCAGAGCGTGGTCATAAATATGTAAGGAATTTTAATTCGTGTCCAAAAATAATGTATGTATGTTCTTTTTTCGGCTTTATTGTAGCTGAAGCTGTCTCGCGGAAAAAGTCAAAAAAGCAATTTGAACACAGCTTAAAACAGATTTTAAAACTTTTATTAAGCTTTTTCAACAGTTGGGACAGCTGCCAGTGCCACAATATTGTAACAACGTTTTCAGTTGCAAATGTTATGAATAAGAGAAAATCGATGTTAGCCCAAAGGCGAAACGAAATGACAATTTATGCCGCAATCAGTTCAAAAAAAAAAGATGCTTAACTGATTTGCTACACGTAACGCATTTTAATTGAATTTTTGTTATGGGAACGCGCATAGAATATCAATATGAATGATTGAGTGACTGACGGCCGGACTGATGGACTGACAGCCGGACACTGTGTACGCCGCTTTGTATGCGGTTGGGTGGGCGAAGTTCTATCAGCTGTGACGAACGCACAATAAATATGCAAAATGCGAACGTTTGAGTTTATTCTTCAAATGCATGAAATACTTTCCCCTGCCAGAGGATGCGCGCCTTGAGTTGCCACAAAATTCTCACACGCCACAAAATGATGTGACGGCTGACAGGCAGCGTCCTGACATGTGATTGATATGCAGAGTGCGACACTTTGCTTCGGAGTGCGTCAATGCGTGCGTCTGTGTATGTGTGTGTGTGTGTGTGCAACAGGATGTGGCAAACGAACAGAATACTGTAAACAAAGATATATCCTGTAATCAGCTTTGAAATGCTCAACATGTAAGTTTCCCTTTAAAAGCAAGCATTGCTTATGGTAAGGAGAATGTGCTCTTGAATTTATGAAGTCATATGAACGCCTTATGAATGTTTCAGGGCTTTTAAAGAATGACATCATTTGTATATAGCAATACCAGATAAGATTAGAATTAGAGAATTCTTTATCTACAATCCAGAATCTCAAATTGATTTTCAAATTTGAACAGACTTTGTTAGCTCTGTCGATGGAACTGAATTTCGATAGTTCTATACATCTAGCTGCTTATACAGATGATGTAGTCATATTCATCTACCTGTCTGTCTTCCTATCTGTCTGTTGAGCTATTTGTACAGATGGGTTCAGAGCTATAAAATTAACAGTCAGACAGCTAGACAGACAAACAGGCGGACAGACAAATGCAAATTTCTACTTCGATTATGAAGTTATTGTCAATCAAGAATATGTAAACATTCTAAGACTTCTACCAGTTAGACACCTACGCTCATTTATTCACATTTTATTAAACTAGGGTATATGAATACAGTCAGTTCAAAGCCAAATACATGGAATAGCACATACGCTCTTTTGTTAACATTTTATTAAGCCAGGGTATTTAAAACACAGTCTCAGTCACAGTCAGGCAAATATCTCAAGCCGTCGCTCATAAGAGAAATGTTTAAAGCATCGCTAAAGAAAGTACTCAATAAAAGCAAGTACTTGCCAGCACATCAAAAGGCGCAGTATAACTACTTGATAGCACTTAAGACACTAGCCTTGTCTCGCTCTCTTTGTCTACCCATCTCTCTCTCCTTGTGTGGCTGCTGGGCAATATGATATTTTAATTTATGCAAGCATTATGTAGGCAAACTGGATATAAGTGCTGCCTACTAACGGCATCAATTAGACACATTATTCGGCTTGAGTCTGAGTTGAGTCAATTTAAACAGATTTGCACGAACCGCTCCAGATGTGCTGCGAGGTGTTAATTCACAGACTCGCTTTATATGCCAATTGTAAATATGCTGGCAACAGTTTGGCTGGCATTATTTCTCTGTTTGTATCTCTCTCTCTCTCTCTGTCTCTCTGTCTCTTGACTTCTCAACTTGTTGTGATCACAAATGATCGAAAACTAAAAATGTCAATAGTTGTATCTGTGGGGTATATATAATTTATTAATTGTTCAAATATACTAGATGCGGCTTACGCTGCGTATGCATAACTTTATTGACTCGGTCCGGGCACACGCGTCGTGTGCGTGACGTCGCAGCTGGTCAGCTGTCAGCTGTCATTGATTGCTTACAAATATGCTTAAAGGCGATTAAACGATTTCAATTTAGTATTTTTTTCATTTTGTTAAATGCATAAATATTCAAAATTGCAATTTAAACATTGCAACAGCATTCGAAACACTTGCAATAACTTTGTTCGAGTGTTTGTTGTGGTGTTTGTTTGATTTCAAATGGGTCCTTTGCCCAAATAAACGAGTCTCCATGTGAGTGGCATTTGTAAGTGCATAAAATATGCAAAAACTCAGTTTGCCAACTATTCGCTAGCTAGTTTATATACATATATATTTATATATATATATATATATGCATGTGTCATATAGTTATCATATATGTATATGTAAAAATCTAAAATTTATGGCTTGCTGCAGTAGCTGTGGGCCAGCGACTCACCGACTCAACAACAATGCGCAGCTGAACTTTTGCACAGCTTGGCTAAACCGTATCCTTTTACTCCTTTTGTAAAATGTTTTATTTCTGTGACATTTTGGCAATTTATTTTGCTCGTTTACTTTGCCAGGCACAAATTGCTTTGATGTTTGGCAATGCCTCAAACAAATTTGGACAGGCTGTTGGTAATGCTTGTTGTTTCTTTCGCGAGTGTTTGCCTGTGTGTGTGGGTGTGAGTGTGAGTTTGAGTGTGTGTTGCACTGGTTTCGGCTCTTAGCTTTACGAGCGTGTGCGCTGCACTGGCTATACACATATATGAAGCTATTAACACATCAGTGTTCAAATTTAACGAGCAGCTGGGCCGAATGCAAACGGCGCAATAAAAGCCAAAGGCAGGCAGTCGGAACTTGTAAAATATCCGGCATGTGCAGGCAAAACGGAAAGACGAAGTCAAGCATGTGGTCTGGCCCGCCACGGGATTGCAGGCTGCTCCTTCCGTATGACAGCCTGGTTGAGTCTGTGCTTCACTTTTTTATGCCATCGAAGAAATATAATGAAAAACGTTGCCACAGCTCGCCTCGTCGCCTTTCGCTTCCGTTCGCCATTTCGTTTTCGGCTTAATTTACCCCTTAAGTGCAACATTTTGCGATTTTATTTTGGTGCTGTCTGTTCGTTCGTGCGTTATACAGATGCTTACTTATATGGATATACGAATGTGTGTAACGTATTTGTAAAGTACATTCTCTTTTTTTTACATCCTTGCCAAAAGTATTATAATTTGGTCACGAAATATGTCGAAGATGTTTTCAAAAGCATAAATAAAATAAAGAAAGTACTTGTTTAGAAGCTACAGTCGAGTCGATAAAGTTAACTCCGTCCGTCTGTCATGAAACTTTGGTAAGTTTTCTATAAAACACGTCTAACACATTTAAGATTGATTAAATCAATCATATCTTGGCTTCTGTATAAATATATCATTTGTTCATATGATATTGTCGTGGACCGATGTTAGAACATGTACTTTTTACAAAATCAAGTTTTTTCATAGCCCACTTCAAACAAATTATCGATGCTTTTCAGATTTTTAAAATATTTCAAGTCATTTTGGCACAAACATATTTGGAAGTCCAAATTCAATTGGACTTCTATGACTTCTATTAGTCGTAAATTCAGTTTTCACATAAAATCACTGAAAGGGTATTAGATAATCGTCATCGTTGTCTTTCTCGATTTTTGGCATGCTAAAGTACATCATCACGTGCAGCAACTGCAGTGTATGAATGGAATGCTGCCTCATGGGCTTCAACAGCTGTTGAGTTACAACTGTTCAGCTTCAGTTCAGTTTGCTGCATGCATTACGTGTTTTTATACCCTGAAGCCATTGAAAATGGGAAATCAGGGTATAATAGTTTTGTTAAAAAAAAAGTTTGTAACAGGCGGAAGGAGGCGTGGCAGATAAAGTATACATATTCTTGATCAGGACAACGAGCTGAGTCGATTTTACCCTGTCCGTCCGTCCGTTTGTCCGTATGTATGAACGCGTCGATCTTAGAGCTACAGACTTCAGATTTTGCACGACGGTCCCTGTATGCAGCGCGCATATCAAGTTTGTTTCAGATAATCGATCATTTTTTCCGTTTCCACGATATCGATTAAAGACGAGTCGAGATTCTGTTTTTTGAGCACATCTTTTACATATTTAAAGATACAGTCACCAAATTTTGCATTCACCTTTTTGTAAATAAAGAAAAATTTATATTTTTTTATATTTTGGATACCGGCTCCACATTTACAAAATCAATTTAATTTTAGTTCAGTTGCAAATAAGTCCGCAATTTATTTTTTTTTATTTTTTAAGTAAAACCGTATTTCAAATAAAATAAAAGGATTAACGCCTGAAAATTTCATCAATATCCATTTAGTAACACAGAAGTTATTAAAGAAATAATTTTGTGAATCGGCAAAAGCTCTGGGCAGCAAGCGCCTAACGCATGCCTTTCGTCTATACGTGCATGCGTATACATTGAGGTGCGTGCACTCTTTGCAAGTGTGTGTGAGAGAGTGTGGCGTGGCGGTAGAGAATGTGGTTTGCAAGCGATGAGTCGCATATTAGGATCAATTTTCAATAAGACCTTTTTTTTTGCTGCATTCATCTCTGTATATATGTAAAAATGCAAACTCGAACAAAGGTTCACGGTACCTCGTAGTCGGGCAATCCCAACTAGAGCGTTTTTACTTGTCCTTATTCAAAGCGATTGGCATAGCAAATATCTGTAGCCATCAACATATGTTTGTGTGTGTGTGTGGACAGTGTTGACTTTTATTGACTGCAAGTTGGAATGTTGCACAAATAAACGATTGATGTTGACTTTACTTGCAAAGCCAATGCAAATACCTGAAACGTTGTCCGTTCGCCTTCGGCACAGTTCAAAAATGGTTTTAATTGAATGTGAAAACAGACTTTTTGCTGACATTTATATTTCAAGTGTGAAAAAATTTACCATGTTCGATTGAATTTTTAACATTTTCAGAGATGTTAAATGATTTGTATTAAAAAAAAATTTTGTGCTGCGAGCCATAACAAAAATCCCGACTGCCTGAATTCAGGTTTTGTTTGTGAAACAGAGTTAAACTCTGATTTTGTTTCTTTAAGGACTTTCTACTCTATTTAAAACGAGAAAATTCTGTCAAAGCAAATGAAAAGCCTTGCAGCAGAGTATTATGTTACCCGGAATAAGGAAAAAAAAAACAATTGAATAGTCAAAATTACCTTGAGCCATCAACAGCTCCAAAAACTTAAATAGTAAATATCAAATGACTTTTCATAGAAATGAAATCCGAAGCTTTGCTTCATGCGGTCTCCGTTTGCAGTTCCATCGAACTGTAAGCCAGCTGGCCATCAGAGTTATTAACACTCAAGGCGAAATAGAAGAACTTCACATTTATCAAGGCAACAGCCATAAAGCATCCATCAACATCAACAAGTGAAGCCAGCCAGAATTCAGCTCAACTAAGTGCATTCTTTTCTAGTTCTTATACCCTGAACCCATTGAAAATGCTTTACAAATGGTTACAATGGCCTTGTGACAATGTATGTAAAATGTATTTATGAAGGAGGCGAGTTGAGTTGATTTAGCCGTGCCCGTCCACCTGTATGAACGCAACGATCTCGTAAACCACAAAAGCTACAGACTTTAAATTTTAAATATATATTCGTGTATTTCTTAACGATAAATATCGATATTTTGAGTTTGTTTTTTAGCCATGACTTGAAGACCATAAAAGCTGGTCATACCAAATTGACTAAGTAAGTTTCTATGATAAAAATACTGATTATGAAGATTTCAGATTGTGGAAAGTGCCAAAACTTAAAAAACGTATTTAATATAGTAGAGACTTGAGATTTTGGATATACATACATTTGGATGTTAATATTATGTCCTGAAAATTTCATTAAGAAAGTTCATCTAGAATAAACGTTATATAACAATTAATTTCACCCAAAATGCAGTCCAAGAGATAAATAAACTGCTTGTTTGTGCATGTGTATGTGTATGCGTGCGTGTGTGCGTGCAGACGCTAATATGAATAGAAAAGATACTGAGTAGGTTGTTTGACACATCGCCTAGGACTTACTTTAGGGCATCTCGTACTCGGTCAGTTCCGACTGGAGCGTTCTAACTTGTTTTATTTAATTTGTATTGTTACTTAATTCAAACAGAGTAGGTTGGTTTTTCCAGGAAGTAGTAAACGAGCAGCTTGCACATATCCTTTATGCATATCCTCGTATAGCCTCTATGCCCAGATTCCATTTTGCGTTTGTATCAGGAATTCCATGAAATATTCTGCTGTAACTGTAACTGTATATTTTGTGTGTAGTAAGACTGTCGTGCATGGAAAGTAAGCTGAGCTCCATCCACAATGTAAACGCTCTAGATACATTCGGCCATAAATATTCAGCTGAACTTTTCAACTGCCACGCACAGTCGTAATTTAATACAAAGTTGTTCAGAGCGTTTGCTGAATTTAGATTATATTTCTAGTTGTGCTCAGCTGTCGGGTTGTCTTTAAATTTAACCCTCAAGCAGTTTCATTTTGTAAAATATATATATTATATAAACGGGCATAATAAAAGATGTTCATATTTGACGGTTCGCATTATGCTCAACGTCGCCGTCGGTTTAATGAATGAATCTGCTTTTGGCATATGAATAAAAAGAGCAAGAGAAATGTGCTAATTGACTGCAATTAACTCAAGACTCTTCTGTGACTCAATTAGCTCGACTGCAAATGAATGTTAACAGCCAGCGTTTGAGTGCGACGAAAGGCTTTTGGCCAAAAGTGAATTTAATTATGACCATCTTCTCTGCACATAACGAGAACGCCATAAAACTAAAGAGATTTCATGAATACTCTCTTTATCTATTTTAATATATAACTAACAGCCTTTTGACCTTTAACATAAATTAGCTTTGGCTTTAGTTGTTTCTATAACTATTCCAAATAATTAATAATTATTATTGATGAAGTTTCCTTCTTTTACTTTTCAGATAATGTTTTCAATTTGGGTAAGTCATTACGTGTTTTAATTATATTAATCGAAAACTAGGAAAATGTCAACTGCGACTAGAATCGATATTAGCTAAGCTTTTTATAGGGTATAATGTTAGAGGGGTATACCGTTTGTATCAGTGTAAAGGAAGTATCTTTATCTTCGAAAAGCCGACTAGTAATGTCTATCTCCTCGTCTGTCAAAATTCATGATAAATATCTATTATCGAACTTGTTTTTTTAAATTTAAATAAATCAAATTTTCCATTAAAATTTATTTTTGTATCATATATACGCTCCAAAAGTGTAGAAAAATAATTAGATAAAGTCAGATTTTCGGAAATATTTTTTAAGCAGATCTTGAAAATGATATGATCTAGATACAGACTTAAAGCATATTTAATTATTTGAATACTTCTTGTCATACATAAAGTACTGAAGTAAATTTAGAGTTCAAGAGTAAATTTTCCTAATTGATGCTTAGAGATAAGTTTACAGATATTTAGGTAAAAGTAATATTAATATTCACATCAATAGCTTTAAGTTTTAAGGTATCTGTTAGTGTAGTATGCCCTATTAGAGCACACACTAACATGTTCTTTGTTTAGTAAAGTTGTCCTTGTGTCGCTGGCGCAGGTACGCGTTTAGTTTAATTAGGTGAAATTAATGTCATTATAATTAAGCGACTGTCACGTTCGCCTTATTGTAATTCTAATTAATGGTAACAAGCTGCCAAGCAACGTTCGCCCTTTCAACTGCCAACTAACGTGGCCAAGACCAGACCAGGGAAATTATCAACGGTTGCGCGCGACCTCTTTGAAGTCTCTGTGGGATGGGCAGGGCGTACGGAGGTGGCAAAACTTTTTTTATTTTCTTTTCTTTTTTGGTCAAGTGGCACGTATTGTTGTTGTCGTTGACCCACATAGATGCGTGTCCTTTGATAAGGACATCAAGTTCGAGCAGCACGGCTTATAGTGTACTATCAGAAGAAGGGTCGTCTATAAAGCCAATGGAAATGTAAGGGCGCTGCGCACCGCTGAACCACTTGAACCTGAATGATGCAAATCCACTTGACTTGATTGAAATCGTAAAAGAAAAATCAACAACATTTTCCAATGCGATTGTTGAGGTTTTCTTGTTGTTGCTGTGTGTCGTTTAACGCGTCGTAGCAGACGAAACTGGCAGCATAAAAGTAAACGTTGCAAGGCGAATGTGGGGCGTTGTCATACATCAATCATGTACGTCACATACACACACACACCACACATGCATGCATAAATAGTTGCCCAAATATCACACTATGCGCAACACTCATACGCACTGTTGCCGCTCAATAATGTTGCCAGGGCAGTTCTCTGTCTCTGATGTGTCAGCATGTGTGTGTGTGCGTGTGTGTGCAAATGATTTTCATAAATGAAATTTATGTACGCAAAAATTGTTTCGTTGCTTGGGGGCCAAAGAGCATTAAGTTGCCGTCAGTCGTCAGCTAATACGCTATGGGAGCAATGCCACGCCCATCGCGGCGATGATAAACGCGCATTTTGTCGCATGATAAATAGCGCACAGGCAAACAAATAAACTAGCAAATAGACAGAATAGGGTGTAAAGAAAGAAACGTAGTCGGTGTACGGCTGGGTACCATGGGGAACCCAACGAATGACGTACTGACTGCCCGGGCTTGGCCAAAGGCTTCCCATTTGACCAGCATGTGCCCCGTTCGGGCCATGGTTTATAGATGTAAATTGTTGCTGCTGTTGGCTTGGGCCAAACATCAATGCTGCACGGCCATGGGTCAAATATGCAATTACGCATGTGTTTATGTGTACGTGAGCCAATTAACTACAATATATATATACATATAATTGTTGATATTTGGGCCCGACTGATTTATGTTAATAGGCAAACATAATTAACTGGGCAATAGAGAATCGGCAAGCGAATTGCATTGTTACGCTGAAAACTGAGCTGAGCTGAGCTGCTCAGCAGGATGTTTCTCGACGCTAACAAGAAATAAAATTAGCACCGAAACACGGCAGGATAATTTGCCTCGATCCGGGTCTTCCCGAATTTCACGATTTCACGATTTCGCCAGCTAACTGCCATAATAATCTTTGGCATTTACTCAGCTATTAATCTCAATGAAAATTAATGTTGGAATGTTTAATAAAATTACTGCCATGCCAGTTGGATTTTGGTTGCATTGGTTCCTTTTCCTTTTCTTTTTATTTTGCTTTGGGCTTTGTTTTGGGTTTTTTTTTGTTTTTTGCCTGCCTTGAATAAGTTGCCAACATTTTGCGGTCTTTTGGCTAAGCTGTTGCGCTTTGCTTTTATTGCCAGAGATCAAATAAAACTTTGTCAACTTAAGACTTTTGCATGCGATGCGAATGTGCAAATACATTTCACTCTTGCTAAATGAAATATTTACCATTTCATTTATAAATAATTTTTTGCTCGTAATATCAATATCATGCAATTAAATTGTTGTTATTTTAACTTTAAATTGCTTTCAATATACTTGTCAATTGTGTTTAAAACACAAATGCAAATATTTCCCACGTTGCTTGAACAATTTAATGAACCATTTTGCATACTCATACTACATTTATTTGTATCAACATATTTTTGCATATATTTTCTGATTTTCCATTGCGAGTCAATTCCAAATATTTTTTTAATTTTCATGTTTGTGCTGCATTTCAATTAACTTGAATTTGCACAAATGTTTGTTCTGTTTTCTGTTTAAATTTATCAAACATTCTGAGAATTTAGTTTGCTCAATTTAATTAAAGCGTTCTGTCAGAAATATGAAATATATTTTGCGATTGAATTCTGGCTTTTGAGAAAACTTCAAGTCTAGACTTTACTTTACTTTTTGCGCACAAACATTCGACAATCACGGCGCAAAGTCAAGAACAATTGCCAAAACATTTTTGGCATACATGCAAATTTTACACACACAAAAATGTATGTATAAAACATACATATATATATATATATCAATGATAAAATGTATATGTGCTGGCAAACGTTGAACTCTATTTAAGGCAAGTTTTTTTGCTGTAACATATTAAGCTATTTAATGGGTCAGTTTAATTGGGCGCCTGAAAGTATGCTATAAAAATACTTATAATAAACCTAACTCTAGTCCTGATTTGGAGATCTCTCTACTATACATATAAATCACAGCTGTCAATGAACGTGTTTTTGCTTTTGTCTATTCGTATTTAATATTATTTGCAGACACGCGTGGCATTAATGAGTTTTGGATGCGGCAGCTGCGACACTTGAACCTTGAATTAAAGCAACATTTAATTAATTAATTTGCTTGTTGTCTGCTCGACATGCGTGTGGGAGTTCTCCCTTTTCTCTATCCTTAAAAAAAAAAGAAAAACACTCCTTTGTTCTCATTACCTGAGTGTGAAGGGGCTTATGTGCTTGTTAAGCTGCGACACATGTGATGTTTTTTCTTTTTTTTTGTGTATGCTTCATAAATCCAACAATCACATTAGTAGAAAATACACTACATACATATACAATATTCAGCAACATGTTTGCTCCTGCATTTCAATAACTTTTGTATTTAATGGATTCTACGAAAAAAACATTTTCAATCAATTTGCAGCTCTGGTGGGAATTAAAGGAACTCTCAGTTGCGTATACTTAATATACAAAAAGACTTTATGCATAACCAATCATTACAATAAGTATATATATGATATACAGACGAGGATATGTGTACATAATCCTCTTTGGACTACACACATAAATATCGTTATTAATTTGCCAATCGAAAGAGCTTTAAAATATCCATTCCAAATGAATGACGGCAATTTGAGGAGCTCAGCAGCGCAACGGAAGGTAATAAAAAAGTACTATTAAACGTGAGTTCCACACAGTTTGTGCCAAGCAGCTTATCTGCCAACATATAAGTACATATAATTTCATATAAGTATCTTGCCATCCCCACCCCCACCTAATCTCCTGCTGACTTGTTTGTTTGCGTAAAGTTTACAGTGTAAACAGTTTAATACCCTTATACTAGATGGTCTTACAGTCTGTGCCAAGTAATTTACATGAGCTGCCAAACACATTAAAAGCATTTCAACGACAATTTACAGCCATTATATGGGAAGGCGGCAAATCGATAGCTCGAAATGCTCGGCTCCGCTGCGTGAGCTTCTTTCAACAATTCATTTTCCACTTGACATTCGACGAGCAGCCAAAGTTGGCACCAGGAAGTGCTCTTGAACAGTTCCAGACTTGCCTTTTCATTTGTGTCTGCGCAAATAGTGCAGCAAACTAATCGGATAAAACAAACGACAGACAGACAGATAGACAGACAGATAGACAGACTTTTGTCTGCAAAAGCCAACCGAAATGTCAGTGTCAGAGGTTCCAAATCCAAAGCCTTAGCTCTAAAAACCAGAAATGTGGACGACAAATGTGGACGCCCAGTTGTTTAATTAATGAAAAGCGGCAGGAAATTCTACGGGGCCAGAGGCAAAAGTTTTTCCAGCGTTTAGCGGCAAATTCGGCAGCTGAGTGGGGATCTCCCGTAAATAGCTCAGGTGTAAAAAGCTTTTAAAACTTTCCAGCTTGACCTTTTGTCGGAGCGAGGTACCTTTCAAATGGCCAACAATCTGCGAAACAATGCTCCCAAACATTGTACTGCAAATATTTTCATTTTCTACGAAAACAATGTGGCGAATTTCGCATTTTACACTTTTTGGCTTCCAGGCATGATCCAAAGTTGCTTTGATCACAATTGGCTGAAAAGTCTTGTTAAGTATTTAAAAACTTAAGAGCAAACGCTCAATGGTAAACGACTTAAGCACTTGGTTATGCCTTAAGCATCAAATCGGCTCAATTACATTTTATGTAATCTTTGCAGGTTTTTCAATTAAAAATAATCTAAAGGAAAGCTTAAATGAACTTTGGAAGTTCCTTGAACCCATTAGCACATTTATTCTTTAAGAATTGAAAACTTTTTCAATATCCTTTAGGCGCTTTATAAGAGCCAACAGATTCTTTAGCTACTTAAAAAACTTAACAGCAGCCTTTACTGCTAAATGAAATTTCTCTGACTGTATTCGTATTATTTGTCAATAATAAATTGAGATTTATAAAAAACATAGTTCTGCATAGTTTGTTATGCTCTTTGAGCTACAGAATGTCACAGAATGAGTTGTGCAAATAAACAGACTATAATTAGTTTGTGGCTACCAATTTAGCTGACCGAATGTAAAAACTTAGGTTCATCATAAATGAAATCACACTGAACTGAAACTGGAATGACACTTTAATTAGTTTTAAACACAGCGAACAGGCAACGGCAGAAACGAACATTTGTCATGCTTTGCGGTTGTCCTGCGGCGGTTAGTTATATCTAACGTGTTTTTACTGTACGCGTTCGTTGCGGTTCAGTTGTTGCGGTTAACCAACGCAGCGTGTCCTAATGCTAATGGCATTTCAATGTCCTGTAGTCGCCCTCAGTCCATATTGCACATAATGAATGGATGGCCGGCCCTTCCTCTCAATGTGAGTGGAAACATTGATGAGCCCTAATGCAAATGAAGTATGCAGGAGATTCGGGAAACTATCTTTGATCAATTGCAACTGAAATATTTTTCTAATACTTCGCTCGATGTGCGCAGAAGGCCAAAAATTAGGCTGAAATCATCTATGAAAATACTTGAGGTCATATCATAACGAACCAGAAGCCAGCTGCATTGAGCTTCATTGGGCATAAATATTCCGGTTGGATGCGCAACGAGTCCTCAATGCAGCCACAGTTCACTGACTCATTAGGCTGGCAGTAAATCTTGTGTTCCTTAATTTGAGCTCAACTTGATTCGAAAAGGATTCAAATTCTCTTTATTTCTGCAGTATCATCAATTGCTTTGTGTCATTTGCCTTTGTGGGGATTTAGTTGTAGTAGTTGGGGTTTTGGCATTTATCAGCAGCTTGGCAAATCCAGGCTGATGTCATTTCTTTGGTTTCTTTGAATTCATGACTGGCAACAAATACAGAAATCTAAAGTCAGCTGCTCATAATTCTGCTGACTAACAGCGGCAGTCAAAAGGTGTTACATGCCTAACTGCGAGATACTCTGTAACAATTGCATACAATAAAGACTGCCTTCTGTTATTAAAACTGATTTTTATTAAAATAATATAGATTATGCTTCGATTTATTCTAGTTTATTATATATATTTGGAATATATATGATATATTTGAAGGAATTTAATATGCTTATGTGCTATTTGAAGTGAATATCGTATGAGGTCTGTCAACATAAACAACTTTATGTATTATCCGCGTCCTTTTGCACAGAGTATAAAAATAAAAGAAAGCTACAAATAAAATACTCGCATTTAAGTACAAATCCAAAGCGAAAGTCGCTTTATGCGATAAATGACAAGCGACTCTGTGATTTGCTTTATGAGATTCTTACACACATATATCTGTATATATATATATATATATCTGTGTGTATGCGTGTGTATATAATTCCTGGAATTTGTATGTGGACTGCATAGTAATGAGTTCCAGTTAGTGTTTCAGACTGAGGTCTTAACATGCCATGGCTCACATAAATCCAAATACATGACACGCATTGATATAAAGTTGTTTTTTCTTCTTTTCGCTTCAAGTCGGGCAATTAATGTGCTTTATGTTTGTCATACTCGGTGGGGCTTAGGTTAAACAGCAAACTCTCAAGCTCGACCTGTAAGCAATTCCTTGACCTTTGCCCTTTGCAGTTTCAGGCAGCGTTTGACATACAGCGTATCAGCTTTTACAATGTTGTTTAAAGGCGGGTACATTGACTTTGCTTTAGCGAATTGATTTTCTCTTTTTTTTTCGTATAAAAAGTTGTTATAAATTTGGCTTTGTTTGGGACCCCTTAGTGTATACAAAGGAGCTAACGGAAAGCTTTTATTAATGCCACAGGCAACAACGCGCAATTAGCTGCCCTTTTTCTTTAAGCCAGAAAACACAACATCAAAAGTTTTGAGGCAAGCATGAAACGATTTATTATTTAATTTTAGTTAGTTTAAAGTTTTAATTGGAAAGTTAACAAAATTTGTTATGCTGCTGCAGAATTTGAAGTTCAGCTCGCAATTCTCTACAAAAGTATTGATCCAATTAAAGTTGAACAGTTGCCCCACACCAAGTATACACCGAGACAGTCACGCACACACAGACACACACGCATAGTAGGCGTGGCCGTTGGCGTCGGAACAACAAGTGCGGCTAATCAATCAAAGCAATCAAGCATAAATTGTCTTAAAACAAAGCTCCAACTAAATATTGTGATGCCATTAACAACAACTGTCAATAGGGCGATAGGAGCAGCTGGGGGCAGACAACAAAAGCCACAGCGCTGCGGCAAGGCGGGCGGCCATGCTTGCAACAATGGTTGACGGAAACGGAAACAGCTGCAGAGGCGCGGACCACGCTCTAGTTGCTGTCATAGTCGCCTGTAGGGCTCAATACACTCAGACCATGCCCAATTCCTCAATCCCAATGTCAATGCCAATGCCAGTGCCAGTGCCAGACGAGCATGTGCAAACAGACAGAGGCGACAATCTCGACGCCATCAACGTGACGACCCGAGGCATCTTCATCTTCATCGACTTTGAGTCGTTTGTCGCTTTATGAAATTATGCACGAATGTTATTATTGCGGCTTGTTTCCTAGAATATTTCACATGTTTGTATGCGTAAATGGTAAATGGTAAATGGCATAACAAACGTGGTAACAGCGCACGCAAATTGGTATTAAATTGGCCCTTAAGGCTACCCGAGATTTTATCCAAAATAAACACACACACACACTTACAGAGAAAATACTGTGTGTGCTAAAATCTCATATAGCTATAGGTATGCAAATTAACTGAGGGCATTCAGATTGCGTATCTAACTTGCAATGACACGAGCTGAAAAGCGGACTAGATGAATTGAAACAACTTTTCCCTTCCTACAGGCAGCATATGAAATCTGGGTTGATTTTATTTTTGCCTTTTCAGGCAATCTAAGAATAAGTTTGAAGATCTCCGTAAGAAGTGAAATGCTGTATGAAATGGTAGGCAAAAGAAAATTGGTGGTAAAAGTAGAAAATGCCTCTTAAGTTTCAATGACTCCCCTAGTAATATGTGGGCAAGCGTCAACCTATCACTTTAATATTTATTTGGATAAATTTATAAAAAGATAGCCAAAACAATGTTTAAATAGCCTATTTAAAACTAGAAAGAAGATTAACCTATTAACATCACCGATACATTGGGGGTATTTCATGGCCAGTTTTATCTACGATCACAGCTAAATGTGGTCAGTGTTATTATATCAATAATAATAGAAATGTAAAGCAAAACTTGTGATTAGAAAATTTAAAACCAAAATATATTTTACCATAAATATATATATTAATATTATATAATATGAAACTTAATTGAAAATGTAAAAGAAAAGAAAGAAATTCGTAATGTAAGAAAATATAATTAGAAAATAGACTGTAAGGGAAGTGAGAGAGAGGAGGAGATTTTTTGACAGCTATGCACCTGCTTACAACTAAGATATGACCTGAAAGCTAAGATTTTGCTATGGGAATAGAGAGAGGTTCGGAGAAGATTTTTTACTATAGGAATAGACAGAGAGAGAGAGAGGTTCGGAGAAGAGATAACACTGTAAAAATGTATTTAAAATATAGGTAGAGAACATGAAAAAGATTAAAGAAAATAAGTATAAAGAGTAATCTGTTGTCTTTTGTCATACTGGAGGTATTTAAGTTCTAGTGCGTGGCTTAATTGCATTGATTGTTATTGACAACGTTCCCCTGTAGAAACTCAAAGCAGATCTACTTCGCGCAGATTCCACTGATTAAACTGTCAATAGGAAGTTAATTTCCTGCTCTAACATCTTATCTCAAATACTAAAGAACTCAGCATATGAAGTGCTCGATTCTCTCAGCTCGTGTCATTGACGTCTAATGAATTTTCCATTTACACATCAAATTGCAAGCCACAGGCAGCCACTTTACCTGCCTGCTGACTGCTGGCTGCCTGTGTAAAAGAAAATGCCCACACTAAAGTGGAATCTCGTTGAAGCGCTCACAACGCCACTTGGCTTTCCTAGCATTCTGGCCAGGATGCCAGGAAGCACAGCCCGAGAGCCTCCTGTCGCATTGTCTCAGTTCCTGCCGCATTTTTATGTCAGCGAGCGAACTATTTGCAGTCAACTTTGTTGGCATTTGTGTAGCGCTGGCTCAACAGTGAGCTATCAGCCATCGAGGTCCTGCAACTTCTTCTGGCTTTTGGTGCTGTCAAACGGCATTACCCGAGCGTCTGCGATTTAATCTGAAAATGCGCTCGCTTAGCGAAACACTGAAAGCTGAGTAGAAAATTGGTTATTGTGCTTGCTCCTAATGGACCGCAATGTGTGTGTATATTTTACTACACTCATACTTGGCGCGTCCAGCAGCCAATTTTTTAATTAATGCAACGCCTGGAGCGTCTTTCAGCTTTGGCTCATTGGCCTTTTGCGTAGCGTGTTTTAAAGTTTTACAATTATTTTGCTTTGACAAGTTTTTATGGGAATGCACCGCAGGAGCATTCTTCATTATATAAAGTGCAAATTAATGCATAGCAAAATGTTAATAGCATCTGAGCTTTCCTTGAAGACTCCGCCAAAATTGCCTTAATTGAATTTCAGTTCAAGTTAAGCTGCAACTGACATTGAAATTATGAATTTATTATTGATTTTGATTGTCTTGTTGAGACTTCAGCTTAAACTATGGCTTCATGAGCATCTTTGTTGTGGTTTATGGTTCACATAATTTAATTAAAATTTATTTGAGCAAAATTCTTTTGAAATTCAATAATGCACTTTTAGAATAAACAACTAGAGTTGATAACTTTTAATTGAATTTCCATTTATTTAGTTTGTTTTTATCTAAAGCAATGCCTGCATCAAATTCATTTTAATAAAATTAATTAACACTGAAAACACAAACAATGATGTTAACATATTAATTTACTTTTAATGCATTAGCGAGAATCAATAGACATTGTTGAATATGAAATGAAATATGCTAAATATATTCAAATAAATCTAATGCGGTCAGAGAAATGTAACAAATAATTGTAATGAAGAGACGCGTAATTCAATTCATTGTCAATTTTAAAATTATAATAAATAAATATATATAAAAAATAATATTGATAAATATCTGCATTATTTCTGTTATAATTAAAAAAGGTTTTGTTTTAGTACGAACAAAAAATGTTGCGCACAAAAGTATGCTATAAATTGAATACTGATAATCTAATTGATAGTCTAATTGGATACGGTTATTGTAAAATTGAGGTCGAATCCCAGGCAATTGGCCATGGTTGTATTGTGTTTTTGTTGAGCAGTTCTGATTGTCATAGAACATAGAAAAAGACATGATTTAATTATAGACTCAAATGACCACAAATAAACGGACAAAAAAAATAATTTAAATTTAAAGTCTAATAGTATTGGGTTTTAGATAATTATTAATAGGTATTAGATCAAAATGTAAAATACATAATTTCATAAAATATTTTATAAAATAAAAAAATCGTGTTTGAAATGCACTAAAAAACTAAATTACTTAGTGAGCGACCCAATACAAGAGCCATCTTACTCTTATAAGCTCGTATTGCTGTCCAGCATTAGGCTTTGCTTTTGTCTTGGCCTCAGATAAAAGTTATTGCACTGAAATCAGTCGAGCCCCTTCTAAGCTAGCGATACGTACTTTAAGTCCCTAATTTAGTTTTAGCTCAGCTTTCCAGCTGACATTTTAAATTTATCTGTGTCATATTCAGCGTATGTCGGGGCTGGATTTTTGCAATTATTATGCAACAAGTATTGTCTAGGGGGAAAGCCAAGCAGCTTACAACAAGCACGCTTGACGTACGTGTGTTTGTAGCGTGGGCATTCGCTGTGGCAGAATGCAAAATTAGACTAACCAGAGCTGTGGCAAAACCGCATAGAAACATGGCCGTAGCCAAATGGTGGCGAGCGTAAGACGAACTCTGGCTTTCTATGGTGAGTGGTGCATGTCAACACCATTGTTGCAGATGCCGCATCGCGTTGGCTCTCCCTGGACACATTTGCTGCCTTCAAGTCAAAAAGACAACCGCAGCCGCAGGCAGAGCTTGCTTTCACTGTATACTGTGTGTGCATGTGCGTGTTAGCTACGTGACTGTGTTGCCAATGTGTCTCGCTTGCCGCACTCACGAAAGCAGCGCCAGGCGCCGTTTTGGCCGCGCTAAGCGACGTTGATGGCCGAGGCCAAAATGCAATGTTGCAATTTGCCAAATTGAAAACACGAAAATGAAAGCGGGTCAGCGAACAGGACGCCAGGTGGCAGCTAACTGCAAAGTAGCCGCCAAGTTAATTTACGCTAACATGTATACAGCCATCCCTCCACGCACGTCATTCACTCGTAATGGCCGCATCCGCTTCCTCTTGCACAACAACAATGTGGCCACTAATTCTCTAATTTCGAACGGATAGCGGGCCGTGTGAACATGCACAACTACAAAGGTTACCTACCGCCCAATGCCAGCCCCCAACCACCTTCCTACCCCTATATTACCTATTTATGGAAGCATGCTGCGGCTGCTGAGAACCAGGGGCGGGGCAGGGCTGGAGCTGCATTTGCATGTAGTAGCTGCAGCTGCAGTTGCAACTAATGTGCGCTGTGGCAGCCAACATGTTTGAGCCGCATTTTAATTAAAAATAACTGCTGAATAAGAAACAAAAAAACACACACACACACATACACCTACACAGATTTTTTTAATTAACGGAAATATGGGCAATGCGCCGCACATCCTGTTTGTGTTCAGCTCGTGTGTTGTTTGCCTTGCTGCAATTTGCCTTTGAAATGCGAATTGTTAGTAAATATTTAAGAGCTTCATTTGCGAGTGCACATATTTAACTTAGTATGCATACGTGTGCCTGTGTGTGTGTGAGTGTATTTCCAACTAATATCTGAAAGAACAAATACTACATCATCGATTTGTTTGGCTTTGTTTTGTTTACTTTCGCTTTCATTGTTTGTTTGTCCGGATTGACCGCATTGGCATGCTTTGATGCGTGCCAGACATCCCGCTGCTCATTTCCGGTCAACCCGACAAACTTTCATGAACTGGCATTGTATAGCCGTTATCCGCGCATAATTTACCCATAGTTGTGGCTAACTAATTGCGGCACATCCTTTGACCCGCGCTGCATCGCAGCTTGGTCACGTCGAGCGTCAGTTTCTAAGCTATGCAAATTTGCTGCTCTGCTTTGTTGACTGGCAGGCCAACAGCAGTCAGCGGACACATCCTGCCAGAGGGACTCGATTGTGCGCTGCATTTGCATTGTCTTAATTACGCAAATTGAGCTAAGTTGGACTAGTTTATCTTCTCAAAATCAAATACCATAGCAAATATTTTACATTCTAAATATATAACTGCCCGACTATGAGAGCTGCATTTCCACATACATACAGACATATGTGAATATAAGAAATTGTCTCAATTGCCTTAGTCTCCTCGCTTGTCAGCCTCTCCTGTCTCTTGTTGCAAAGAGTGTACGCACTTCGTTGTATCCGTGCACACGTATGTATAGAGCTGCGTGCCTTTGCCGATTGACAAAATGTTTTCTTTAATAACTTCTATTTATCAACGGATGATATAATTTTCAGCTTTGAATTCTACAATTCCTACAAAAAAGTAAAAGAAAATTGTAAATTGTGTCTATATTTCCAACTGAGCTCAAATTAAATTGATTTTAAAAATTTGCAGCCAGTATCCAAAATAAAAAAACAAAACCGAAACTGTATTTTATATACAAGAAGTTAAACTCAAAATTTAATGACTTTAGCTTAAGAGACGTAAAAGATGTACTCAAAAAACTGAACCTCGATATCATGGAAACGGGTAATATATAATATTAATTTGATGCATTACTAAAATATGACAATTAAGAAAATTACAGTCGGTCGTAACCGACTCCATAATACTCGTTTATGTTATAAAAAACATCTTCATTTAAAAAGTGTCTAAATTTCGGATATATTGTAGTACAATTTATGGGTGTAAGAGTAAGGGAGATGATCAACAATGATCCACCTGGTAATCCAAGCTCTAAACCTATGGAATATATAGTTTCTCTGGATTTTCTTTTGGAAAATTTAAAAAAAATGTATTTTTTAACACAACATATTAATTTTTTGACACAAAAAAAACTTTGAATGCAGATTTGCTCAAAAAGACACTCCATAGGTCAGAACTTGAAAAAAGATTTTGTTTTGGCAAAATCATGTAAGTTGAAGTTGTGGGTGCAAGGCAAAAAGATACAGAACCTCTGGTTAAAGGAGAGCAGTAAGCAAATATTAATTGTAGGCTAAGCTTTTAGATACAGCAGCAGCAGCACAGATAAGCAGATCAGCTTAAAGAGAGCAAAACAATTGGAAGAGCACCTGCTCCCCTCTTTCGTCCTAATTCGCACTCTCAGCATTGTTTAACTAATAATTGAGTGAAATATTATTCTTGGCTGATCGCACGACATTCGGTCGCTTGCATACAGTGTTAACATATAATTAAATAAAGCACTAACTAACTACAAAAAAGTGACTTAGAATTCAAATTTATAATTTACAAAGCCAACACAAAAGCGTTGACTAAACAAAGCAAATAGAGTAAAAGCATTTAAAGCACTTCGCAATTTTGCCAATGTATTGAAATATATTTACATAAGGTATCCGGAAGTTTGCTTTTAGTATCAGGCTATCAGCATCTGTTGTACTGTATGAACATAATATTTTCAAAAATTCTGGCTAGAGCCATGTGTGCGCTTAAACTTTAAATAATAAAATGAGCTTCACAATTTTGCACTTTTATTGGAATTTTGTTGTGGTCAATCTGCTGCAGACGCCCGAACGCTCACGGGCTATAAAAAAATTTGTTAACCAAAAAGCGCATTAAAATCTTAATCTTTAGTGTTGACATTAAATCTGCAAACACAACGATCTAAAGGAGCCGGCAATGGCTAACGTGAGCATGGCCACGCCCCTGCCACAAACAGTAACATAGCCGCCCATAAAACGCTGGAGAGAACAAAGCAATTTCACACGCTCATGAATGATGGACACAGGAGAGAGAGGAAGACTGAAGGGGATATCCCCTTACGGAGCAGAGTTCAAGAATTTATTACCCAATTTGAAATTACAAACGAGTGCGTGATAAACCTAGAGGTAGTTGTTGTTGTTGTTGTACGGCTTTGTCATTGTTGTTTGCATATACCCTGTAATGCGAGAGTGCAGTCAGTGAAAATCTGATGGTAAACAATAGGTAGGGTATTGCCTGAGTCTAGCCAGCAATGAAAGTCTTTTGTTTGCCATTGTGTTTTATTCAAAGCAGCGTTGTTTATGACAAGCGGAAAGAAGAGCAACAAGAGTGGAACACGAATGCAAATGCAAGTCAATCGTCTGGTCAAGGTGGATGCGACGTTCATGTGCAAACAGAATCAGAATGTGAAAATGGAAGCGAGTGTGCATAGAACAAACATGGCCAATACCAACTAACGCCCACACACACACATACACAAAAGCCAATCTCACTTGGCAAAAGGTGAAATTGTTCAAAATCAATGTGGATAGCTGGCGGCAAAAGCAAATGCAAATGCATAAGGCAATTGGCAGTTCGATTAAATTGCGGCGAGTTCTTGCTCCAAACTTTAGTTAAACTTGAAGTCAAGGTAAAATGTGGGGCAAGTGCAGCGCATAGAAGTTGCGCACGTGGCAAATGCCGCGAGCCTTTCTATGCAAATGCCAAAAGCCATTTTAATGCAAATGCGCATAAATGCGCAACTGTTTCCCTTGCCATTTCTCCTTCCCCCGCCTACAGCAGCGTTTTTCCTCGTTTTCATTTAAATATTTTCCTTTTTTCTCACTTTTTTTTTTGTTTGTCTGCTGTGAAATGTAGCCGCGCTTTAAGTGGTAGTTCGCTAGTCCCCGCCACGCCCCCGACCCTGCTGCCCATTTGCATATGACATTGGTAAAAGCAAAGCTCGATTTCTTGTTCTCTCTCTCTCTTTCTCTCTTGCACCTTGCGGTCATAAATTTTGTCTTTTGGTCCATTGAAGCATTTAAATGTATTTGCATCTCGTATACGCCAGCTTCTCGAGATGTGCGATAGAATAAGCAAATTTATTACACACAAATAAATTCTGTTTCATATACATATTTCTTGTAGATTTATCCCATGCATTTGAGATTCATTTGGTTTGGCGCAAAAACAATTGATATTTTGAGAATGGCTAAACTCGAGCAAAAGGCATCCAAATAATTGATTGGCCATATAAATGTGGCCAAAATGCCAGCAGAAAATGTTGCTATACAAATATATGTTGAAAATCACAAACGAGCTAAAATATTTGGAAGGAATTTATTCAATATTGAAATAATGTAAACAAATACTGTAAAGTTTTTGTGCTTTTGGCTTGGATTAGAAGTATTTTATATGCTCTTATATATGATTTGTGATGAGCCTAATCAAGATGTATTGAAAATGAAAAATCTGTGCATAGAACAATGAAGTTATTGTCCGATTCTTTTTATAGAGCTACGCTTTTACATTAATCTGAGTGGAATTCATAAATTTCAAGAATTGTCTAGATATTTTAAAACCAAAGAGGGATTTCACATATGAACTTAAGCATGTATGAACTTAAACTAAGTAACACATTAAGCTTTATATAAATCTATATGTAGATAAATACAGACGTGATTATATGAATCTAGAAGATTGACTCTATGTCTATGTCCAAAACTTCTTCCATTGTCTATTATATAACTAACATCACTATAATCTTTATCTAAATAAAATATATATAGCTATAGCTGTGATTTACTTTATGCTAATTCTATTGGCTATATGCAAAGGAAAGCTTTGGAAATGCCAGCCGTTAAAATCAAGTGCAGATATTTTCTACACAAAAACTTGGCTTCCAGCTTTTCATTTGTTCCATTCGACCAGCCATGTAATCCGCCATGAAATACTAACTTTTTATTCAATGCTTTTTCTTTGCAGATTGAATAAAGCTGGGGCAGCTTAAATTAAATCAAGTTGACAGCACGTGGTGGCAAATCAAACAGAAATGAACTGTTAAATGGCTGTCGAGGATTAGATACTTGCTCCCGGCCCACTTTTGTGCGTCAATATTTAAAGCCGGCAATAGAAAAGCGAAGGCGTTAGGGCCGACGCGAACGTGCATGAACTGAAATCTAGAGGCTAATGCTACGAACACAGCCACAAGGGCTGAAGATGACACACAGCCATTTGCCGGGCACAGTTTGAGTTGAATTGAGTTGAGTTGAGTTGAGTCTCATCATCAATTACCCCTTCCAGCGTGCACCTGCGCCTCGTTGCCCATTAAAGTCGAAGCTAACCAAACAGCAGGCTGGCAACAATAGGCAACAGGCGACATCAACAGGTTGTCAAGGACCCCAACCCCAATCCTACCAGCCACATAAGTGGCCAACTACGTGACTCTGTCAGCACACGCAGCTGGAGCCGCAGTCAAGCGTTTAACTGAAGAGTGTCGCCCACCAGCTGGAAGACTGGGCCCGATTTACTTGATGTGTGTCTGTCAGGTACAATGAATATATGCGAGCGACTTCGAATCCGTAGTCGTTGCCGTTTATACCATAACTAAGAAACATGGCCGATGTGTCTGCTGCCGCGGGCGGCGCCTGCGATCGGACCTGCACTCCAAACTCAGAGGCGCCTGTGGAGTCCGCTTCCAAGACAACAACTCAAGCACTAACCAATGGTGCCACAATGGAAACTCAACCAACAGCAGCAGCAGCTGCAGCAACAACAACGTCAACAGCAACAATAACAGCAACGACACCAACAGCAACTCCAACCACAAGCAAACAAGTTAAGTCGGAACGTCACTTGCAAAGCAACAACAATCAACATGTAGGAGCAGATACACCCCCGAAACCGTCAAAGCTGTCCACTGACAGCGAATCGTGTGCACCTGCAGCCACATCCATTCCATCAGCGAATGCCAAGAGCAGCGGCAGCAGCAGCAAGTTGGCGACCACACAACAAGATGTGGACGAGGTGGCCCGCCTGTTCGAGGAGAAGCCCGAGGCCTTTGAGAAATGGCTAACGGAACGTGCCCCGTCCGAGGCGCTGAGTCGCCTACACGAGTTCATTGAGAGCCGCAAGCCACACAAGCGGCCCTCAGTCACCTCGGATTTGTTCCAGCAGTGGATGGCCTCGCCCACAGTGCAGCAGGTGGGTGTTCCTTAAACATATCTATATCTATATATGACTATATATATATAGCATACTTTTCGGGGCCGTCGAGTGAAGCACTTGTACTTGACCAACATAGTAGCTGGGGACTTTAGATATAGTATATATCTGTATATAAACTCAATTTGCTGCTGCAGCAGCATGAGCTAGTTGTGAAATAAGTTCTTTAGCTGCAACTGCTGTAACGTTTGGTATTTAATTCATCCGAGGCGTCAAGTTTCTGCAACAGCAGTTGCAACTTTAATACAACTTTTCTCATAGCGTAAATGAGTTTCGTGCTACAAGAACAACAATAATAACAATTCCGCGGCATTTCAAACTGTTTGAGTTGGCATCAACAGATAATCGGCGCTGTTGTTGATGGGCAACGGAGTATATTAGCTTTAAAGAATGTCTATCCTGATGTTTGAACTTTTTTTTTTATAAATATATAAATATAAACAATAAATAAATATATACACTCGAGTTGAACTATATTCAATTAAATAAATTAAGCTTCTCTAGAGATTTTGATAACTCTCCCTGAAGCAACTCTCTCTCTTTCTCTATTTCCTTGGACTGCGAACAGGTATTGCGCAGTCCACTTCAATATTCTTCAAGTTTAGTTTCAGAAATAAATGTTACTATGCGAAATTTCTTAAAATAATAGCTTACCTTTGCTGTAAAACAAAGTAGAAGTCGTGAATGTTGTTTTCATTTAGTTGTCTTCTTAGTATATAATCGAATATATATGCGAATATATATGCTTAAGATTTGCTTGCGTTTGGCTAGAAAATATATTTAAAATATATTTTAGTTAAACGATTTCCTTAATCTTTAATCTTTAATCTTTTCCTTTATAATCTTTTTCACTGGTTTTACATATTATTGCACATACGCACCGTTGCCTACGGCGACTATGCTTATTAAAACTAGGTCAGGAGGTTGTCAAAACATGAATATGCTATATTAACAGAAGAAGAATGTGTAAGGCAAAGTCTCGACTTAGCCTTGATCCAATTGATAATTGGATTTCAGTGAAACTGGAGCATAGTTTACAACGAATTATTGGCAGCTGCTCAAACAATTAACCAAGGCGTATTTTGCATCGAAATTTATTCAACAATTAATTTCGGTTAGTTAAACATTATATTTTTGGTTTTTCTTGCCACTCAATTCCAATTTAACCTCTGTTGCGTCTTCGGTTGTTGTTCCTGTTTCCGTTAGTATTTCTCCTATTTCTGTTTCTGTTCCTACTTGCCGCCAACTGGGCCCGTCTTCTTTGTGCAGCCTGACGCCTTGCACGTCTCCTTCGCCTGTTCCTCTGATTGCGCTGCCGCCTTCTCATCCGTTGCATTCGGGCTCTCATCCGCGTAATTTGAGCCTGAGCCGTGGCCAGTTGGGCAGCCGTGTCGGTATCAGAACTAGTTGAACTGGATGTGGTAGTGGCCGAGGAGTCGCCACTCGATGCTGTTGTCGAGGAGTCGCCATCTGCACCACTTGCTGCCGTGGTTGTTGGCCCCGCTACGGTTGTCGTGGGAGGGCAGCTAGTCTCAGCTGCATTTGCGGGGTCTGCGCACTCTGTCGGGGTGCAGGCAGCAGGATCTACGCATGACGCATTGCTGCCCCGAATCAGGCAAATGGCCAAGAAGGCACAGCCGAAGATCAGCGTTTGGATTCTCATCTCGTTGGCTTGGGAGTTGGTTTTGAATATGCTGGCTGTGATCGCGTCAGCTCATTTTATAGCGAATTTCAATTTGCCAATTTGTATTTACTTCTATTGATGTATTAAAGCATTCGCCAGCTGTGGCAACAATTGGCACATCAAAATATTATCAAATAAATAATATTCTTTCCTTTAGTTTAAAATATATCTTCTAATCTATCTGCAGTTCAATTCAATTCAATTTCGCTCGTTCAATAACGAAAGTCTTGTTTAATATTGAAACAGTTGTTTTTTTTCGAACGGTTTTTTTTTTGGCACAATCTAACACGCGCTGCCTTTTGACTTAAAGATGGAATAATCTTTCAACTCCCAAGTATCTATTTGTTTGGACAACTTTTTGAATGTAAAAAGATGATATTATTGACAAAATTTATACAGTCGTTATTTATTATACCATTGGATTCTTTGATTGCTTAAGAATAATATTGATAAATATTATTTCGTATTCATTTTCAGTCTCTTCATTGATTTCCTTTTTTTTGTAAAGATTGCTTGGCCTTAATTTAAGTAATAGTTTTTTCTTCTTCGGCTATTAAGCTTTTAATCTTGTAAGATCTTATTCTTATATTGTTAATTTTCAAGCTTTTATAAACCACCTTTACATGTGCTTACAATGTATGTTTATTTTTGGTAAATAATTCGCTAAATGTTATTGTATATAACATTTTTTCTTAGTATATAATTTTGGGCAATGTGATGACTATGCCGAATATGTAGCATGACCTTAGGCGCGAGACTCATCAATGATATGAATGCCCAAAAGCGAGCTTTACGCTTACTTTTGAGTGAAATAAAAATTTTAATGATGCAAATATAAAATAGTTTTTTAAGAAACTTTATTGAGAAAATGTCAACTTTTATGCAAAAAAAAAAAATAGAATGCTTCTAAATTTTCTAGGTGTAATCCTATTCCACAAATCCTTTGCTTAAGCAAAGTTTTATATTCAACATCGCATTGAAATAAAAAAGACGTTGATCTCCTAGTTGTTTTCCGAAAACAATCAAAACCAAAACACCAAGCTACATCAAATCATTTATAGCAGTTTTCCGTAATAAATACCTTTTCCTTCTACAAAACAATGAAATGCATGTCTATTTACAAAATTTCTGTGCTTTCAATTCTAACAAATGCGAATTGCTTTGAAACTCTCCATTAAATGATATTGTAGCAAAGCTGACTGCTTTAAAACTAAAATAAGACTGAATCACTAAAAAATTTATTTTAAAGCATATCTTCAGTCACACCTGAACATACAATTTCAAGGTAATATGTTTCAGTGGAGGCATGGCACATCCCACACAGAATACATATATATATTCACATATATGTACATGTATTCAAGATTCGGGACTACAAGCTGACTTGATCTAACCATGTCCGTCTGTCCCTTTGTATATACTCAGCTATCTCGTAAACTACAAAAGAGCCTTCAATACTAATTCTTGTATATCGTAAGAAAGCTTACATTTTTATTTGAATTACTTAACACAGTTTCTTATTATCTATAAGAATCAATATTCTGATTACCATCTTTCAGGATGCATGTGGCGAGAGTCTAGTTGAAGTTTGGAATATATGCTCATGTATACCCGCGTCAGATCAACAATAGCTTAAGTATTTTTCCGATACGCCCACGGGGGGCGTGACAAAACAGTGTTATGTTCGGCAATATTGCTGTCTAAGAGTTGGGATTTGTTATAAACACTCGTACATCCCACCCTAACACAAAAATATATAGTACGCCCATATGGGGTGTGGCGAATCGGATAAAACTGTATAATTTACAATTTTTGAGAACATCCAAATTTGGCCAGAAGCTTACTGTTGACCTCCTTTAAAGATCGAGTAAAATATATATAGCAATGACCAACGGTGCGTAACAAATCAGGAATAACTATATTTTTTCAGACGTATTTGATTTCCAATTAAGACTTTTTATTATTATCATAAGGATGCTACTTAATACACTATAATCATCCTAACCAACTAAACCTGCCCCCAAATGGCGAAACAAGCAGTTTTGATGATGATGATTGATAGAGCGTTCTTACTTGTTTCTTTTTCGCGTTGTGGTAGAATAACCCATTTTATTATGGCATTGGATTACTACTACAACAACAATATATTTGATCTACTATAAACAAAAGCATATTTGAGAATAGTTACATTTGTTGGCACAGCTGGCGAATGCTTCGATTCAGTAAAAGCAAACACGAATTTACAAGTTCAAAAACGGTATAAATTAGGCTGTATCAGCCACAGTTGGATATTCAAGACCAACACCCCGATATCGAGATGAGAATCCAAACGGTTATCTTCGGCTGCGCCTTCTTGGCCATTTGCCTGATTCAAGGCAGCCAGGCGCAGTGCGCAGTTCCTGGCGCCTGCACTCCGGCAGAGTGCCTAATCGCTGCAAATGCAGCTGACCCAAGCTGCGTTACCACGACGACCACAACGGTGGCACCAACCTCGACAACTGTCAGTTCACTGACATCCACGACCAGCAGCTCAGCTTCTGGTACTACTACCACAAGCTCATCCGGTTCCGGTTCTATAGCTGCCCTCCGTCGAATTATACGCCGACTTCGCAGACGACAGGCGGCTCAACGTAGGAGATACAGGATCCTCGTTCGCAGGTTCAATAGACTCGTAGCTCAAATGAGAAGAAACAGAAACAAGTTTCCCATTAAGGGTTAGTGTTGGGAACAGGCTTGCTCCTAAGGAAAGTTCGATCAGTTGTCAAATCAACATATTTCAATAAACATTTACGTTGCATATCCAACACACCTGTTTTATTTTTATACCCTGAACACATTGACAATGGGATATCAGGGTAAAATGGTTTTGTGACAATGTATGTAACAGACAGAAGGAGGAGTGGCAGACCACTCAAAGTATATATATTCTTGATCAGGACGAAGAGCTGATTCGATCTAGCCCTGCCCGTCTGTCCATCCGCATGAACGCAGCGATCTCGTAAACCACAAAAGCTAGAGATTTGGAATTTTAAATATATATTCGTGTATAACATACGCAGTACAAGTTTGTTTTTTTCTTTCGATAACTCATCGTATTTCCATATTATCGATAACAATCGATATTTCGCTTTCGTTTTTAAGTCATAACTTAAAGACCATAGAGAGGCACCAAATTTAATATGTAGGTTTCTGTGATGAAAATAATGATAATGAATATTTAAAACTTTGGATATCGCCACCCAGAGGTCCCAAACCTGAAAAAAATGTATTTCAAATACTAGGGAGTTGGAGTTATACACACTTGGATATCAATATTATGTCCTGAAAATTTATTAAAGAAAGTATATTTATATGTGTGCGTGGGTGTGTGCGCGCATATATACATCTTTTATCTATACATATACGTTATGTATGTATGTATGTAAGATGTAAGATGCTCTAGTCGGCTCTGGCCGACTAGGATATCCCCTTACATCTTTTATCTACATTAATACGTATATATAAAAGATGTAAGATACATATTAGTGTAGATAAAACATGTAAGGACACTAGAGCGTTCTTATTTGTTTTTAAATGGTGGTGAATTTTTCTTTTTAACTCTAAATTTTAGAAATGGGTGTACGTCCTAATAAATGCACCATGTGATTGAATAATCTATCCCTTTTACTTAACTAATTTTGGAAGTAAAAAACTATAAAACTGGGGAAGATAATTTTTTTTCTCGATGGACTTCCCCAATCAAGTCTCGAGCTTCAACCCTAGATCGAGAACGGATTTTTATAAAAATAAGACACAGGTGTGTTGGATATGCAACGTAAATGTTTATTGAAATATGTTGATTTGACAACTGATCGAACTTTCTTTAGGCGTCAAGCCTGTTCCCAACACTAACCCTTAATGGGAAACTTGTTTCTGTTTCTTCTCATTTGAGCTACGAGTCTATTGAACCTGCGAACCAGGATCCTGTATCTCCTACGTTGAGCCGCCTGTCGTCTGCGAAGTCGGCGTATAATTCGACGGAGGGCAGCTATAGAACCGGAACCGGATGAGCTTGTGGTAGTAGTACCAGAAGCTGAGCTGCTGGTCGTGGATGTCAGTGAACTGACAGTTGTCGAGGTTGGTGCCACCGTTGTGGTCGTCGTGGTAACGCAGCTTGGGTCAGCTGCATTTGCAGCGATTAGGCACTCTGCCGGAGTGCAGGCGCCAGGAACTGCGCACTGCGCCTGGCTGCCTTGAATCAGGCAAATGGCCAAGAAGGCGCAGCCGAAGATAACCGTTTGGATTCTCATCTCGATATCGGGGTGTTGGTCTTGAATATCCAACTGTGGCTGATACAGCCTAATTTATACCGTTTTTGAACTTGTAAATTCGTGTTTGCTTTTACTGAGTCGAAGCATTCGCCAGCTGTACCAACAAATGTAACTATTCTCAAATAGTTCAATCTGCTTTTGTTTATAGTAGATCACATATATTGTTGTTGTAGTAGTAATCCAATGCCATAATAACATTGGTTGTTCTACTTTACAAAAATTGTCTAATATCTGTTTTATTTACCTGTCTGGGCAGTTATAGATCAGAGTTAATTGTTGTGGAATATATCGATAGTAGTAAGACTGACGCGACCTAAAACAAATGTGAAATCAATGTATCAACTTATATATTAAGAGAAAACAAGGATTGGGGTTTGTTATCAAGAAGAAATTAATATATTAAGAAGAAAAAACCTTGACAGCAGGATGGCAATCGAAAACGATGATCACATATATGGAAGATCGGGATTGCAATGTCTGTGACTTTTCCCGATTTGCCACTCCCAAATGGGCGTAGGTATATAAACTGTCTGATTTAGATCGGGAGTCGCATAACTGAAAATATTAATATTTCGCAGAGAAAGATATATTATCTAACGAGCAAACAAGGGGAAAAACAAGTATTTATTTAAAATTTCAAGTTTCTAGGTTCAAAAGCTTCGAAATGTCTAAATAAATAAATTATTTATTCTTATAAAGTTATTAGGACGTGCCTGATAAGAGATATCCTGAATACGACACAGAGCTGCTGTGTTAAGTTTTTTATGTGTTTTGTACACACACAAACTAAATTCTTCCAACAGCCCCACACATGGAAAAAAATCTATTGAATAATTTCGGTTTTAGAAGTAAGATAATAATGAAATGTAGTTAAAATATGGTATTTAAAATGATCGTGAACGAGTAAAAACGCTCTAGTCAGCACTGCCCAACTACAAGTTCCCCTGAACGTTTGGTCGAGCTTGCCTTTTACATATGTACAAACAAACAGATATTAATATGAATGCAGCAGTAAAGCCAAGATTTCTAATTGACAAAAATATTATCCGTGGCGGGATTCGAACCTGATTCTTCTCGCTTGCAAGCCACCGTCTCTACCACGACGCCACACTCTGTCATTGCAAAGAGTGCACGCACTTCAATGTATGTGTGCACACGTATAGAGCAAATGCACGTGGCGCTTGCTTTTGGCAAAATATTTTCCTTAATAACTTCTGTGTTGCTTAATGGACTTTGATGAAATTTTCAGCATGAAATCCTTTTATTTAACTGAACATACTACACTACCTAAAGAAGTCTAAAATTTTAAAATTATATCTATATTTTCAACTGAAG
This sequence comes from Drosophila gaucha, assembly GCA_035045545.1. Classification (NCBI taxonomy): domain Eukaryota; kingdom Metazoa; phylum Arthropoda; class Insecta; order Diptera; family Drosophilidae; genus Drosophila; species Drosophila gaucha. The sequence goes on from JAWNOY010000129.1 coordinate 1,131,949, forward strand.
TTCAATTAAATGGATGGATTTAAAGTCCCTAGCTTTTAAAGGTTCTGGGATCGCCGCGCTCATATATATGGATAGACGGACGAATGGACAAACAGACGGATGGGGCTAAATCGACTCATCGCCCTGATCAAGAACATATATATTTTATGGGGTCTGCCACGCCTCCTTTAGCCTTCTACATAGACTTTTTAACAAAACCATTATACCCTGATTTCATATTTTCATGTGTTTAGGGTATAAAAATATGGAAAACTTGCTATCGAGAATAAATATTTTAAATCTCTATTTTGTAGTGGTTGAAATTGATGCCTTCTGAAGGAGATGGTCAGGGCTAAATCGACTTTTCCTGTTGTATTCACTCAAAAAAATATTATATTCTTTGTAATTTTTTTAAGCCTGTGATTTTTTTTGGGTGCAGGTCATGAATCAAGGATGGATTTTTGTAAAAATAAGACACAGGTGTGTTGGATATGCAACGTAAATGTTTATTGAAATAATTTGGATTGATAGCTGATCTACATTTGCTTAGGCCTGTTCCCATCACTAACCCTTAATGGGAAACTTGTTTGAGTTTCCGTTTCTTCTCGTTTGAGCTACGAGTCTATTGAACCTGCGAACGAGGATCCTGTATCTCCTACGTTGAGCCGCCTGTTGTCTGCGAAGTCGGCGTATCATTCGACGGAGGGCAGCTATAGAACCGGAACCGGATGAGCTTGTGGTAGTAGTACCAGAAGCTGAGCTGCTGGTCGTGGATGTCAGTGAACTGACAGTTGTCGAGGTTGGTGCCAACGTTGTGGTCGTCGTGGTAACGCAGCTTGGGTCAGCTGCATTTGCAGCGATTAGGCACTCTGCCGGAGTGCAGGCGCCGGGAACTGCGCACTGCGCCTGGCTGCCTTGAATCAGGCAAATGGCCAAGAAGGCGCAGCCGAAGATAACCGTTTGGATTCTCATCTCGATATCGGGGTGTTGGTTTTGAATATCCAACTGTGGCTGATACAGCCTAATTTATACCGTTTTTGAATTTGTAAATTCGTGTTTGCTTTTACTGAATCGAAGCATTCGCCAGCTGTACCAACAAATGTAACTATTCTCAAATAGTTCAATCTGCCTTTGTTTTTGGTAGCTCATATATTTAGTTATTTTAAAAATCAATCGTCATCATTTGGGTCATTACTATTTAATTTGTATACCCTTGCAAAGAGCGTAAATTCATTTTGGACAGGAGTTTGCAACGCACAGAATGAATCAGCTCCGACTATATAAAGTATAAAGTACATATATTCTTGATCAGCACCACATGCTGAGTTGATATAGGTCGTCTGCCCGTCTGTCCGTCTGTCTGGATCAACAGAAAATCCTCAGAGACTATTAAAGTTACAGGGCTGAAATTTTGCACATAGGTTACAATCTGCTGCAGGCATTGTATATCTCGGAGTCAGCCGGATCGGACAACTATATACTATAGCTCCCATAGGATAGATCGGTAGGATAGATAAGTGTTTTGAAGATTTTCCGAGAATGGTTTGGTCGCCCATTCATGTCAAAAAATGATAATATTGAAATTATTCAGATTCAAAGGTCAGATACTTGAGGTATTCGTAGTACAGCTAATACTGTAGAAGTTGACAATGAATCATAATAATTTGAACATGCAAAAAATGTGTTCAAAAAAGGTGCTTAAAATTCTCTCAATTCTCTGTCAGTCGATGTCTCACTAAACTTAAATTTAACTAGAGGAATGGGCTACCTTCAACCATGCCGAAGTTTGCTAATACCCTTATAATTGTAATGTATGTATTGTTTTTCTGATTTGTGGAAAAAAGATCAAGATTGACGTTTTTACTAATTTTTTGATCTCAGGTAGAAAATTGTAGAAGATACAGTTTTTACCGATTTGGTACGTCCCCAATGAGCGTAGCTGTATATACTTAATGTTTTTGTATGCGGGTGGCTAGTGGCTAGTGGGCGTACATATATATCTTATCATTTAATCTTAAGGAGAGGTCAGTAGTACTTGTTAAATTTGGATGTTCTAGCTCTTTAACCGTAGAAGATATAGTTTTAATAACGTCGAAATTTTCCCACTAAAAGATTTCTTAGATATAGTCCTCCGATCCGAATAATTCTGAGATATACAATGCCTGTGTGCAAAATTTCAGCTCTGTAGCTCTACAACTCTAGTAGGAGATTGCGTTGATACAGACAGACAGAAAGACGGACAGACGGACAGACGGACAGACGGACAGTGTTATACCAACTCAGGTCATCCTGCTGATCAAGAATATACTTTGTATGGTCGGAGATGTTTCCTTCTGTGCGTTGAAAGCGTCTGACCAAAATTAATATACTCTTTTTACAAGGGTATTGTGACGTTCCACTACTTCTTTGTTACGTTACGAATTCCGATGAAGTGTTCAGCACAAACTTTTTAAAAGCTTAGCTGTATTTGCAATTCAGGTTAATTTCCTAAATATACATTATTTCACCCAAAAACAATAAGCACACACACACGCAAATCATGAGCGCGGTTGATTACGCGCTTTATCCAGATAGCTCTCACTTTTTGGCAGCGAAGCTCTCAGCCTTAAAAAATCTTTAGTTAGAATATTAGATTTAGGTAGGTATGTTTCAACACTTTAACTAACAGTTAGCATTGAACAACGTGAAATTCTTTTAGGCTGCAAATTCGAGGATGAACTTTTTACTAATTAAAGACAGCGATACGTTGGGTATGCAATGTAAGTATTTATTGTCCAAATTTTGATAGGTTATTATTGGCCTCGTTGTGTTTAGCCTCTCCTGTTTACGTTTCGCCTTCTCCTGTTCCTAAGAATGTTGGTACCACTAGCTGTGCCCCTATTGGGATTCCTGTTTCGGTTTCTGATTCTGTTCCTGTTTCTGTTTAGACTGGCCTGCATTGTCCTCATTTGACGTTGTAGCCTTCTATACCTTCGGTTCAGATTCCTGTTATTCCTTTGTAGGCGTCTGATTTGTCTGCGTAGTCGGCGAATTGTCTGCGTGGATGTAGTAGAAGAGGAATCTGTTGAACTTGAGGAGGATGCTGTAGTGTCTGAAGTCGCGCTACTGGCCGTAGTTGCGCCTCCATCAGCAGCAGCTGGTGCCGCGGTTGTTGGCGCCGCTACGGTTGTCGTGGGAGGGCAGCTAGTCTCAGCTGCATTTGCGGGGTCTTCGCACTCTGTCGGGGTGCAGGCAGCAGGATCTACGCATGCCGCATTGCTGCCGCGAATCAGGCAAATGGCCAAGAAGGCACAGCCGAAGATAACTGTTTGGATCCTCATCTCGATATCGGGGAGTTGGTTTCGAATGTCAAATTGTGGATGGAACAGCCCATTTTATACCGTTTTTGAACTTGCGAATTCGTGTTTGCTTATGAACTTGTTTTGCATATTTTATTGAATATAGAAATATTTGCCAGCTGTGACAACAACTATTATCAAACACTTCAATCTGCCCATAAATCTTATAATCAAACTAAATAATAACATTTGGAACTCAAATATATTTTGCATATTTGTATTTATTTTATTTGTATTTATTTTTGATATTATTGTTTAAGATACAGCTGTTACTTATTTTGATGTAGTGAAAAAAGGGTATATTTGCTGCATACAATGTTCGGCTTGGTATTCTTCCGTCAGCCCGTATGCACGAAAGCCTTTCGATTAGTCGTGTATTACACCGGTAGATAAAAATGTCAAATGAATGTAGTCCATAGGGAGGTAACAAAATCGAAAAAAGTTATCTTCCACAGTTATACAACTAGAATACTGCGTAAGTGAAGGAAAAAGGCTCTTAAATGATATGGTACATCTATTGGAAAGTCTGGATTCGGAACATTTGACATCTTCCACGGTTTTCAAGCCCTCTTGTGAACAAGTCAAATGGGAAAGCATTCGATTTAAAAAAAAAAAATTTGGAACATTTTGGAACAAGTAAGAGTATTATACAGTCGGTTGTGCCAAGTGATGGCAAAAAAATGTATACATCGATTATTGAATCATATGATAAATTTAAGCTGCGCGATTATTAATCGCGACTAATTAAAGAAACAAAAATAATCGATTAAATTGTAAAAGGTTCTTCGTATGAAAATAGTAAATTATCCATAAAAATCATTTCAACAATAAACATTGTCATCTGGTTATGCCTGGAGACACCTAATGCAAAGCGGTGAGCGTTTAAAAATTATGCGTGTTTCTTAGTTGGGCTATGCAACAGCTGGTTTTGGATGTTGGCTTGTGCTGGCCACTTCCATGTTCTCCTCTTCACCTTCAGAGTCTTCATTGCAGAAATAGTAAAATTAAAATATGCTCATTAGCAACGAAATCTGAAATACTTACCTCGAGGGACGCGTTTTGACATCATCATCATTTTTTACACTTTGCACACACTTTAAAAATTGGTCTGCCAACTTTTATATGTAAAGAACGAAGCAATAAACCGAAGCAATTAATCGATTAGCGTAATTAATAGAACACCATTTTGCGATGTGAATTGAAACAAACTAATCGATTATTGTGTATCATATGATTAATCGAGCCATCACTAGTTGCGCCACACTTCAACGTTCTCACTTGTTTATTTGTTTAATTTTTTGAATCGATTTTCTACAAACGCTTAAAAGTAAATACAAGTAATAAAAAAAAACGACTGATAGCATTTTAAAAACATTCTAATAACTTCAACGACATTTTAAAACTATTATAAATAATCTATTTAGAAAAATGAAACTGAAAAATAAACTGTATTAACTGAAACGTGTAAAGTATATAATAATAATAATAAAATGTAATGTAATGATATAATGTGCCACGAGTAGTACTATGTTGGATGTTGCTCAGATGAAGACCAGATAATGGGTACAATTACCTACAGTTACAAAACGCTACTGAATGCAATGACTCCTTTGTTAATAATTATTGTGCAAATTTCAGCTTTCCGTTTGCGCAATCAAAATTTAAAATTACGCACATGAAGCAAGAATTGAGACAAACAAACTAAATGTATGCATATCATTCAGTGCTTTTGAACCAAAGCTGACAGCTATAAAACTTGTAGTCGTTCCGTACACAAATCTACTTTAAAAATGTATCTTTTGTTTTACTGATTAATGTAATTTACTATCTAGATTAATTTGTAATTTACTTAGTTAGCTTTTGTTCATTCAGATATATTTTTTATAAACTTGTGATCATATCTTTTTCTGCAAATCTGAGGTTTCGCGTGAAATAAAGTAAAGACACAATTATGTTGGGTTGCAAGTTAAATATTTATTGGAATAATTTGGACAGGACATTGGTTTTAATGTGCTTAGCCGACCACGATCCTGTTGTTGTTTCGCCTTCTTACTTGAATAAGGTTTCTGTTTCCGATTCCGTTGGCAACTCGAACGGGCACCCTTCGGACACACCTTCTCCTGCTCAATACTCTGTTCCTTTGACGCAGAGTCCTGTTTTCAGTAGTTAGCCTATTAATACGTCTTCTCAGTCTGCGAACTCGAGTTGCACAACTAGTTGTAGTAGTTGATGAGGCTACAGTAGTGTCTGCAGTAGCGCTGCTGGCCGTAGTGGTTTCAGCAGCTGCAGCTGCTGCCGTGGTTGTTGCCACCGTTGTGGTTGTCGTGGGAGGGCAGCTAGTCTCAGCAGCGTTTGCGGGGTCTGCGCACTCTGCCGCGGTGCAGGCAGTAGGATCTGCGCATGCCGCATTGCTGCCCCGAATCAGGCAAATGGCTAAGAAGGCACAGCCGAAGATTACCGTTTGGATTCTCATCTCGATATCGGAAGGTTGGCTTTGAATGTCAAACTATGGTTGGTGGAGCTCATTTTATACGGATTTCAAACTTGCGAATTCTGGTATTTGTTTGTTAAATTAAAATATTCGCCATCTGTGGCAACAAGTGGAGAATGGAAATATTGTCAAATAGTTCACTAAAATAGTAAAGTTCTTGTATTTGATTGTGAAAACAATAAAATAAAATTATCAAACCTAGTTTAAGACGGCATTATCACTTGATTATCTCATGAGTAAATGAGGAATTCCTTTTTTAGAAAAATATCAGAGAATAATGTATTCCATTTTATTTATATATTTCATATTTAGCAAGAGTTAAGACTCAATTTTCTTCTTTCAGTAATTGTTGAGTTTTTAGATCATAGAAATTGATAAGCGTATTAAATTGCCGGCTAACTATGTATATCTTAACATATATTTGTCTAATAAATATATGACCAGCTGTTATAACATTCAATATTTTTTACGAGATTGTTTTGCACATTCAAAAAAAAAAGAATAAAAAAAAGCAAATTGTGAAGCATTTATTTGTATTTAAAAATATAAACTGTTAAAAGTTATACAAACATGCTGCTTATTAAAAATGGTTGAACCAAAGATTAAATTGGGTTTTTTTGTGATCTAAGCGAAACTGTTATTAAAAGTTATTACATAGCAACTATTATATAGTTGTATATAATAGATTTAATCCTCATGCAGTGTGACGATCAAATTATGGAATAAGTTCTTAAGCAATAACAATCGAGTGGCTTTTGCCCAGTCCCCCTCTTTGCTTTAATGCAGTCCTCTTAGCTTAATAATTAGTAGTTTATTCATTGCCTTTTTTTATAATATGTTTTTAATTTTTATTAAGTGCATGATTGTATTGATATTTCAGAAATTGAATTTTTAGTTTGATTTAAATATTCGTACTTCAATACGAATCATTCTTTTAAAACATACTACGTCCGCGTTAAGTTTAGTTCTTCTATATTTCGATCCAAGTTCCATAAACTACTTGCCTGAATGACTGAAATCTGTGGGCTATTTTATTAAGTGTAGAATCTGTAGTCATTTTTGTAATTTTTGTCATTTAGTAATTTAAAACGAGCCGAACTCCACAACGCAACATGAGAATACTATATAAAATATACTCTTAGTGACATCCAAGAGTTTTGGCAAATCCTTGCCGTTTGAGTCGCCTTAGTGGTCGGCCAGGAATAAGTCTTCAGCAATCTTTCGCTGTATCTGGTAGTGTGCCTTCCAATTTTTTCTACAACTGTATGTAGCTTGAGATCTTTGTGTAGTGGGGAACCGCGTACGTACCAGGGACAGTTGGTGATCTGCCGGAGTACACGATTCTGCAATACCTGGATACGATTGCAATTGGATTCAACAGCAATTCCCAAATCTGCACTCCATAAAGCCATATTGGGTGAAACGGCGAAATAACATTTTTTTCCTGTACATAATAAGGTGCAGATCAAAAATAAAAATAATCATTGCATACAGAGAAGAGTTAGCTGACGTGAACAGATGTGGGACTAAATTAAATTGTTTGCAGCACAAATTCAGGTACAACATGGAAAAAGTTAAATGCTCATGCCAGTTCGGTCTTAGAACGATAATAGCTGACTGATATGAAACTCGGTCAGATGTTCGGCTAAATCATATTGTTCACGTCATGCGGATGCAATTAATTAGATAACGATAGTCGAGCATACCTTGAACAAACAAAAACTTAAACTTGTGTAATTACGTATATAACAGTTCCTTAATTAATATTAATTTATAATTCTAATCTATAACTCTCATACCCCATTTTGAACACATAACATAACACGAAGTTAACCTAGAATTGAGCCAAACAAACTAAAAGTATTTAAGTCATTCATTGCTGTGGTACCATAGCTGATTGCTATAAAACTCGAAGTTGCTCTGTTACAAAGCTGCTTTGAAATCAAATCTTCAGTTGATCTCTCAACTCTACGACTCTACAAGTAAGTTTTTGTTAGTTTAAATATGTGTTCAATTTTGTATAAACTTCTGATCATTTCCTTAGCTGCAAATCTGTGGATTTGCATCAAGTGAAGTAAACACACAGACATGTTAGGTTAGCAAGTTAAATTTTTATTGTAATTTGAATAGGATATTGGTTTGAATGTGCTTAGCCGACAACGATCCTGTTGTTGTTTCGTCTTCTCACTTGAATGATGTTTCCGTTTCTGTTTCCGTTGGCAACACGAACGGGCACCCTTCGGACACACCTTCTCCTGCTCAATACTCTGTTCCTCTGACGCAGAGTCCTGTTTTCAGTACGTAGCCTATTCAGACGTCTTCTCAGTCTGCGAACTCGAGTTGCACAACTAGTTGTAGTAGTTGATGAGGCTACAGTAGTGTCTGCAGTAGCGCTGCTGGCCGTAGTGGTTTCAGCAGCTGCAGCTGCTGCCGTGGTTGTTGCCACCGTTGTGGTTGTCGTGGGAGGGCAGCTAGTCTCAGCAGCGTTTACGGGGTCTGCGCACTCTGCCGCGGTGCAGGCAGTAGGATCTGCGCATGCCGCATTGCTGCCCCTAATCAGGCAAATGGCTAAGAAGGCACAGCCGAAGATTACCGTTTGGATTCTCATCTCGATATCGGAAGGTTGGCTTTGAATGTCAAACTATGGTTGGTGGAGCTCATTTTATACGGATTTCAAACTCGCGAATTCGTATTTGTTTATCTTTTGCGTAATATATTGAAGAAAAAAACATTCGCCAGCTGTGACAACAACTATTCTCAAAAACCTCTTTCTGCCTATAGTTATTATTATAATCAAACAACATAATAACATTTTGACTTCTGTTTGAACTGGGAAATCTAATATATTTGGCATTTGTAATAACTTTTATTTATTTCATTATACCTTACGCAGTGAAGAGTAAGTATATTGGTGTTGTGATTAAATGGATAATGTTAAGGGAATATAGCCCATAGGGAGAGTACCAAAATCGAAAAAGTTTATCTTCCACAGTTTTACAGTTAAAAAATTTCGTGAAAGAGAAATACTTTCGAATGATATCGTAAATCAATTGGGACATCGCAATGCAGAAAATACGATATTTTCCAACATCAAAGCCTCTCATTACAGCCCTTTGGGGAGTGCCAAATTGGAAAGTTTCTATATTTTAATAAATGTAGTTTATGGAACGCGACCGAGTATTATACAGTCGGATGCGCCAGACTACAACGTTCTTGCCTGTTTATTTGTTTTTATTTCTTTTGAATCGAGTATCAACAAGCACAAAAAATAAATTCAAGTAAAGTTAAGACTTTAATTTTTCAATTATAAGGTGTAAGAAAGTAGACCTAATGGTATTAAACGAATCTGTTTGCGAGATCCGCTGTTTGCCGACTTCACAGCAATAGCGCCCCTTAACTCTTCTCATGGTGCCTCGCATCTGGCACCTAGCTAGAATGTTTTGGGTGGTATATAAGTCACAATATCTAGTCCTCGGATTGATGGTTTATGACATTCTCAATTTCTAAGACTTATGGTCGAATTTTCTAACACTGAGAAGCACCTCTCAATTGTGGCGGCAACAACTCCTCAGCTAACAAAGAGACCCATCATAAAAGACTCGTGCGAATAGACGCTCATCTACATCGATATAAGCAGCCACCTCGTATTCCTTAGTCTTAAGTCCTTCCAATACGTAGTAGGTAATCACCCTAGTCTATTGTTTAGGCGTTTTGTGCTACTTACGAAAACCGAATGGAAAGGGAAGTATCTTTTTCTTAACTTTTTTAAAACTCAGTATCCGCGTCAGCAGGTGACATTCAAAGAGATTAGCTAGAGTAGTAGTAACAAACGGTTTGACCTGTGGGAATCCAAGCAATAAATGTTTTTCTGTATTTCTGGATTTCTTGCATTAAATAAAAAGATTTATTTTTATAGGTATGATGTCAAACAATAGTTTTAAGGCCCTAGTACCTGTGGCAGAGAACAACCTCTTAAGTTGTCTTAGGTATTTGCACAATTAGTTTCTGGTGTTCTATTTGGATGAACTTAACTACATCTATGTTGCTTGGCCCAGCATCAATGTCGATGGTTCGGTATTTATTCCCTCATTGCTTGCATATTGGGAGCAGGTCTGGATTGTATGTTTCTCCCTAACTGGATACCAGGAGTCTGCCAGCCAGGTGACGTTCGCAGCAAGACTCCTTTCTCTGAAGCATTATCTGTTCATTATAATTGGAATAATTGGAGAGCTGCATCCACTTCAGTTCAGGCAAGTGATTCAATAAGCGATGAATTTCGTTGAATTCCCGCATAGTCTGACATGGATGTTCCTTCGTCCATTATTACAATTAACTATAGCTTAACTTTTGTAAACTTTTGTATTTCATAGTACAATTATTAACTGGTTTGAGACTGCTTCTGTTTGAGCTTCTGTTTTTTGTGCGGCTGCGCATACTTGTCTTACCCAAACCCGAAGTACAGATATCACCACAATAAGAACCTTATGTGCTTATCACTCTTTGGTTTGACCGGCAATATTGTGTTTAATTTCTAAATAGAAATTCCTACGTCTGCAAGCAGAGACAAATCGAGAGAAGTCAAATTTTATGACATATGTGTGAGTAAAGCAATACCTATCTATTGTACGTTCTCTGAAAAAACTTTAGACTTTGATTACTCTTTTCCGTAATTAAAATTGGATTGAAGCAAACAAACTTAATGTATTCAAATCATTCAGTGCTTTGGAACCAAAGCTGATAGCTATAAAACTTGAAGTTGTTCCGTACGCAAATCTGCTTTGAAAATGTATTTTTAGTTACACTGATAATTTTAATTCACTATCTGTTAGCTTTTGTCGATTCAGATATATGATCAATTTTTTATAAACTTGCAATCATTTCTTTAGTTGCAAAACTGAGGATAGGTGTCAAGTAAAGTAAAACCAGAGATATGTTGGGTATGCAAGGTTAATATTTATTGGAATAATATGGATAGGATATTGGTCTAGTTGCGCTTAGCCAACTATGTACCTCATTTTGTTGTTTCGCATTCTCATTCGCCTATTTTTGTTGGCATAAACCACAGGCACCCTCCGGCACCTTCTCCTTCTTAGTAGCCTGTTCATTGCTTGCAGGGTCCTGTTTTTCTTACGTAGCTTTCTCATTTGTTTTCTTAGTTTGAGTAGTTGAGCTTCACAAGTGGTTGTTGATCCAGATGCAGTGGTGTCGGCAGTCAAGCTGCTGGCCGTAGTGGTTTCAGCAGCTGCAGCTGCTGCCGTGGTTGTTGCCACCGTTGTGGTTGTCGTGGGAGGGCAGCTAGTCTCAGCAGCGTTTACGGGGTCTGCGCACTCTGCCGTGGTGCAGGCAGTAGGATCTGCGCATGCCGCATTGCTGCCCCGAATCAGGCAAATGGCTAAGAAGGCACAGCCGAAAATTACCGTTTGGATTCTCATTACGATGTTGGAGAATCGGCTTTGAATGTCAATTTGTGGCCGGTGCAGCCTAATTTATACCAAATATGAACTTGAAAATCCATGTTTGCTTTTCTAAAATTTAAATACTCATCATCTGTGGCAACAAATGAAGAATGGAAATATTCTTAATTAATAAAGTCTGGTCTTATTAGATGCACTTCTCCTATTTAAAAAAACATTCAATTGAAATTGTCAAATATTTAAATCGTTAAAGAGAACATTTTTACTTTATTACTTGATGTTTAAATTGAATACTCTTTTTAACAAAGTGTCAGCGTAACAACATTCTATTAACTTTTAAATACAGCCGAATCCCGATAATTCGAAATGATAATTTATTACGTATTTCACAGGAACTCGATTTAGCAAACAGAAATTCGAACGAAATTTTTACAAGGAGACGGAATTTTTTTTTCGAATTATTGAGGTTTTCGATTTAGCGGGGGAAGGATTATCGGGATTCAAGTGTATTAGTTTTCTTTGTTATCAATAGTTAAGACACAGTTTTCCCTCCTTAACATTGCCAATAAATAATTCGTTTGTCTTAGAGCTGATCATTTGATAAGTGTATTAAATGGCCGGCTAACTACGTGCTAAAATAACATGTATTTATATTTCATATATATGAACAGCAGCTGTTTTAATTAGCAATATTTTTATACAACTTTTTATTTTAGCATATTCAAAAAAAAAGGTAAATCAAATTGTCCTGCCTTCAAATATATTAAAAGAAATTATTTGTTGTAAGTATATATATGTATATTTATAAAAATAATTTCTTTTAATATATTTCAAGGCTGGACCATTTGATTTACCTTTTTTTATGTATTATGTAAATACGTTTAAAACCAGCTTCGTTTAGTAGCAAATAAAACCCAAATGAAACTTTTTAAAAACAAAATATATATATATTATATATATATATTTGCTACTAAACGAAGCTGGTTTTAAACGTATTTACCTAATACATCTCTCTTAAGCTCCACACAGCTTGTGTTATGCGATTCGGGTCTCTACTGCATGATCATATAGCCTTACGAGATAAACTCTATTTCTTTCAAGAAACCTCATTCAGCTACTCCGTTTGCGAAGAATTTTAGAAAAATCTTATAAGAGCAAAAGGGAAAAATAAATTGTAAATATTGATCTGCTTGATATCTGTAAATGTCGGCTATTATTATTTTAAGGTTGTGTAAAGCCTTACTCTATCCGCGTTGAGTTCAGGTTACCTGATTTTCGATCCAATTTTCAACAACTACCTAGAAATAACTGAGTGCTACAGAACACATTTTGTGGACTTATCCAATTGCATTCCTCAGTTAGTTTCATAGCTTTTAACTTATCAGGTACTTCATGGAGCGATTATTTACATTTTTTGTATATGAATTTCTGCACCTTAGTTAGGGCTAAATTAAATTGCAGCACAAGTTTAGGTGCAGCAATTAATATACAAAAACTGAAGCAAACTTATCAGCGAAAACGATAACCAATCATTAATGAATTAACTAAAGTTTTTAAAGTAAAATAATGAAAACTGTATGAACACACAGCGAAGTATTATAACGGATAACAAATATGTAACAATATTATTATTATTATTATACGAAGCCAGAAATCTTATTTTATATTTAAGCTAAGATTCAAGGTCATATCTTAATTTACATCGAACAATATTCGGTTAAAAGGCTAGTTTAGTTTAAATTAATTTAATAAAATATCAGTTATAATATAGCATATAGTAAAATGCAAAAATTTGAGATTTTAAAAAATATGTCGAACTTACGTTCGAATCAGCGGTTGCATTGATTTATTAAATAAAAAAGAATTACTTTGATGTTTCTAAATATTTATTTATATTTTCTTGTATGAGAAAGTCAGAGGAACCAACCTGAGACAATTTGCTTGTAATTAAATATGAGTACGAAGTAGTGAAGCTGTGCATCGCCGGGTAGTATTGCTCAGGATAAGCTGTCGTCAACCCGATTTTTAAATAGAAATGTCTTTGATGGTCTAAAGCGAAGACAATCATAAAGATGGCATGCCATTTGTGCATAGACAAGCCAACCATTGCAGTTTAAAGAAATAAACCAATGAATTTTTGATATGCAATTTATTATAAAAGTTTATTCAATTTATATGATATTGAATTTGAAGAGCTTCTTCGTGGTTCTGCTTAACCAAACCTCCTGTTCCTCCTGTTCCTGTTCCTGTTCCTGTTTGTGCCCGTGTTCCTGTTACCCCTGTTTCTGTTCCTCAATTGGGCCCTTCTCCTTGCGGCAGCTGCGCGCCTGGCTTGATTGCGCCTCCTGCGGGCGGCCCTCCTGCGCTGTCTCCTCAAGCGGCGCATGCGCCTCCTCAATCGAGCCAATTGAGCCTCCGCCGTACTAGTGGTCGTATCGGAGCTGGAGACGGTCGTTGTTGTGTCGGCAGCGACTGTTGTTGTGTCCTCTTCCGTTGCAGCCGTCGTTGCTGCTGCAGCAGCTGTCGTGGTTATGCAGCTAGCCTCAGCTGCATTAGTAGCATCCTGGCACTCTGTAGCAGTACATGCGTTAGCAATAGCGCATGCCGCATCGCTGCCTCGAATCAGGCAAATAGCCAAAATAACACAACCCAGGATAAGTGTTTGGACTCTCATCTTGGTGCCGAGTAGCTGGTTTGAATGTCTATCTGTTGCCGCAACAGCCCAATTTATACCAATTCCTACTTGTTGATTTGGACTTCATTTTCGTTATCATTGAGTTTTACGCAGCTTAATAAAGACCTTATTATATTTAGACAGTTTTTTGATTTGATGCTATTTGCGTCACTTTGATGTTTGAACAATTGTTTATTTATAAAACAATACAAAACACTAAAGCACACGCGCATTTAAAATAGATCTAGTCTAAATATATATGGCATGACATATAGCTCACAGCTATGACACTCGCTTAGAAAATTCCAAATTTTAAAGCACGCTTCTAGGTGTAGGTTCTTTTTTTAAAACAAAAATATAGTTGATTTTTATGGAAATACAATTTTTATTGCAATTAATTACATTTAATTTAATGAAAACAAACTTTATTTGAAATTACAAAAATTACAATAAGGACTTTAAGCAATTATTTCAAAGAAATTAAATTTAGACAAAAAAAAACTGTTAAATATTAGTTATTATGTTATTAAGATGTTGAATTACTCAATAATTTAAGCTTTCAGCTACATAGACTCTGGATATACCTCAATCGAAGAATAAAAACTTTCTTAGCCCAAGTCTTTAACAACTTTCTTTTTTAAAACAAAAATATAGTTGATTTTTATGGAAATACAATTTTTATTGCAATTAATTACATTTAATTTAATGAAAACAAACTTTATTTGAAATTACAAAAATTACAATAAGGACTTTAAGCAATTATTTCAAAGAAATTAAATTTAGACAAAAAAAACTGTTAAATATTAGTTATTATGTTATTAAGATGTTGAATTACTCAATAATTTAAGCTTTCAGCTACATAGACTCTGGATATACCTCAAGCGAAGAATTAAAACTTTCTTAGCCCAAGTCTTTAACAACTTTCTATTTGTCAACTTATGGAACAATTCTATAAAAGTTTCAATCTTTTATTGCTGGAATTGATCCGTTAATCCGTCAACTATATTATTACAGCCCAAGCTATTTTATATATGCATTTATATTTAGATATATTTATATATATATATATATATATATATATATATATATATATATATATATCTATATATATCTATATCTATATATATATATATATCTATATATATATATATATATCTATATATGAAATTCCATTAAGTATATATAAGTATGATTGATTCTTGATCAGTATCAGACGAGCTCTGGCTAATTGTAATCTGTTAATGGCTGCATATGTCTATATATATCATATAGCTGGAATATTACATATTAATATTGTATATCCTTAACAAGCTTTATTGTTTCCACTATATTTATTTTCAATTTTTATTAGCCTTTACCTCTATACTTTAAACCTTTAGTTAAATGTATTATTGTTTCTATATTTGTATACCCCAAACCCATTTAACATGGGAAATCAGGGTATAATGGTTTTGCAAAAAGTATATAAGAGGCAGAAGAAGGCGTGGCAGACCCCATAAAATATATATATTCTTGATCAGGGCGACGAGCTGAAATGATTTATGTATGAACGCATAGATCTAAGAACCTAGAAGAGCTAGTGAAATTTGACAGGAAGGTCCTCCTCTATAGCGCGCATATCTAGTTTGTTTCAGATAATCGATAACTTTTCCCGTTTTCATGATACTGATCAAAAACGTTATTAAGATTCAGTTTTTTGAGCATATCTTTAATATCTTTTAAGTTAGGGTGCCCGAATTTTGCATTCAGCTTCTTGTATATAAAATACAGTTTCGACTTTTTCATATTTTTAATACCGGTTCCAAATTTTACATAATCCATTTAATTGTAGTTCATTTGCAAATATAGATACAATTTAAAATTTTGTAACTTTTTTAGGTACTATGGCTTAACCAATAAAATAAAACGATTCAACGCTGAAAATTTCATCTAAAAAAAAACATTTTATCAATCGGAAAACGAAAGCGGCAGCAAGCGTCAAGAGCACGAAGTTTCTCTATACGTGTGCACACATACTTTGAAGTGCGTACATAGTTTGCTATGGAAGAGTGTGGCGTCGTGGTAGAGATGGCTGCTTGCCAGCGACTAGACTCAGGTTCGAATCCCGCTACGAACAATACATTTCTTTCAATTAGCAATTTTTTTAATGTTTAATTTATATTTATCCTTGGTTTGTATGGAAAAATACAAACTCGAATGTATGTAGCAATTATTGCTGCTTTGTGTATACCACGAAAAGTCAGACCATTATTCTCAGCATTTTCTGCAATCTTGCTGCATATTTTATTCGTTATAAAATTTAACGCTTTTTCATATATCCAAAGTTAATAATAATCGGACGTCTTCCGTACCTGAACCATTTGCCCCTACGAGGGCGAGAAATTTCGGTCGTCACGGCGTCAACGTAAGCTGGTGTGGTTGTATAGTAACAATCCCAACTGGCTGCATTTTCTGGAAGGGTACAATCAGTACAGCCTACAGGCACATCGGGAGCCAAGCAGGGATCGGCAGCGCTGTGATCCACCAGGCTTAGGATCAGAACAGCACAGGCAAGGATCAAAGTGTGGATTCTCATTTTGTTGTCAGTGAATAGTGACAATGCGCCGAAGTTCGAAAGCTTTTATAGCAATTATTAATGGGATGTTGTTTACTTTGCATCTGCTTTCCTAATTTGCGCAGCTGTGCCTTATTAAAGAACTTGTATTATTTCTCCATCAATTTGGTATCATTCACAAATTAGCTATTTACACAACTGCACGAACTTTTTAAATACAAAAATTTAAAATAAATACGAATCAAAGTCAACATCAGCTAGTTTTTATGATTCGAGAGTCGCGTTGAAAGTTTTCACATTATTTTAACAGGAGTAAATTCAAAATTCATTAAAATATATGACTTCTTAAGCTGAAATTCCATTAAGGATATATAAGTATTCTTGATCAGTATCAGACGAATTCTGGTTAATATATCCTTAACCAGCTTTACTTATTTCCACTATATTGATTTTAAATTTGTATAAGCTTTAACCTCTATAGTTTAAGTCTAAAGTAGAATGTGATTTTGTTTCTCTATTTTTTAAGATATTTTTAATAACTGAAGTCCTATCTTATGTGAGTATTCGAGTCTGTAGGTTAAGGTCCCTCACAATGAAAATGTGTTCATGGCAATTTAAAATGATCATAGTTAAGTTAGTAAGGAAGACGATAGATACATATGTATATGTATATCTTGTTTTGTTTGGGATAACAGGCGCAACATGCGAATGGTCTGAGGTCTGTTATGACATGGTCTGGTTGGGTCTAGCTTGTTTGGGGATAGATACACTCACACACACAGATACACTCAATTGAAGCACACTCATATGCTTCTTCAGTCATAACAGACACACAAACAGCTTGCACTTGCAATATAAAACTAAATTCGAGCAACGCTCAAGGCTTATGCAACCATACACGTGTGCCTAATGTGTGTGTGTATGTGTCTTTGTGTGTGTAAGCTGCAAAGGTACTGCTTGCATGTGTGTGTGTGTATGAACAACTCTGTTGGCACATAAACAAAAGAAATGAACAAGTAAGAAAGCTCTAGTCGGGTCTGCCCGACTACGAGATCCCCTGAACCAAGTCCGAGCTGATGTTTTAAACAACCTAGCTTACATCTTTTATCTATACATATTACCTCTAAGCGCATATACACATGCACACATATACACAGGCACGCATATACACATGCACACATATACACATGCACACATATACACGTGCACACATATACACATGCACACATTTGTATACACATGTACACATATACATACCATGCACACAGACGCACGCGCGCCGATTTCTGCGTAGTTGATTTGAATGTATGTGAGCACACGTACATGCTGCTGCCGCGTGCTTTTACAATGTTTCCTTTAATAACTTCTATATTACTTAACGGATTTGAATGCAATTTTCTGCATTGAATTCTATTAATTTATTGAAAATACGATTTTCACTAAAATTGAAATTGAAAAAATTAAATTGTGGCTTTGACAATTTTTTTTTTTAATAAATTTTTTTGTGAAATGTGTAGCCGGTATCCAAAATATGAAAAAATAGAAAATGTATTTTATTTACAAAAAGCTAAAAACAAAATTTGGTAGCTGTAGCTAAATAAAAGATATGGTCAAAAAACTGAATCTTGATAACGTTTTAAATCGATATCATTGAAACGGAAAAATTTATCGAATATCTAAAACAAACTCGATATTTTCGCTGTATACACAGACTATCATGTAAAATTTGAAGTCTCTAGCTCTTATATGTTCTGAGATCGACGCGTTCATACATACGGACAGACGGACAGACAGACGGACAGGGCCAAATCGACTCAGCTCGTCGCCCTGATCAAGAATATATATACTTTATGGGGTCTGCCACGCCTCCTTCTGCCTGTTACATACTTTTTGCAAAACCATTATACCCTGATTTCCCATTTTCAATGGGTTCAGGGTATAAAAAGCAGCGAGAGTCTGGCTTAACTGGCGAGTGCTTTACGACGCAACATTTTGAAAATTATTGCCAACTTATGCGGGTGGCTTTGCTGTCACAGACAATTGCAACAGTTGCAACAGCTTGAAAAGCTGTCTCATCTGCTCGCAGGTATTGCGTTCCGCTGTCAATTTGTTAAAGTGCATGTTAAATAATGGCTATCAGTCGCTAGCTGCGGCCCTTTTTAACTAGGATCCTGGCCCAAATTCCATTAACTGGTTTCGCAAAGGGGCTAAATCTCTGTTAATTTGCAGTCGTGCCGAAAGCAAAATCCGATTAAAAGTCATTTTTGGCTTTATGTTGACTTTTTGTTATTCTCTTCAGTTGTATTTATCTCTGGGTCGGTTTTAAAAAGTTTGTCGGGTGTGCATCTAGGTTTTATTGTTATGCCAAAGAACAAAATGTTGTCTTCTTTTGTTGCTGTTGTTGGCAAAAGTTCGAGCTACTCGTTTCGGTTTGATTATTTGAGAGGATCCTTGAAGCAGACAAGAAATAAAGACAATAGCAAACGCAGTTTGTCTACACTTCTTACTCTGGTCTCTGCTTGAAAAGAGTTAATAAAAGTACTTACACTTTGAGACCTTGTTTTTTTTGTGTATTGAACCTATTTTAGTTCTTAAAGTTTTTGCAGGTAGAAATTTAAAATGCTTTAATGAAAAACAAAATGAAGTTCGAAACAAGCTTTAAATTAATTTTTGTTTTAGTAAAGCAATGCCTTCCACTATTTTTTTTTTTAATTATTCAATAGCCATTGAACGACGATTTTAATTAAAAGTGGGTGGAAAATTCATTTCATTGAATTTTAATATTAAACGTAAAACTTGGCAAATAAGTTAAGTACAGAAAGCTTAGAGTAGAGTGGCTTAATAAACACATTTTTTATACCCTGAACCCATTTAAAATGGATGTAATGCTTTTGCAAAAAGTATCCCATAAAATACATATATTCTTGGTCAGGGCGATGAGCTGACTCGATTTAGCCCTGTCCGTCTGTCTGTCTGTCCGTCCTTTCGTCTGTCCGTATGTATGAACGCGTCGATCTCAGAAGCTAAAAGAGCTAGAGACTTGATTGAGAATTGAGAATTTTGCACACAGCTCCTTGTATACAGCGCGCATATCAAGTTTGTTTCAGATATTCGATAACTTTTCCTGTTTCCATGATATCGATTCAAAACGTTATCGAAATTCAGTTTTTGGACCATATCTTTTACATCTTTTTTATATGAGTCACCAAATTTTGTATTTAGCTTTTTATAAATAAAATACAATTTCAATTGTTTTATATTTTGGATACCGGCTCTACATTTTACAAAATCAATTCAATTCTAAAAACTTGATCAATATCCGTTAAGTAACATAGAAATTATTAAAGAAAACATTTTGCCAATTGGCTGAAACATGCGGCAGCAGCGCCAAGCGCCTAGCATTTCATTCAAATCAACTACGCAGTAATCGGCGCGCATGCTTGTGTGTGCATGTGTATATGTGTGCGCGCAGAGGGTAATATGTATAGATAATATATGTAAGCTAGGTTGTTTAAAACATCACCTCGGACTTGGTGCAGGGGATCTCGTAGTCGGGCACACCCGACTAGAGCATTCTTACTTGTTATAGACAGTTCTACTTCTACAAAAAACTTTATTCCGTCAAAGACTTATTCTGCTTTTCGCAATAAATAGCCACGGTCTTTTTTCTCTGAATAATTATCACAGAAATTCAAACACACAACATTTGCTGAACTGTGAGCAATTAAAATGTACATAAAAATTTTGGTGTCATTCGAAATGAAAATACCTTTCAAGTCATTAAACATTTATTTTTAAACATATTATTATCGATATTTTTTGTGCAGGACACGAACATTGAACATACTACAGTTAAAGGCAAAAATAAAAAAATGACAATAACAAATTGCCTTAATTTGGCAAAACTGTGCCACAACATAGTTACAAATGTGTGTGTGGGTGTGGGTGGGGAGAGGGGGAGGAAACGGGGCAGAGACAAAGGCTGAGTTCTATTTGTCGTGGATAGGCGCACAGCACGCAAGGTTCCCAGCTCGAGGTTGGCCTCGTAATTGGCCCCTCGCACGCAGCCCAAGGGCATTTTATATTCAATTACCAGTTTGGAGGAGCCCGACCTCTTATAGCCAACTGCTAATGGTTACCTTTGACCGGGCGGGCTCAGTTTTATTTCGAATTGAACCCAGGCCAGGTGACAGGTCGCATGGTTCAAGTGTTCAGGGAATTGAATTCGGCTGCAAATACACGTTAGCTACAATATTCAAAATAACGTATGCATACATATGCATACACACACATACACACATACATATATACAATTTAAAGACGCCTGTAATAATGCCCGCTTATCGTTCTATTAATATCAAAGCTGGCCGCCAGCGCAATTACAAGAGTTAATTAAATTCCGCCCACGGCCTCGGAATTCAATTATTTTGGCTCCTCCTTGTGGATTGTGTTGTACACAATTTAAGCCTTTCATTAACATTTATAGTACATGTGCTTGAATTGCCCCTCTCTCTCTCTCTTCCTCTTGCTCTATTGCAGAAGTCGCCGAGGAAGCTCTCCAATTCATCGGTGCATGCGCTGCCCGAGAGTCGACGCCATTTGATGGAACTGGACGAGGGAGAGCTCTTTATGGAGCTGATACGTGACGTGGCCAACGAGCTGGACATTGATGTGCTCTGCCACAAGATATTGGTGAACGTTGGCCTGCTTACCCATGCGGATCGTGGATCTCTCTTTTTGGCCAAGGGCACGCCCCATAACAAGTACCTGGTGGCCAAACTCTTTGACGTCACTCAAACGACAGGTGAGCCCCAGATGCCAATTGCAAAATCCCAATTTCCAGCTATTGTCCAAAAATGTTGCCAAGCAACTACGACAAAAGGCAAACCGAAAGCAAAACTGCAAATAGAAACTGGGCCACAGCCGTTGTCCACTTTGATTAAACCCACAACAAAGAGATCCGAAACAACAATCGAAGTCTGAATTCAATGTCCCGAACTAAGCATATTCCGACTGTTTTTTCACTACACTCAACATAATTGAGCTCTTGTTTGAAATCCTATTTGAATGCAGCATAATGCAAAGCACAACAAAGAAATGGAAGGACACAATTTAAATAGAATCAGCCACACGATAAACACCATACAGAGCTCTGTTCAAGGAAGATATAAACTAAAGTCTTTAACTCAATCTTTTGTAAACACTTTTTTAATTTGTGATGGACTTATGGTACTAGAGTTGCATTTATTGACTGGACTAGAAACTGATTGAAAATGTGCATTAGGCAAGTGCCAACGCTTTTTTCGACTCGTTAACCCGCACAAATTGACGCTCATTAGCGGTTAGAGCAACAAACTGGGTTCAGTTGGACCACGGAGCGGGAAACGCATTAGCAAATTAAGCCTAAGCGGAAGCGGGCATTAAAACTTTTTTGGCAGGGCAGACCGTAAAACTCAGAAGGTTGCCATCAAATGAAAAATAGATGCTGGCTAAAACGTGTTCAGGCCAACACACACAAACAGAGACAGTCAGAGAGTGTGAGAGAGAGAGGGCACATTCATTTGCAATGAATCTCGGTGTGTGTTTCGTGCGTTAAAGCCGCCTCTTCCGCTACATAATTCAAATAGCAAATGTTTGGGGAACAGACAAAAAAAAAGATTAGAGCTAGAGCATAACCAAGGTTTACTTTTTGGCAAACACACACGCACACACACTCAGATAAATAGAAACCCACACACATGAATCGGCCATGCAAATTCGACTGGGAGTCACGAGCAGCGAGTCGGAATTTGACTTTTGGCGCCTTTGGCCCGGATTTTGTTGGAGCTGATGTATCTTTCGTATGGCAGACTGAATATTTTGTCTATAAATTTAATATTTATTTAGATATGTGCGTTGGCGTTGCCTTTTAATGATTTATGCGCCCCTGCCCTGCCCTGCCCTGTCCTGCTCCCAATTTAATCTCGTTTACAGCTCTGAAGGATGCAGTGACGCGGGCGCGAGCAGAGGAGATCATCATTCCGTTCGGCATTGGCATTGCTGGCATGGTGGCCCAGACAAAGGAGATGATTAACATCAAGGAGGCCTACAAGGATGCGCGCTTCAATTGCGAAATCGATTTAAGGACCGGCTACACAACCAACGCCATCCTCTGCATGCCCATTTGCAATTACGAGGGCGACATCATTGGCGTGGCACAAATCATCAATAAAACCAATGGTAAATCCAATCCAAATCCCAATCCCAATCGCAATCGCCATGCCCATAAATTAGCTCACTTGTTCGATTTTTTTGACAAATGTTTTCCGACAGGCTGCATGGAATTCGACGAGCATGATGTGGAAATATTTCGCAGATATTTAACGTTCTGCGGCATCGGCATTCAGAATGCCCAGCTCTTCGAGATGTCCGTCCAGGAGTATAGGCGCAATCAAATCCTTTTGAATCTGGCGCGCAGCATCTTCGAGGAGCAGAACAATCTCGAGTGCCTCGTCACTAAAATCATGACCGAGGCGCGGGAGCTGCTCAAATGCGAACGCTGCTCCGTCTTTCTAGTGGATCTCGACTGCTGCGAGGAGGTGAGTCCGAGGATGTCCTCAACAGGCGCTTCCCACAGTTGTTAATGGAGGCCAAAATGTTGTTGGCTATTTAAACACATTTAATGGGCGTGGCAGTTGCGGCGATGTCGCTGTCAGTTTCATTCAAATTAAAATGGCTTAAACGCCAACGCGGACATCTCGGGTATCTGGCTGTCTGTGGGTCCGTTTGTCAACTTTACTGTGTGAGCGCACCCCAAGGAAATTAAAATGTCCAATTTATATTACAATTTTTCTCTTTTATTTGTCTGTGTGTGCGTGTGTGTGTGTGATATTTCTTTCATCCGAGCAGCGAAACAACAAAATTGTAAAGGTAAATTAAGTCAAGCCTGGGCAATTCCCTTTGAGCTACTAAGAAACGACTCCCATTGCCCTTTCTCCGCTTTCGCTCTCATTATGTAATGCTCCCAAAAGCAGCGGGTAATCTGCCATTTTTTGTGGCCTCCAATTCAGACATAGTCTGCCAGTGTGTGCGTCGAGTGCTTGACACCCAAATAAACCAACTGCTGTCTTTTGGCCCAGCTTGTGAGCCAACTCAAAACAATTGTGCAAATGAACAGCTAAAGCCAATGTTTTTTCTTCTTTTTGTACAGCTTGTACATGAAATGTAATCAGTTTTGCCTTTAACTGTTTAACGCACTCAAAAATTGACATCGTGACGTCGTAAGAAAAAAGAAACAGAAATTGTATATTTTAAAGCAGAGCATTTTTATACCTGAACCCATTGAAAATGGTAAATCAGGGTATGATGGTTTAGCAAAAAGTATGTAACAGGCAGAAGGAGGCGTGGCAGACCCCATAAAGTATATATATTCTTGATCAGGGCGATGAGCTGAGTCGATTTAGCCCTGTCCGACTGTCTGCCTGTCAGAACCTTTTAGAGCTAGAGTCTTAAAATTTTGTACAAAGGTCCTTGTATATAGGGCGCATATCAAGTTTGTTTGTGATATTCGATAACTTTTCCTGTTTCCATGATATCGATTTAAAACGTTACGCAATTTAATGTTTGGACCATATCTTTTACATCTTTTTGATATGAGTCACCAAATTTTGTATTTAGCTTTTTATAAATGAAATACAATTTCTATTTTTTTTTATATTTTGGATACCCACATTTTACAAAATTCATTAATTCAAAAGAAAAATTATCAAAGCCACAATTTAATTTTTTTAATTTTTTAAGTAAAATCGTATTTGCAAAAAAATAAAATAATTCAATGCTAAAAAATTGATTACAATCCGTTTAGTAACATAGAAGTTATTACAGAAAAGATTTTGTCAATCGTCAATGGGATCTCGTAGTCGAGCATTCCCGACTAGAGCTTTTTTCTTGTTTTATTTAGATATGAGTGTTATATATATATTTTTATAATATTTTAAAAATAAAATACAAATATAAAATATAAAAACATTTATAAATAAAATGTCATAAAAAAATAATGATGTCAGAAATTACCTCGAAATATTATTATACTCATATTTATATTCATTCAACCGTTCAGATTTATTATATACATGCATGAATTGATACAATTGCAAAGAAGTAAGGCAACAAGCTTTAATGTGAATGAAATGTGAATGTAAAATGAAATTCCCTATATATATATATATATACACGCACATCTGAGTTATTTTTAAATGAGGCACAATTTATCTTTTAAATTTCATGACAAACTCTTAAGAAAAATTTCGTGTAAATGCAATCCCAACAATTTGCATGTTATTCTTACAGATATATATATATACATATATATATAAATATATATATTTGTATGTACGTCATTAATATGCATTACATGTAGCGGCCTGAGGTGAGCCTTTCATGTTGGCTGCAATTGATATAATTTATGAGCTGCATTCCATCAGGCATCAGTCCAGCCGGATGAGATATGTAGCCAATTAAGTTAAACTGGGTCAAGCGTATTAATTATGATAATATTGTTTTTAATTAATTGCATTTAAAAGTATGCGTAATACTATTCACAAGCAGTAAATGTTTTGCTACTGCTCTTTTTTGTTTCTGCTAAATTAAATGCTGATTGCTTTTGATTACTTATTCATTACGTTTAAATGCGATTTCCAATAATAGCCAATTAACTAAAGTCCGATAAAAACATGTGTGTATATATATATATGGCCTCTTAACTGTTGAAAATATGCCAAGTCATGTGCAGCACATCCGTTGAATGATGTGCATCGTTGTGGCAGGCAGGCAAATTTCCAGAGTGCTTCTGCTTTGCGTCTCTCTCTCTCTTTCTCTCTCTCTTGGCCCAGTGTATGCCAAGGCAATTTATCAGGCCAGCAGCTGCACTGGGAGCCATTAGTGGCAGCCACTTAATGTCCAAGTATCTTGCATGCCTCCTTTCGCAGAGCCATTTGGAGAAGATAATCGAGAAGCCCCATCAGCTGCAGCAGCGCACACCGCGTGCCATTATGAGTGGCGACAGCTTTGAGGAAAAGGTGAGCAGGATTATTTTTCTTTTCATATGCACGTATGTCTTATATTCAATAATGGCAGCAAAAGATGCGCAATCGTTTCACCGTTCTCTTCGAGCTGGGCGGGGAGTATCAGGCAGCAAACGTGTCCCGGCCGTCCATTAACGATCTGAGCCACTCGACGCTGGCACAGATTGCACAGTTTGTGGCCACCACTGGGCAAACGGTGAATATTTGCGATGTCCACGACTGGGTAAGGGAGCACAATCAAATACGCGCCGAGACCGAGATCGACAGCACCCATGCCATACTCTGCATGCCCATCATGAATGCCCAGAAGACGGTCATAGGCGTGGCTCAATTGATAAACAAGGTGGGTAAATAGCACACCTGTCCAATCTACTGATGAATGACGCCGCTTCCTTTGCGCAGGCAAGCGGTTTGCCCTTTTCCGAATCGGATGCATCCATATTCGAGGCCTTTGCCATATTCTGCGGCCTGGGCATACACAACACTCAGATGTATGAGAATGCCTGCAAGCTGATGGCCAAGCAGAAGGTGGCGCTGGAGTGCCTCAGCTACCATGCCACAGCCGGTCAGGATCAGACGGAGAAGCTCACACAGGATCCTATTGCCGAGGCTGAATCGTACAACTTGTACAGCTTCACCTTTACAGGTAAGTGTGTGTTTAGGCAATCAGCTCTGCACGTGCTCTCTGATCTGAATCCCATCTAGACTTTGACCTGGTTGATGATGACACCTGTCGTGCAGTGCTGCGCATGTTTATGCAATGCAATCTCGTCTCACAATTTCATATACCCTACGATGTGAGTGCCAAAGCCTTATCGATCTACCGATCCGTTATCAATCCCAGCTAATTCCCTTCCAGGTGCTATGTCGTTGGGTGCTGAGCGTCCGCAAGAATTATCGTCCAGTCAAATATCACAATTGGCGACATGCCTTAAATGTTGCTCAGACAATGTTCGCCATGCTGAAGACGGGCAAAATGGAGCGCTTTATGACAGACCTGGAGATACTTGGCCTGCTGGTGGCCTGCTTGTGTCACGATCTGGATCATCGCGGCACCAACAATGCATTCCAGACCAAAACCGAGTCCCCCTTGGCTATACTCTATACTACTAGCACCATGGAACATCATCATTTCGATCAGTGCGTCATGATTCTCAATTCCGAGGGCAATAATATATTCCAGGTGATACTGATTTACCTTATATCTATTTATATACATAGTTTAGTAACAAATTCTAGAATATATATGAATGTTTTGATGCAATTTTTTAGCCCAGAAAGTATGCTACAGTATTTGATATCTCTGAAACTCAACTTTTTATGCTATAGGATGGCTTATTTGCCTTTATGACTACAACGCTTAGTTGGTTTAGTTTTTTTTTTTTGTTCTAAGCAAACTAAGACAAACACAATACAACCATGCTGTATTGCGTGGGATTCTAACCCGGGTCCTCGTCAAACGAATTGCCTTAAGTTCTGGTAAATTAGGATACTCGTCTACTGTGAACGGCTAGTTAAACAAGTATTTGTTTAAAGTTTTTGTCCCTCAAAGTATACAGAGTTTGCAATTTATTTATTCGATCTATTCAATCTTGAGATGGGCGTCGGGATCAGGATTTTCGGGAAAAATTTTCGAGATCGCGTGGGATGTGAAATATTCTGAAAAGGTCCGGGACGGTCGGGATAAGTGCTTGATCCCGAAATTCACGCGGTGCTGTTGTCTAGCAGGTTGATGGCAAAGGGGGTTGATGTGCCTGTCCAGACGTTCCAGGTGGGCTTTGGTCAGCCTGGGAATCTCCTAGTGAACCTAAAGGACTCCGAGCTCGTTGTTAATATCCACGTTTGAGTGGAGTAGTTGAGCATTGTTCTAAGAGCTGTTTGAAATTTTTGGATTATATCAGAGTTTGTTCGGCAGTACATCGGAATTCCATAGATCTAGCTTGACACGCAGCCTCAAGGTAGATCTGTTGCCAACAGGCCAGAGATGCTTTTCCAGGCTTCCGGTAAGTTGCTTCCTTTGGTTTGATATGTGAGGTCTCCAAGTTAACCTTCTGTCAATAATTATATATTGAAATATCTCAATAATAATATACTCTAAGTCGTCTGTATGTAAATAAATATATATATTTCAATTTGTTATCCTTACTCTCGCCAGGCTCTGTCACCCGAGGATTATCGCTCCGTTATGAAGACTGTCGAAAGCGCTATACTTTCCACCGATTTGGCTATGTATTTTAAGAAACGCAATGCATTTCTCGAACTGGTCGAAAATGGCGAATTCGATTGGCAGGGCGAGGAGAAGAAAGATTGTAAGTACTAAAGGTCCACAGTGCGTATACGTAATATTTGGGTGTATATTTTTAAGTACTGTGCGGCATGATGATGACGGCCTGTGATGTAAGCGCCATAGCCAAGCCCTGGGAAGTGCAGCATCGCGTGGCCAAGCTGGTTGCGGATGAGTTCTTCGATCAAGGCGATCTGGAGAAGCTGCAACTCAACACACAGCCCGTGGCCATGATGGATAGGTAAGTAAATGGAGTTATGATATGAACCATATATTTGAATTGGGCATCGCAGGGAGCGCAAGGATGAGCTGCCTAAAATGCAGGTGGGCTTCATAGATGTCATTTGTCTGCCGCTTTATCGCGTGCTTTGCGACACATTCCCCTGGATAACGCCGCTGTACGAGGGCACGCTGGAGAACAGACGCAACTGGCAGGACTTGGCGGAGAAGGTGGAGATGGGTCTCACCTGGATCGACCACGATACGATTGACAAGCCCGTTGAGGAGTTTGCCGGCTGTGCCGACGAGGAGATCAAGGATATTGAGTTCACAGTGACGACGCTCAACTGCAACCAGCAGTCGCAGCATGGCGGCAGCGCCGGCGGCGGGGAGGACACCCACACACCGGAGCATCAGCGCAGCAGCTCACGACTGAGCATCAAGAAGACAGGCGCTTTGGGCAAGGTGGTGCGATCCAAGCTATCGAAGACGCTCTACAACAGCATGGACGGTTCGAAGCCGAAGACGTCGCTCAAGCTGTTAGAGTCGCATGTCAGCGAGGATATGGACGACAAGAGTCCGACCAGCCCATCTCAGCCACATTCTGGCAGCGTTGGCCGCATGTCCGCCTCCTCGTCCACATCGTCCGCCGGCACCGTCGATAAGAGCAAGAAGCGATCCAAGCTGTGCGCGTTATTATGACGAAAGCCGTCTAATTAGAGTTTGGTGACCCCCTCCAATGCGGCTGGCAGTGAGACTGACAAAAGCGGAGGGGGGCTGACCGATATCTAATTGCCTGAAACTTGGCTGGACAGTGTGCAAAGCAACAAAATGCCAGCCAGCAATCCTACATCTAAAATCTCAAATGACATTGTCTTTAACTAACTAACTATAGTATCTAATTTATGTGTAGTTCAAGTTGAATGAGAACATTTTTGATTATCTACGTGTATATGCCTATAAGTAGAGAATAGTACAGCCACACTCACCCACACACCCACACACACCCGTACAGCAAAGATAATTGCAATATTATACCTAAGTGAATGTCAAATCATGTGATCTATTTAAGGTCCTAAAGGTCAAAGCGCATGCGCAATAAGCCTTTTGGTATACTCTCTCTCTCTGTCTCTCTATCTCTCTATTTCTCTTTCTTTCTTTCTCTCTCTCGCTAGCTTTGAAACTGAATCTTAACTCTAAGCTCTTAGATGTTTGTACTCCACACAAAGTAAATTAGCAAAAATAACCTATATATGTACTATATGTATCTAAACAGATAATCAATACAAATGTGTTAAGTAGTTCTCTTTCGTAACCGAAACGTGCTAGTCAAAACGTATAAAATACCAGATATACATATATATATACGAGTATATATTCTATGTTTAAGCAAGAAATTTGATGAGGCTATGCTTAGGCTAAACTGTCTAGTGCTATCGAGGTTGATGTACCCAAAACTATTACAACTAGTCCGCATGTGATAGATATATACACGTGTTGTACTCGTACTCTTAAACTCTAGATGGCATTACCGAATACAAAACAATATACTAATATATATATAAACCGATTATATATTAAGCAGATGATGTGTGTTAAATGGCAAAAACCAGAACTTGTGACGAATATAAACTATAGCAATATTATATGATATTTCTAGACTAGTTAAACTATCTATCTATATAAAAAACATATATCAAAAGACACTTGAAAGAAAAAGAAAACTTGGTTAATTGTCATTCGTGAGCACAAAAATAAATTATTAACTGTAGCAAATACTATTAAAGACAACTATCTTTTAATGAATAAATCGAATGTTTAATTGTAGACGCAAATTAAGAAATTAACACATATATAATGTGCATTTTGTCAATTTTTGAATTAAACTCAAATCTAAATGGCAAATAAGCAAATATCTAGCAAATACTATTAGCACCTACTCAATAAATCATAACAACAACAACAAATATCTCATTCTCTCTAAATGTTGAGCAAAGTTACAAAAAACTTAAATTATATGTGTATAAAAACTGGTTAAGTAAACATAGACTATTCTATATAAAATACAATATATACTAAAAGCTAAAGCTTGAATGTAAATTGTAGGCACCTTATTATATGATTATATATATATACACTATATATATACACTATTTTTCTAGCTATTCTGTCGCGCCATTGAGAATCAAAAATCCAGACAACTTTATGAACTTGCTTATGAGTGTATTTCAAAACTTTGTATAAAAATAAATCTTTAGCTATAGTTCGGCAAGATCTAACTACACCTCAATTGGCTTTCACGATTTCTGAAAATCAAACGATTTGTTAATATTTTTAAAATAAGCACAATCTGAATTTAGAGTACGTTTATGTAATTTGTCTTTAATACACACTCACGATTTCTTTTTGGATAGTATTCCATTTCTGTGTAAATACATAAAGCTTTTAAGTTAACTGCAAACGAAAACTGAACAACTAATTCGTTCGTTTGATGTCCTTATCAATAACATTAGTTGGCTAAACTTTTTGAAATTCTATTGATTTGTGTAACTATGTAAGAGAATGCAATTGAATCAAAAATAAATCACACCATTGAGAATTCTAAAATGTTTTGTCTATCATCTTTAGGAAACTCTAATGCTATGCAAGGCACAGCTGGAAAAATTGTGTCTAAGCTCGTGTCTTTATTAAATTATTATTTGCAAATAATTGTCCAGCTGTTTAAATTTTTTGCTTAAACTATTATATTATTGTCTATTATACATTTGTCTTAGCTACATTACCTTAAAGTATATGTATTCTTGACCAGATCGGCAAGCTGAGTTGCTCAAGCCATGTCCGTCCGTATAAACTCAACGATCTCGTAAATCACAAAAGCTAGAGATTTGATACCACATGCAGTACAAGCTTATTTCTTTTCGATAACTCCAGTGTTTTAAAATGCTACGCTACTCCGTAGTATTACGTTGTGCTCTTGCTACCGCTCTGACTTTTGACGAGAGTCGAAGCAGGGCCATAGCCGAACAACGAAAAATATATACTCTGCTCGGCTCGCAGTTTTTATCACGTAATAATGTGTAGCAATAGCAAAAGCACGAAATGAAAGCTGAAAACCGAGAGCGAGATGAGAGCACAGTAAATAAAGTTTTCTTTTGCTACGGCTCTCTTGTTTATAACGAACCAGCGACAAAAGGAACGATCATCAAAAGTCAGAGCGGTAGCAAGAACATAGCTGTATTTTTATTGCTCTTGCTGCTTGAGTAGTATTTGCGAACGCTGAATAACTCATTTCAATTCCTTGTTATCGATAACAATCGATATTTTAACTTCGTTTTTAGGCCATAACTTAAAGACCATAGAAGTTAGAGACACTACTATGTAGGTTTCTATGATGAATTTAAAGATTCTAAATATTTCAGATTTTGGCATTTCAATTAGTAGAGACTTGCACTTTTGCATATATGCACATTTGGATGTCAATAATATGTTTTAAGAATTTCTTTAAAAAAAGGCTCAGAATGCGGCTCGCGGGCTTGTGTATGCAAGTGTATATGTGTGCGTCTTTGTGAGCGCAGAGGTTAATATGTATAGAGAAAAGATGTAAGCTAGATTGTTTAAAACACCAAATTGGACTTGGTTCAGGGTATCTCTTAGTCGAGCAGTCACGACTAGAGCGTTCTTACTTGTTTTATTTTGCAATTTAAAACAAAATGAGTTTATAAATAACAACCTTCTTTTAATTCAAATTTTTATTATCGACCGCAAATCACTTTATTCTTGAATCGATAATTTCGTGTTTGACACGAATTATAATTTATAATTTGATGTGTAGAGGGAGGTCCGGTTTGTTGCACCTACTTTTTGTTCAATTTATTGAGTAGGGCAACAGTAGCGTAAGTAAGTTTTTACCAAACTGCCACGCCTCCAATAGGTGTAGTTGTATATTTATATGACGCTGGTGTATACAAATAAATATTTGTAATTTCAAGTGTAAACACATATAGATTTCAAATTTCATTAGCCGCAATCAGACTCAAACTATGAAACGATTTATACTAAACTCTAAGTCGATATTTCTTGCCAAATACATTTACAATATACATTTATGTGTATATGTATATATGTATATATGTATATATGTATATTCTACATGCCCGAGTAAAACAGATTTAGTTAAGGATCGGATTTTTTATTTATCGCACTGCACTTAATTCTTAGCTTTAGCCTACAACCACGCCCACAACACGGCCGTTATTATTTTGCCGCCTATTCCTGTTCACGGCTGGCAGCTGATTCCCATTTACCCGGACACGGTGGATATTCGTATACCTTACATTGGTGAGCCGGACAACCTGTCGCCTTGGCCTGCGTCTCCGGCGGACTGTTCTTACTGTTGTTGCTGGCGCCGCTGTCGTCGTTGTTGTTGTTGTTGTTGTTGTGGTGGTGGTGGTGGTACAATCGGCTTCGTCTTCGTTGAGGGGATCCGAGCAATCAGTGCAGTCTGCTGGCACACCTGGAGACGTACAGGCCACAGCATCGGCGTGCTCAAACAACGAGAGGATCAGCACGGCGCAGCCCAAGATCAATGCAAAGTTTCTCATAGTCGATATCTTCTCGTAGAATCTTCTGGCCAAATTTCGTCAAAGCTTTGATATTTATACAGATTCGCAGACTTTGCAAAAATTTGCAAAGATTTGCACAGTTGTTTTAAATTATCTGATAATTCTACTTAAGTCTACTTCTTTGTTTATTTGTATTTCCCGAATGTGCAAGAAATTAAATAAACAAATATACGTCTTACTATTAATCTAATACAAAGCCATACAAAATTAATATCACCAATTTATGATCATACGTCAAAACATTACCCCAGAGACTTGGAATTTATAATATATTTATAAATAACAAATAAAAAGATGTATTAATTATACCCTGAACCCATTGAAAATGGGAAATCAGGGTATAATGGTTTTGCAAAAAGTATGTAACAGGCAGAAGGAGGCGTGGCAGACCCCACAAAGTATATATATTCCTGATCAGGGTGACGAGCTGAGTCGATTTAGCCCTGTCCGTCTGTCTGTCCGTCCGTCCGTCCGTCTGTCCGTCTGTCCGTCTGTCCGTATGTATGAACGCGTCGATCTCAGAACCTATAAGAGCTAGAGACTTCAAATTTTGAATGATGGTCTGTGTATACAGCGAAAATATCGAGTTTGTTTTAGATATTCGATAAATTTTTCCGTTTCAATGTTATCGACTTAAAACGTTATCAAGATTCAGTTTTTTGACCATATCTTTTACATATTTTTAGCTACAGCTACCAAATTTTCTTTTTAACTTTCTGTAAATAAAATACATTTTCTATTTTTTCATATTTTGGATACCGGCTCCACATTTCACAAAAAAAATTTCTTTAAAAAAAAAATTATCAAAGCCACAATTTAATTTTTGTGAAAACCGTATTTTTAATAAATTAATAGCATTCAATGCAGAAAATTGCATTCAAATCCGTTAAGTAATACATAAGTTATTAAAGGAAACATTGTATAAGCACGCGGCAGCAGCCTGTACGTGTGCACACATACATTCAAATCAACTACGCAGTAATCGGCGAGCGTGCTTCTGTGTGCATGTGTATATGTGTGCACGTGTCTGTGTGCCTGTGTGTATGTGTGCATGTGTATATGCGCGCAGAGGTAATATGTATAGATAAAAGATGTAAGCTAGGTTGTTTAAAACATCAGCTCGGACTTGGTTCAGGGGATCTCGTAGTCGGGCAGACCCGACTAGAGCTTTCTTACTTGATTTTCTTGTGAAAACCAATCGACAGTAGGCAACCCAACAAGTCTTTAAAAGGTTCAGCTTTTGCACATCGGCGTTTTTTTGGGCGTGGCTAATCGGTGAAAACTGTATAGTCCAAAGTTTAGCTAGATGCAGAAAATTGAGCTATTGTTCGCCCAAATTCTGAGGATCTTGTTAGGAAATATCATTCGGAAATCGGAGTTAGCAAAAATTCGATAGCAAATTTGTTCAAGGACAATTTTGCCATTTGAATGGCTATTGGGATGTCCTTCGTAATAACTGATGTCCTTTTGGTCCTTTTTATTAATAAACAGCAACAAGGACGGAGGTCTTTTAGAGTGCTGGGATAACATGACGATTTCTTTCAAAGAAAATAGCTTATAGCTTGGCTGTATCTTTGCATATCCTAGCAGGTAGTGTGCCAAACTGATTGGGGTCACAAGGAATATCAATCTATTTATCATCCTTGTGGCTTCCTTTCATTTATGGCGTGGCTGGCTACTTTGATGACCACATTATATTTAGATAGGATTCGATAGAGCTGATCATCACGAACATAACACACTATGTAATTTCGTCCTGCACAAGGATATAGTGAAGTTACAGGTTTTTTTCTATATGATATTTTTTTTACTTTTATCGCTTAAACTTAAAACATTTAATAGTATATAATATAATAAATTAGTAAGTAAATATCATGATCATAGTGTATTAAGTAGTACTGAGTGCATCCTTAAGAAAATAAAAAAAAACGCTTAAGCTGCTCCGCTTAAAAGTATGCAACAAAAAGTGGAAGTGTGAAAAAGGCTTCGTGAAAAAATAAATTGAACTTGTTTAATTTCAAATGGCTGTAATTTGGCTGTATGCTTTCCGATTTTACAAAGTGAGGGGCTTTCGAATAGATACTGTCCCGTTCTTTCGATATGCATTCAAGAATTTGTAAGATACAAACAAATTTATCAAAAATTTTTAAGAAAACTAGGTTGATCCGGAAACCAAATCAGAAGAGTTTCTTAGCTCACATTATTCATAAGAGTCGTTAGCAATCCCCCCAAATGTTCTTAAATGAAAGTAGGCATAAGTGTGGACTGAAGTTGGTATGGTTTTTAAAGTGGGATTCCGTTATGTCAAGTAACAGCCATTTAAAGTTGAAATAAACAAATGAAAATCGAATTATGTTTCCCAGTCTATTTTTGCGTAATTTAATATCACGTCAAGGTCGAATACTGTTTTTCGGATTGTTGTGCAAATATTAGATTTCTATTATTCGAGCAGAGTTTGAAAGAGAGATGTGTGCTTAAGCTGTCACTTGTTAGGTTTATTTATGCCTGTTGTATTTTGGCAAGAGCCATAAAAGCGAATTTAAGAACTAATTTTATGTGGCTGTTAGTCTAAAATTAATCATACAGTGCCCACATGTATGTATGTGCAGTACATGTGGCTGTCATCCAGGACAACACCATCACATGTAAATAGAGCTTGACTCTTCGATGCTGTTGTCGTGGTCGTTGTTTGTAGCACGCACATAAAGTGGTGCATAATCAAATATTGGCGATGAGGCGACCTCGCAGCAACCTTTATTTGCCTTATTTGCCTGCGCCTGGCATATTTGCTCTGGCAACTGACATGGAGATGGAGACGGCTCTGAATACGCATGCGATGTCCTGCTGTGATTTATCTAACCAACCTGTTTGCCAGCAGCTATATAAATGCAGTTGGTAACTGGCATTTGTTCATTCACAAGCTTCAAGTGGCTCGATACTGTGACTATTCCTCATCCTGTGCCTGTGCCTGTTCTCGTTCCTGTTCCAGTTCTCTTCTAAATTCCGTTGGCAATGACTCACAACGCGTTGACTGTGGCTCTTTTAGCGCTGGCCTGCTGCCTCTGCTGGTCGCTTGTGCTGTCGGCGCCCGACGAGGAGCGCTACATGGAGAAGGAATACAATCGGGATCTCTATGACTGGATCAACAATGTGGCTCGCTATGGACGCGTCCAAGTACCCAGCACACTCTGCAAGTATCCCAACTATCTGGTCAACTCGCTGCCCTCCAATATGCACATGCCCAAACGGAATTCGGAGCTAATCAACTCGCTGCTCAGTTTGCCCAAAAATATGAACGAAGCGGGCAAGTGATATGCAACGAATGTTGATGAAATGAGTATTTACTAGAAATATATAGAATGATATAGCTATGAAATAGAGACGCAAGACGGGATATTACTAAGAAAAGAAGTCGCTTTAGAAATTCTGTACAATATAATTATATATATACATATAAAGTATAAAAAAAAAAACAAAAGTGCAAAGAAAAACAAAAAAAAAACATTTTAAAGCTTTTCTATTTTACAAAGTGAAAAACACTATTGCTATAAAATTATTGAAGTTCGCCTGTTCCCAAATGACTCTCAAGAAATTCGCCAATTTGCCTAAACAAATATTAAATGCACAGCTTTTGGCAACCACAAATATAAATTTTAAGTAATATATTTATAAATAAAAATGTTTTAATAATATTACTCGAAATACATCGAGCTGTTGTTATTTCAATTATGAACGTTATTAACTATATCAACTCCGTTTATACATATCTTAAAGTTTTGGTTTCTCATTCAATAATTCTTTAACTTTCAACTGCTTAAGTTACACTTGTATATAAATTGTTGTTTTGGCCAAGTAAATATTTAAAAGCAAACAGTTCGCAGCTGTTTAAATTAAGCACGAGCCATGCAATACTTAATTGTTTATACGATTTTTAGTTAAGTTGTATTTTTTTGTAGATTTTTATTCAAAAATGAACAGTTCTTCACTTGGTTAAATGTATATATGTATGTATATATATATTTATGTAAGTTCATTTGGCGCTGTTTGAAATCGTTCAGGACTTGTATATAAAACTTTATGTATTTTAAATATTTAAAGATTTTGTATGTATTTTGTTTAGTATTTATGTGCTACAATTATATATTTGTATTTGCACTAAAGCAGAATGTTTTAGATCAAGTTTAAAATTATCGTTTGAAAATTAGGCGCTAAAATCAAATACAATATAGATTATTAAATGTATTAACAATGTTTGTTAAATTAGTAAATAAACAATAACATATGCAAAATGTAGGTGTGTTTTTTTGTTTGTTTGTTTGTATAAGTAAATGTATGTAACTATGTTTTTTAGCTCAAATGCAGTTTCAGTAGCTTTTAACTTATTCAACTAGCAACGCGCTGCTTGCTCACGCATAAATACTCGTACTAACTAACACGTTAAGGGTAAACTCTGCCTTGGCTAACAACTACACAAACTGTTAAACATATCGCTCAGATGACTGTGACATCATGACAGCTCACTTATGACTAATTCACGTGCTCCACAATGAAAAAATGAAGACGCTGACCCATCCGAAGGACGCATCTTTGGATCGATCCGTTGAGCATGCACGCTGGCTCGCATTCCTACATTTGTTTAAATGTTTATAAAGCTTAGGGGGAACACACGAAATGGCTTTTGACTTGTTGCGGTTGATAATTTGTTGATACAGATTTAAGTTGTTGGTATCGCAGACACCTCACATGAAAAACTCATTGGCTGAATGTGAAAGTGGAAGTCACGTTCGCCCCGGGCGATCGAATATGGTTATCTCTATAACGCGAAGACCACGAAATGTTGGATCGATCAGCTGCAGACCTTTTGGATTGTAAATGCGTTCATTTTGGGAAGCAACAAATTTGGAAATCTTGCGCAGCGTCTGTGTAAAAACATAATGAAATTAGTTTCAGTTTACAAAGGTTATTCAAAAAGCTCACTCACCTTTTCGTAATGTGTCTCGGAGCACATATATATCAAATACGCTGTTATACATCCTATGCAGCCCTCGCAATAGGTACTGCACGAGCCTTCCTCAGCCTCGGCATAAAATTCGTTAAGCCTGTTAATAGTCGCCTCAAAGACATGTCGTTCAATCTGTGCAAAAGAAGAGGAAATCAGATCAGGTCTCTTTCCTTTTCTCCTAATCGAGTTAACCGTTACTTACCATGCCCTCCAGCTCTGGTGGCAGCCTTGTATGAAACTTAACTGAGGTGCCGTCGCTGTAGTCCCGCTGTATGAAGACCTTGCCGCCATGCAGGATGGTTGGGTTGCTTGTTGATGGTGTGCCACCGCCTTGTGACATTATTGTTCTGTAAGAGTGCCATATTCCGTTAATTAGCTCAATTTGCATAAATCGATACATTTGGTTAATCATAATCATTTTGCACACCCAGACAGAAAGACAGACGAACCAACAAACAAAAACAACAGCAACAAAAACATTTTTCAAAAGCCCACTTTGACTTTGTCAGCAAAAATGAGTTAAGGGCGGGGCATACATATTTATGTCTATAACACCTTGTGACTAATCCAGTACTGATAACTGATTAAAATTAAAATAATAGCCTTTGGTCAGTTATAAATTAGAATATTTGTATCACTTGCACGACTCACGCATATTTTTACAAACAAAACAGTAATTAGCAGCAACAACAGAAATCACATGTAGTGTGCGTTGCTTTCGTGTTTTTACAAACAAAAATATGCAAACACTCTGCACACAAGGTCATAGCTTGTCATGTTGCTGTTAATGCGCTATTTTATTAGATATTAGTTCAGTAAATATTAAAAATTAATGAACAATTTGCACTTACAATTCGCAACGCACGTAACGTGTACACAATGGCGTCTGACCATTCACAGTTTTCGTACACAATATATCAGCTGTTTATCCAAATCAGTGTGGCCAGCGAGCAGTGTTGCCATAATGCCATTGCGGCGTTGCCTGACAGTTTGCTTCATGTTGTTGAGTTGTCGTTGAAATTTCAAATGTTTTTAGCTAACCTCGAAGTGACTAAAACTTTAAGATGAATGTTTAAATAAACATTTGTGTGTGCTATGTAGCAAAAGTTAGCTGAAACGTATCTAATAATGATTCTTATTTGCATATTAAACTCAGATTCTAGTTCTCTCCTGCAAAAGTTCGATGACGCCCGCAGTAGAGATTTCAAAACATTCAACAAACTCATTCCCATTGAAATATTTGCACAGCTTGTCCCGTTGTGAGCGCTTACGCTTACATTTTTTTATTTTTTTATTCTCTATTATTTATTCGAAAATTTCTCTGCTCTATTGGAAATGCTGACGGACGTACTTTAGTATCTTGTCAAAGTTCCAGCATGAGGGCTGCTTTTAATTGCCTTCCAAGATGTGTCCTGCTTACGATTTACTTGCAAATTCTATATCTCAAGGATTCTCTTGCCGTGCCCATTGTAGGCGGACGCGTCGTCTCTAGCGTGGGCAGTATTCGCAAATAAGTCGGATTTGAGAGACTTGCTGAAACTTCAATTCGTATTACAGATGGCACCGCGAAATATCCCTTTATGGTATCATTGCAAGATGTGTTGAGTGGATATGGAATCAATAGGAATGCCACCCAGAAGCGGGTATATCAGCACTTTTGCGGAGGAAGTCTAATAAGTGAACGCTGGATACTGACGGCTGCGCACTGTGTCTGGAGAAAGTAAGTAAAGGTATGCTAAGGCATAGAAGAGAAGTGACGAGAAGTGGATGAAAAGAGAATTAAAGAAAGGAAAAGAGAAGAAAAGTGCTGAGGTGAGTAGAAAAGAACAGAACAGAACTGGCAAGAGATCAGAAGTGAAGCAATAAAAAGAGAAAAGTAGAGATTAGAAGAGACGTGGAAGAGAAGATGAGACAGAAAAGAAGAGTACAGGAGTTAACTGGAAGAAAAAAGAAGAGAAGTGAAAGAAAAGATAAGAGAACTGATATGGAAGGGAAAGAAGAGAAGTCGAAAAGAGGGGAAGAAAACAAAAGTATAGACAAGAAAGGAGAATAAAAAGGAACAGTGTAGCCTTAAGGTTTTGCTTCTGATAACTGGTTTTGAATAGAACCATTGAATATTAAATAAATTAAATTTATACTTGAATATTATTATAAATGAAAATTCATTTTAAGTTTGAATAATACCCATTAATATTTTAGATAAATTAAATTTATTAAACAAATAGATTTATAATGATCCAAATTTCTTTTTTAAGTAAAATATTTGTGTATGCAAAGTTTTAGCTCAAGATTTTTCACAAAGATATTCATTTAATCCGGTTAAAAGTATTCTATATATATATATATTACTTACAGGAGAGTCGATGAAATTGTAGCTTTCATTGGCTATGAAAGTATTGAGAATGTTGAAGATCTAAAGCCCCATTGTGTGAAGAGTGCTGAATATATTTACTTTCAACCGTAAGCATAGCATGATTTACAGTTTTACTCTGATAAAAAAGTAATTAATTGAAATAACTAGGTCCAACTACCGCAATGATATCGCCCTGCTTCATCTGAAACGCGCTTTCAGAGGACAATTGGTCAAGGACTTGCAATTCGCCCAGCTGCCGCCGCATGGAATGAGCCCCAACAACAATGGTTGGTTAACGAGATTAATGAATTGTTATATAAATCCCACTAATCCACATAAAACCTTCATTTAGAGTCGTGCAGGATAATTGGATACGGAGCTACAAGGCACGCAGGACCCTCGCAGAAGCAACTTTTCGAGGCCGAGGTGCGGGTAATTGGGAATCAGCAATGTCGCGATATCATTGGACACATTTGGGCGCCTAAGAATGGAGCGAACACGGTCTGCGCTCTGGGCAACAATCAGGACTCGTGCCAGGGCGACTCGGGTGGTCCGCTAATATGTCCATATGGATCGGATGGACGCGAATACATTTACGGACTGGTCTCGCATGGCCTGACCTGCGGCATTCAGGGCATGCCCAGCATCTACACGGTGACCCGACCCTATTACGAATGGGTCCAGCTGCTCGTGCAGAAGTAGTCTCCAGCAACGATTATATATATAATTTATTAATTATACTATATCGAAACAGAAAACATTCACGAATATACATACATACATGCACATGAACATATATGCCAGGACAATGAAAGGAATAGTAAAAATAACAACAATTACGCATAGAAAAACTTAGGCCTAGAGTACTGGTAGTATTACAATCGTAACATTTGTACGATACGCATATAGATACATATACATATATAGGTAGGTAGCACTTATACTAACTTAACTAAGCCACGTGGCTCAGTTGTGGCTACTGCTTTTCAGGCTTGCTCGCCTCGTCCACCTTGTCCGAGAGCTTGTCGGTTCCTGTTTCGGGCAGT
Source organism: Drosophila gaucha (assembly GCA_035045545.1). Lineage (NCBI taxonomy): Eukaryota > Metazoa > Arthropoda > Insecta > Diptera > Drosophilidae > Drosophila > Drosophila gaucha. Next base: position 1,172,987 of record JAWNOY010000129.1, read on the forward strand.
GTAAGCGTCAGCAGACCTGCTACTAGAACGCAGCAGCCGCAAATGGTCGTTGGAATGTACCAGCCCAGGGCGCCCAGCACATCGACCACATATGGCGCCGAAATGGAGCCGACATGCGCCCAGGTGGAGCAGGTGCCCAGCGCCGAGTTGCGTATCTCGGTGGGATAGAGCTCCGCCGTGTAGAGCGTCACCACCGAGTAGGTGGCACTGATGCCAAAGCGGCCCAGCATCGCAAACGAGACGATCCACGTGGTGCTGCCAGCGGGCACAGCCAGCACCAACAGCAGCGAGACGCCCGTCAACATGAACAGGAACATTGTGGTAATACGACGGCCCGTATAGCGCAGCATTATGACGGGCACCAGGTACGAGGGTATGTCCACGACACCTGTCGCCACAATGTACAGGTAGCGACTGACCGAGAAATTGGCGGCATTCAGAGCTGTGAAAGATCGTATGCTGTACTCCTCTGACTCTTCTATCCAAAGCATGGAATCTTACCCGTCACATAGTAACTCAGCGAGGTAACGCAGAACATGAAGTACGAGGTGAAGATCAGTTTGCGCACTTTCGGATTCGCAAAGAGCTCTATGATTGACTTGAGCGGACCATTCTTTAGCTTCTGGGCAAGCGAATCATTAGCAACGGTCTCCAGCTGCAAGAAGATTTTATTGATTATAAAATTACATTTTAGTTTAATGGTTGTTAGCCTACTACAATGACTCTCAAACTGTGATTTAGTATTTGAACAGATCTTTATCAATTCTCTTGGTGTATCAATGAATAAGACTGTGCTCAAATATTGACGGAATGACTCTCTCTATGGCTTTCAAACTGTGTTTTGATATTGTATATTGATATTCTCCGTAAGTTGAAACTGAACTTTAGCTCGATCTCTAGCGTTACTTTCATTAGTGTTCAGCAGATTAATCTTCATGACTTTGTGAACAGACTAGAGATGGGATCGGGAAAGAAAATCGTTCTCGAAAATTTTGAGAACATATTATTTTTAATTAAAAAATAAGACCGGAGCCCGAAATAATTTCTTATTTTCCAGCTCGATTGTCCCGACAATCTTTTCGTTTTTCCCGCGGGTCCGGGACATTTCCCGGAAGTTTTTTTCAACATTTAGAACTCTTATGATAGATCAAATTTTTTACTTCAAAATAATATTTTCTCAAAATTTTCTTCCCTAAGATGTGTTTTCATTTCTTCCAAAATTCTACTAGAAGTAGAATACACCCTCTCACTCGTTGTCGAAGATGTCACCAAGTAATTGCCTAGCAAGCATTTGTAACAATGGCAATTCATTGCATTGTTGTCAAAATAATAAAATATTTGAAATTCTCTTAAATATAACAGGATTTATATTGGAATAATTCGTCAATATCAGTCTTCTGTTAATCTATTAATAATTTTTTTAACGGGACCCGCGGGAATTTCGGGATCAAAGACTTATCCCGACCTTACCAGACTTTTTCATTACCTTTCCCATCCCGCCCGATCCCCAAATTCCGATCCCGACGCCCATCTCTAGAACAGATGCAATACATACAATGCAATACATACAAATGGATCAAAGAACTTCTTTCAAAATGTAATTATAACATTGATTTTGTTGCCTGAAGATTGTTCTAGAATATGGAATAACTCAGACTAAGGCTTTCAAACTATGATTTTGTTGTTTATCTCGATGAAGTCTCTAGTTTTACGATCATTAATACACAGATCATGAATATACTTTTAATGATTACAAATGTATCTAAAAGATCTGCAAAAAACAGTTGCCCTCCAACTGTAATTTTGTCATATTAATTTTCAACAAGTCATTAGCTTTGATTGCATTGATATACTCCTAATCACATTGAATACAGAGCATATTTTAAATATGTTTCTTGTTGCTTGGCAACCAACTTATATAGCAAGTGGATCGAAGAGATCTTTGTACACACCGTCTTCTTATCGCTGCAAAATTCGGTTTCTGGCGCAATTGTTGGCTGAATATCATAATGACTGGGCTGGCCGAAGAGAATTTGATAGACACGATTGTAGCGCTGCTTTGTTATAAGCCAACGCGGAGACTCATTCATCAAGCTGAAAGAAACGAACAGGAATTCCCTTTATAAGTCAAGGCCATCTATAAAAATTAGAATTTAGGTTAACCCACTAGCAATTGAGGATCAGCAGGAGCGAGGGTATGGTCAAGGCCAGTTGCAGATAGCGCCAGGGCTGTATCAAATAGCCCATAATGGCCAGCAGGATCATGCCCACAGGATACGAGGCAGAGAAGGCAATGGACATCCAGGTGCGATGCTTCAGGCAAATGTTCTCCACAACTAAAGCAAAAGATCTTAGTCCAAGCAATCATAATAGAAATATAGGAAATACGTACTCATCGTGAATGCTGGATAGAACAAGCCAGACGAGGCTGCACCCAGGGCAAAGCGCCCAATCAGAAAGAGACTGTACCAGGGCGTGAAGCTGCAGAAGATGCTGCCCGCAATGAAGAAGGCGGCGCCCAACGAAAACGAAGTCTTGCGACCAAATCTATAAAATAGTTAATACCCATTATAAATATTGGAGCTACTTTCGAGCCTCGTCGACGGACTTACTTGTCAGCCAGTATGCCGAAGGAGAAGGAGCCGCAGAACTTGCCCAACGACAGGGCCACCTGCGCTGAGGTGCGCTGAATGCTCCGCTCACAGGTGAGCTCCCAGTCGGCCACGAATGTGGTCTCCGGCTGGGCGTACTCATAGTTGCCCTTGGACTTGCAGGACACCACAGTGGGCTTATTGATCTGTGCCATCCGTCGAGTGTAGTTGAGAGCCGAGGAGTAGGACATTCGACTCAATTGCTCATAGTCCCAGTCCCAGACGGTGCATCCTCCGGACTCCAGCTGAAAATCGCTGATGCTACGTTTCTCGGCTAGGGTCCAGTTGGTGTGCTGCAGTGCATCAATGCCGCACCACTGATCATCGGGTAGGTGGCCGAGCAGCGTGTAGGAGGACACATGGAATCCATTCAAGATGTTGGGCGTCACGCACAGAAAGAAAATGGCCCTATAAACGGAAAGGCAAATAGTTAGGCCGAGGTTCAAATTGTTTTGCTAAATACGTGATTCGCCGAAATTGATGTGGCAAAGTTTCACCTGACGCTAATTAAAACGATTTAGATATTTAGCAGATATGGCAACTATATCCATTTATTCATCGCTTGTTTTGCGACACGCAACTTCAATCTTTCACACTTTAGCATGAAATTCTGATAATTGAAAGCCACATTATAATAACAAATAGCAGTGATATAGCAGCGAGTGATCGACTAATAGATACTCTGTACACAGCAGTCGACTTGCAGTCGTAAATATTTTTAACTTTCTCTTAGACATATGTACATACTGTTCAATTCTCCTTCCCCCAGCTTCGCACTCTTTGAAATATTTTCATTTAAATTTTTTTAGACAGATCTCTTTAACGATTTCAAGATTATGGAAAAGAATATACTTTTAAACCGAGAGTATAATAAATGAATTATTTAGAGTCTGAGTAGACTTTAAAAGAATTTACACACTAAATTTGAAGTCTCTACATCTTATAAGCTTCGAGATATGTTAAAAAAAAACTGATTTTCAGTTCGATACTTAACGATTAAATTAAAAATTAATTTTATTAATTTAATTTAATTAAAAATTTGAGTTCTGGTGATTTGAAATTAATTTTATCCAACTCAAGCTTTTATAGTTTATGGAACTAAGTCAATTTAGCATAAAGACTTGACTAGATCAATATATATATATGTACATAGACCAATTCATAGATCGTAAAACTTATCTAAAAATAAATATTTTTCGATTTACAGATAAAATAAAATTTATTCTGCTCAAGATCTCGTCGTCTCTAAGATCGAAATGCTTATAAAGACTGGCTTGCCTAGGCCAACAATATATATGTATGTATGAAAAGTCAACATGATCAGAGTTAATCCCTTCTGTCCTTTACAAACATTTCCTCAAAAACATAATACCTTTTTTTAGTATTCCCCAGTAAGTGAGTAACGGACATAATAACATTAACGATCGCTGATCCAACTAATAAACTCAACTAATAATTGCGAGAACAGAAAAAGTTGCGAAGGTTAGTGACATATTCCACAACCCAAACATGGAGTCGGGCTTACGATTTTGGCCATTGAAAATTCAGCACATGATGTGATATTATGCGAAGCATACGTGGAATTACGACTTGTTCAAAATGTTTTCAATGTAAGCGTCATCGTCGCCGAATCGTTTATCAAACCGGGCAACCGGAACGCAATGCGCAATATTTACATATTTGAAATACATATGTTTTGAACGACCCCAGCAGCCAAATCTGGGGGCAAATCGTTAAAATTCAAAGCACTTAGACTTTTGTTTGGAAGTTGATTGTCTTTCTTCACTTAATAGTCTGTTTTTTCACATACTAGTTTTTGGCAGTTCAACGACTGCCCTTCGGGCAGTGTCGCCCCCGACATTTGCATCGATATTCCATTCACTTAACTGACCCTCCTTGAGCCGATGCAAAAGTTGCAGCGATTCATATTTTTTTTATATGTATATATATGCTATATGAATATAGTGATAATTATAATGAGTACCGGTTTGAAACACGAGTATGTAGACTGCTGTCCCGATTCACTTTGTAAGCGGTTATCAGGTTCTATTGCATAGATTGTCGTTAACGGACACGAATTGTCTATTATTAATCCAGAGCACCGACTGATTCGACATTACTATATATAAGTAATACTAGACTTCAGTTCCTCAATCTCCGAACAAATGATATATGTCACTCACGTCGCGTGCTTAAAATATTATTGGTTAGTACTTAAGCTGCCAATTAGGCTCTAGATATTGCCGGAACGTGTAGAATTTTATATATTATTTTTATTTCAAATTAGTTATTCGTGTTTGGCTAAAGATTAGTCTCAGCTTGAATACTCAGTCGAATACTTAGAATAGTTTGAAGCTGGTTCTGTTTTAAGTAAATACTCTGATCTTGAACTTTGAAGTGTAACAGCTTTCAGTTTTATGAATGAAGTCATGGAATTACAACTGATATTTATAAGCTTTCACTTAACGAATGATTTATGTATGTATGTCTCATGAGGATCCCCTTCTTACCAGACGAAGGCGCCGCCACTGCCAACAATTTCCAACTGCTTCGTTAGCAAATCCTTCATGCTCTGCTCTGTGATGAGCTCTCTCGACTTCTCCACATTATCCTTTGACTTGGTCATTTTGTTTTCAATTGTCTTTATCACAGATTCTTTATATTTATTTATATATATGTATGTAACACTCGACACAGTGCTCAACAAAAAAAAAACAACGAAAACAATATTTGTTTTTGATAAGGGTTCAAAAGTTGAGAATTGTTCCAAAACAGAATATTAGGTCGTTCCACTTTCTTGAAGAACCTTACTTATGCTGTGCACATTTTGACACTGAACTTGGTTTTGAAACCAGATTCTCGTATAGCAATCTATTTATAATCTATGCCCATCAATTACTCAATTGAAATTGCAATCACAAAAGTCTCGGATTTAATTTTGTATATATAGAGGTATGTATATACAAATATAGAACTTATTGCGGCCAATTGTCGGGCGATTACGAGTGCATTAACACGGCGTATAGCCTTTGACACGAGTCCGGCGCTGCTGTCCGGCTCTCGGCTTCTCCGTACTTCTCCAGTGGCGCTGATAATACGCAATATGGAGACCCCAAATGAGAGCCCGATCGACCGAAATGCAATGGCAATTGCGATAGGCAAATGCAAAGCTGATTTCTTTTCTCTCTTTCTCTTTCTGCTTCTATTTTGCTTTTCACTTTCACTTTTAGAATGTTCTTCGGTTGCGGCCTTTGCGGTTTATCTATTTGTTTTATTTTCTAGTTTTGCTTCATGCATATGATTTTTTTTGGTTCGGCTACGCGTTTGTTTTTACTTTTCGCTTGTCAAAAATGTTTCTTATATGTTAAAATAAACATAAAACTGAAATGAATTGAACTTGTGTTGTTGTTCCTTTTTTTTGTTTTTTTTTTTTTTTGTTTTCTAATTTTGAATGAACAGTCGAGCGCGTGCGACGTCCGGCGTCTGAGATGCAGTCGCTTGCAATGCTATCAACTACTTGCCGCTTCGGAGGCGTCTCACAAACTAAGCCCACGGGAGGTCGATCGCAGCGTTTTGTACCAGCCGAAAGACAGCCCGCCAGGCTAAACACACTCGACATATACTACACTCACCCATAAGCAGTGCGTACGCACTCTCATTACACTGACACACGAGCATATTTCGGCTCTGCTTCGGCAACGTTCGGCTTCGGCTCTTCCCGTTCCATTTCCCATTTACTTATGCTTGGAATTTGAGTTTGGTGTGCTTGCATATGTGTGTGTGTGTGTGTTTGGTGCATTCCATTTTTCGAAATCATTGCGCGTCTGTAAAGAGATTACTTCCAACTGACAATTGCACACTACACAAAAAGTGAAGCAGCATTTAAGGTTAATGTATGCTTGAGCCACAATAATAGATAATAATAATAATAAGAATAATAATAATAATAGAAAGCTAAATTTATTAGGAATTCTATAATATGTAATTGATCTAGGTAAGCAATAAAGATCTTTTTTTTTCTGCTATTAATATAGCCGCAGGCCTTAGTAATTTGTTTAAGCCCAGCATATCCGTAAATAATATATACAAATTAAAATTTGCATTCTTACATTTATAACATGAAACCTTTTCCAGTGTAAGTCATGGCTCGATATATCAAATGAAATTGTCATCCCTTACATATACAGCTGTGACACGGCTCCGTAGCTTAGGGCCATCAATCTCCCTGCATAGCCGAACCCTACATCTCTGGCACAGGATCTTCATTACAAGCAGAGACAAATGCCGTTACAAAATAATGCACGAGCGCTCTTTACAACAATTAAATATATACTTCTCTACTAACTAATGTATATCTGTATATATATAGTAAGTATTAATTTACATTTTGTCTGCATTACATTGCAAATTAACATTCGCCCGGTCGCCAGCTCCGCGCAGTTTGTTGTTGTCTTCCAATTCCGTTATTTGGAATTACACAGTTAAGAGCAGCGCTCTCAATTTTCGACTCTTTCAAACGCAAAGAGCAAAGAACCCATTGTTAAAAGAAGCACCCAAAATCTGCCTTGAATGAATGGCTCTGGCTATGTAAATGATAATGCTGAATCTCTAATGCGGAAGGGACTTGAATATACATTGCCTCTCGATAGAACAGAGTCTCTTTGTTCTGAATGCATTGCTGTATTTTGATTGTGTGTGTTAATTAATATTTATAATTTGTGGGAATTATTCTACACTTGACTAACTCTTGAACTTGCAATACTAGATATGTATGCTCTTTTTTTTTGCGCGTTCTTAAATTGATTTCATGAGAGCACGACAACCTCACTGATTATGATCTTTATGCGAGTTATCAAACTGGAACCAGATTTCTATGCATTGAACCCACTGAGTGAGGTTAACTGTATTAACATTTAGATAACATACCTTTCAATTCGAGAGCTCTCAACTCTGGCCGAGCTCAATTAATCCACACAAATGGTATACATACGTCAATCGATCGATATCAATGGGAATACGTAAGCAACAGCCATGGGGCTAGGCTCTGACTAGGTGCAGGGTTTGCAACAGTCAACATCAAATGTTTTCTCTTTTTTTTCTAAATTTTTTTCTATTTTCTATAATTATTGATTCGCTTTTCTCATGCATCTAATTACCTAGTTAGGCGAGTGTGCAATATAATAAACAAATTTGGAAAAATAAAAAAAAAATAGTACGTTCTGTCGGATGAATGACGATCGTTTACAAAATAAAACTTTGAATTTATTTCAGATGCATATGGGTATATGGGTATATGGGTATATGGGCGTGTACCGTTGAGAATTTAATTGTTTCCAGCTAGGTGGGTCGACAGATTTGTTGTTGTTGTTTGTTTGTTTGTGGGCAGCGCACGTGCATTTACAACTGCATAAGTACCGTTAAGGCGATCGTATACATACACTTTCTCTAGCAGGCAAAGCGTAGCGCCCATTCATGAGCGGGAGACATACATATATCCATTTGCTTGGCACTAATCTAATAAAACTGACCTAATTCAATTTAAGGAAAAATTGCCGAAAACAATTTCGATTGTGCCATTTAAATAGCACTTATCTTGTCAACAAATACTTATTATACTCGCTCAGCGAAGTGAAAAATAGTATATTGGTTTGATGCAACGTCTATCTATCTATGATAGAGTCTTGAAAATAAGAATATTCTGGATTGTATAAATTTAGCTGTTGTTGCACCTTGAACAAGTATTGTGCAACTGTTTATACCCGACTGTAAAATTCGTACTTGCCATCTCTGGAGATGTGCGATATATTAAAATGTATGTAAAGCATTATATTTTATATAATTTTTATTTTAAAATAAATTTTAGTGCTCTTAACCTTACTTGACCTCTATTTGTATATACACACATGTATTGTAGTTATGTATATATTCAAAAATCAAAATTATCACTTCAAAGAAAAGGTGAGCAACGATCATCTTATCAATCATTTTTGATTACTTCCGATTTTGTACGATAATATTTTTTGTAACGTATTTAAAAGTCTCGCTGTGACAGGTATACAAAGTATGTCTGTGTCATCCCTAAGAACCCGAGATATAATACTTAATATATGATTGAAATTTATGAAACCCAATTTGTTGGCGCTGCTCACTGGAGACTGGAGACTGGAGACGCGACTCTTTTAAGTGAATGATTACCCACGAAACGAGCTCGGAATTATGCAAAAATATTTGTACTAATCTGCGCAGATCTGAACTAAACCGAGTAAATTAAATGAGCTACGGAATAGAGCCCGAGTGCCCGACATCTATATCTGCTATGATTAAACAAGAGGTGTACGCAACTGTCCCCTGCGACTGCTCGCAATGTCAAAAGAATTAGGACGCCAACAACATATATATACAGACTTGTATATATAGATATGGTTCAGATGTTGGCCGAGTGGTTGTAGCCATAGCCGAGCATACAGAGGACACCCACCACAAAGACGCTGTAGAAGGCAATGTTGTACAGATTGAGGCGGCTGAGCAGACCCGAAAAGTAGCTGGGACTGACGCGGGCATAACGGTTCTTCACCTGGACATCGCTCAGATCCTGCCAGCCAACCACCTGTGGCCGTATCACGAACAGCGCATTGATTGCCGCCCTTAAACCACTCTCGACGGCACCGCCCATCAGATTGCGGTTGCTGGCGGCCCCCGCAGCCGAACTGGACCAGATGACCCGATGCCAGGGGTTTACCTGCGGCTTGTACAGCGGCGTACTTAGCACGCAGGTCAACTGCTTGTAGTCCGTGGGATCGAGCATTTCCTCGCCGAACTGCTCCGCCAGTAGATCGAGCACCGTGTCCCGCACGCTCTCCGCCTGCTCCTCCGTGTGCAGCATGTAGCCGCAGTATTCCGTGGGCTTGGTCTCGTAGCCCACCACCAATGGATCGATGTTCAGGAACTGACCCGAATAGCCCTGGGCTATCCAATACGACGAGTCGTAGCGCAAAAAGTATTGGGTTATCTGACCCTTGGCTTGTTTATCTGTGCTTCGGTCGGGTATGCGAAACTGCCTGGGCAGCTGCGGCTCGAACTCCAGACGCTTCACCTTGTCCCAGGGTATGGCCAGGATGACAGCCTGTGCAATGTGCCTCTGTCCAGTTGAGTCTGTCACCAGCACATAGTTCTTGAAATGTTGCACCTTGATGGCCTTCACGTCGCAAAGGATTTCATTGGGCTTCGACTTTTCAAGCAACGTGTCGAGCAGCGTCTTACAGGACAAACTCATCAGGGACCTTGGCATGGTTAGAAAACTGCGATTGCAATTGAAGAGTGTTGAAAAGCAAATGGGAGGGGTCTAAGCCGAGGAATACTTACAGATCTATTAGCACATTCAGTCCACCCGATGTGCTGCACAGACACATGAACTCGTCGTAGTTGATGTGCTTGGCGGACACGCCAGAGGCCAACATGACCAGGTTGTACATAAACTTGCGGGATCGGTTAAAGAACAGATTCTGACAAATGTGACGCTCCATGGTTGGGATTCGGGTGCGATACCTAAACACATGCATAGATCATTAGTATTGGCCATTTTGTTAGAGCCAAGCATGCCAACTAACTGATAGCGCGAGCTGAACTTCTTCATGCGCATATCCAGCATATGGATATAGCGCCAGAGCTCGAATTTCGACGGAAATGATGTGATTCCTCGGTCCATCTCCCAGCAGCGACTCAGCTCCTGGTCGTCATCGTTCCCCTGTTTCAAGGCCACATTCAGTTGCGTCATGAACGCAATCAGATCTGCTTGATCCTGTTTCACAAACCGTGTTCCCTCCGAACCCAGCTGTCCGCCGGGCACAGGACTCTCTTCAATGATTTTCACATTCAGCGAATCTACCTTGGACAGTATTTTCACGGCTGAGGTTAGTCCAGAGAGACCAGCGCCCACTATGAGTACATCGAGTTCTGGTAGTTCGTTGCCAAAAGGAAGGTCCATTAGAAAAATTAAATACTTCTGACATCTTCAATTTTTAAATCTGAAAGCTAAAACAAATATACTCAAGCACTGCTCGAATATTGAAAATCGTTTAAATATTGTAGCAAAAAACCAATTGATGCGAATTTATTTTGAATGAAAGTTAGCTAAAAACTTGTAGCATACTTTTTGGCTACAGCATAAAATGCTTCGTGGAAGAACATACGAAGAATGGTAGTTCATAAAGATAGCTATTTAAAGAGCTATAAAATAATACTAGAAGTGCTTCAGAAGGGAATTCTCGAATATAAAAACTATTAAACAAATCACATATAGAATTGAAGACTTTTAGCTGTAATTAAAAAGCGTAAGTCTCTTAAGCTACAAATTTCCACTTTTCGGCTGCTGCACAAAATACTTGATGGAAACAGAGGAAATATACTATAAGGTTGGAAGCTTTCAAAGAAAACTTTTCGAAGGGTTTTAGTAGATCATATCTAAATAAAATAGATCAGCAGACTTATAGTATCTACACTTCATACGTCTTAGCGCCTTAGACGCATGTCTTTCGCGAAAATGCTATCACTAAATTCACTTGTCATCTTCACCTACAAATATTTTCATCTGAAGAATAACAAAGTATTCCATTACATTAAGTTATCTTCAAATTCTTCCCTCGAAGCTTTGGCATTGACAATGTCTGTTTTCATATTCTGACTTTGAGCATAAGTGTCTGTAGCATGTGCTCCACATGTCTGCTGTTTGCTCAAATGCACAATATGAATAAAGATCAAATGAGCTTGTCTTAATGAAATCAACCTTCAAATCATATTTATACCTGCTCAATCAATATTCATTGTTTATTTAACTATTAAGATTTAATTCGATTTTTTTTTTTCAAATTAGAGAATATATGGAAAACTGCTTAACCTTTGTAAATCCTTTCATTAGCCTACTTACAATCACACACACGAAATGTTTAGCTTAAACTCATACATACGCATTCATGTATTAGTATGCACGCTGAGAGGGCTTGTTGATAATAAAAAAAACGCTACGATATCCCACAAAAAAAAGAAAAGAATTTACATAGTTGATAAAAAAAAGAAATAAAAATTATAACGTATCACAATGAATAATTTATTTGTACTGGATTAAATGATAATAATTGTGCGGCCGTACAATGAACTATAGAGAGCGAGACCCCCCCTCTCTCTCTCTCTTGTTTCCTTATCGTTATCAATGCCTGCTTCGCTTGCGAAACAATCCATCTCATGAGACCTACTTCTGCAGCTAATCTAAGTCTAAGGCGAATAAAAAATAAATTTATATTCAATAAAGAAATAAGTTCATTGATTCAAGAGAGAGAGACGGAAATGTTAGTTGGTTTGTTTTTAATGGAACAATAAAAAATGTAAATAAAATTGAGTTTCCATATAAATGATTTGTGTACAGTTTTAAATATGAGTTGGAATACTTTTTCATCGAATAAATAAATGCAAATTGCTTCAATTCGCTGAAATGTCCACTTGGCTGTCCCCGAGGCGAGCTCCATGCTTCAGCCTCGTCTCGCCTTCCCGCCATTCAGCATGCTGCTCAGCTCTTCTCCATCCTGCTGCGTGCTCTTCTTCTTCTTGCCGAAGTTCTCGCCATCAGCAATTGTCTCCGGCATCGGCTTGTTCAGCGTCTCCGGCAGCAGCAGCGACAGCAATCCGGCAGTCAGCGAGAGCGCACCACAAATGACCAGGGGCAAAGGTCTCCAGATCTCGCCCAGCAGATTCAGATAGGGTGCCAGAATGCCACCGAAGCGAGCCACCATCGAGGAGGCGCCCAGACCCACATTCCGCACCACAGTGGGAAACTGCTCGGCCGTAAAAATATAGATGGTGCCATAGGACGACGTGATGGCCAGCTTGCCAATCATGGCGCATGCAATCAGCAGCCAGTTCATGTCGCCGGGCACCACAATGGTCAGCAGCAGACTAATCCCGGCCACCAGCATGGTGCCGCACAGAATGGTGCGGCGACCCCAGCGATTGAGCGTGAGGAGCAGCAAGAGGTAGGCGGGGATCTCCACGGCGCCGGAGATCACAAAGTTGACCAGCTGGTTGCCACCCAGGTTGTTTGTGTTCCACGAGAGGCCGTAGTAGACGCCGCTGTTCACGAACCAGTCGAAGAAGATGAGCAGCGTCTTCCGACGCAGATTGGGAAAGCGCAGCAGATCGAACACAGAAGCCGCTGGCTGAGCGGCAGCCAGAGCATTCTTGCGCTTGATCTCTGCCGCCTCCTCGACCAGCTGCGCATAGATCTCACTGGGTATCTCCACCCGGTTGACCTTGGCCGCCTTCTCAATAATCTCGATGGCCTCATCCTTGCGTCCCTTGGACAGCAGCCAGCGCGCCGACTCCGGCACGATCCAATAGTAGCACATGAACAGCAGCCCGGGCAGCGTAATCGCAATCTGCAGCCAGCGCCAGTCGTGGATGAAGTAGGCAAAGCCCGCCGTCAGCATGAAGCCCAGCGAGAAGAACATTTGCACAGCGACTCCGGCAAAGAGACGATAGCTGGCGCCCACCATTTCCATGGCAATGACGTAGGCCACCAAGAAGACGCCGGATGTGGTGGCGCCCACAATCAGGCGGGAAATGGTATAGCTGAAGTATTCGGGCGCCACGCCCGCCACCACGCCAAAGATCAGCTGCGTGACGAGGGCGGCAAAGAAGGTCGGCTTGCGGCCGAGCTTATCGCTCAGCTGCCCAAAAAAGAAGCTGCCCAGCAAGACGCCCACCATGAACAGCGAGTCGCTGGTGGCGCTCAGCAGACTCCGACTGCAAACCATATTCCACTCGGTGACGGCGCTGTTCAGGTACTTCGACTGGTCGTAGACATAGCTGCTGCACTGCAGAGTACCGTTATGCACAGCTGTCTGATTGCTCTGCAAATACTCGGGGCTATATTTAACGTCGTAGTAGACACAGGTGTCCGGCTTGCCGACGACGCTGTCGTTGGGATAGGCGCGTGGCCACTGCCAGCGGGGCAGCGACTCGAAGCGAGCTGTGGCCGCATCCTCGTGCGGCAGCAGGCAGCGAAATTCGGGACGTGCCAGGAGAAAGACGCCAGCCAGCTTGTGGAAGGCGCAGACTATGGCCGGCAGACAGAGCAGCAGGTAGATGCGTTTCTGATAGCGCCCAAATTCACCCAGGTGGGTGATAACGTCGTCGTAGCCCATGGCTCGATAGTCGATACTGATAGATGTTTGGGGTCTAGCTGATCGCTGTCGTTGTTGTCTTTGTGCTTGTCACGGTCGTACGATTTGGAGCACTCCGAGCTCGAGGTTCAACGCTCCCCACAAGGGGTTCGTGGTGGGCGCTCAACTCGTTTCTTTGGCCGTTGCGTATACGCCGCGTGTTGCCGATAAAGCTGCTCGTTGTTGGGCAATAAAACGCATACAAATTGGGTGCTGCGCTGTCAGAATATGCCACTGTGTTTTTGGAAATACACATACATCAACGTATATATATATATATATGTGTATGTGGCTGTATATTTTGTTTGGTTTATCAAAGTTAAAGCGCGCGAAACAAACCGTTCGCGATCTACGCCAATACGCGACTAAGAGCAACGTTCAAGAATTCAGAAATATCAAAAAAAAAAAAAAAAAGAAACAACATTGAAATCGACTATCTACAAACTCCGAGCAGCGCGCGTCGCTCTGTCGCTCAACGTTACCCGCATCGCAGTTACAAAGTGTGCACATGGGCCCAGGTAGCCGAATCAGTCGCTCTCCCATTAATCGAACTGCGGGCAGGGGATGCGAACTATCATCTAGTTTGTGGACTCAAACGGGGTGCAGATGCGAGCATTGCATCGATCGGTTATCGTAATGCAGTTGGCAAAATTCCATTCACAGTGCATACCTTAGCCACGTGCCTCTCTTACGTTCTCTCTTTTCAAAAACTGTTATCGCTTCCTCTCTTCCTCTCTCTATCTCCGTGTGCACACACACTCACTCACACAATCGCAAGATTTGCAACATTGTCGAGCATCCAAACATAATAAACTTGACCGAGTGCGGCAAGCTCATGCTATAAACTAAAAGCAACCAAGTTTTTAATGCTTATATTATCTTAATTATTTTGTTTGTCAACTAAATTTGTTATATATGTAATACGATTCGCTCTATTTGTGTCTACATTCAGAATTGTTTATTACATTTCAAGTTCAATAGTTGTTAATTAATATTTGCATCTTTAGAGAATAGATTTTCGTAATACTCTGTAATTATATGAAAGATGGGCGTATTGGTCTTATGTAAAGCGATTCATAATTTCTTCTACAGTATATATCAAAAAGAATGTTGATATAGTTATATTTTCAGTAGAATCCGGTTATAACGACACTCAAGGGACCGACGATTTTACGTCGTTATACCCGGAAAACTCTCAAACCGAAAGGAGCAAAACAAAATTTTTGTTTCTTTATTTTATGATTGCTATATTCGTAAAAAGTTTTAAAATAAAACAATTTCATATTTTTATCAAAACAAAAATTCAAAAAAATTTTAAAAAATTTCTCTGTCAGCTGCGTAGCTAAGGCTATAGCGCTCTAATCCGGTCTGCCCGACTAGGAGGTCCCCTGAACCATGTCCGAGGTAGTATTTTAAGCAATCTAGTTTACATATTTGGTGTATATATGTGAAATCCCAACTCCCTAGTATTTGAAATACGTTTTTTCCACTTTTGGGGCTAAGGGGGGAAGGTTTTGTGTTTTACGAGATCACTGCGTTCATACGGACGGACAGACGGACAAACGGACGGACAGACAGACGGACATGGCTAGATCGACTCAGCTCGTCGTCCTGATCAAGAATATATATACTTGATGGGGTCTTCCACGCCTCCTTCTGCCTGTTACATACATTGTCACAAAACCATTATACCCTGAATTCCCATTTTCAATGGGTTTAGGGTATAAAAATAATCTTGATATAGATATATATATATATTTGTAAATAGTTATGTACGCCAGCTCAGCTCTGAGCAGAGCATCTCATAGGCGTCTACAGCCGTTTGCAATGCTCTCGCTTGTTAAACATTCAATTTACTTTCTGCCTGATAACGAGAGTCTCGTGTTTTGCTTTTCGCACAGATAAGAAATACAAGCACATATAAAGAAATACGGAAATAAGCTGAAATAATATTTTCAAATTTAATTGAAACAGAGCAATCTCAGACTTCAAGTTTAAAATAGATGAAAAGTTCCTAGCGCAATTTGTAAGAAAATTTCTGTAGCAGAACTCGAATACCAGACTCGTATATAGCCAATGTAGTCTCAATACATTTATATTTATAAAATATATATACATATATAAGAAAAACTAGATCAGTTTAGAGTTCAGATTTATTAACTTTGGTCCAGGAAAAAATACAATATTTGATTTAAAAGATAAGTACATAGAGATAAGTACAATTGTCTACAAATTCGATTTAGGGTTAAGTCGTATGTAATTAAATAAGTACGGATATCGTATACACACATATACATAGATAGATATATATATAGTAAATGCATACATAATACATTGTCATAGTGGGCAGGGGTAAGCAGGATAGTCCCAAGTCCCAAGTCCCTAAATGGAATTCGGGCAGGACAATAGCAAAACAGTAAACCTACCCCGAGCCCTGCTAAATGCTTAAAGAAAATAATTTTCTATGCGCTGTTATTTTTTTGGCATGCATATGAGATTTCTGAAATATAATACTTTGTCTTTTATAGGAAAATGTAGCTGAGATTCATCAGCCAGAAGATTAATGACCCTCGCAGCGCTTGGAGTTCTCTAATTAGCAAAACTCATAATTGTTTAGTTGGCTAACAAAAAATTAAAAGCCGTATAGGAAATTTGAAATAAAGTCTAACCGAAACCACAGCAAAGTTTAAAGGTCTTAATATACCCTTGTAGAGGAGCATTATAAATTTGTCATTAATATGGAACACATAAATTCCTGATCAATATCAGCAAAATCCAAATAGCTCGTCAATTTCTATGCAAAATCTTATTCTCTTTTGTAGGGCATAAAATATTCGGATAAGATGGAATCGGACAATTTTTATTATATAGCTGAGCTTAAGTTGTTTTTTAGCATATTTTCAAGAAATTTGGAACTTCAGTATCGGGCTACTATAAAATAGAATAGAAAGAATTTATAGGAATAGGAAGATTGAGTTTCTTTATATAAATTCGAGCTGTTTCTCCTATTAAATCTTGAATTAACTCAACTACCATATAAACTAAAGGAGAGCAGGGGTATATAATGTCTACAAGGGTATCAAGTCTTCGGCATGTGCCGAAGTGTTTTTCTACTTAAATTGCCTAGAATTTGTGACCCTTGCCATTGGCCATGCCCGCATTTAGGGGCTGTGCCTCCAGTGACTCGCGCAGCTCCTTGCCCGTTTCCAAGTAGGCATCCGTTGGCTCTTTCTTACCGAATCGCTCGCCGTCGGCAATCGTCTCAAGCGTCGGCTTGTTGTGGGTCTCCGGCAGCAGCAGGGACAAGAAGCCAGCGGCCAGCGAGAGAGCGCCATAGATGACCAGCGGCAGCGGCGGCCAGATGGTGGCCAAGGAGTTCAGATAGGGCGCCAGCATGCCAGTCAGCCGGGAGACCATGGAGGCGGCGCCCATGCCGACGGTGCGCACCACCGTGGGGAACTGCTCGCTGGAGAACAGATAGATGGTGCCGTAGGAGCCGGTTATGGCCAGCTTACCCACCATGGCGCACGTGACGATGAGCCAGTGCATCTGCTGGGGCACAATGATGGTCAGCAGCAGGCTGACTCCGGCGACGAGCATGCAGCCGCAGAGTATGGAGCGACGTCCCCACCTGTTGAGCGTCAGCAGTAGGAAACAGTAGGCGGGTATCTCCACGGCGCCAGAGATCAGGAAGTTGAGAAAGACATTGCCGCCCAGGTTGTTGGTGCTCCAGGACAGGCCGTAGTAGACGCCGGTGCAGACCAGCCAGTCGAAGAAGATGACGAGCGTCTTGCGGCGCAAGTTCGGATAGTGCAGCAGATCCCAGACAGAGGGTGGCCGGGCCTCCTCCTCCTTAACCTCCTTAATCTCCTGCGTGCAGCTGGCGCCATCGTCCAGCAAGGCGAGCAACGCCTCCTTCGTAATGTTCACTCGATTGAAGTGCGCCGCCTGCTGTATGATCTTGATGGCCTCCTCGTTCCGTCCCTTGGACAGCAGCCAGCGCACCGACTCCGGTATGATCCAATAGTAGCACATGAACACCAGCCCGGGCAGGGTCAAGCCGATCTGCAGCCAGCGCCAGTCGTGGATGAAGTAGGCAAAGACCGCCGTCAGCATGTAGCCCAGGGAGAAGAACATCATCACAAAGATGCCGGCATAAAGGCGCTTGGCGGGACCCACCATTTCCATGGCAATGACATAGGCCACCAGGAAGACGCCGGATGTGGTGGTGCCCACGATGAGCCGGGCGAGCGTATAGGTGAAGTATTCGGGTGCCACGGCCGCCACCACGCCGAAGATCACCTGGATGACCAGCGAGGCGAAGAAGATGGGCTTGCGTCCGTGCTTGTCGCTCAGCTGGCCGAAGATGATGCTGCCCAGCAGCACGCCCAGCATGAACATCGAGTCGCTGCTGGCGGCGAGGAAGCCACGTCCGCAAACCAGATTGAACTCCGTGACGGCGCTGTTCAGATACCTGCTCTGATCGTAGATGTAGCGACTGCAGCTCTGCGTGCTGTTGCTGACTCTGTGGTAGCTGCCATTGGCATAGCCCAGCTCGTAGTAGGCGCAGCTGTCCTTCGAAGGGTATGCGAGTTGCTGCAGC
Source organism: Drosophila gaucha (assembly GCA_035045545.1). Lineage (NCBI taxonomy): Eukaryota > Metazoa > Arthropoda > Insecta > Diptera > Drosophilidae > Drosophila > Drosophila gaucha. The sequence continues at coordinate 1,191,451 of JAWNOY010000129.1, forward strand.
TGCGTCGGCAGCTCATAGCTGGCTCCGTCCAAATCCGTTGGCAGCGCGCAACGGAAATCCGGCTTCGCGAGCAGAAAGACGCCCGCGAGCTTGTGGAATGCCACCGGAATGGAGGTCAGACAGATGAGCACATAGATGATCTTCTGGTAGCGACCAAAGTCGCCCAACTGCACGATAACCTCGTCGTAGCCCATGACTGGCTTCTAGCGCGGTCCGTGAATCACTGAAAGGTTTCTCTGCGGCCGCTCGGTTTCTTTGCTTTCTTCGGGTCCCGCTCGCTAATTAACGTACGCGCCAGCTGTGACGGTGACGTGTACTTTGTACCCCGGCGGAGAGAGCGGTCAGCCGGAGGCACACAATAAATATAATTGCTAGTAGTTGTTCTTGTCCCTGTGGCAGCAGCAACACGTGTTGCCCAAATTTTAGCGAGAACTGCTGATTGGGGTACGGCATACGAAATATGTATATATGTATATGTATATGTATTTGGCGAAAATGTTGCAATTCTCAGAAGAATCGTGAGAGGGCAAATGAAATTAGTTTTTTTTTTATCGTACTTTTGGCCCGCATGCGGCAAATGCGTCACGTTTGGCCGCTGCGAATGGAACTAAGCTGCGCGATTGAAGGCCGACGAAAGACTAAAACATTATTTGCCGACGATACAAAACGATATGCTTGGCCCATATACTGTCCCACAACCGAACGAGTATCCATCATGCAAACGGCCCGACGATGTGACGCGCCAACCACCTAACGTGGTTGCAAAATCAGCTTTTTTCCCGTCAAATCTGGCATTTTTAAAAGTCCAATTCCAAAACAGCGGGTAGCGGGAAATATAACTATTTGAAAAACCGACTTAGCTGCTTTTTATTTGGCTTCATATTTGCATGATTTCTTATAAAATTGAGTACAAAATGTATAAATTTCAGTAAAAATTTTTATATAGAGAAAAAAAAGAAAAAAAAGTTGTGAAACTAATATGCCTGCATTATTGAAGTCCTAGCAATAAATCAAAGATCTTTATCAAATAAGACCTTTTTTTTTGCTTTTCAACAAAAATTTTGCAGAAAAATTCAGGAATTCAGTACATTTTCTTACAAATCAAACAAAATTTGCTTCGAAAATTTAAAAATTTTGTTTGCTTCTCTTTTTCCTTGATCTAGCTTTTTTTTGCTCAACAAAAGTTGCCAACACTGACCACCTTAGCCATCCCAGAGAGCGAGAGAGGGAGAGTGAGCTGGGAGATAGAGAACTGCGAAGAGGCGCTTTGTTTGTATCGGATAAATTTTCTCCAGTCATTAGAGAGAGAGAGTGGGTGAGTGGGAGAGCGGAAGAGCGGAACCGGCAAAAACAAACTAAGCTACCCCATAAGCATGATTGGTAACAATGCACGAGGGGTTTCCAACGGGTTTACGCTTTTGGTATGACGCACCACGCGCATAATCACATGTTCACATTATATTCACACATATACACACACATATGTTTGTATATATCACTCATAGTCTGTTTGTAGCTAAGTACATACATTGTATTTGGACAGTCTGCTCGATTGAACTGTAAAAATAGCAATTGCTTCTAAAGTTAAATAATAATATTTACATAAGACCCAACGACTGATGCAAATTTACGAGAGATATGGCTAAGTTGATCAATTCTGGTTTTAAATGTTGGCAACCCTGACTTCAATTCTAATGCACATATGGTTGACTTCAATACGGACATACTCAAATAAACAATACCCTGTAAACTTTATAAAAATATCGTATATTTGCATTACAATAATTTTAAGACATCTTGAGCATATGTATATAATTTTTAAAAATAATTTTTAGAGATCTTGAGCATATATATGTTAAAAGAAAATCAGACTTGTGAGCAGTAATCTATAGTTAATCATTTCATTCTCACATACTCGCTGGAATTAATTATCATCCAAATATCACATTTTCATCACATTTAAAATTTCAATGCATTTAAGGGAGTATCTTGAGTATAAAGAAAATCGAATTGTTTTAGCTTAACTAAGAGGTATTCTATAGTCGTTCATTTTAAATATTATTAAATATACTCTCAAGTAAATTATGCTGATATCTATATTCATTAAATCAGATCTTAAACAGAGTCAGAAGTAAAATTTTTTTGGTTTTTTTTACGCTCATGTAAAGGGTATTATATAGTCGGTCCCTTGCAGTAGCTCACTTTTTCGCCCTCACAGCACTCTCAGGCATTCACTCAAAGAAAAATATATATATCCGATACATTTTAAAGAGGATCTTCAGCATTACCATAAAGGTCGTCAGACTTTGATTCCCTACCCTCAACTAAAGGGTATTCTCCAGTCGCTCACTTGCAGTAGCTCCCTTTTTTTCTCCCTCAAAGCAGTCTCAGGCATTCAATCAAATATTCAGTATAAACAAGAATATTTTCAGTAACATCTAAAGATAATTAGACTTTGATTCTATACCCCCAACTAAAGGGTATTCTATAGTCCAAATTTTCAGTAACTCAAGTTTCCTTTTGCTAAAACCACTCTCAAATAAACATTGCTAAATGGTCTCGAGTTGCCGGGCGTACAGGTTTTCACTTACGCCGAGGTTCATTTAACTCTATATTTCAATTGGAATTTGTCAACGGCAATTATTGTTTTTATATGAAATCAATTGAGTAGAAAAGCATGAAGAATCACGTTCTATTGCTGTACCATTCGAGTATCGTACGATATCTGCGCCACTGGAGCCAAACAGACTCAATTAGATCCAATTAGAGATCCAATTCGCTGCAAAGTCGCATCGAAAGACAAAGGCGAAATATGGCCTGGAAGACAAACAGGTTTGGGCGATCCAGAAAATGCTGAACTTACAATTGATTTCGATTAGAGTTTTGAGTGTAAACATGAACAAAATATGTTGAATAGCAATTTCGTTTTATTTATGTGTAAAAACCTTCTTAATAAATACATTTTAAAGTATTGTGTAAGAAAATCAATTAGAATGAATTTACTATATTCCAACGGGAACTGAAATTGCTCTTTAAGTTAAATCTAATGCTGAGTAGAAGCAAATAAGTTGGTGCTAATGAATCAGAGAGAGCAAGGTTCAATAGCAAAACAAATCTCTCAGCATCCGCCAAATAATTGAATTGGGGGCAACATTAGTAAACTATCTTCAATACATCAATTAATCGCTCGTGCGTCCCGGTTTCAACATAAAGCATGGCAAGACTGATAATGCCATGGCCAAGTCGGTGGCCAAACTAGTGTTAAGCATCTAAATCTTGTGTAGATCAGTCAATGAAGATTTGTATCAGTCTGTACAGACTTTTAATACGAGAAAAAAACTCGACATTGCCTCACAAGTTACTTGCAACACTCTAAAAAACTGGTTGGAAGAGTAAATTTAGTATTGCAGACTTTAAGGGTTTATTACTATTTGACTTTTTATGCCCAATCAATGTGAAACTGTATTAAATTTCGAGATACTTTGGGGACCAAAAGATATATTTCGGTGTAAGATTAAAAAAGTAGACTGTCTTTCAAATTTCGATTTGCCGCGCAAATGTCTCTAGATCAAAGATATCTGCAACATATCGTTTGTATCTATACATTCGTATCTATACACTCTCAAATGTCACCTTACCATGAGTAGCAACATATTTGCAGCAACATCACGGAACGTAAACCAAATGAGCGTATATGTTGCTAAGCAGATTAAATTGCTGCCAGCACTGAATGTTGCACAACACTTTTAATCATTTTACAGCACTGTTTTCAGAAATATCAAATGTAGGGCTTATCGATATTTGCATGCCATTTTGAGTTTCGCACCGATAACGATATGTCGAATTGGATAACGCGGGCAGTCGAAAGATAAACATCGAACGCTGCGGTCGGTGCGCGCACTTGGCGCAATTAAATACGAGATCACATGAAATTTAGTTAATAAACACAACACTCTATAGAAATACGTCAACAAAAAATTGTGTTCGAGGGCATTTTCGCCTTCTGCAGCACATTAAACTGCCAACGCGCAAAGCAAATTAACAAAAGCCAAAAAACGGAATTCGGCGCGTTCTTTGGTTCATGTCTTTATCCAAATTTGTTTTCGTAAACATTTGATTGAATATTTTGCCAAAACGGAAACCGGGCGAAACAAACAGAGCGAACGACCCTGATATCAAAAAAATATAAAACACCGGCAAAACACTCCACAACGGCGCAGCAGCGGAAGCAGCAACACAAACAGCAACAGGTAAGCGCAACGGACTACAACAACAATAAGAACGAAAGCAACAAAAGCGCAAAAGGCAATAACAACAACAGCAACAACTCGTATTTGCCCTTTCGGCCAGGTTCAAAATTTTGTGAGCTGTGAGAGTTTTGCTCGCTTCGTTTCTGTACGAATTTGTTGCTGGCGGCTCTTATACCCTGTACATATAAAAATGGGTATATCGGGTTGTTACAACTGCATGCCATTTATTTATTTGTATGAACATATTACAATCGATACTTTTAATATATACATAAATGCACACATGTATTATAGTATCCCACACAAAGATCCATCGATACCCATAGTCTATAAATATGAGTTGTTAGCCTAGGTTTTATACATCAAAGATTTTAATTGGGTTTTCCTTTAGAAATTTAAACATTTTGAATTTTTAAATTTTTCCAATTTAAAACTAGTTTTAAACCAGCTCGCAAAGGGTATTTGACAGTCCACCTCTCTCGACTAAGCCGCACTTGGTCTTTTGCTCTCTGCTGCGTTGGCGTTTCGGTTACATTCGATAAGCAAAAACTGCTGCACATAGCGTGACCCTGAATCGATTGGAAAATTGGAAAAGAGGGCGCAGTCGCGACATCCTCGTGGGGGTGAAACGACAGCAAACGTTAGCAGCAAGCAAAGACACCACCAACCGCAAAAGCAGCAGCTGCTGTCTCACCCGCACGCACACAAACACACACACTAGTATAGATATATGCTATATATAGAATGTAAAGTCAGAAGGCAGAGCAGAAGGTTCGAAACTGGAAAGATAGATGTGTGTCGGCGCAGGCGCAGGCGACGCTTATGGAAAAAACAAAGCATTAAAATCATTGCTCAGGGCCGTTTTAATTGAATTCGGAAACGAGCGTTTCCAGCCTCCAGGCTGGAAGGAGCAAATGTCCAGTTCCAGCAGATTCGTTTGCTGATGCCAGGCACATTTCGATATTTAATTGTGTTCCCTGGAAGTGGAAACTAAAGACGTGACGAGCTCCTCGCGCAAGCGCGTGTCCATGTAAACGAACAAAGGCTCAGCATAGCTCATTCTCCCCCTCTCGCTCTCTCTCTCTCTTTAAGCAAACGGCACACAGATACAGCTAATGCGCAGCAAGGCTCTGCGCATACTAACTTACACGCACACACACACACACACACACATTGTACGAATTAAAGAAGGGCGCGTGTCTGATTTGCGAGCTAAAACTCGTTACGACTTGTTGCAATATTTAATAATTTATATTGTTACTTGTTCATAATCAACATAATATTTTAAATTGTAATATGTTTTATATTTAAATACAAAAATCAAAAGGAATTTAACAAAAGATGCTCAAATGCAATTGATTTACAATTTTGATACCTTAGCACATTCGTGTCACGCACACAACTCTAGCACAGCACTCACACACACACACACACACACACACACAGCTATTTACATATATTTTGGACAGCTCTGGCATAAACACATTTGCAGAACGTGCATTTTCAAAGCCAATTAACGGGTTTAGCAGTACAGCAAAAGCAATTTTTTCATATATAAATATTTATATATATGTGTACATATGTGTGTACATATATTTTGTTTTTTTTTTCTTTTTGGTTTCATATCTGGCAATAAAGTTGATTGTTGTCTGAGTCTGACGCACGCGTCACAGAGCTGACAGAGCGACTCGTTCCCGAAATGCGATCGTCAATTGTTGCTATAGATCCTTTCAGTCAGGGTCTACAGCTGCCCAACGAACTTCCGTTGCCCGAAAATAGTTGCTGGCCAGACAACAATGGGGTTAGATCCGTGAGAGATGCTCGTTAACCGAACACTCCGCCCCATTCAAGACCATTTAAAGTGCTCGAGCGAGCGCTTGAAAATTTGCATATAATAAAAGTGAAACATCTGTGGGGCACAGAGAAAGTTAGTGGATTAATTGCTGCCTTTGTTTCCTAGACTCGTAGATTAGCATACACCCATCTTCATATACATATATTTATATGTGTACATATGTATATGTGTATTTTCTTGTTTATGTTTTTGCATGTTTGCTTTGCTGCAGACCCAAACTTCCGAACTAGATTTAGCTTATCTAAGCTGTATCTCATTTTCCATTTAAATTCATCTTATATCACACATTATAACGGCTTATCTGAAAATGTGCATGGGATTATTATACCTAAAAAAAACCAACGAATCGCACAAAGAAATGAATCAATTAAATAAACATTAAAATTTTATAGATCATGTGCTAAGATACATTTCCTATAGAGAAGGTAAAAGCTAAAATTGCAAAATATTAAAATTTATGAAATCAGGTCCAAAATAGGAAAGCTTATGTTAAATAAATATATTTTAAAAATGCTTGTGGAATCCAATATCCATTAAAATTATTAGTTTATATTCCGAATATAGATTATAGAAAACTAAATTTTTGGGAATCACACCTGCATTTATCGTCTTTCACCTGTAGTTTTCGTATCTGCGTTTCATATTAACAAATATTCTGTATCTTGATTTTGTGTACATCCGTCAGCTGCACCGTTATAGATAAGATTAACGAAATGATAACACGTTGACTGACAAGCACAAACAATGGGTCACTATGCAGCTCACAAGTAAACCCAATATCTAAATGGCAATCATTTTCTTCATTTTTAAATTTAAAAAAAAAAAAACAAATAAAATGAATAAGCTATATATTTATGTTTAATTATATTTATTCAATTTTCTCAAAGCTTAGACGTTACTTAAATACGAATTTTCTTTTGTACAGAAAACTTTCGAAATTATGTAACTGAATTCCAAACCAAATGTAAACTCCACAATTGAATTCTTTCGCAAAATTTGTTCGATTTATAAAACCAATCAAAAAATTTAGGTAGTTAAACATAAAGCAAACCACAAAAAGATTTTGTTTTTAGCTTACCCCTGCTAAAAATAATAAGCGGAGCTACGTACCAGCATGCAAAATCCTTTCTTTCTCTGTGTCAAGACAAAAACAAAACAAAAACAGCTAAAAATCGCTAAGAAAAGAATATTTATAAAGAGCAATGAGAGTATTTGTTTATTTGCGTTCAGAAGTGCACTTGGCAATATCTGGAGGCCAGATTTATGACAGACAAATGCGTCACACGCACACACCCACACGCGCAACAAATTATGGGCGGGGGGTGTAAATGAATCTCAGGCATAACATATGGAAAATCTGTGAACATATGTGCGACAGCAAGGGAAATGCATAAGAAATGGGACCCCAGAGAATTCATCAGCATTTGACGGGAACTGAACGTTGGGGAGCTAAAGCCCTTCTGCATTTGTTGATGTTTTGAATTTTTAATTTCAGGGTTCAAGGTATACTAGTTTTGTAATATACTCCTATTCAGTAGCAATAACCGTGTCGATTCAGTTCTGTCCGTAATTTAAGCAGGCATCGATTTCGGATCCTATAACTTCACACGTAGGTCCTTCTACGGCAAATACTGATAACAATGATACAAATTATCGATAACTTCTTACATTTGCATGAAATCGAATTTAAAACTTCAGTTATTTCAATGTATCTTGTACTAGTGTTGCCACAAACCGGTTAAAAAAAAGGGGGGAAATAGGACAAACATTTTTTTTTAAAAAGAACAGAAAACTGGACAATCTTTAAGTTTATAAAATAAACTTTTATTATATACACATGGATATTTGAAGTGATTTTAACGCATTATCAATAGTTTCGTCGTCTGTGACACATGATTCAATATAAACTTGATCTGTGCCCACTTGCTTAAAGTATTTTACCACAAATAGATAACCTACAATCACAATTTTTGTACAGTCGAATCTCGATAATTCGTCTCCCAGTAAATTGAAAACCTCAATAATTCTTAAAAATTGCTCTCGCCTTAAAAATAATTCGTTCGAATAATGTTCGATAAATCAAATTCCTGCCTAATTCGTTAGAGCCAAAGCCACTTAAAGTAGACAATTTGAAAGAATATTTAATTTTTTGGTTACCTTCCCCAAGGCCTTTAATGTCAGGGTATCTCCAAGTCGGTCACGCAGTTAAACGGAAAATCCACGCACTTGCTCCTGCTGCTTTAAATGGAAGCTGAAGTAGGAAATGTTGCACGTTAATTGTTTCACTTTTCAAATGTTTATTGCGCGCTTTTCCTGTTTTCATTTTTATATTTCTGCTTTTTTTTTAAACTGCATTAATTGGTTCCACTAGCTATCGAAACATACCAAATCTTTTTTTTGCAACGACTCTGCAACTGCAACACAATTTGACGGCGAGTCGTTGAA